>JALAZF010000391.1:1219207-2438415 GCA_022829125.1 Lathyrus tuberosus | reverse complement strand
ATGCCTAAAGATCGTCTCTGGGCATGCCATTCAACTATATCCCAGAAGGATATATTCCGCCGATCACGGAAGATTCGGAAACTGCAGCAGGAACCGCTGGGCCTAAAGGTTACAAACTTTGGGAAAGCGAAGTTGCAAGGGGCATAACAGTAACTCCTGAAGGTTACAAACTTCGAGAGAGGGAAGCACAAGAGTCACTGCCGTAATGACTATACCACCACCTGTGGTACACACTGTCCTGGAAGGGCAGATTCCACAGATACCATCTTGTGGAAATGAAAGTATGTATGAGAGAATGAAGGGGTTCCAGGAACAGTCCCTGGAGATGCAGAAGGAACTGCATGCTATTCGCGGTCAGGATCTATTCGGAAAGGACGCCGCAGACCTTTGTTTGGTCCCCAATGTGAAAATTCCGCAGAAATTCAAGGTGCCCAAATTTGAAAAATACAAGGGTAACTCTTTCCCTCAAAGTCAACAGGCGATGTACGCTCGGAGAATGTCAACTCAGATAGAGAACCAACAGCTAGTGATCCACTATTTCCAAGATAATTTAACCGGTGCCGCACTCAGATGGTACATGGGATTAAACCGCACTAAGATCGTCACTTTCAGGGATCTTGGCGCTACCTTCATTCAACAATATAAGTATAACCTGGACATGGCACCGGGCAGAGATCAACTCAGAGCCATGTCGCAGAAGGACAAGGAAACCTTTAAAGAGTATGCTCAGAGGTGGCATGAAATTGCTGCCCAGCGAATTCACTGAGATGGTAGGCATGGGAGTTCGTCTTGAAGAAGCAGTTTGACAAGGACGTTTGGTCAAAGATGTCGGACCATCAAGCATTACCAAAAGATATGGTAGTGCTCTCCTTAAGAAAAAAGAGAAATATATTGGCAATATCTCTCTCAGAAAGCAAAGGCGATGTTACCAACCAGTAGCAGCTGTAACTCCTTCTATCAACCCTGCGCCTGTTCCTACGTATCGACCTCAGGTTGCTCAGAGCCAACCAAATCAACAACAATATCAGCAAAGGACACAACATCCTCTTCAGCAGGCTCGTCCTCAGTACAACAACAACCGTACAACACGATCACCAGGGTTCGACCCTATACTAATGTTGTACGCAGAACTGTTTCCATTACTACTAGTCAAGAGGCAAGTCCAAACCAGCTCTCCTCTTGTAATACCGGAGAATCCGCCTTTTTGGTTCCAAGTGGATCAGACTTGCCCTTACCATCAAGGAGGACCAGGGCATAATATAAAAAACTCTCTCAACTTCAAATCCGATGTGCAGAAGCTTGTCAGGAGCGGGGTCCTATCCTTCAAGGATACAAATCCAAATGTTCAGACAAACCCGTTGTCTCAACACGAGAAAGCTGCAGTAAATTTGATAGAGGGAGAGTCTAAGCACAGCTATCAAATACATGATGTACTCTTATTGGGAACCAACCTGGTCAAGATGCATTGTAGACAGAGCGGATACGGTCATGTACTGTCTCATAACTATCACAAGGGTGATATCTCCTCTAAAAACGATCAAGGATGTTTTGTGGTGCAATCAGCTCTACAGGAACAGATGGACCACGGATGGATCCAAGATCACCGAATTCGTGAAGTCAACATGACTTATACAAATTCCAACATCATTCAGAACCACGACATCAGTGCAATGAATGTCAACTTGGTGGCAATGCACTCAAGGCAAAGCCAACATCATGATCTGCCATGACTCGATTATGATTCCTGTCTGATTTGCTTGGTAAACAATCAGGGATGCTCTTTTGTACAAGAGGCCCTCCAGCGTTAGATGGATATTGGGTGGATTCAGGATTACCGCGATAGAAGTCAGCATCAGGTTAATATGATTCAAATTTTTGATATTCGCCTGATGAATACCAGCTTGGTGGAATTACACGCTAAGAAAGTTCAGCTCAGTTTTCTAACTTCTCATGATTATCAAAACTGTAAAGTGTTTCGTGAGAGTGACCAAGGTTGTGCACTCGTTCAAAGAACACTACAACACTTGTTAAACCACTGGTGGCTTCCGATCTATCTAGATGAAGCCACCCAACAAGTCAGTATGATTGACGGGAACCCTACTAGGCATCAGAGTCAAGATGTTTGATCAATGGAGATAGATCTAGTAAGGTTACACTACATACAAAGCGGACATGGTCGGGTGCCACCACACAACTATGAGCGCTGTAGAATTTGCTCAGAGGATAATCAAGGATGCTACCTCGTGCGAGCAGCCCTTTAAAGTCAGATGGACCACAAGGAGATTCAACTATGGTCAAGCTCTGGTTCAATGTCAGACTATCATTCTAGTCAAGGCAAAGATGTTATCTTAATCCCTAAACGAGAAGTGGCCAAATATGTATGCGCCATAATTCCTTTACTCCATGAATCGAGGGTTCCTCTTGATAGCAGAAAGAATCTCAACCTCGAACCAATTGAGGCCGACTACGATGGTCAGAAAAATCAGAAGGCTCCTGTAGTTATCTATCTGTTGGGACGAGTACCGTACAAGTCCGATAAGGCTATCCCTTACAAATACGGTGCAACAGCGATTGAAAATGGAAAGGAAACTCCATTACTCTTTGTCTTGAATATTGCAGACATTAGTCGAGTAACACGGAGCGGTTGAATCTTCAACCGAGGAGTTGGAGACCCTAGCAAAGAAAAGGAACCTCAGATAGAAGTTCCTAATCAACCAGTCGGTCAATCCGGTGATCCCGACCTTTCAAAGAACAAAGATGAGATGCTGAAGCTCATCCAGAAGAGTGAATACAATATTGTTGATCAACTGTTGCAAACTCCTTCAAAAATCTCTGTGTTATCTCTTTAACTCAGTTCGAAGCTCCCAGGGAGGCTATATAGAAAGTCTTAGAGCAAGCCTTTGTGGAACAAGATGTAACAATAAGACAATTCGACAGCATCATCTCCAACATCACTTCCTCCAACAACTTGGGATTTAGTGATGAGGAACTACCGGAAGAGGGCCAACATCACAACATGGCACTTAACATTACAGTCAACTGCCAGGAGGATGCTTTAGCCAGTGTACAGGTAGATACCGGATCAGCTCTAAATGTTATGCCAAAATCTACTCTATTGCGGCTATCATTTCAAGGATCTCCGATGAGAGGCAGTGAGGTCATCGTCAAAGCCTTTGATGGATCCCGAAAAATGTTTATCGGCGAAGTCGACCTTCCCATAACTATCGGTCCTCACACTTTCCAAGTCACTTTCCAGGTCATGGACATTCGGGCAACATACATATATTTGTTAGGAAGAGCTTGGATACACGAGGCTGGGGCAGTCACTTCGACGCTTCACCAGAAACTGAAGTTTGTCAAGAACGACCAACTAGTCACAGTCTGCAGAGAGCAAGCCTTGATCGTGAGCAACTTATCAGCATCCACTTGTGTAGAACCATAGGAGGTTGTTGGAACCCGGTTCCATGCACTTTCGGTGAGCAATGACAATCAACCAGAAGTAACAATACAAAAGGATGGGGGCAGCTTGTCATTCCTACTGACAATAAGAAAAAGAAAGGTCTTGGTTTTTCTTCAACCTGTACCCAGAATACTACTAATGATGAAAGTTTTCATCCCATTAAGGACTTCTTCCACAGTGTAGGTTTATTTCACCCAGTATCTCAAGAAGTACATACCATCAATGAGGGTGATTCCTCCGATACAGATGAAGAGTGGAAGTCCTATCTTAACGAGGATGGTTATATGTCTCAAGGAAAGATGCCTACGCCTTTTTGCTATCCCACACAAAGTCCGAGATATATACCGAGGTCAGATGTCAAAATGATATACGGAGATTGTGATCCGGAAGGATGTCGTGCTCCACCAAACTCATTAGAGGAGGACACTCTGATGAAAGACAACTTTGACCATGACTATTTTGGCCTAATGGATGGCCTGCTTATCTGGCAACCGTACCCAGGAGACTTGGGACAAAAAAGTTAGCCCAACGATACATATCAGTTGAGCATCATTGAAAAGAATACATGTGACCCCACTGAATCATGGGATCATTACTCAGGGCATTCAGAAAATATCCAGCATGACGATGAATTTGCAAAGATTGTAGGACAGCAGTTCATCAACTATGCTTTTCCCGAGGTCAACGTCATCGAAAGGGATGACTCCTCCAGTTCCAAAGAAATGCGGGACACTTTAGGACAACCAAGTGGCAAATTTGACTTCTTAGTCAAGTACACCGCTCCGTAAAGCTCTCGCATCAGGCTCGAAGACATCCAGCCAACTGGATGGGGAGATATACCTGAGAGTGCATACACTGTGCAAGATATAACTGAAGAATCCTCCTACGAAAACTTTGCCTGGGAGATAGATTCCAACGATCCTGCTCCACTAGAAATCAGTGTTATTTCTGAAGACAAGCCAAGAAGGAAGGTACCAGATTTTGTGATTCATCGAGGAGTTCGCCGCCAATGGGTTGCAATCAACGTTTCGAAATTCGTTCATAAGTCTAAGTAATTGCCGTTTTTGTTTTAACCTTTCACCCTGCCCAGGTGAAACAGATGTTTTGATAGGGCTCACTTTCTGTAAATGTACCTCTTCGCTTTGCCCAAAGCGACAGAGTTTTGTTTTATAGGGCTGTAGTTTCAAGAATCGACAAAATCATAAATAAAATAACGTCGTTCTGTAATTTCCGCATTCTATTGTTGTTTTCTCTTTTCGCTTTTTCAGAAAATGGTAATCCTAAAAAACAACTCAAATGATAAAAACAAGCATTTTTCAAAAATTACACTACACACACTCTTGCGTTCTCTCTATCTCTTCTAAAAATAATCATCACGTCATTCAAATTGCTTGTTTTAAACCACATTGAAACGTATGATCCAATGCCTTCTCCCAACTTTGAATTCCCGGTATTTGAGGCTGAAGAAGAAAATGACGAAGAAATTCCATAAGAGATCTCCCGATTACTCAGACAAGAGGAAGGTCTATTGAACCGCACAAAGAGTTGTTGAGAACAGTCAACTTGGGTTCAGAAGAAGAGAGAAAAGAAGTTAAGATTGGGGCACTACTCAGTCCGACTGTCAAAGAAAATTTGATAAAGCTTCTCAAATAGTTTCCCGATGTATTCGCTTGGTCCTATCAGGATATGCCAGGGTTGGATACCATCATCGTGGAACACCATCTACCATTAAGATCAGAATGTCCGCCAGTAAAACAAAGACTAAGACGGACTCACCCGGACATGGCCATCAAAATCAAAGAGGAAGTACAAAAACAGATTAACGCAGGTTTCCTCGCCACATCAGAATATCCTCAATGGCTAGCCAATATAGTACCCGTTCCAAAAAAGGACAGAAAAGTCAGAATGTGTGTAGACTACAGGGATCTGAACAAGGCCAGTCCAAAGGATGACTTTCCCTTGCCACACATTGACATGCTGGTAGACAGTACAGCAAAGTTCAAAATTTTCTCCTTCATGGACGGATTCTCGGGCTATAATCAGATCAAAATGGCGCCGAAAGACATGGAGAAAATTTTGTTCATCACCCCATGGGGCACCTTTTTTTACAAGGTAATGTCGTTCGGTTTGAAGAACACCGGGGAAACCTATCAAAGGGCCATGACTACTCTGTTTCATGACATGATACATAAAGAAATCGAAGTGTATGTCGATGATATGATTGCCAAATCTAAAACAGAGGAGGAGCATATGACCCAACAAGTGCACATTCGGTGTCTGTTCAGGGAAACTTTTAGGGTTCATCGTTAGCCAGAAAGGAATTGAGGTTGATCCTGACAAAGTCAAGGCCATTCAATAAATTCCTTCTCCAAAGACTAAAAAATAAGTCAGGGGATTCCTGGGACGTTTGAATTACATTTCCAGATTTATATTCCTCATGACCATGACACGCGCGCCAATCTTCAAATTACTCAAAAAGAATCAAGACTGTGTTTGGACAGAAGACTGTCAAACCGCATTTGACAATATCAAGGAGTATTTGTTGAATCCACCTATCCTATCGCCTCCAGTGGAGGGAAAACCACTATCATCTACCTATCAGTCTTGGAAGACTCTATGGGCTGTGTACTTGGCCAACAGGACAAAACAAAAAGAAAAGAGTCTGCCATCTACTATTTGAGCAAGAAATTTATCGATTCCGAGACTCGGTACACTATGCTTGAGAAAAATTGTTGTGCTTTGGCTTGGGCAGCCAAACGTCTCTGCAAGTATATGATTCGTCACACTACTTGGTTAATCTCTGAAATGGATCCGATCAAGTACGTCTTTGAAAAGACTGCTCTCACGGGAAGGATTGCCCGTTGGTAGATGTTGCTATCAGAGTACGACATCGAGTACCATGCTCAGAAAGCCGTCAAAGGAAGTGTTTTAGCCTATCATTTGGCCCATCAACCGATTGACGATCAAGAATCAGTCGGGTTTGACTTCCCAGACGAAGATGTCATGTATTTGAAAATGAAAGATTGCGATGAACCATTACCCAGTGAAGGGCCAGAACCAGGTTCCCAATGGGGACTAATCTTTGACGGAGTTGTCAATCATTACGAAAATGGAATTGGGGCAATCATCATAACACCTCAGGGTACCCACATTCCTTTCACCGCTCGACTGACATTCAAATGTACAAACAACGAGTCCGAATACAAAGCTTGTGTCATGGGTCTCGAAGAAGCAATTGGCTTAAGGATAAAGAGCTTAGATGTATATGGCAACTCAGCCCTGGTTATCAATTAGATCAAAGGAGATTGGAACACATACCAATCAGGACTGATTCCTTACAAAGACTACGCGAGAAGGTTGTTACCATTCTTCAACAGAGTCGAGTTTCACCATATCCCTCGTGAAGAGAATCACATGGCTGATGCCTTAGCCACTCTCTCTTCCATGATTAGTGTAGGTCAATGGAACGATGTACCTAAGATTGACATAATGTGCCTTGAACAGCCCGCCTACATCTTCACGATTGAAACAGTCATAGACGACAAACCTTGATATCACGATATCAAATGTTTCCTTCATAAATAAGAGTACCCACCTGGGGCATCCAGAAAAGACAGAAAGACCCTCAGAAGGCTAGCAGGCAGCTTCTTTCTGAGCGGTGATACACTCTATAAGAGAAATTTCAACATGGTCTTGCTCCGATGCGTAGACAGACCAGAGGCAAGCATGCTGATAAAAGAAATTCACGAAGGATCCTTTGGCACTCATGCCAATGGACACACGATGGCAAGAAAAAATCTTAGAGTAGGGTACTATTGGTTAACCATGGAATCCGACTACTACAAGTACATGAGGAGATGTCACAAGTGTCAGATATACTCAGACAAAATCCATAAACCGCCAACGCATCTCAAAGTTCTTTCTTCCCCATGGCCTTTTTCCACATGGGGAATCGACATGATTGGCCTAATTGAACCCAAGGCTTCGAACGGACATCAGTTCATCTTGGTAGCCATTGACTACTTCACCAAGTGGGTCGAAGCAGCATCATACACCAATGTGACCCGACAAGTGGTGGTCTGATTTATCAAAAACAATATCATCTGTCGTTATGGTGTTACGAGCCAGATCATTACCGATAATGGATCCAACTTGAACAACAAGATGATGAAAGAGTTGTGCGCTGAGTTCAAGATCGAACAACATAACACCATAACACCATAACGCAGCTAACAAGAACATCAAGAAGATTGTTCAAAAGATGGTTGTAACCTACAAAGACTGGCACGAGATGCTACCCTTTGCTCTTCACGGTTATCGCACGTCTGTCCGCACTTCAACAGGGGCAACCCCTTTCTCTCTAGTATATGGCATGGAAGCAGTTCTCCCCATAGAAGTAAAGATCACATCAATAGCGGTATTGATGGAAGCTAAGCTAACAGAGGCTGAATGGTGTCAAAGTTGACACGATGAACTAAATCTGATCAAAGAAAAGCGAATAACGGCTCCAGCAAAGAATAAAGAAGGCGTTTGACAAAAAGGTTCGACCTTGCGTCTTCAGGAAATGAGACCTCGTGCTCAAGAAGATACAATCCTTTCTCACTGATTCCCAGGGCAAATGGACTCGAATTATGACGGCCCCTATGTGGTCAAGAAATCCTTCTCAGGCGGTGCCTTGAGACTCGTAACCATGGATGGAGAGGAATTTTCCTACCCCACGAATGTTGACGTAGTCAAGAAATACTTCGCCTAAATAAATAAATAAAAACGTCTCGATGGATTGAAAACCCGAAAGGGCGGTCCAGGCATAAATTAGAGACATAATAAAAAATTATCCTGGTGGATTGGAAATCTCAAAGTACAATCTAGGCAAAAGTTAGGGATTCATGGCAAGTTACTACTTCCAACAAAGGGGGAAATCCCTCAGCAGCAGTCATGCCATGCGTCAGGAAAACTCCAGTCAAGGTCATCTTCGACAAAAGCTCAGGATGTCCAGAATTCAAAGTTGGTAGAAGGATAACGGTCGTTGTGTTTCAATGTAGCCCTTTTCCCTTAAATTACCATTTTCTAATTTTGTAAATACTCTATGGGATCACGCGTTTGGTTGATTTCCATCCTATCAATAAAATTTGAGCCTTAGTGCTTTTGTTTGTAATTCTTAGTCGTTTTAGCTTTACAAAGCGACATTTTAATATGATCAATGATTCTTGAAATAAAACAAAAATGAATTTACTTGTCAACGTTTTTCTGCTTTTAAAATAAAGATGGAAATTCTTTTGACTACTAAACATCGAAAGAACATCGATCGCTACTCCAAAAGCGATTAAGCTTTAAGGTGCAGAATCAAAGTACTCCTTCTTAAACCAGTATGCCTGAATGAAGGATCAACTGTGTCAGATGCGAATATGCCGTCCGACATCCCCGATAGAGTTCTTACCTCCTAAGCCCGACCAACGTTTTTCCCCGCGGGAACTTTTTCTCCTAAGCAAGGTAGAATTTCTATCTTGAACAAATGATATTTCTTCGTCCCCCGGAGTGGCCGAGTATCCCTTCGTGTTCATCTATTAGTCTGTATGTCGCGTCAGTTTTGTCAGCATAAACATACATACATCATGCATTATTATTTTACATTCATATTCATATTGCATCACTATCACTTTGGCCAGCCTTATCCCCAAGTGATAAAAGTCCTCTTGTCAATCGAGTTGTCCGTTCTTTCCTAGCCAGGAAATGTTTTGTCTGAAAAAATCCCTCCCCAGTTTATTTCTGGAATGGAACCGGTCCTCGACCACTTTGATAACTTGAACCTCTGAGAAATCAGAAGACATTCAACAAATGTCACTCTTCACCGTCAAAGATAATATCCTCGCTTTCCCGGATTAAGGAAAATCCCCTAAGAAAGCCTCTTAATCAAAGATTCGGCAATACATCAGTTTTTTCTCCAGAAAATTCGCTAACGAAAAGGTCGTCAACACCTCCAAATTGGATTACGTCACATGGCATTTCCCCGAAAGGATCTCGAGGAAAAGTATGATGTAGTATCCCCGAACAGAAAGTAGTCTCTCAAGAGACTCATTTTACCCAGTAGAGTCAACAAATGACGTCTCCAACCGAGAAGTTTGTACACCTCTACAACTCAGACGAATGGGTTCCCCAGCAAGTCTGACATCAAAACTTTTTCCCATCAAATGGCATCTCCTCAGGAAAATTCGGCGAGAAGTTTGAGCAAAACCGCTAACAGGTAACGTCCCTTGTCAAGAAAGTTTATTGACAAAAGAAACTAAGACCGGTTCCTTGGCTGACGACCAGAATCGAGGGGAAGTTTATTTCAGAAACTGAGACCAGTTCCGTGGCTAAAGACCAAGATCGAGGGGAAGTTTATGGACAAAAGAAACTGAGACCAGTTCCTTGGCTGAAGACCAGGATCGAGGGGAAGTTTTTACCTTTTTTTAAGCATCATTGCTTAGTAAAAGAATATGGATGAGCCAGCTGCCATTCATAATCGCCATCAAAATTTTAGGTCTTCCGATATTTAATCCTCTTGCACCCCGAATGCCCGAATACCTTCGCCATTCACACCTTCAGATCCAAGAAGATTAAATAGGGGCATCTGTCATACCCTAAAATTTGACCACCAAGATTTCCCATCATTGTGCAAATCATCATCACAATATGGATGTACTTTCATGCCTCACCAATCTCCTCAGGGATTGTTAGGCATTCTTTACAATCAAATATTAGGGTTTTGGGCCCTCTCAAAGCCTTAGACAAAGGATCAATCAAGGAGTGACACGATCTTTAATTTTTCTAACCTCTCAAACACATATAAAGGATCAAGAGGACTCCCACATCAAGAATCAAGCACAAAGTTGCAACATTCCAAGTGGATCAAGCCTCAAAATCGACAGTATCACCAAATTAGGGTTTTGGTCGACCAAGGCCTCCTGATGGAATTTTTCTTCTGGGCATGAGACAATTATTCAAAACACAACCTAAGATACTCCAAGGGACCTCATGGACCCAATCATCAAATCAATTTAGCCTCAGGGGATGCATTCACAAAAAATCAGGAATTAGGGTTTCTTGACCTAATTCACCCCTATGACTTTTGGGACAAAGCATGAGCCAAGACCTCAAGACATGATTTGAGGGCCTACAATACACCACATTAATCCATTTACAATAATGGATTGATCCAAGAAGCTTGATTCACAAGTTTAATTTCATCTGGACCACAATTAGGGTTTTAAAGAAAAAAGCCAACTGTACCTTTGACTTTTGACCAAGACATGCTCCCAAACCTTGGGACATGATTCAATACACCCTATAACACCTATGGAATCCATCCATTAGGTTTTATTTAGGTCAAGGACTTGATTTCACAAAGGATCACACAGTTTGGATTTTGTCCGATAAAAAAGTCAACTGTGCACAAAATCAAGTTTGACTTTTTGGAATTTTTCACAAATATGGTTCCCCTAAGTCAAAAATAATGTTAATGTATGGTATTGATCATCATTATTTAAGAAAAATCAAGAAAAGTGAGGTTTCTTGCAAAAGGGGCAACCATAAGAAACTAAAATTTTTCTAAGTTATGGAACAAAAGTGATTTTGGTATCAACTTCCAAGGATCATAACTTGAGATCCAAGCAACCATTTTGGATGGTCCAAAGCTGGATTTGTAGCTCTCATTGCACACTTCAAAAGTGTCAACTACATCTCATTCCAATTCTTCATGGATTTTTAGTTATGGAGTGATCAAAATGGCTGAAAACATGAAAATGACATTTTTCCAACACTTAGTGAAATTTTCACTAAGTCAAAATCTGCCTTACTTTTTTCAAAATGTAGGGGCAGTTTTCACCTTAATCCAAGTCAAACCAGGTCTAGGGGTGGACATAAAAGTTAAAGTATGCCATGAGGGCTTTCCAACAAGTACCAGATCATCTCCAAATTCCATTTGAGCAAGGAGATACAACCCTTGGAACATGGCATCCTGAACTGGTTTTTATAAGACAGGTTTGTGCACATTTTCTCAATTTGTCCAAATCTGATCAATCCAAGCCTTGTCATCAATTTGGACACATCTGAGGATAAAACAAGAAGGGAATGATCTGATCCCCAAGCCTCTAAAGTCCAAGAATCTACAATAGCCATAGCAAACCTAAAAAGAGCTAAAAAGTGCCAAGACTCCAATTTTGTTTCTAATCATTCAATGGATGCACCATGGTGGCATGAACTGAGCCTATTCCAACTGAATTCAGTCCAAGTTTATCTCTGAACCAAAGCTACAAAGATGTGCTCTAATCTCAAGTCAATGGCTAGAGGAGACTTGAGATTCCTTTTGTATAACATTGGCCAAAGGCCTGCTGCAGCCTCCATTCACTATTGATGCCAGAACAAACTTGACACACTATAAATAGACATCAATTGTGATAAGTTTGAGTACACCAAAGCACCCAAACTGATGTTTTCCTCAAAATCCCTCTCTTTAGGCCAAAATGCCTTCTTTTGCAAGGTATCTCTGAGTTTTTGAGTTATATAGCAATTCCATCATAGCTCATGATCTAAACACATCCAATATGTCATATCCAAGATGTCCAAACTCTCATATGTTACCTGTAACACCAAAATCACAAAGTCCACGTCCAAAATCTTGAAATTGGACTTTTTAGCATTTTTCAAGCCATGTCTTAATTCAATCACTTTCAAAACCAGATAAAACCTCAAACACACTTCAAATATCACCCTTGAACTTTCCCAAGTGGTTCCCCTCATCTGGAACATCATTTGAGAGAGTTGTCATATTGGTCACTTTTGTCCCTTTTGCAAGAAAGAGCTCAAATTTGTTCCTGAAGATTCCAGCTGGTTCCAACCATCCTAAAAGCTTCTAAGGGATCAATTAAGAGTGTCTAAAGCATCAAATTACTTATGGCACAAGAAACTTGGCAGATAGCACAAAAAGCTCCCAAAGAGGTAAGCATCACAACTTGAACTGTCTAAATTATACATTTCTTTGAAGTCCATTGATCATAAACATCTCATACATGTTGTATATGTTGTGTTTGAGCCAATTCATCATGTAATTCTTGCCTGTACCATGAGGTAGCATAGAAAATACAAATCATGGCCTATTTCAAAACCACTACCGGGTTTTAAAATGGGGACTTCATCTGAAAAAACCAAGGGAACCATTAGATTCCTTGTGAAATTCTAGGCAGGATAAACCTAAATTTTGTCTCAATCCATGGAGAAATGAGAAAGTTGCAACCTTTACATTTATGGCACAAAACCTTGCCTTGCCTTGCCTTGGTCAGGCCTGAAACAAGGCACCCCTTATGTATTTGTGGGGTGGTTTTGATACGAGGATGTATCACCACCCCAGTGGTAGAGGGCGTGCGCTGCAACTTGGAGGTCTGGGGTTCGAATCCCCCTCGCCCTAGACCCTTTTTTTTAACAGTTTTTCCATTTTTTAATATTTGTCATATTATTTTAAATGATTTGGAAAATTAATTTCCTTCTCAATTCTAATTATTTTTGATCGGTTCTTTTTGAAATAAAAATCAAAAAAATGTTAAAATATTTTATTCCACAAAAAAATAAAATTTATATTAGTTATTTAATATAGTTAATATTTTTGTAAATAAATTCATTTTTATTGTTTTTAAACCTTTTAAAAAATGAATATTCTTCTTGAAAATCAAAATCAAATGAGTCCTAAATCATCTTGTGATTAAAACCTCATTTTTCAAACCTTAACCAAAAATCACAAGTAGTTTATTTAGACTTATTTGGTATTTTTGTCATTTTATTCATTTTATTAAAAGGATTGCTTTTAAAAGAAAATGAAATTAGGGTTTCTTTGATTTTTGATCCTTATCAAATATTTCAAAACACTCATGGGCCTCTAATAGAGTGTAAGACCCAACTCCTTTGTAAATAGACAATTTTGTGCCTCACACATTGTATAAGTCCCTCTGTATATTTTCAAAAGTTCGGCGCGATCGTCGCCTTTGTAACAAAATCAACTGGGCTTCTCCTTGAGCTATAAGGCCCATCTTTATTCATTTTTAAACTCTTTGGGCCTCTAATAGAGTGTAAGACCCAATCTCTTGTCGTACAAAAATAACCTTGGGCTTCAGTCATTGTATAAGTCCCTCTGCGATTCTCAAAATGACGGTGCGATCACTGTCTTTCATTGGGCCTCCCCTCGTGTTGTAAGTCCCATATTTCTTTTTTAAAACATCCTTAGGCCTCTCCTTGAGTTGTAAGACCCATCCCTTTATACGGAAAACCTCTTTGGGCCACAGTCATTGTATAAGTCCCAATACAGTTTATAAAACAACGGTACGATTACTGTTTTTAATTTGGGCCTCTCCTTGAGTATAAGCCCCAACAATATTTTCAAAAACAACTTCTCTTTTGATTTAGATTCAAATATACATGTTTTTCTCAAAACTTTCTTCAATTTATTTGAACAACTAACAATACAACATGGAAGCTTGCTCACCTGTAAGTTTTAACAACTTTCATTTACTTGCTTTTATATAAATATAACTGTATTGTGGGAAGCTGCGCACTGTAAGTCTTTTTTCTTATCCTTTTAAAATACTTGTCATATATCAACTGTATATATACTAGTATAGTTATTTAGAGTTTTCCCTGGCAACTAGGTCTAGAACTAGGTAAAGCCAATTGGCCACTCTTGGATACAGTCAAAACTAGATCCTCCATAGGAATTCTAGATACAGTCTTGCCTTCTTTTGGGCTTAAACAATATGGAACAAAGAGAAAGACAGTATTCTTCGTGAACCTTTTCTCAGACTGTCACACCTAGAAATTGTCAAAGAAACTCTACTCCCCAGAGTTGATCTATTCTCGGTGAATAACATCTCTTGAGTTTCTTCAAACCTCAGAACTTTCACTAAATGATCTATTCTCGGTGAATAAAATTTCTTGAACTTTTCTTGGTTTGGACCTACAGGCTTCCTAAAAGCATCCCCGCCTCCTCTTGGGCTTTGTACAAGGACCCTCTGGCTTCTTAGAAGTTCTCATGCCTTCTCTTGGGCTTAATACAAGGACCCCGACGACCTCTTAAAGGTATAAGACAGAACTTAGTCATCCTTTGATAGAGCGGTTTTTCTTGTGGCAAACCTATGACCAATTTTAGGTTGATTCTCATCCCTTAATGCACCTGCCTCCTCTTGGGCATCATACAAAAGATAAAACTCTTCCACACCAGTAGACTCGGATAGTCTAATCCCCTTGAGTCTCAAAGACATTCTCAAGTTCCCTATAAACATAGGAAGAAACCTCGGTCATTCTGGATAAATCTCTAGCAGAGCTGAAATCCAGTCTCTCTCCTAAAAATTCACCAACCAGGGTTAGGTTATCATCAGTATAACACTATCCCAAATCAGAACCTCAAGGTTCCTGATACCTCAACTCTTCTGTAATCCTCAAAAAGAGTTGGTTCCCCATTTGGACCTGCCTCGGGATCTCAATAATTCCCAGTAGAAGCTAGCCTCCTCTTAGGCTTTGTATAAGGACCTTTCCTCAGTGCAGTTAGCCTCCTCTTGGGCTTTGTACAATGATTCTCCCCAGCGGAGTTAACCTTTTCAGACTCTCTTGTTGAGTCAATCACTTTTTCAGACTCTCTTGTTAAGTCAATACACTTTCAGACTCTCTTGTTGAGTCAATCACCTTTTCAGATTCTCTTGTTAAGTCCATCACTGTTCATACTCTCTTGTTGAGACAACTCACCTTTCAGCACTCTCTTGTTGAGTCAACCCTTTTTACCCTCAATCTCGGGCTTTGTACGAGACAGATAAAAACACTCTCTTGTTGAGTCAATCTTTTTCCAGCCTCATCTTAGGCTTGGTATAAAGATTTTGCCTAGCAGAAGTTAGCCTTCTCTTAGGCTTTGTATAAGTAATTTCTCCATCTTGTTCAGCCACAATCCTGGGCTTTGTACAGGACGGATAAAAATACTCTCTTGTTGAGTCAAAGCCCTTTAGCCTCAATCTTGGGCTTTGTACAAGACATAAATCTCCATAACCTTCTCTTAAGCTTGGGACAAATATCTTTCCCAACAAAGTCAATTCCTCCTTGCCTTCTTTAGGCTTCAAGAAATAAATTCCCCAAGCAGAGTCAAACTCATTTAAGCCTCAATATTGGGCTTTGTACAAGACACATACAAACCTCCCCAGCAGAGTCAAAACCCTTTTAGCCTCAATCTTGGGCTTTGTACAAGACAGATAGAACATTTTTCCCGGAAAAGTCAAACTTCCAGCCTCCTCTTAGGCTTTATATAATGATATCCCCAAAGAGTCAGTCTCATTTTTGCCTTAATCTTGGGCTTTGTACAAGACACCTAAATATACACTCTCTCGCTGAGTCGGTATTACCTAGCCTCCTCATAGGCTTTGTATAAGGACTTCCCCAGTGGAGTCAATCAACCTCTTAGCTTCAACCTTGGGCTTTGATCAAGGCACACAAAAATCAACAGTCTCCCTTTAGAGATGACAAGTTCTCTCTCAGTCAAACCTTTTAGCTTCAATCTTGGGCTTTGTACAAGACACCAAACATCTTTTTCCTCCCTTAGAATAGGAGGAACTACGATTGCTCTGATTTCCCTGTTTCATTTAAATGGGAATACGTAGGCATAAGATTGAAAAACCTTAGCGAGCATACCAATCAAAACTCTAGGTCCAATACCTTCATATCAATCAAACTTAGGTCCAGTACCTTACCAAAATCACCCAAACCTCAACAAAAACTCACTCACTCTCTCATACTTCCTAAGAAACTTTCCCAACCCATTAACGGATAAACACCATCAAGTATAAAGTGAAACTTAAAGCTAATATCCTATGGATAACCATATATAGGATGGGTAATTGATAACTCCCCATTGTATAACCTGACCCCGGACCCCCCAATCTCTTTAAAAGCGTTTGTTCAGTTAAACATCCGCGTGCAAGGTTAGTTTTAGATAGCTTCCCTTTCCCTTCCAGCTTCATGGGATAAATAAGAAATCAGAAAGTAGCACCCCCTCCTACCATTGAGGTGAGGAAAACCCAACGATAAGGTGGTCGCGTCACCGACAAAAATCGCTCGCTACAGAAGGGCCAGGGCTAGGATCCCAGTGGGGATTAATATTCGACGGAGATGTCAACGCTTATGGAAACGGAATTGGGGCAATCATTGTTACACCTCAGGGTACCCATATTCCTTTCACCTCCAAACTGGCATTCAAATGTACAAACAATGAGGCCAAATATGAAGCTTGTATCACGGGTCTCGAAGAAGCTATTGACTTAAGCATAAAGAACTTGGACGTGTATGGAGACTCAGCCTTGGTTATAAATCAGATCAAAAGAGAATGGGACACACGCCAGACTGGAATAATTCCTTACAAAGACTAAGCAAGAAGGTTGTTACCTTTCTTCAACAAAATTGATTTTCATCACATTCCTCGTGAAGAAAACAACATGGCTGACGCATTGGCTACTCTATCTTCCATGATTAGTGTGAACCAGTGGAACGATGTGCCCAAGATTAACGTAATGTGTAACACCCTTCTAACCCAAAGAAAATTCATGATAAATATGAACAATTATATCAGAGTACATCACCAAACAGGTGTCACATTTCGCCATAAAATGTCACAATAACAACCTGCACCGTAACACAGGTTATATCATCGTAAATTCAATCAATGCTATGCAGTGGAAAAAGGTCAAAACTCAACATTATTTATGATTCAAAACGTCTTAAAACAAGGAACCCATAACATCATGATTGTCAACAAGAAAAAGAACACAATCGTTTGACTCAAACGTCCCAACCCGATGTTACATATCAGAGCAAGACCCTCTAATCAACGAAAATAACCAAAATACTTCAAAGCTAAGTCTTCGTGCACCAAGAGAGCTAATACTGATCACCTGCACATTACCCACGTGGAGGAAACATTCAAACTGGCAGGGTGAGTAATCACAAATCATTATATTAGATATAAGGAAAAAGATATAGTAGCCACACATATCATCATTAATTCATTCACAATATCATCTTACTATTAAATCACAGCCACCACAAAACATCAATCATCTTACAACATCATCAACACGTCAATTACTCACTAATCATGCAATGTCACATTGTCATACCCCAAATTTTGACCACTAAGATTTCCCATCATTGTGCCAATCATCATCACAATATGGATGCACTTTCATGTCTCATCAATCTCCTCAGGAATTGTTAGGCATTCTCTACAATTAAAGATTAGGGTTTTGGGCCCTCTCAGAGCACTTAGACAAATGATCAATCAAGGAATGACATGATCTTCAACTTGTTTAACCTCTCAAACACCCATAAAGGATCAAGAGGACTCCCACATCAAGAATCAAGCACAAGATTGCAACATTCCAAGTGGATCAAGCCTCAAGATTGCTAGTGTCACCAAATTAGGGTTTTGGTCGACTGAGGCCTCCAAATGAAAATTTTCATCTGGGCATGAGTCAATGCTTCAAAGCACAACCTAAGGTACTCCAAGGGACCTCATGGACCCAATCATCAAGTCAATTTAACCCCAGGGGATGCATTCATCAAAAATCAGGAATTAGGGTTTCTTGACCTGATTCACCCCTAAGTTGACTTTTGGGATAAAACATGAGCCAAGACCTCAAGACATGATTTGAGGGTCTCCAATACACTACATTTATCCATTTGCAATAATGGATTAATCCAAGAAGCTTGATCCACAAGTTTCAATTTCATCAGGACCACAATTAGGGTTTTAATTGTACCTTTGAATTTTCACCAAGACATGTTCCCAAACCTCGGGACATGATTCAATACACCCTATAACACCTATGGAATCCATCCATTAGGTTTGATTTAGGTCAAGGACTTGATTTCAAAAAGGATCGCACAGTTTGGATTTTATTCGATAAAAAGCCAACTGTGCACAAAATCAAGTTTGACTTTTTGAGATTTTTCACAATTATGGTTCCTCAATCCTAAAACAATGTTAATATGTGGTTTGAATCATCATTCAACAAGAAAAATCAAAGAAAGTGAGTTAACTTGTAAAAGGGGTAACCATAAAAAAACGTAGAATATTTCTAAGTTATGGAACAAAGTGGCTAGGGTACCAACTTCCAAGGACCATAACTTGAGATCCAAGCAACCATTTTGGATGGTCTAAAGCTGGATTTCTAGCTCCCATTGCACACTTCAAAAGTGTCAACTACATCTCATTCCAATTCTTCATGGATTTTTAGTTATGGAGTGATCAAAATGGCTGAAAACATGAAAATGACATTTTTCTGACACTTAGTGAAGTTTTCACTAAGTCAAGATCTGCCTTACTTTTTCCAAAATGTAGGGGCAGTTTTCACCTTGATCCAAGTCAAACTAGGTCCAGGGGTAAACATCAAAGTTAAAGTATGCCATGAGGGCTTTCCAACAAGTACCAGATCATCTCCAAATTCTATTTGAGCAAGGAGATACAACCCTTGGAACATGGCATCCTGAACTGGTTTTTGCAAGGCAGATTTGTGCACATTTGCTCGATTTGTCCAAATCTGATCAATCCAAGCCTTGTCATCAATTTGGACACATCTGAGGATAAAACAAGAAGGGAATGATCTGATCCCCAAGCCTCTAAAGTCCAAGAATCTACAATAGCCATGCCAAACCTAAAATGAGCTAAAAAGTGCCAAGACTCCAATTTTGTTTCTAAACATTCAATGGATGTACCAAGATGGCATGAACTGAGCCTATTCTAACTGAATTCAGTCCAAGTTTATCTCTAAACCAAAGCTACAAAGCCTGTGCTCTAATCTCAAGTCAATGGCTAGAGGAGACTTGAGATTCCTTTTGCATAACATTGGCCAAAGGCCTGCTGCAGCCTCCATTCACTATTATTCCAAAACAAACATGACACACTATAAACAGACATCAATTGTGATCAGTTTGAGTACACCAAAGTGTAGCGAGCGATTTTGGACGCGGTTCTTAAGCGCTGGTCGCTCTCTGCGGTTGAGCTTAAACTACAGGTCGATTCATTTTTTATCCTATTAAAGCTGACGAAGGAAGGGAAATAGATGTCTCCAATTAACCCTGCTTGCATACTGAGTTTAAACAGCGGTCTGTTAGGTTACGGATGCTATCAATGTGGGGGGGCCTTTGTACAGGTTATTTGTATTTTCGCCAATACTGTTTTCTTTCTTTTTATCTTGGCAGAAGGTTTCTGGCGGGGAACAAGGATTAGGATGTTAGGACTGATGTTTTTTGAATTACTGCTTTTGATTGATGGAGATATGGGATTTGATTTTTTTGTTGATTGTGCTCGCTAAGATCTTTTCTTTCGATCTTATGCCTACGTATTCCCGTTTACTAAAATAGGGAAATCAGAGCGTTCGTAGTTTCTCCTATTCTATGGGAGGAAATGGGTGTTTTTGGTGTCTTGTTCAAAGCCCAAGACGTGAAGCGAAAGGTGATTTGTATCTTGTTCAAAGCCCAAGATGTGAAGCTGAAAAGGTTTGACTTTAGAGAGAATTTGTCACCTCTAAAGAGGGAGTTGTATGTCACAACTGTTTAAAAAGGAGAATTACTTTAACCAGGATATGTGAATCTGGAAATGCCATAATTTCTTTTATAGGGGTTTTAACCTGCAGGAGAAGACTTTAACTCAGTGTAGAGCAATGTTATCTTTCCTTAGGAATTTCTCATGCTAAAAGAGGGACAGTGGCATGGATGTAGATAATCCAGAGGCTTGCCGCTTACAGCGATTAGATGAAGAGGAAGGAGTTGTTGATGTTTGTGTACTGTGAACGAGGCATAGCTTTGATGCTAAAAGGTTAATTGGATTAACCAGTGGTTTTCTTATATAAAGCCTAAGAGGAGGCTATTATGTGTCTCGTACAAAGCCCGAGAGAGAGGCGAAAAGGTTTTGACTCAACGAGGGAATCTTTTGGTATCTCGTATAAAGCCCGAGATGGAGGGTATTTGACTCAACAAGAGAGTTTTTGTATCTTGTACAAAGCCCGAGAAGGAGGCTGTTGTTTGTTTGGCTCAATAAGAACCTTTTTGTATCTCGTATAAAGCCCGAGATGGAGGCAAAAGGGCGATTGACTCAACGAGGGAGTCTCTTATGTGTCTCGTACAAAGCCCGAGAGAGAGGCTAAACGTTGTTTGACTCCGCTGGGGAGAATCATTGTACAAAGCCCAAGAGGAGGCTAACTTCACTAGAGAAGAATCATTATACAAAGCCTAAGAGGAGGCTATTGTAACTGTTTCAGTTGAGTGACAGGTCCAGTATACTGATTTTAAAGTGAAAACCAGTTCTTATATGAGCAACACTGTACTCATGGATTTTTGATTCGAGGACCAGGGATATTTCCTGTTCTTTAAGGAAGTGGGAAATCCGAAGGGTATTGAGACTGTTCGAGTCTACGGGTTTCCTTCCTATTTAACGAAGGGGTCACTTGAGAATGTCTTTGAGACTCAAGGAAGTTAGACTGTCCGTGTCGAGAGTTTTATCTTTTGTACCATGCTTTGAGAAACAGTAGTAGACTCTATGAAAGGACGGTTCTATGCAAATGACTAAGTTCTATTCCTATACCTCTAGGAGGTCGTCGAGACAATTTGTACGAAGCCCAAGAGGAGGCTGGAAACTTTTAAGAAACCGACGGGTCCTTGTACTAAGGCCAAGAGAAGGCTATCATTCCCGGAGGAAGAGATCATTATACGAAGCCTAAGAGGAGGCTGTGAATACTTCTAAGAAGCCGTAGGGTCCTTGTACTAAGCCCAAGAGAAGGCTATGTTGCTTTTAGGAAGCCTGTGGGTCCTTGTACGATGTCCAAGAGGAGGCCGATTGCTTTTAAGAAGCCGATGGGTCCCCAAATCCTGAGAAATTCAAGGCAATGCTATTCACCGAGAATAGATCAAAGTCAGGAAAGTTCGTGAATTTGGAAGAAACTCAAGAGATGCAATTCACGGAGAAGAGATCACCTCTGGGGAATAGAGTTTCTTGACAAGTGCTTTTAAGAAGCCTGTGGGTCCCCAAACCCCGAGAAATTCAAGACATGCCATTCACCGAGAATAGATCAAGCCAGGAAAGTCCGAGAATTTGGAAGAAACTCAAGAGATGAAATTCACGGAGAAGAGATCATCTCTGGGAAATAGAGTTTCTTTGATAACTTCTATGAGTGACAGTCTATGAAAGGGTTCACAGGGAATGCTGCCTTTCATATCTCCATATTGTTTAACCCCAAGAGGAGGGAAGACTGTGTCTGGTAATCCTATGGGGATCTAGTTCAGACTATTTCTAAGAGTGATTGAAACGGCTTTACCTAGTGCTAGACGTAGTGGACGGGGAAACTCTAAATATCTATACTATTATTACACAGTTGATATGAGTTTATGAAAGAAGACTTACAGCGAAACAGCCCCACAATACAGTTATATGTATATGAAAGCGGTAAATGAAAGCAATAACCACTTACTCGGTTGTAGAGCTTCCATGATGTTTGGTTAGTTGTTCAACAAAGAAAATTTGAAAACAACAGTATATTCAAAATCAAAGGAGAAAGTGCTTTGAAAAAAAGAAAGATTTGGGGCTTACAGCTCAAGGAGAGGCCCAGGGTTTTATCAGTGAGCGTACTGTTTGAATTTGTACAGAGGGACTTATACAAGTGACTGTGGCCCAAAAATTGTTTTCTGTACAAAGGGATGGGTCTTACACTCTCTCTCAAGAGGCCCAAAAGGTTTAAAGAAAAAGAGTGGGGCTTATAACACGAGGGTAGGCCCAGATGATTTTTCCGTTTGAAATGGCGATCGCGCCGAGGTTTTCTTTTAACGCGGAGGGACTTATACAATAAGTGAGACCCAAAATGTTTTGGTTAAAAGGGGATTGGGTCTTACACTCTATTAGAGGCCCAAAGTGTTTTTAAATGGATCTTATAGCTCAAGGAGAGACCCAGGGTTATTTTTCAAAAGGCGATGATCGTGCCGTTTATTTTAAAATTTACAGAGGGACTTATACAACGAATGAGGCCCAAAATATTTCTGTACAAGTGGGTTGGATCTTACACTCTCTCAAGAGGCCCAAAGTGATTTGAAAATGATTTATGAGGGTTGAATTAATCCAAAAACCCTAATTTGTTTTCAAAAATGTATTTAATTGAATAAAAATTCAATTAAAAATGATCAAAATTGTTTAACATATGAAAAACAAATTGTGATTTTGGATTAATGCTTCAAAAATTAAGTATTGGCCTACAAAATAATTAGAAAGCATTAAAAGTTGCAAAATCAATGTAGAAAAAATATTTAAAATGTCAAAAACAATTAAAATATTAATTCTTTGCAAAAATATCAATTATATGAAATAAATAATATTTTTGGGAGTTTTTGATAAAATAAAATATTTTAACATTTTTGTGAATTATTAAAAAAAGAATCAACTCAAAATCATTAAAACTCAGAGAGAAATTAATTTTTGAATCAATTAAATAAAATCACAAAATTCAAATATTCAAATTTCTAAAAATGGCGCCAAGAACACACCAAGAACACGCGCGTGTCCTGGGCTTGGCCAGATTTTCATTTTCTCTCCAATCTCACTGAATACTTGATTATAACATGCAATCCACATATCATTATGCTCGTCTCAACCTCACGATCATGTCTATGTCCATTAATTTCATTTAAATTAAACATATAACAAGAAATCATGAAAAATCCTCAAGAACCCTAATTTCTGCATGAAGGCTATGATTTTTGATACACGATTCAAACAAAGCAATTAATTGAGGGAAAACATTCCATGCAAGATTATGAACATATGGCCAAATTATTGTGCGAGGAAATATGCATAGATTGAGAGATGCCCAAGTTTAGGCTTACCTCTAGGTCGTGACAGCAAGTGCAATGTGATTTTTGAGTTGGAGGTGTTACAGATGAGTGGTGATGATCTGAATAGCTTCCCTACACCCTATGGAATGTGTTTTAATGCTTGGAATTGACTGAGAATGGCTGGATCACTTCATGGCATCTCAACTGCACTTTGGTTAAAACCTTGAGCAATTGACTGGTGATTTTGTGAAATAAGTGTTCCAGATGTTATGTGAGTGTTTGGATCACTTCTATATGATGTATGTGAGGTGTGTGAGGTGTGTGAGTGATTGGTTTGATTGGAAAAGCTCTCAAACTCAAAACCCGATAGCTACCTTGCTAAGAAAGGAATTTTTGCCAAGAGAAAGAGATTTTGAGGAAAGCATCTGTTAGATGGCTTTGGTGTACTCAAACTGATCACAATTGAGCTCTATTTATAGTAGAGCAAGTTTGTTTTGGGATCCACAGTGAATGGCAACTGCAGTAGGTGTTTGTTCAATGTTGGCCAATGGAAATGCAAGTCTCCTCTAGCCATTGACTAGAGGTTAGGGCACAGGGTTGTGGTTCCCTTGGTCTTGGATAAGTCTTGACTGAATTCAAATGAAAATGGCTCAGTCCATGCCACCTTGATGCTTCCATTGAATGCTCCAATCCAAATTTGGAGTTTTGTCCCTATTTTGGCCATTCTAGGTCCAACATGCTATTTCTTGTTCCATGGACTTTGGAGGCTTGGCTCAGTGATTGTCCCCTTTAGATTCAATCCTCAGATGTGTCCAAGTGGATAGAAGCATTTGAATTTGGCTGATTTTGGCAAATCAAGCAAAGTTACAAATTCTGCCTTGCCTTTGACAGATTTCAGCAAGGCAACTTTCCAATGTCATATCTCATGACTCAAATGGAATTTGGCAATGTTCTTGGCCATTTTGGAAAGCCCTTACATGATATAACAACTGTTTGAACATATTTGGTTTTGATCTCTTTTGAATCCAAGTGAAAAATCCCTCTACATTTGGCAAAAAGTGAAGGCAGATTCTGACTTAGTGAAAATTTCACTAAGTGTTGGAAAAAGTGACATTTTCACTTTTCAGCCATTTTGATCACTCCATAACTCAAAATCCTTAATGAATTGGACTTAGGTATAGTTGAAGTTTTTGTAGAGGGTAATGAGGGCTACAAATCCATCTTTGGATGAGAAAAAATGGCTTTGTGGTTTAGGAGTTATGATCCTTCAAAGTTGGTACCCTTGTCACTTTCTTTTTAACATTTTCTAAGTTTTTATGGTTACCCCTTTTACAAGTTATGCCACTTTTCTTGATTTTTCTTGATGAATGATGATTCAAATCATACATTAACATCATTTTAGGGTTAAAAATCCATTTTGGTGAAAAATCTCAAAAAGTCAAAGTTGACTTTTGTGCACAGTTGACTTTTTATCAGATGAATTCCAAACTGTGCAATTCTTCATGAAATCATGTCCTTGACCTAAATCAAACTTGATGGACATGTTCCATGGGTGTCATAGGGTATATTGAATCATGTCTTAGGGTTTGGGAGCATGTCCTGGTCAAAAGTCAAAGTTACAGTTGACTTTCCACGTGAAACCCTAATTGTGGTGCAGATGAAATTGAGACTTGTTGCTCAAGCTTCCTAGATCAATCCATTGTCCCAAATGGATCAATATAGTTCATTAGAGACCCTAAAATCCTCTCTTGAGGTCTTGGTTCATGATTTGCCCCAAAAGTCAACTTAGGGGTGAATTACGTCAAGAAACCCTAATTCCTGATTTTTGATGTATGCATCCCCTGAGGCAAAATTGACTTGATGAATGGGTCCATGAGGTTCCATGGAGTACATTAGGTTGTGTTTTGGATCTCTGGCTTGTGTCCAGATGAAATTTTTCATCTGGAGGCCCTGGTCGACCAAAACCCTAATTTGGTGATACTGGCGATCTTGAGACTTGATCCACCTAGAAGGGAGCAGCCTTGTGCTTAATCCTTGAAGTGTGAGTCCTTTTGATCCATTGTGGATGTTTGAGAGGTTAGACAAGTTGAAGATCATGTCATTCCTTGATTGATCCTTTGTCTAATGCTCTGAGAGGGCTTGAAACCCTAATATTGATTGTAGTGAATGCTCAACAACCCTTAAGGCATTTGATGAGGCATGATGGTTCATCCCCATTGTGATGATGATTTACACAATGATGGGAAATCTTAGTGGTCAAAATTTGGGGTATGACACAAAGCACCCAAACTGATGCTTTCCTCAAAATCCCTCTCTTTTGGCCAAAATGCCTTCTTTTGCAAGATATCTCTGAGTTTTTGAGTTAGAGAGAAATTCCATCATAGCTCATGATCCAAACACATCAAATATGTCATATCCAAGGTGTCCAAACTCTCATATGTGACCTGTAACACCAAAATCACAAAGTCCACCTCCAAAACCTTAAAATTGGACTTTTTTGCATTTTTCAAGCCATGTCTAGATTCAATCACTTTCAAAACTAGATAAAACCTCAAACACACTTCAAATATCATCCTTGAACTGTCCCAAGTGGTTCCCCTCATCTGGAACACCATTTGAGAGAGTTGCCATATTTGTCACTTTTGCCCCTTTTGCAAGAAAGAGCTCAAACTTGTTCCTGGAGATTCCAGCTAGTTCCTACCATCCTAAAAGCTTCTAAGGGATCAATTGAGAGTGTCTAAAGCATCAAATTACTTCTGGCACTAGAAACTTGGTAGATAGCACAAAAAGCTCCCGAAGAGGTAAGCATCACAACTTGAACTGTCTAAATTATGCATTGCTTTGAAGTCCACTGATCATAAACATCTCATGCATGTTGTATATGTTGTGTTTGAACCAATTCATCATGTAATTCTTGTCTGTACCATGAGGTAGCTTAGAAAGTGCAAATCATGGCCTATTTAAAACAACTATCGGGTTTTAAAATGGGGACCTCGTCTGAAAAAATCAAGGGCACCATTGGATTCCTTGTGAAAGTCTAGGCAGGATAGACTTAAATTTTGTCCCAATCCATGGAGAAATGAGAAAGTTCCAACTTTTAAGTTTTTGGCACCAAACCTTGCCTTGTCTTGCCTTGGTCAGGCCTAAAACAAGGCACCCCTTATGTATTTGTGGGTTGGTTTTGATACACGGGTGTATCACCACCCCAGTGGTAAAGGGCGCGCATTGCAACTTGGAGGTCCGGGGTTCGAATCCCCCTCGCCCCAGACCCTTTTTTAACACTATTTTCCATTTTTTAATATTTGTCATATTCTTTTAAATGATTTGGAAAATTAATTTCTCTCTCAATTTTAATTATTTTTTATTGATTCTTTTTGTAAAAAATCACAAAAATGTTAAAATCTTTTATTCCACAAAAAAATCAAATTTATATTAGTTATCTAATATAGTTGATATTTTTGTAAATAAATTCATTTTTATTGTTTTTAAACCTTTTAAAAATGAATATTCATCTTGAAAATCAAAATCAAATGAGTCCTAAATCATCTTGTGATTAAAACCTAATTTTCCAAACCTTAACAAAAAATCACAAGTAGTTTATTTAGACTTATTTGGTATTTTTGTCATTTTATTCATTTTATTAAAAGGATTACCTTTAAAAGAAAATGAAATTAGGGTTTCTTTGATTTTTTATCATTATCAAATATTTCAAAACACTCATGGGCCTCTAATAGAGTGTATGACCAAATTCCATTTTAACCAAAACCATTTTGGGCCTCAGATATTGTATAAGTCCCTCTGCGCTAAAAAATTCTCGGCATGATCGCCATTTCAAAACAAAAATCATGGGCCTCCCCTCGTGTTGTAAGTCCCACCTTTCGTTTTCAAAACCTCATGGGCCTCTAATAGAGTGTAAGACCCAACCCCTTTGTAAATAGACAATTTGGGGCTCACTCATTGTATAAGTCCCTCTGTATATTTTCAAAAGTTCGGCGCGATTGTAGCCTTTTTAACAAAATCAATTGGGCATCCCCTCGTGTTGTAAGTTCCATCTCTCTTTTCTAAAACATCCTTAGGCCTTTCCTTGAGTTGTAAGACCCATCCCTTTGTACAAAAAACCTCTTTGGGCCTCAGTCGTTGTATAAGTCCCGATACGATATTCAAAACAACGGTGCTATCACTGTTAAACCTTGGGCCTCTCGTTGAGTATAAGCCCCAACAATCTTTTCAAAAGAACTTCTCTTTTGATTTAGATTCAAATATACATGTTGTTATCAAAACTTTCTTTAATTTCTTTGAACAACTAACAATACAACATGGAAGATTGCTCACCTATAAGTTTTATCTGCTTTCATTTACTCGCTTTCGTATATATATTTAACTGTATTGTGGGAAGCTGCGCACTGTAAGTCTTCTTTCATATCCTTTTAAATACTTGTCATATATCAACTGTATATATACTAGTATAGCTATTTAGAGTTTTCCCCGGCAACTAGGTTTAGGACTAGGTAAAGCCAGTTGGTCACTCTTAAATACAGTCAAAACTAGATCCCCATAGGATTTCCAGATACAGTCTTGCCTTCTCTTGGGCTTAAACAATATGGAACAAAGAGAAAGGAAGTATTCTTCGTGAACCTTTTCTCAGGCTGTCACTGCTAGAAATTGCCAAAGAAATTCTACTCCCCAGAGTTGATCAATTCTCGGTGAATAGCATATCTTGAGTTTCTTCAAACCTCAGAACTTTCACTAAATGATGTATTCTCGGTGAATAGCATTTCTTGAACTTTTCTTGGTTTGGGTCCCACAGGCTTCCTAAAAGTATCCCCGCCTCCTCTTGGGCTTTGTACAAGGACCCTCAGGCTTCTTAGAAGTTCTCATGCCTTCTCTTGGGCTTAATACAAGGACCCTAAAGACCTATTAAAGGTATAAGACAGAACTTAGTCATCCTTTGCTAGAGCAGTCTTTCCAGTGTCAAAACTCTGACTGATTTAGGTTCAACTCTGCCTCTGACTTCAATTGCGTCTTGCAACTTTTCTTTCAAAATTTTGTACCCAGAAGCAATTTGAGCCAAGTCATTGGCTACATGGTTTTCTAGTCGAGGTATGTGTCGAACACTTACCGTCTCGAACTTTCTCAATAATCTATTGACTATTACAAAGTACATGATGAGATTCTCTTTCACGCACTTGTATTCCCTTGTAATCTGCTTGATGACTACCTCTGAATTTCCCATTATTTCGACTCGAGTTGCCTCCAATTCCAACAAAATTTCAAGTCCAGCTATTAAGGCTTCATATTCAGCCTCATTATTCGAGCAAATACCTTCGAATTTGTATTTGAATTTTGTTGGGACTTTATTAGGAGAAATAATCAAGACTCCTACGCCTGTGCCATCTTTATGACTTGAGCAGTCAAAATATAATTTCCATGGCTCAAGCTCAAGATAATTCGACACGTTCTCGCTTATAGAGTGGTCGACAATAAAGTCTTCTACCACTTGTCCCTTAACGGCCTTTAAAGGTCTATACATTAGGGAGTATTCGGTTAATGCCAATGCCCACTTACCAATTCGACTATGCAAAATAGGTTTAGATAACATATACTTAATGATGTCGAAATGAGATGAAACATAAACATCAACTGGCTTTATATATTGTTTTAATTTTGTACAAGAGAAATACAAGCATACACATAATTTCTCAACCATGCTATACCTAGTTTCTGCATCGTTCAGAACCCTACTAAGGTAATAAATGGCTCTTTCGACGCCATTTCCATCCTCTTGAGCCAACATGCTCCCTAAGGTTTTGTTCGACGCAGATATGTACAATCTCATACTCCTACTTCTACAAGGTGATGCTAGGTTTGGAGGATGACTTAAATATTCTTTGATTCTGTCGAAGGCCTCCTGTTGAGCTTGCCCCCATTCGAAGCCTTCCTTGTTCAATCGGGGTAGAGGAGAAAAGGATTGAGTCTTTCCGCTGAGATTTGAGATAAATCTTCTTAAGAAATTGATCTTTCCTAACAGCGACTGCAGTTCCTTCTTTGTCGATGGCGCTTTCACTTCCATGATGGCTTTGGTCTTATTTTGATTGATCTCGATCCCCTTTTTGTGGACCACAAAGCCTAAGAAGTCTCCCGCCTGCACACAAAAAGTGCATATGAGAGGGTTCATTTTGAGACCATGTCTTCGCATCCTTTCTAATGACTGTCGAAGATGGTCAATATGACTCTTCCCTGAAACAAATTTCACAACAATGTCATCAATGTAAATCTGCATTAAAGTTTCTATGAAATCCTGGAAGATTGTATTCATTGCTCTTTGATATGTTGCCCCAGCATTTTTTAGGCCAAAAGGCATAACTACCCATTCGTAAGTGCCTAAGGCCCCAGGGCACCGAAACGCCGTCTTAGGCACATCATCTTTAGCAATAAATATTTGGTTATACCCAGAATACCCGTCAAGCATGCTAAGGTATTCATGGCCAGCGGCAGAGGCAACTAACATTTCCACCACATGCATTGAGTATTCGTCATTTGGGGTCGCAAGATTCAGATCTCTGAAGTCTATACAAACCCTCAAAGTCCCATTTTTTTTATAACAGGCACAATGTTTGCATGCCATTCGACATACCTGCCCGTTCGAATAAATCTGCAACAAAGAAGTCTTTCGACTTCTTCTTTGATCTTTGAGAGGATTGCTGGTGCAAACTGTCTGGGATTCTGCTTGACCGACTTCTTTCCAGACTTGATTGGTAATTTTAGTTCGATCAACTCTCTACTCAAACCAGGCATCTCATCGTAATCCCAAGCGAAACAGTCTTTAAACTCTCTCAGCAACTGGATTACTTCGACTCTAAGTTGTGGAGTAATGTTGGCGTTGATGTAAGTAGGCCTTTTCACTGCCACTTCTCCCAAGTCGATTTCTTCAAGTGGATCTGCTAGAATTTTGATATTAGTTGCCAACTGATCCTTCTCGAAACCCAAAGGCTCCTCATCATAAATACCGTCGAGCCTTTATTCTTAATCCTGAGCCTGATCAGGTGGTTCTGGGTCGAAGTCCTTGCCAGGACATCTTTTATGTGAATCTTTAATGGCTTTGTCAGCCATGCTTTTAACTTCAGCCTCTAAGGCCGCTTGTAATTTGTTCTCTGCTATATAAGCCGAAATCTTTCTCATCACTTCGAGTTCAGACATCATCACTGAACTCACTTCCCTAACCTGTCGGGGTTATTCCAGGTACAGGCGCAGGATATGTGAAATCATCCTCACCTACCACCTCTCTATCCCATCTAAATCCATTAACGGGATGCAAATGCAATGAGTAGTATGCTTCATCATCTGGGGTAAAAGCAAAATCATCCGGATTGCATAGAGTAATATTGGCTAAATGCTTATCGAATTGGCGCCTGTCGAGGTGATTGATTGGGGCCTTGGAATATCCTTGATCTGCCTCAATATTCTCAACGATGCCATCTGGCCTCCATATTGTGATCCTCTGGTGCATGGAAGATGGTACAAACCCAATTCCATGTATCCATTCTTGTCCCAACAACAAATTATAGTTTGCCTTTGTTTCGACCACCATAAAAACTGCAGGCCTTGTAACAATTCCAACTGTTAGGTTAACCTGTATAACACCAAGTGTAGTGCCAATTTTCCCTTCATAATTCGACAGAACCATGTTGTGTGGTTTAGTATCTGTATCGAATTTTCCAATCTTTCTCAGCATAAAGTGCGACATCAAATTCACTGTAGCGCTGCAGTCAACCAAGATTTTATTCACTGGAACATTCTCAACTTTCCTATTAATGAATAGAGGCTTCAGATGGCTCTTCATTGCCTCATCTGGCCATTCAAAGAAGGCATTCTGCTCTTCGACACACCCATTGTTCATTACATAGTAGCACACTGGTTTGTGTGCCGCCATTTCAGCTTCTGAATAGGCATCAACCTCTTCGACCTCCGTGATTTGGTCAAACTCCCTGGGCAATACTGATACCACATTCACGATGATGTCCAACGAGGCCTCTGAATTAGAATCAAAATTATCTGTCATCATCTCATCTTCCGCTATGACCCAATCATGTTTTTCTCTAGCCACTTCAACTTCAGTTTTGAATAATTTTCGCCCAATGGGAAACTTTTTGACAGCTCTGTCTTTCCCTTTCCGTTTCTTTCGGCAGGTAAGTTTGTACTTGATTCAACCTTATCTTTCGACTTAGCCTCCCTTTGGGCTTTTCTCCTTCGCTGCTCCCTCCTCCACTAAGACCTCGACATAGGATTTTTACCTTTATAGTTCTCAGAAATGTGGGCTAATTTGTTGGAGGATTGAAATTCCTTGCGATAGGTAATTGAAGAGCCCTTGTTGACATCGAAATCTTTCCACTTCTGTTGGCCTTTCTACCTATTCTTATTTAGATTTATCCATTTGCTATTAGAAAGTTCAGCAAATGGTTTGAACGTAGCAGGCCTTGCTCCCGATGCTCTAGCCTTTGACTGTTCCTGGTTTGAAGCAGACCTCCTAAGGTCGAAACTTCTCGGGCCATGATTGGTTTTCTCCCACTTTTGCTTAGCCTTTCGTACTCCTTCGAGATTCTGCACTGCTTTTTTGTCGAACACAGCGCTACACCTGGGGCATAGCATGACTTCAGATCCTTTCCTTTGACACCTGTGCATAAAGTCAATCAAATTTTCTTCCTCTTTTGGGAAAGCCAGCTTGTTGTACTCTTCCTGTCAGCGTTCATCACCGACTTCCATTGGTGACTCCTCAGAAATCTCCACCATATTAACTTCCATTTTGACATCCTCAGTGATGCCAAGCTTGCACAATTCCTTTTGTAGACCCTCAGCAGCCTTATCCATCTGGAAGAAACCGTCAGCGGTTTCCTTTGTTACCAACATCCACTGGGAATCTTCAACAACTCCCTTGTCGGTGCCTTCAGTGATCTCAACACCATCAGTAGTGTTGTTGTTGACTCCTTATATAGACCCGGTAGGAAAACTCCTTATGAATTCTTGGTCAAGACTTTCAGTAACCCTGACCATGACTGCCTTATTGTTGAAATCATCAGCGATTTCGATCATATTGACATCATTGTTGAGGCCTTCAGCAACCTCAACCATATGGACCTCCGTTGGCTCAGTATAATGAGCATCAGCTACTGGTAGGGGGTCTGAATCGATCTTCATCTGATTTTTAGACTTCTCTCCAAACTTTAGCCTTTCTTCTTGGATTACATTCTGAACAAAATCCCTGAAAAGAAAACATTAAGAAGTCTTATGGCATAAGAAAGTATGATATTTACAAAACCCTCTTTTTTTCCTTTGTTCTAAAGGAGGCATTTTAGCACCAGGTGGTACTATCATTTGTCCGTCCTTAACTAACAAATCGAAAATTTCGTCACATTTAGTAACGTTGAAAGTATAAGTTTTCTTTGGGAATTTGTCATTTTTCTCAGGTTCGACAGGATTTTTCCCATTTGAATGAGTCAATAACTTACAGGAGTAAGGTGGGCCTTGTTTCAATTCGACAAGGTCTATATCGCCTTCGTCGAAACTTACTAGCTCATCATAATATTTTCGTCGTTAACTTCGACGTAAGTCACCCTTTTGTTTTTATTCACCCTAGCCTTTTCCTCTTTTAGGCGTTCTAGTTGTCGACCTCTATCAGCTAATTGGGCCATATCTCTTAGATATTGCGTATCTAATTTCTTTCTAATAGAATAATCAAGGCCTCCAGCGGCCATTTCGACTAACTCATGCTCTGGTACCTGTGTAAAGCATCTAGATTTGAGCAGTCGGAATCTATTTAAGTAGTCATCTATTGGCTCAGTGAATTTATGTTTTATACTAGCCAACTCTTTCAGATTAATCTTTGTTTGTCCCATATAGAACTGCTCATGAAACAGCCGTTCTAACTGGGTCCAATTGTGTATCGAATTAGGTGGCAAAGTTGTAAACCACGTAAAGGCATTCTTCGTTAGAGAACTTGGGAAATATTTTATCCTAAGGTTCACATTATTCGCGATTTCTCTAGCCTCTATCACATATCTAGCCACGTGTTCGACAGTGGACTCGGTGGTGTCCCCAGAGAACTTAGTGAACTTAGGGACCTTCATTCTAGGGGGTAACTCTGACTGAAGAATGTATTCAGACAATGGAGATGTATAATTTGGCCTTCGCAGGCCAAAGTTTACCTCATTTTGGGCCATAATCCTTTCGACCATGGCTACCAGATTATTGTTTGCTGCCACATCATTCTGTCGAACTTGTTGTACGACGTGGTCAGCATCTTGATTTCTATTCACCAAAACCACTCTTGGTTGTTCTCCTACAGGAATTTGTTGTTGAATCCTAGGGGGTTCGACTACACCTTGGTTTGGTATATTTACCTGAGGTATATTTCTTGGATTTTGTTGGTTATGGTTAATAGTGGGGTCCTCTTCGAACACTACCTCTTCGTTTCCTACGATATACTCTTTCTGAGGGTTTCGAGGAGGGTTAGACACACCAAAGAAATCTGCAAGGCGCGTCATTTGTGCAGACATTTGCTGATTAGTCTGGGTAGTATTTTGTATAAAAGGCTGGAAGATTTCCCCCATGGTTTGGGACATCATTTGGACCATTTGGTGGTTACTTTCATCCATTTGCTGTCTTAAATAGGCTGCAATAGTACTTGTCAAGCCTGGCATTTAGGTTGAATATCCTATCCCTACAGATTGGTTATTTCGACCCATATTAATTCCAGATCCTGACCCTTGTAAAGGTGATGTCATTACGGGTTCTGAATAAACTGGGGGGCATTTTGGAAATTTACCATCATTGAAGTTGGCATCCCATAAGGCTTTTCTCGACCGTTTAAAGGCATCGAAAAACCAGGTGGTGGAAAATGTCGATAAGTGTCGCTCCCGGGATTTTCATCCAAGTACAAACGCGAAAGTGGCACCGAAACAGAGTCGCCAGCAATGTGTATTTATTCCAAGAGAGGGAAAGGAAACACTGCGTAAACCTGAGGGAAGGAAAGAGCATGGTCTTGCGACCAAGAGAATTGGGTTCGGGAGTCGATTATGCACGAGGAAGGTATTAGCACCCCCACGCGTCCATCATACCCGATGGGATCCACGCTTGCTTGTTTCGATCAAAGGGTGTAAGGAAAGGATACTAGAAAAGGAACTGCTAGCTGGAGAACTGGAAAAAGAAAGGAGAGAGAAAGAGAAACAAATGTAGGGAAAATAAAAGAAGCGCTCGCATGGGCCCTACCCCACTACCTACATATCTCATCGGGAGCATGAGAATTAGAGCGACGTAGTTCCCCTCAACGAGGGTCGCATTGTTTGTGTTTTTTAGTGGAATACGTCAACGTTCGCGTTCCAGCAGTTAGGTGTTGCAGCTCGCTGTAGGAAGATTTAGGCGTTACCTGTTTGCGGTAGAACGGACATGACGCATCCTTAAGGAATAGAATGAAGGAGATGAGGAAAGAATTTGTTTGTTTGTTTTTGTCTTTTAAGAAAGAAGTGTTTTGTTTATTTGGTGTTTTGTAACATACATTGTATTTAAGTCCCTCATGTAAGATCGAATGCCTCGCATATCGACCCAAGACAGGACGTATGCTAAACATTCTAAGAAAGTGAGAGAAGACCCCTCATCTATCTTATTCTCACATGAAAGGCTCAAATACAATATATGTTATGACTTTATTAAGTGTTTTTTTACCTTTATTATAAGATGAGAGAAGAGACTCAAAAAGGATCAAAAGGTGAAAACCTAATGAGGGAGACTAAGACTCAATCTTAATTTTATCATACATGGTGATCCTATGGTCAATGAGGTTTAAGAAATCTAATCCTAAAAAGGGAGGAGAAGAACATAAGAAGCAACTTACTTCCAAGATGGAAGTTAAGTTGATCTTAAAGAGGAATGAAGAAAATTTTAGCAAAGAAGCACATAAATGCTTATCATGATCACAAGTTGAATTATTAAAAGAGATAAAGGAAAGATTGTATGTGGGTGCACACCCACACACATGACTTACCAATAGCCCCTGAAAATGTTAGCAAAGCAAATGTACAGGAAAGTAAAAGTGAAGGAAATAAGGCAATTAATCAAAGTTAGAATTAAAATGCTAACTAAAAAAAGGAAGACTAAATTCTAAGGAAAAAAGTTAAATTGAGATTAAATCTAAAGTTAAATCTAGAATTAGTTCAAGTTGATTCTAAACTAAATCTAAAAACATTAATCCTAAAGTTAAATCTAGAGTTAAAACTAATGTTAATCCTAAAATTGATTCCAATTAATTTCTAATTAAAAACTAATCAAATTCCAAAGTTAAGACTATAAACTAATTCTAAGGAAAATTAGTTCTAAAGAAAAACTAATATTAAAATCTAAATGAAATTCTAATTAAAATCTAATTGTAAGCTAATCTAATTCTAAAAGTGAGTTAACCAAAATTAGGATTAGGAATTAAAGTAAAAAAACCAAAGTTAAATTCTAATTCTCTAATTAAAATCTCGTTAAACACTAACTAACCTAATTGACCTAAATCAATATTCAAAACAATTAATCAATTATCTAAAATTCAGTTAAACAAAATCAATTAACAAACAATTAAAAAAACAATTAACAATAAGGGTGCAACAGTGGTATTATGAGTGCAAATAGAGGATCAGGCGTGCAGGCTGGTTTTTTTAGGCCCAAGGTTTATTGTGAATCCAAAAAGGGGGTGCGTTAATGTTTAGAGTGTGTAGCAAGGAGAAGAACAAGTGCTTGGACTTCTCGCTAGGCCCAAGAACTCATGAACACGCAGCCAAAAGGGGGTGAGAAAATGAAATCAAGCGCTGAGTTGGTGGCTATAGGCCCAACGATCTTCTCTTTAGCCAGGGGGGACGAATAGCAATTCTGGTGTGTGAAAAGCAATGTTATTGTGTGGGCTTAAGACCCGGTACAGGTGCATCCATCTTAACATGTAAACCCTAGAAACTATTCAGCAAGATCAAACCCTCACTCTCATCTCTCCTCTATGTGCCGTCATGGCTTCCTCATCTTCTCTGTCTCAAGAACTTCGCCGTCAACGTACCGCCACCATCTCTCGCCTTCAAAACACACGGCCTCCACCACAACAACTCCTCGTAGGAATCTCCTTTCACAGCTTCATCATCTTTCACCCTCATCGCCATCACCGTCTCCGTTAACTCTTCATCGGCTTCCAATCTTTGTCCGTCGCGCCGTTAACACAACGATCCTTCAATCGCCTACCGAATCGCACCTCCAAACCTCACCGCGACACACTCTCGGCTTCATCTCCCACTTCATCACCGTCAAATCGCTGGAAATAACTCACGTCGTAGAAATCGCTCAAACCAACACTCTCAAATTACAAGAAAAACAAACTACCACTAACAATCAACAAAAACAGAGTCTACAACAATCACATCGTGAAATTGGATTGTGCCTTACGTACCTACCGGAGAACCGTCCGGTGCGCCTTCAAATTGACGAAGATGAACAGAAAACTAGAGGTATTGTCGATTCCATTCTCTTTTGATTTCTTCTTAAATCAACAAAATCTTTTTAATCCTTTACTGCGTGATTTCTTCTTCTTCTACCATGCCTCTGTTTCTTTCCGCGAATTCAAGATCGTTGTTGTTGTTGAAAACTGAATTGCGCAGGTGATTGAGAATTTGTTTACTGCGATCGTATGAATTGTTCCCCTGCGTCCTTGAATCTCTTTTTTTGTAATTTGTTGAAGTCTTGATGCTAACAAATGTGCGGTTACGGCTTCTGCAGATTGATCGTTGAAACATAAATTGAAGAAGGTTGAATTGAAGAATCGATAAAGATTGATGATAATTGGAACTGATGAGGTGATTGTGTTTTGAAATGGAAGGCGGTGAAGAGTGTGCAGAGATTGAAGATTGAAGATGAAGAGAAAAGATGGAGAAATTGAAGGTAGTTGCAGAGTGAAAATTGAAGATTGAAGATGAAGAGATGTGGAGAATGAAGAAGAGCCCGAAGAATGAAGAGGATGAAGTTTTTATAGCAGGAATCAGGGAGGGGTAGTTTGGTATTTACAGGTGAAATCGGTTAGAGTTTGCTGGAGTTTTGTAACTGTTAAAATGGTTGTGAGAATTTAGTTAGAGGAATTAGAAATTCAGTTATGGTTGTTAGAGGTTATGATAGTTGGTTACCAATTGAGTTAGTTTTCTGTTGAAGGTTTGTAACTGAATTGAATTGTGAATAGTGTTCTGGTATATGAATTGTATTGGTAGTGATGGTTAGGAAAATGTTAGAATTTCTATGTAATTTTTTGTAATTTTTTTCTGGTGTACAACTTGGTTAGCTTGCGAATATGAAGATGAATTCTATTATGGTTTTTTCTCTTTTCTGCTATGTAATGACATTGAATTGGAAAGGTATTTTTCTCTTTTCATTTTTGTACTGTTAAGAACTTGTTTGGAAGTGGTTTTTTTTTGTTGCTATGAAAACTGGTTTTTTACGGTTGTTATTTTCCGAATTTCCTGCCCCATTTTCTACTGTTATCGGCAATTATCCATAACACATTGAAATTGCAATGCACTGAGATAATCATAGAGAGAGGTTGTTGGCTCTGAGTCAGTAAAGTTCACCAAACTTAATGAAGACTGCAAAAATTCCCTTCTAAATTGAATAGATAAGTTAGGGGGACTTGAAGCCGAAATGAAAATACCCAGCGCCGCATTCTATCCTTTATCCTTCTGTTTGATTTTACTCAATAGAACACTAAAGCATAATTGTTCAGATATGAATCAACTTCTAATAACCTTTCATCATATGGTAGATAAACTTCTTGGTCTTAATTAATTTTCTGCTCTGAATGTGGAATTTTCCACTGAATTGTCGCCTTCTTTCATTTGCTATTAATCTAGCTGTTATGAAACCCTTCGTACTGATAGTACATACCGCAACACCATCCAAAACGAAGACAAAACCAAGAAAGTTTGATGATATGTGATTTTGGAAGAGGAGAATTCTAGATACATCCCAGTGGCTTAAGAATGATTGTGAACAAGGTTGTTATGGCAAAATGTATGTCAAAAATGTATGTTAGTTAAAACTGTGGCAAAACTAAACAGAAGTGGCCCTCAGGGCTTTATTAACAAGGGTTATTGCCACAAATGTGACCACGTTAAATAACCATGAGGCTGCATCAAGGAAAGCCTTTTTCTAGGCAAGGAATTGAGTATTGTGTATATTTGGATATTTGGAGTGGTTTATGGAATCTCGATTTTGATTATAAAATGGATTAGTGATTTTGGAATTTGAATGAAAAATGGTCATGGATTTAGACTTGCATTTTAAATGTGGATGGATAAGAAAAGATGATTTAACGTGGTTTGGAAATGTGGTTAAGATAATGGATTAATGGAAATTTATTCTTTTGATTGTTGGATATTAGGAATGTGAATGGATTTAAAAACTAGTTATGGATGTCAAAAGTGGATTATGGTTTATGATATGGGGTGGATTATGGTTTAGAAAAATGGATATTGGAATGAAATGGATATGGACCAAAAAGTGGTTTTGGAAAATATGGATTTGAAAAATGAAAATGACTAATGGGTTTATTGTAGAAAAAATGGATAATTAAATATGAATTCCAAGAGATCCACATAACCAGTCTTAACATGCTTAATTCACCCCAAATTCCAAATCCAAAGCAAACTTGTACTCTAAACCAATCTCCAACTTCAATCAATAAACTTTACTAACCATGAATACCAAGATGCCTTTGTCAGGCAACCTTAACCACCATCTTCAATTGATGAATATCAACCAAGTCACACAAAAGATAAGAAACCATGATCCCACACCTCAGGAACACATGCAAATGAATGAATATGAGTTATGGCCTAATGGGAATGCAGATGAAAAAGGAAACATAAGCCAGAAAAAGGTAGGGCAAATTTTGGGGTGCTACAGCTGCCCCTATTCAATCAACTTGGACCTGAATGGATGATAGCAACTGCTTTCAGACGTTCAAGGTAGAAGGTGATTGAATACAAAAAGAACCGCAAAATTTGCTAGCCGCTAGGAGTGAAAATGTAAATGGAGCCCAGTCACACTTCGTCAAAGAAATCTGACGGAAAGACAACATACCCAGTGAACCACCTCGTCAAAGGGGTTTACGGAAAGAAGAATGAAACCCGACTGAAAAGACACATCGCCAAAGTAATTTGATGGCATGAAGACTCAACGAAAGAAACACATTGTCATGGGGATGACAGGAAGAGGACTCGACGAAAGGAAACACATTGTCATAGGGATGACAGGAAGAAAACTCGACCAAACGAAACACATTGTCATAGGGATGACAGAAAGAAGACCTGGCCGAAAGCCACACATTGTCATAGGGATGACAGAAAGAGGACTTGACTTAGGGAGCACATTATCATAGGGATGACAAAAAGAATACTTGACCGAGGGTAACACATTGTCATAGGGATGACAAGAAGGAAACCTGACCGAGGGACCACATTGTCATAGGGATGACAGCAAGACGACTCGACCAAACGAAGCACATTGTCATAGGGATGACAGGAAGAAAACTTGACCAAACGAAAAACATTGTTATAGGGATGACAGAAAGAAGACCTGGCCAAAGGAACACATCGTCATGGGGATGGCAGAAAGAATACCTGGCCAAAGGAACACATCGTCATAGGGATGACAAAAAGGAAACCTGACTTAGGGAGCACATTGTCATAGGGATGACAAAAAGAACACCCGACCGAGGAAACACATCGTCATGGGGATGACAGAAAGAAAACTCGGCCAAAGGAACACATCGTCATAGGGATGACAGAAAGAAGACCTGGACGAAAGCCACACATTGTCATAGGGATGACAGAAAGAGGACTTGACTTAGGGAGCACATTGTCATAGGGATGACAGAAAGAAAACCATACGAAGAAACACATAATCAAAGGGGTTTGATGGAAAGAAAACCTGACCGAAATGTCGTCATCAAGGGGTTGATGGACAATGACTGGTCGAGGGTAAGATCGACGTAATATCTGCTGGGGATATGTCACCGTCTTGATTGGAAATTGATTCGGGCTTTCGCGCAAGGTACCAAATCTGGCTTATGCTCCGCATGCATATGTTTGGATTTTCTTTCTATAGCGTAATGCTCCATACGAAATGGAAATGCTACGCGTTTTGAGGATGCAATGATTACTATATGCAAAATGCCGACGCATGCTCGGGCTACCGGGGAAAAGAAGGTTGTGCCAAGTATAATTGGACTTTGCTGGCTAAGACAGGTGAAACCTGATGGTGATTGTTTTTCAAAGGCGAAATCTTTCTGGGTACCAATGGGGATTGGATTTTGAATGAAGTGCCAATAGTGATTGGACTTTAGCCTTAAAGGGGACGCCAATAGGGATAAGGCTTCAGGTTTTTGAAAGACGCCAGCAAAGTGGGCTGTGGAAGGATGTGCCGAGCAATGTTGGTCTATAGATTTTCTGTTCGGCTTTACAAGGCTTCATGCAATGCTATGCGAATGATATGCAATGATGATTATACAATGATGTTTATGATATGCAACCGGATCACTCCAGCAAAATAAATGCTGAAGAGACGAGGCTAACTCCGCTGGGGATAACAAACTTAATCGCCTTCAGTGTCATAACTGCTCGAGATCCCGACCAAGCCTCCGTTCAGCAGGAAAGTACGAATAACAACCTTCTACTGGAGGAAACATCCCAGGAATCTTGCGGAAGAAAAGTGCCAATGACAATCAACCTTTGACTTGTTGGGGAAAGCTAACCACCACCCAAAAATATGCTTGGGGATAATGGTTGATTATATCAGCTCTGCTAGGGGACAAGATCAGACTTACTCCTCTGCTTGATGCTCGTCTCTTACTCTTACTCTGTTGGGGAGACGAAAACTTTACAGCAAACTGAGGAAGCACAAATCCAACACTCTTATCCTGTACGGGAGTATGAACTCTTGCTGAAGAGCAGTAACCTTCACCAACTTGGCTAGGGGAGAGCGAACTCCTGAACTCTTGCTGGGGAGAATGATTCACAATATTCATAATGCTCTGCTGAATGATAAAACTTCAGCCATCTCTGCCGAGGAGATAAACTCTACTGGGGACGTCACGTGTTAACTATCAACATGGGCCTTGCAGATATGATATGACCCAAAAGAAATGCCCCGATGCAGCATAACCTATAAATGAACATGTCTTCAGGATGTCTCATGAAGATCCAACATATATTGCCCCAGACTGTGAATTACCGTTCTCCGGAGAGAATAACTTTTTGTGCTTTTGGAGTGGTCTGCCCCAGCTTTGAAATGATTTGTGCCCCTGACTGGCTGATCTGTGAAGGAGTACCTTTAACTGATCTTTGAGAGATTTATTGAATCTCGACTTGATTGCCCCAGATTCTTGACATAATTGCCCCAGATTAACCAAACTGCAGAGATATTTCACAATGTAACTGCCCCGGATTGACAAGATCTTAGCACGACTTACCGTGAAAGCACACACCCAACATACTCACTTGATAACACATCCACTGTCACACTCATCCCCAGAGTTTTCAAGCATCTCACTATGGCGGGATCAAAATTCTCGACTGATGTTCACTGTGTAAGCCTTACGGGTGTCAAGTACATGTAAGCAAGCATAACATATCTATTCCAAGGATGAAAATTATAATGCAACACATATATTAATCTCGAAGTTTTTTTTTCTTTTTCTTTTTTCGAAAAAGATATCGCCAACACCTGTGAAAGAGTCACTGGTGAAGGTGCAACACAAAAATTTTAAATGGAAAATAGCATGCACATGCAATACCAACCAATGTCTTTTAGCACAACTCATGGAAGTCAGGAACGCTATCTTATTGAAATACGCCTTCAGAATAAACCCTGTTTCAATTAGGACTTTTGAGAGTTGTAACGTGGCCTGGTTCGTGGTTTAAGAAAAAAGGATTTATGGCTCAAAATTTTGTTTGTACCCACCCATTCTCCTTGATGTTCTCCAGTCCTACATTCAGCTAACTCGACACAAGCGCTCTCATTTCAAAAGGTTATGAACGGTATGAGGATGGTTAAGGAACCCACACGGTTTACAGAGTGACATTCACCCCTTTTCGCCTTTGATGTCTGTGGTCACATGACTTGTTCTTTCCTCGAGGATTTTTCTTTTTGTTTCTCTCATTTTTTCTATTTTCGTTCTTTTTATTCTTTTGTTTTCCCTGATTTTTCCTGGACTAATTCATTTGAATTTTTCGATTTTGAAGTCCAGCGGGATTCCCTAACTTTTGCCTAAGTCACTTGTTTTCAAGTTTTGACTTAGCGGGCTTTTTTTTCCTTTTTTCCCTTTTTTTTGAACTAGTAGTGTGCCACTAGCTTATCTTGACTCGTTTGAAAAGGGTGGTGACTGCCTCATTCCTTAGTTGATGAGGGATAACCATTGTGGTTATTGATCCTTGAATTGGACATTCCTTTTGACATTTGAACGCGCGGTCAAATTAGCTGACACCTACCCTGCCCCAGGTTAAGATTGGGGGTTTTTCATTTTCAGAAATAAACTCCTACTTCTAGGCTCAACAGGGTTTGACAAATGTTTCACTCCCTTATATCTCCGGTGTTTAGGAATTTGAAACAATGCCTGTACATCCTCAACAGGGTTTTGTTCAAAAGCATACAACCAAAGATTTTGCGCTTTTACTTCATCATCCTCCCTCCAAGAGTTTAAACAAGAGAGTTAATATTGCAGTGCATACAAACATTAAATGAGTGAATACGAATGAACTTTTTCGAGAAAAACATATTTATTGCATTAAAATCATCATTCAAGAACCAACAAAGTTATTACATGCAAACATTAACCAGTAATACAAATTACAAATGAAAATACAGTAAAGAAAAATGATGTTCGCCATTGCTGAGGAGGCTTGGCTCCGACTGGACTGATTGCTTTAGGAGATGTCTTTGCGGTCTCAAGTAATCACTTGAGAAGCTTCAGTTGACATACAGAACGTCTTCAGTGAAAATGATAAGCCCAGCGTCAATGAGATCTTGCACCTTATGTCTGAACACCTTACAATCTTCAAGGATATGCCCCTGTGTCCCCAAGTTGTACTCACATCTAACACTCTTGTCATAACTTGGAGGAAGGGGATATGGGACAGGAGCAACTTTCTCTAGCTGAATCAAAGAGTCTTGAAGTAAATAATCAAGCAAGTAACTGTGAGGAATAGTAATAGGATCAAACTTTCTCTCCTGCCTTCTGGGTCTTTGCTGTCTCCTCTGGGAGCTAGTTGGTTGTCGATATCGACTTGTGCCTTCTTCTCGTTTGGGTGCTTTCTTCCACAAACTTGGCTTAAGAGTAGGCAACAAATGAGGACTAGAAGATTCCAAAACCATAGGTTGCAAGAAATGCCCCTGAATTGATGTAGCTTTAGGAGAGACAACAGGGATATCCACTTCTTTTTCAGCAGCTAGAGTAGGACCACCTTGTATACTTACGCCGCTCAGCGTGAATTCAATTTCCTTCAAATCGATCAGATCCTGGACAGCATGCTGAAATGCCCTACAATCTTCCACATTATGCCCCGGCGCACCAGAGTGGAAATCACAGTGAGCTCTTGCATCATAACCCGGTGGGGGAGTACCAGTAAGAGGAGCCAGAGTCCTTTTCTGTACTAGTTGCCACTGAAGGAGATGCTGGAATAGCTGAGAATGTGGTACCGGTGGAGTCTCAAGGTGTTGGTTCATTTTGGGTCTATCTTGATACCGATGAGGAGCATTACCTCGTTGCGGAGATACAGTTGGGACTATCACAGTGGCAATCTGCTCACTCTTTGGGAGGGATCCCTTAAACACTGGAGGAGAGACAATTCCAGCTGCAGCTTCAGGCATGGTAGTATTATCCTTGTTTAGCATACCTCTCACGACCTCCATAACCAGACTCATCTGAGTCTTCAATTGGTTGACCTCTTCCTTCAACACTTTCTGGTCTTGAATCAGATCTTGCATGTCCCACATAAACTGACCCATTTGGCTTCGCATTTGCCTCAACTCTGCTTGCACCAGGTCCATGATCAACTTCCGAATGGCTTGAGCAGTTAAGTCTGAAATTCTGAAGAAAACCAAACCAGGATAAGAATAACCAAGCCTCAAACACCTGCTATGCAAATAATTATGAAAATGCAATGTTATGAATGCAATAAGACATGGGATCAAAGCTTCCATATAATCTGAATAACCATTGTGTTGTGCTGATGACTGAATAAGTTCATGAGTCTGTTCTGAAGAAAAACCAGAATACCAGGCTGATAAGTCCACACTGATAGGAAAACCAGAATACCGGGTTGGTTGAAGGTTACGGTTACCTGCAAACCTGTAAACAACCCGCCCCTCTCACATGTGGGTACTAAGATCCTCAGTATCCCGGGCTCTCAGGTCGAGAAATGATGATACGTTCACCATTTCTGGTTTGGCATCATCATCAATCGAGGAGGCCTCAACTGATTCCCCTAAAAAATAAGGTCATCCTATGCGAGTCCCTCAACATTGGGTCCTCGGATCGACAAGTGTAATGGGTTTTCCATTTCTAATCTGCCATTATCAGAGGTCTGGAGGAGAGGCGCAACTGAGGTATCGGAGAAACGGTCACCAGAGTCGACAGCTCTCTAGATCAACACCCTGAAATGCGCAAGATACGCACGTCAGAACATGTCCCAAGATAGCCTCGTCTGGCTATGAATTTCGTGAATACCCAACGTACTCCAGACGACACGTAGGTCCCACTACTCTCCACTCTAATTCTAAGTGTATACTCAAGCCTGTGTAATGGGTTTATCTCTCAGAAATCCCATCCCGCCAAACAGAAAACCAGTCCAGCACAACAGTAATAATATAATATGTAATGCTAAAATAAAGTAAATACAGTAAAGTAAATAAACAGCAAAATAAAGCAAGACAGTAAACACCCAATGAAAGAAAGAAAAAAAAACAAATAAGCGTTAGGATTGACTCGCTTAGGGATGGACTAGCAAGAGGTCAATCTGTCCCCAGCAGAGTCGCCAGCTGTCGCTCCCGGGATTTTCATCCAAGTACAAACGTGAAAGTGGCACCGAAACAGAGTCACCAGCAATGTGTATTTATCCCAAGAGAGGGAAAGGAAACACTGCGTAAACTTGAGGGAAGGAAAGAGCATGGTCTTGCGACCAAGAGAACTGGGTTCGGGAGTCGGATACACGAGAGGAAGGTATTAGCACCCCCACGCGTCCATCGTACCCGATGGGATCCACGCTTGCTTGTTTCGATCAAAGGGTGTAAGGAAAGGATACTGGAAAATGAACTGCTAGCTGGAGAACTGGAAAAAGAAAGGAGAGAGAAAGAGAAACAAATGTAGGGAAAATAAAAGAAGTGCTCGCATGGGCCCTACCCCACTGCCTACATATCTCATCGGGAGCATGAGAATTAGAGCGACGTAGTTCCCCTCAACGAGGGTCGCATTGTTTGTGTTTTTTAGTGGAATACGTCAATGTTCGCGTTCCAGCAGTTAGGTGTTGCAGCTCGCTGTAGGGAGACTTAGGCGTTACCTGTTTGCGGTAGAACGGACATGACGCATCCTTAAGGAATAGAATGAAGGAGATGAGGAAAGAATTTGTTTGTTTATTTTTATCTTTTAAGAAAGAAGTGTTTTGTTTATTTGGTGTTTTGTAACATACATTGTATTTAAGTTCCTCATCTAAGATCGAATGCCTCGCATATCGACCCAAGACAGGACGTATGCTAAACATTCTAAGAAAGTGAGAGAAGACCCCTCATCTATCTTATTCTCACATGAAAAGCTCAAATACAATATATGTTATGCCTTTATTAAGTGTTTTTTACCTTTATTATAAGATGAGAGAAGAGACTCAAAAAGGATCAAAAGGTGAAAATCTAATGAGGGAGACTAAGACTCAATCTTAATGTTATCATACATGGTGATCCTATGGTCAATGAGGTTTAAGAAATCTAATCCTAAAAATGGAGGAGAAGAACATAAGAAGCAACTTACTTCCAAGATGGAAGTTAAGTTGATCTTAAAGAGGAATGAAGAAAATTTTAGCAAAGAAGCACATAAATGCTTATCATGATCACAAGTTGAGTTATTAAAACAGATAAAGGAAAGATTGTATGTGGGTGCACACCCACACACATGACTTTCCAATAGCCCCTGAAAATGTTAGCAAAGCAAATGTACAGGAAAGTAAAAGTGAAGGAAATAAGGCAATTAAACAAAGTTAGCATTAAAATGCTAACTAAAAAAAGGAAGATTAAATTCTAAGGAAAAAAGTTAAATTGAGATTAAATCTAAAGTTAAATCTAGAATTAGTTCAAGTTGATTCTAAACTAAATCTAAAAACATTAATCCTAAAGTTAAATCTAGAGTTAAAACTAATGTTAATCCTAAAATTGATTCCAATTAATTTCTAATTAAAAACTAATCAAATTCCAAAGTTAAGACTATAAACTAATTCTAAGGAAAATTAGTTCTAAAGAAAAACTAATATTAAAATCTAATTGAAATTCTAATTAAAATCTAATTGTAAGCTAATCTAATTCTAAAAATGAGTTAACCAAAATTAGGATTAGGAATTAAAGTCAAAAAACCAAAGTTAAATTCTAATTCTCTAATTAAAATCTCGTTAAACACTAACTAACCTAATTGACCTAAATCAATATTCAAAACAATTAATCAATTATCTAAAATTCAGTTAAACAAAATCAATTAACAAACAATTAAAAAAAAATTAACAATAAGGGTGCAACAGTGGTATTATGAGTGCAAATAGAGGATCAGGCGTGCGGGCTGGTTTTTTTAGGCCCAAGGTTTATTGTGAATCCAAAAAGGGGGTGTGTTAATGTTTAGAGTGTGTAGCAAGGAGAAGAACAAGTGTTGGGACTTCTCGCTAGGCCCAAGAACTCATGAACACGCAGCCAAAAGGGGGTGAGAAAATGAAATCAAACGCTGAGTTGGTGGATATAGGCCCAACGATCTTCTCTTCAGCCAGGGGGTACAAATAGCAATTCTGGTGTGTGAAAAGCAATGCGATTGTGTGGGCTTAAGACCCGGTACAGGTGCATCCATCTTAACATGTAAACCCTAGCAACTATTCAGCAAGATCAAACCCTCACTCTCCTCTCTCCTTTGTGTGCCGTCATGGCTTCCTCATCTTCTCCGTCTCACGAACTTTGTCGTCAACGTACCGCCACCATCTCTCGCCTTCAAAATACACGGCCTCCACCACAACAACTCCTCGCCGAAATATCCTTTCACAGCTTCATCATCTTTCACCCTCATCGCCATCACCGTCTCCGTTAACTCTTCGTCAGCTTCTAATCTTCGTCCGTCGCGCCGTTAACACAACGATCCTTCAATCGCCTACCGAATCGCACCTCCAAACCTCACCGCGACACACTCTCGGCTTCATCTCCTCCTTCATCATCGCCAAATCGCCGGAAATAACTCACGCCGTGGAAATCGCTCAAACCAACACTCTCAAATTACAAGAAAAATAAACTACCACTAACAATCAACAAAAACAGAGTCTACAACAATCACATCGTGAAATTGGATTGTGCCTTATGTACCTACCGGAGAACCGTCCGGTGCGCCTTCAAATTGACGAAGATGAACAGAAAACCAGAGGTATTGTCTATTCCATTCGCTTTTGATTTCTTCTTAATCCAACAAAATCTTCTTAATCCATTACTGCGTGATTTCTTCTTCTTCTACCATGCCTCTGTTTCTTTCTGCGAATTCAAGATCGTTGTTGTTGTTGAAAACTGAATTGCGCAGGTGATTGAGAATTTGTTTGCTGCGATCATATGAATTATTCCCCTGCGTCCTTGAATCTCTTTTTTTGTAATTTGTTGAAGTCTTGATGCTAACAAATGTGCGGTTACGGCTTCTGCAGATTGATCGTTGAAACAGAAATTGAAGAAGGTTGAATTGAAGAATCGATGAAAATTGATGCTAATTGGAACTGATGAGGTGACAGTGTTTTGAAATGGAAGGCGGTGAAGAGTGTACAGAGATTGAAGATTGAAGATGAAGAGAAAAGATGGAGAAATTGAAGGTAGTTGCAAAGTGAAAATTGAAGATTGAAGATGAAGAGATGTGGAGAATGAAGAAGAGCCCGAAGAATAAAGAGGATGAAGGATTTATAGCAGGAATCAGGGAGGGGTAGTTTGGTATTTACAGGTGAAATCGGTTAGAGTTTGCTGGAGTTTTGTAACTGTTAAAATGGTTGTGAGAATTTAGTTAGAGGAATTTGAAATTCAGTTATGGTTGTTAGAGGTTATGATAGTTGGTTACCAATTGAGTTAGTTTTCTGTTGAAGGTTTGTAACTGAATTGAATTGTGAGTAGTGTTCTTGTATATGAATTGTATTGGTAGTGATGGTTAGGAAAATGTTAGAATTTCAATGTAATTGTTTGTAATTTTTTTCTGGTGTACAACTTGGTTAGCTTGCGAGAATGAAGATGAATTCTATTATGGTTTTTTCTCTTTTCTGCTATGTAATGACATTGAATTGGAAATGGATTTTTCTCTTTTCATTTTTCTGCTGTTAAGAACTTGTTTGGAAGTGGTTTTTTTTTGTTGCTGTGAAAACTGGTTTTTTACGGTTGTTATTTTCCGAATTTCCTGCCCCATTTTCTACTGTTATCGGCAATTATCCATAACACATTGAAATTGCAATGCACTGAGATAATCATAGAGAGAGGTTGTTGGCTCTGAGTCAGTAAAGTTCACCAAACTTAATGAAAACTGCAAAAAGTCCCTTCTAAATTGAATAGATAAGTTAGGGGGACTTGAAGCCGAAATGAAAATACCCAGCGCCACATTCTATCCTTTATCCTTCTGTTTAATTTTACTCAATAGAACACTAAAGCATAATTGTTCAGATATGAATCAACTTCTAATAACCTTTCATCATATGGTAGATAAACTTCTTGGTCTTAATTAATTTTCTGCTCTGAATGTGGAATTTTCCACTGAATTGCCGCCTTCTTTCATCTGCTATTAATCTGGCTGTTATGAAACCCTTCGTACTGATAGTACATACCGCAACACCATCCAAAACGAAGACAAAACCAAGAAAGTTTGATGATATGTGATTTTGGAAGAGGAGAATTCTAGATACATCCCAGTGGCTTAAGAATGATTGTGAACAAGGTTGTTTTGGCAAAAAGTATGTCAAAAATGTATGTTAGTTAAAACTGTGGCAAAACTAAACAGAAGTGGCCCTCAGGGCTTTATTAACAAGGGTTATGGCCACAAATGTGACCACGTTAAATAACCATGAGGCTGCATCAAGGAAAGCCTTTTTCTAGGTAAGGAATTGAGTACTGTGTATATTTGGATATTTGGAGTGGTTTATGGAATCTTGATTTTATAAAATGGATTAGTGATTTTGGAATTTTAATGAAAAATGGTCATGGATTTAAAAACTAGTTATGGATGTCAAAAGTGGATTATGGTTTATGATATAGGGTGGATTATGGTTTAGAAAAATGGATATTGGAATGAAATGGATATGGACCAAAAAGTGGTTTTGGAAAATATGGATTTGAAAAATGAAAATGAATAATGGGTTTATTGTAGAAAAAATGGATAATGAAATATGAATTCCAAGAGATCAACATAACCAGTCTTAACATGCTTAATTCACCCCAAATTCCAAATCCAAAGCAAACTTGTACTCTCAACCAATCTCCAACTTCAAACAATAAACTTTGCTAACCATGAATACCAAGATGCCTTTGTCAGGCAACCTTAACCACCATCTTCAATTGATGAATATCAACCAAGTCACACAAAAGATAAGAAACCATGATCCCACACCTAGGAACACATGCAAATGAATGAATATGAGTTATGACCTAATCGGAATGCAGATGAAAAAGGAAACATAAGCCAGAAAAAGGTAGGGCAAATTTTGGGGTGCTACAATAAGCAGACGTTCCTATTGGTGGGGGAGTCACTGGGGGTACCCTTGGGCCAATATAAGTTAAAATTGGTTCAGTGCGGGAAATGGAATATGTTGGCGTCGAACTTGCCATAGATGGCATAATTTCAGATACAGAAACAGGAACCGTGGGTCCTCCAGTCGAAGACCCTGAAACTGGTTCTACATTGACACCTGACATAGTTTGAGGATTCGAACTATTTGGCTGATTAGTACTTTCCATTTTCCTCGTATACTTTCTTTTTGGTCTCTCTTCATTTGCGATGGCTACTTTTCCACTTCTTAATAACATACAACGAAGTACTTGACACCGAAAAGATAATCAAAACACAGAATTATAAGTTTCGCGAAAAAATTTGTTTAGCACTGTCTCACTGGGCGTGCCAATTTGTTTACTGGGAAAAATAGTAAACAACCGCTGGTCTATCAATTTTATGTAAAAACTGAGTAACTTGCAGGATCAACCACACTAAATCCTAGGACATGTGCTAAATCGGTTTCTTACACAAATTTCTACACTTCGACAGGATAAATAAGTGGAAAAGGATTTCTTCAAGAAATATAAAATGACTAAAAAGGTAAAAGGCTTTAAAAGGAATTTAAATCGAGAAGGCTGGTAAATGCAGAAGTTTAACTTGCATGAAATGAAAAGAGACTTTAATAAAAAAAACTTAGTAAATTGCATTGAATTGTAGAAAATGGTGTTACTTCAACATATATTCTCACACGCTCGTTTCTCTACGCTGGTACTTTGAGCACACTGAGTTTTGTATACAAATGGAATACACCAAATTTGTTCCTACGACTTGCTATTTATAATAGTTAAAAATAACTACCCACTAACGGGCCATCAATCAGGGAGAAACACTTGGCGTCATGCATGTCTTGGACTCTTGGATGAACGCCACATGTCCCACTTCAGAATTAGATAGAAATAACTATTCCCTCCTATTTTTGAATTTAAAATCTTTGCGTCAAACGGTACTCCCCACTCTTCGGTCAAAGAACCTTCCAAACTCTTAGAAATATTTCTAAGTCTTTTAAACCTTCTCTTCTCTGCAGAAGGATAACTTTCGACTAGATTTCCTTACAGTCATGTTTCTATCGAAACCTCATAAAAACTTCAGAAACTCTATCTCTTAGGAAAGACTCTTATCCCAACATCAGACGTTGAATTTAGGAGCTAACAGTCGAGCGCAATAGTATGATTGACAGGAGGATAGGAACCAGCAACAGAAGAAGATGAAGGAGCATTAGAGGAAGGTGTTGGGTTGTATTCATAGGCTGGAGGAGTCTCAGGTGGAGTGGGTGACTCGCTCTGGCCTTCCAAGTCATAAAGCCAATTGTCTCGGTTATGCACACTAGTCCTCTCATGGTTAGACAAAGTAAAATGGTGTACCGCATCATTATTTATTAGCATCTCATACTCTTGTGGTCCTAGGTTCCTTATCAGTCTTCGGTTAAAGCAAAATACAATATTCATCGGTCTTATACCTCCTAGAGGAGTTAGGTGGGCAAGTGGATTTCTAAGACCTATAGCGGCAGCAATCATAGTCACAAGTCCTCCTATCAAAACGGGTCCACGGGTGGCATGTGCAATCCTATCTATGTTAGCCAGTATAAAGGTTGCAACATTGACTAGCCTAGATTGGAAAACACAAAATATGATAAACAACTCGTCTTTGGACACAGAGGTAATGTTCTTCTCTTTCCCAAAAAGGGTATAGGCTAGGATCATGTGGAAATATCTAATGGTTGGGTTGTGGATACTCTCAGAGTGCATAGAGTTGGGTTCAGGATGTGCTTCTCTTGAAATGCTACCCCAAAAGTAATTAATTTCAATGTCCATATACCTACCCTCTTGTGCTTCTGTAAAAACGTCGAGGCCACTAGGGAATCCTAAAAGGTCAGCCATCTCACGGTGGTTATAACGGTAAGTGTGACCAAACAACCTAAAGGTAGCTAATCATCTATTAAACGTTATCCCACGTTTTGGATCATACGAGAAAGAACTTAGAAACTCAAGGGTTAGCTTGTGGTAGATCACATATCTCCTCCTCACAGAAAAATTGTCCCAACTAATTTGGTTAAGCATAAATCAGACACTATCTCTAATACCTAAGGTTGTCATAGTAGGACCATCTGGATATTTATTTAGTTCTACCATTCTCTAAAACAGAACTTCATAATGCTGCCTTAGGGCCTCATTTCTGAAGGTAATGTCCATATTGTCTACGTTCTGCATCTCTAAAGTTAGTAAGAATGTTAGTTTGGGAATGAATGTAGCCTAAAAGTAGACATAAGTCAAGTTAGTACTGATCAATACATTTAAATATACTGCTATTTATATCAAGGAAAAAAGAAAAATAATAAGAGTAAAAAACTGTGGGTTGCCTCCCACGCAACACTTCATTTAATTTCGGTAGCTCGACACATTTTCTATATGACTAATCTTGTGAGAGAGCGGGCAGCTCTTCTAGCTTGAAACTAGTATAGTAATCCCTATTTTTGACGCAGTGATAATGTTTAAGTTATTGTCCGTTCACAATGAATGTCTCATTAGATTTACTTTTTATTTCAATGGCTCCATTTTGGAAAACTTTGATAACCACAAAAGTTCTAGAACATCTAGAACGGAGTTTTCCTAGAAAAAGTCTTAATTGAGAATTAAAGAGAAGAACTAGTTCACCCTTTTTGAACTCTCTTCGTGTTATACACTTGTCATGCCATTGTTTAGTTTGATCCTTATAAATTTGGGCATTTTCATAGGCATCTAACCTCGGTTCCTCTAATTCATGTATGTCTAATATTCGCTTCTCACCCGCGGCTGCATAGTCCATGTTTAGGGATTTAATGGCCCAATACGCTTTATGCTCTAGCTCAACCGGCAGGTGGCAAGATTTACCATATACTATATACCCATAGAGCCTCATGAAGTTTAGAAGACAAGTTTTTCCTATATGTTGCAACAATGTTCTCTAATAATTGCTTGATTTCCCTATATTTGATCAACAGTTTTTCAAAGATGTTTGAAATGAAATGAGACCCACCGTCACTAATGACGAGCCTAGGCACATCGAATCTAGGGAAGATGATATTCTTGAAAAGCTTAATCACGACTCATGCGTCGCTTGTAGAAGAAGTTATAGCCTCAATCCATTTTGACACATTGTCAACTGCGACGCGTATAAATTTATTTACGAATAAAGATTGTAAAGGGCTCATAAAATCAATACCCCACACTGTAAGCTATGTAGTTTTTGGATTGGCAACATTTTGGTAAAACGTGATGTTAGCAAGATGTTAAGCCGGATGTTCTTCCATGACAGTCAGACATCATGTTCAATATGATGTTGTGACATGTGTCAAGACATGGTATACCAGAAAGTAAGGGCATGAATGTTTTGGTATTTTTAGTGTGACTTTTGAGTGTGTTTTAATTCACACGTTTGCGTTATCCAAGGAGGGATATTGTGGGAATTTTTGTTTTGACAGATTGTGTTGTTTTTCGTAAAAAATGGATCCTTGATCCTTTTTAGGAAACTTTGTATTTTGTTCCTATTATTGTGCAGGATGCTTTGCAACTGATTTAAAGATGATTCCTGGAGTTTTACGAGCCCAAGCCCATGCAGTTGTGATGCTTATTTAAAGGAAAGAAAGTGTGGATTTTGAGGAATAACGATTAGCCGTGCATTTGAGTCTCTTTAGGGTTTAGTGTGTTTTGTTTGTATGTCACTCATGTATTTTCTGATGCATTGAGGTAGACTGATTGTTCATTTTTAATTGTCCACTCTAAAGTTTTTAAGCAAGTGTGTATTATTCTTAGTTGAAGCTTTTAAGCAAAACTAAGTATTATACTTAGAAGGGTTGGTACTTCTATTTTGGGTTGTTGTTGAATTGCCACTGGCTTATGACTGATAGGAAGTGAAAGGGGGGTCTCATATCTAGAGGGTGTCTAGGTAGAAGTTGCACAAGGTAGTGATTAGGCGAGAAGTTGTAAACAAGGGAGTTTAGCTTTGAACTAATACTATCATAGTGAATTTTATTCCTGACTTGGTAGCCCCTAGATGTAGGTGACGTTGCACTGAACTAGGTTAACAACTACTAGTGTTATTTATCTTCCTGCCATTTATTTTTCTGCTTATTTGTGAGTGGTCAAACTATTTTAATCCCAGTGTTGTGACATTTGTCTCGACATCTGGTATCTGCGTGCCAAAATTTCAATTGGCATTAGAGTAGGTCACCCTGTTCTATTTTCGGATGAGCTCCAGGGAGTTTGTATTCTAGTACTATGGACAAGGAAGGAGGAGGAAATGTTAACAGGCCCCCAGTCTTAGATGGCACTAACTATGACTATTAGAAGGCATGTATGGTGGCTTTCTTAAAATCTATGGATAGAAAAACTTGGAAGGCTGCCATCAAGGGTTGGGAGCACCCTGTGGTTAAATATAAAGATAGGAAGGAGACCTTGAAGGCACAATAGGACTGGACCAAGGAGGGAGATGACACTGCTCTTGGAAACTCCAAAGCCTTGAATGCTTTATTCAATGGAGTTGACAAAAATATGTTAAGGTTAATAAACACTTGTATTGTGGCTAAGGATGCTTGGGAAATTATCAAGATAAATCATGAAGGAACATCCAAGGTAAAGATGTCTAGACTTCAGTTACACACTGCCAAATTTGAAAATCTAAAGATGAGAGAAAATGAAAGTATTCATGACTTCCACATGAATGTTCTTGAAATAGATAATGCCTTTAGTTCCTTGGGAGAAAAGATATTAGAAGAAAAGATGGTTAGGAAGATTCTTAGGTCTCTCCCTAAAAAATTTGAAATGAAGGTCACAACCATTGAAGAAACCCAAAACATCAGCAGTATGAGAGTTGATGAGCTAATGGGATCACTTCAACCATTTAATTGACCATGTATGATAGAATTGCAAGGAAGAACAAAAGCATCTCTTTTATATCCAATGCTGAAGATAAGAGGGTCAAGCTAACCTGGATACTAATGAGGGACTATCAAATACCATTGTTTTACTTGGGAAGCAATTCAATAGAATTCTGAAGAGAATAGATAGAAAAGGAAGATCAAGTGTCAAAGACATCACATCTGACATCAGGAATAACTATAAGTCTCAAAGGAATACCAGAACTGAAGAGAAGGCAAATCAAAGTAAAGGGATTCAGTGTTATGAGTGTGAAGGGTTTGGCCATATTAGGCCAGAATGTCCCAACTGTCTCAAGAAGTAGAAAAAAGGGTTAACTATTTCTTGGTCTGATGATGATGAGTCAGAAGATGAATCCAACATAAAGACTGTTGAACCTATTTCTGCTCTCTCTGGCAGATGGGTTGAAGAAGTAGACACCTGTGATGAAAATGATCTCTATGAAGATCTGGATGTGTGCTACAAGAAAACCTGCAATAGATGTGAGGAACATCAGAAGACAGAGGAAAATCAGAAAAAGGCCATAGCTGAATTGGAGAATGAGAAGAAGGAACTCTTATGTGTTGTCTCTCATATTCAAAGTGAGATAACCCTCTTAAATTCCAAGCTTAATAATGTGACAGATTCCTTAAGAAGGATGAAAAATAGGGTTGATCCAATAAAAATACTAGAGATGCAAAAGTTCATTATCACCCTGATAATAAAGAAAGAAGAATGTCTGAAGAAAAGTTATTTCCTTCTAAAAGGAAGAAGATGGTCACAATGTCTAACCACATGTTACAACATTCTAGCAGACATAATGAACCTCCAAATAATTACCAATCTTGTTGGAGATGTCATTACTGTGGAGAGTATGGTCATATAAAGCCTTTCTGTTATAAATTGTATGGAAATCAAATATCCTCAGTTCATTCCAAGGATAAACAAGTTAGCAAAAAGAGAAGTTTTAAAGATAGGGGTGTTAACCTTATAGCTCACACATCCTTGAGAGCCTTAACTAGAGAAGACTGGTACTTTGACAGTGGATGCTCTAGACATATAACAGGGGTTCAGAAGTTGTTGATGTATATTAGGTCTCTGCCCACTTGTGTTGTAAGATTTGGTGGCGGTGTTAAAGGGGAAATTAAAGGAGTTGGTAAATTGATGGGTGCTGGATTACCTAGTTTGGAAGATGTTCTTCTTGTGAAAGGACTACCTGTTAATCTCATCAGCATTAGTCAGCTGTCTGATTAAGGTTTGTTGGTCATTTTCTCCAAGTCAATATGTTTAGTTAAAGATGATAAAAATGTTGTTCTAATGAAGGGTATAAGGTCTAAAGACAACTGTTATCTTTGGGAACCTCAGATAACTGCTTACTCTTCCACATGTTCAAAAACCAAAGAGGATGAAGTGAAGCTATGGCACCAGAAACTTGGACATCTTCATCTCAAAAGAATGAAGGAAATCATATGTGAAGGAGCCATCAGAAGAATGCCAAAACTCAAGGTTGAAGAAGGGAAAGTTTGTGGGGAGTGTGAAATTAGGAAGCAAACTATGATGTCACACCCAATGATGCACCATCAGACTACTTTAAGAGTACTGGAACTTCTCCATATGGGGGTTATGGAACCTATGCAAGCAAAAAGCCTGGGTGGAAAGAGGTATGTCTATGTGGTTATAGATGATTTCTCAAGGTTTACATGGGTAAAATTTCTTAAAGGAAAATCAGACATCTTTGAAGCTTTTAATGAGCTATGTCAAAGTGTTCAAAAGGAGCAAAAGAGTAGGATTTCAAGATTAGAAGCTATCATGACAAGGAGTTTGAGAATACCCAATTCACTGAATTTTGAGAGTTTGAAGACATTAGTTATAATTTTTCTTCTCGGCTAGATGGAATTTTTGAGCAAAAGACTTGGGATATACAAGAATCAGCTAGAGTCATGCTTCGTGATAAACAAGTACCGAGTCATTTTTGGGCTGAAGCTATGAATACTGCATGCTATATTCATAATAGGGTTACTTTGCGAGAGGGCACTTCAATCACTCTCTATGAGCTATGGAAAGGAAGGAAGCCTATAGTGAAATACTCCCATATTTATGGAAGTAAATGCTATGTCCTGACTAACAAAGACCAAAAAGGTAAGATGGGTCCCAGAAGAGATGGAGGGATATTTCTGGGTTACTCTTAAAGCAGCAGAGCTTATAGAATCTTTAACTCCATAACTGGGATGACAATGGAATCTATTAGTGTGGTGATTGATGATTCTCAAGTCACTTCAGATCTCTCTGGTAAGAGTCATTCATATCAATCCAAGGATCTTAGTGCAAGACAGTCTATTGAAAGAAACATTATCGGGTTTACAAAGGAAATATCAAACTCATGTCTTGTCTGTAAGCTTGAACCAAGAATGAGTTCTATTATTCTAGAGAAGAAGATCTTGAATTGCATCATTGGAACAAGGGATTGTGATATGGATTACTCCTACAACACAAAGGTTATGCTGAAAGAATTATGCAATGTAGAAGGGATGAGTGATATATATGACGGTTTATCTCTGACAAGTAGTCTAACTGCCTGGATTAACAAGAAGAAAACATGTGTTTCTTAGTGTACTACTAAAGCTGAGTATGGTAAAATCATAGGAGGATGCTTTCAATTAGTGTGGATGAAACATATATTGAACGAACATGATGACAAGACTGATGTTCTAACATTATATTGTAAGGATCTGAATGCTATCAGATATTTCATTCAATATTTCTAGAACAAGAACCCTGACAACTATAATCAACTAATCAGGAATCTTGATGAAGGAAAGGCAAAGGTTGTTATTTTGAAGTATATGGACACTAAGGATCAGCTGAATGTTATGTTTACTAATGCCTCATATGGAATGTTTTTTAGAACATAAGCTTAAAGTGAGAACTAACACTGTTGAGGAGTTGTAGCAATTACATAAATGGAGGAATGCAACACATACTGCATCTTTCCTCTATTGTCTGATGCTTGGTAGGCCTTATCAAGTGACTATTTAATGAATGGAATAAAAGATCTCTGCAAGATAGAATGACTGATTCTAAGACATGTTTTAAGGCTGTGACAAGGGAGTTCAGTATCAACACTCCTAAATCATGTGACAACTTCAAGGAGTGTAGAAGGGTCTTTGACAAGGGCAAGAGGTGGAAGTTCATCTAAAAATTATCTGTTAATGTGTGTTTGCATCAGTGTTTCTGCTTTATGCATTATTTGTGTTTGCTTTCATCTGTGTGATTCCATTTTTGCTTGTTTACATTTACTCTATTTTTGTCAATTTTTGGCTAAAAAGGGGGAGTAAAGTGTTAGTATGCAGTTTCTGATGTTGAATCAGATGTTATGACTTCATGTCATGTTTATACATAGCTTGGGAAGAGTAGTTTTTTCTGTTGTTGTTGGTTGTATTCAACTTTTTAGGGGGAGCATGATAGTCTGTTATGCTTGTTGTTGATGCTACCAATGTGGAACCATATGTTGTGTCTAGGAGAATGCATTTTCTCTGTAGTAGGTTGTGGTTATGATGTTCAGGGGGAGTGTGCTTTATTTTTTGTGTGTTTGGTTCTATTATTGAACTTACAAGAGTTAATGTGTATTTTTCTTGTGATTTTGGTTTTTCCCTTTAAAGGGAGTACTTGTTATGTATGACAGGGGGAGCTTTGTTCCCGTCTGATCTATAGCTGCAAAGTTTCAGGTTGTACAAAGCTTACATGTTCTCATGTAGCTTGTGTTACTTTGTTTGTTTATGATGTCAGACTAGATGTCTTGACACTGTGCTGCCAGGTGTGATTTACTACCTTGACAGTTTTTGGGTTTGTGGCTCTTGTTGTCCGGTGTTTCTTTGTGTTTCTGTTTTAATTCCGCAGTGTATGTCTCTGATGTGTGCTAAGATTGTTTTAGCCAAATTTTTCCAAAGGGGGGATTGTAAGCTCTGTAGTTTTTGGATTGGAAACATTTTGGTAAAACATGATGTTAGCAAGATGTTAAGCTGGATGTTCTGCCATGACAGTCAGACATCATGTTCAGTATGATGTTGTGACATTTGCCAGAAAATGTTATACCAAAAAGTTAGGACATGAATGTTTTGGTATTTTTAGTGTGACTTTGAGTGTGTTTTAATTCACACATTTGCGTTATCTAAGGAGGGATATTGTGGGAATTTCTGTTTTGACAGATTGTGTTGTTTTTTGTAAAAAAAAAAGGATCCTTGAGCCTTTTTAGGAAACTTTGTATTTTGTTCATATTATTGTGCAGGATGCTTTGCAATTGATTTAAAACTGATTCCTGGCATTTTACATGCCTAAGCCCATGCAACTGTGATGCTTATTTAAAGTAGTCTCTAAACCTCAAAAAAGTTTGGATTTTGAGGAATAAGGATTAGTCGTGCATTTGAGTCTCTTTAGGGTTTAGTGTGTTTTGTTTATATGTCACTCATGTATCTTCTGATGCATTGATGTAGACTGATTGTTTATTGTTAATTGTCCAATCTAAAGCTTTTAAGCAAGAGTGTATTGTTCTTAGTTGAAACTTTTAAGCAAAACTAAGTACTGTACTTGGAAGGGTTGGTACTTCTATTTTGGGTTGTTGTTGAATTGTCACTAGTTTGTGACTGATAGGAAGTGAGAGTGGGATCTCATATCTAGAGGGTGTCTAGGTAGAATTTGTACAAGGTATTGATTAGGCGAGAAGTTGTAAACGGGAGAGTTTAGCTTTGAACTAATACTATCATAGTGAATTTCCTTCCTGGCTTGGTAGCCCCCATACGTAGGTGATGTTGCACCGAACTGGGTTAACAGCTACTGGTGTTATTTGTCTTTCTATCATTTATTTTTTTGCATATTTGTGAGTGGTCAAACAGTTTTGATCCTAGTGTTGCGACATCTATCTCGACATCTGGTATATGCGTGCCAGAATTTCACACACGCCAAAGACTTCCACTTCTAGGATGTTTTTAATGGCATCTCATCGCGTCTAGAAATGTTTCCAGTGTGTTGGCACCGATCGCATTTGATATCTGAGGTGTGGACATATTTCCATATGCTAGGCCAATACATACTAGATTGTATGATCTTTGTACAGGTCTTGGACATGCCTGCGCGCCCTCCATAAGGTGCAACATGGCAATGGGTTATGATATCATCCACTTCTTCTTCGGGGACGCAGCAACGGAAGATACCATTGGTGCCTCTTTTGAATAGGAGGGGATCATCCCAATAATATTATTTTAGATCATGGAAAAACTTTTTCTTTTGTTGGTATGTTAATTCATGTGGAAGCACTCCGGCCGCTAGGTAGTTGACAAAGTCAGCATACCAAGGGACTGTGGATAAAGCAATGGCGGCTTCCACGATTTCTTCATTTTTAATTTCAGAGTTTTCTTTTCAGATAGTTCATCTTTTTTAGAGCATTTTGATGTGTTGTTTTCTAACTGGGCGATAAGTCGGTCATATGGGAAATCATCATTGATGGGAATTTGTTCAGCTTTTATATTATCGAGTCTGGAAAGGTGATATGCTACAACATTTTTAGATCCCTTTTTGTCTTTGATTTCCAAATCAAACTCTTTTAGTAGCAGAATCCATCTCAACAGTCTTGGCTTAGCATCTTTTTTATTTATTAGATACCTAATAGTGGCATGGTCAGTATAGATAATTATTTTAGCTCCTACCAAATAAGAACGAAACTTATCTAATGTGAACACCACAGTTAAGAGTTCCTTTTCTGTGGTGGCATAGTTCATTTGTGCTTCGTCAAAGGTTCTAATCATGTAGTAAATGACATGAAGCTTCTTATCTTTTCACTGGCCTAAGACAGTGTAACACCCCAAAATTTGCTCCCCTTTCCTTTAACCTTTTTGGCTTATGCTTTATTTTATTTGTATCTTCATTTATGCATTGCATTGTCCCTAAGGCATGGGATCAAGGGTTTTTTATATTTCTCAAGGGGAGGAGATGGTCCTCAAAGCAATGGTTAAGGAGATAATCTCAACATCATGTCATTATTGAGTGACAAAGTCCTTTTGTTCATCAAGGAATTCTCAACAACCTTATACAATCATATGGATTAAAGTTTTCAAGCATTGACCAGACTCTCCTATCTTTTGTGCTTGAACTAGGGTTTTGATCAAAGGCCTGTTATGATTTATTCTTGGAGAAAATCTTGTTTCTATGTATTAATACACATCACAAGGAGTTCGTATATACCTCAAGGTCTTTCACAAGTGATTGCATAGGCCTCAGTCAATGGAAAGAGGATTAGGGTTTCATCTGATCAAGAAAGTCAACTGTGGCCTCACAAAGTCAAACTTTTGAGTTTTAGGTCAATCATGGGCATTTCAAGTCATCGCAAGTGTTATTATGAGGTTTGATCAAGGATAATCATAAAATCAGGAGAATTGACAAAATTAGGGTTTTAGTGAAATTTCACTAAGTATGAAAATAAGAAATTGTACCTATCTTGCAAGATTCATAACTTTCTCGTACTTGATCCAAATGAGGCAAACTTGTAATCAAATTGAAGAGGAAATCATGAACTACAAGTTTGAAGAAGAAAGCAAGTCCAAAAGATGTGTAGATTAATAGTTATAAAGAGGTAAAGTTGGGGAAAAGGAGGGATCTAAGTTTCAATACTTTGAATTTTTCTAAGTATAGAAATTCAGCTTGTGGAGCATGTTTTCATGGTGATCCAAGCTTCAAATTGATAACGTGGAAACATATCATCTTTATTAGGCTTAAAACGTTTGATTTCGCATTTTTATTACTTTGTTTATATAACTTTTACGTTGTTTCCTGTTTGTTTTGTAGGTTATTTCGTTTCAGAAGCAGCTCGAGCGAGGTTGGCGAAAAGGAGAGCAGAAGGAGCAGAAGAACAGATTTTGGGCGTTCGCCATCCCTGAATGGCGTCCGCCGTTGTCAGGGATGCCACGTCAATCAATGAGCAAGGAAATGGCATTCGCCATTATCATGCAGGGGTAGTTTTCACGAGAATCGGTTTGAATTCTCCTCAGCCACTACCTCTCTTTTCTCTAACCGTCCTTTGCACGTTCCAGGAAGTTTTAGGAGTTTCTCAGTCTATATATAGGGCCTTTCTGATCACTTGGAGGTATCCAAGTTGTGCGGAAACGCAGTAGAAATCTTTAGGCAGATAAATTTACTTGTAAAGTGACAATAACTCACATCGAGGTATTGTCACAATATCTTCTCTATAATTTGCTGCATATTTTCTGTACCCTTGGACTGAAGTAAATCTTGCCGGAATAAAGTTACTTTCTCAGTTCAGTTTCATTGCAAATTTATTTACAGTTTTTTCTTGTTTACCATTTTCTTTACTTTAGCATAAAATTTGTCTTGTTTTATTTATCGTTATGCTATCTTTAAATTTGAATGCCATGAATATGTTGTTTCTGTCTGAAGTAATGTGTTGCTAATTCTGTCCGAGTCCGACGTATGAGGACCGTCGTTACCGACGGGACTCAGTAGAAAATAATAGGGGCGAAATTGTGTTTTAAATTCTGTTTTGGCTTTAGTTTCTAAATTGTACGCCTTATTGTTTTGTCACGAGAGTGAGTAGCAAATTAAGGTTCGATCGATAGCGAGAGAGTGTGAGGATTGAACCGAATAGTGGAAACTAGGCATTGATCCTTAAAACATCGAGAGCGCTTTAGGTATTGATTAGGATTTAATTGATTTTCAAAATATGCTTTCTAATTAAAACGGGTGAGCGAGAGCAAAATCCTGTGGTTAGGAAGTGTGGCTCAGTCAATAGCGCGAGAGTGTGAGACGGTGTCTTTAAATCAATATTTTCTACAAAACGTATTTAAGCATAATCAGTGCCTAAATCTACGAAGTCCCTTAGGAATGCGGAATCCAATTCCGGCCTCTTTTTATGATAATTTCTAAACTTTCGTTATTTACGATTTTTGTTCTCGTCTTAACCTTTTTAACCATAGCCTTAGCTTTACACAGGATTAATAGATACCGGTAGATTGATTATTAGTCTCTGTGGGTTCGATATCTTTTAAAACTATGCGATAAACTGTATACTTGCAGTTAGGTTCCATTAGACTCGTAAAGTCGCGATCAAGTTTTTGGTGCCGTTGTCGGGGACTAATTTAGTTAATATTGTGATTCTGTTGTTGTGCAGTATAGACTAAGGCAACAAATTTTCCTTTTTCCTATTTCGTTGATTGTATGTCAAACACTCGCTCTCAAGGAAAAGAGTTAGAGCAACCAATTGACACTATCGAGCGTTTCATTAACTTAAGACGCCGAATCAACGAATTCCGAATTAAGTATAAACCTCCTAAACCTGAAATTCCTTATCCAGAATTAAAAATTTCCATGGTTGAGAATCCACTGAACCGTCCTCTCAAGGATTACGTTGTTCCATTGTAAGATGAACCACATAATATCATTGTTGCCCCTGCCATTGAACGTAATGATTTCAAACTGAAACCTTCATTGTTACAAGCTGTTCAACAGAAACAATTTTCTGGGAGTCCTACAGATGACTCGAACCTTCATTTATCTATGTTTGTGCAATATGTTGACACTGTAAAAGCGAATGGTGTTAGTAACGAAGCCATAAGACTACGTCTTTTTCCTTTCTCTTTAAGAGATAGAGCTAGAGCTTAGCTCCAGTCTCTACCATCCAACTTCATCACTACGTGTGACGAGTTGAAGAAAGTTTTCTAAACCCGATATTTTCCACCAAGCAAAACTGCTATGCTAAGAGCTCAAATCAATGGATTTAGGCAGAAAGACAAGGAATCTCTTTTAGATGCTTGGGAAAGATACAAGGACATACTGAGGCTCTGTATGCACCATGGACTTGAACAATGGTTGATAATCCATACTTTTTATAATGGTCTTTTATACAACACTAAGTTGAATCTGAATGTTACAACTGGAGGCGCTCTGATGGACAAACCCTATGAAGACGCATATCAACTCATTGAAAACATGGCTCAAAACCACTTCCAATGGGGAGGTGAGAGAACTCCTGCAGAAAAACTTGCTACGAAGAACGGAATGTACGAAGTCAATAGTTTAGACCGTGTCAGTGCTAAAGTGGATGCGCTTACTGAAAAGATTGAAAGTTTGACCATAACTCCAGTAGCCACCGTGGCCGCTATGACACCGAAATGTGAATTATGTGGAACCCCCGAGCACACTAATGTTGAATGTCATTTATTGGCTGGTATTCCTACCGACCAAGTAAATTATGCCCAAGGAAACCCGTACTCAAACACCGCTGCTCCAACTGTTACTCCAAACTATTGGAAAGGAAACCCCGCTGCTCCTCAAGCACCTAGAAAGTCAAACGTTGAGCTGTTATTAGAGAATTTCATTGTAACTCAAAATCAATAAAACAAAGAGTTCGCCAACCAAAATGTACACACGAGTGAATTGCTGAAGCAAATGGCAACTAAACTTGACGGAATGGCTACCCATACCAAAATGCTAGAAACCCAAATTTCTCAAGTAGCCCAACAACAAGCATCAACTGCAGCCCCAGCCGGAGTATTTCCTGGCCAACTGCAACCTAATCCCAAAGGTCATATAAATGTTATCACATTGCGAAGTGGAACAGAATCAGATGGACCGGTAGATCCTAGAATCCAAAACCCATCCATGTATTAGAAATCTGGAAAAGAAACTGTGAAATCGACAATGGACGGCCAATTAGATAAAGCAAACGATGGTAAGGAAGATGACAAAAATAAAGATGTCGCAGAGAAATAAAAACCATATGTGCCTCCACCACCATATAAACCTCCTATCCCTTATCCTCAAAGACTTGCTAAACCTAAAAATGAAGGGCAATTTAAGAAATTCGTAGAGCTTCTTAAGCAGCTTAATATCACTATACACTTTACAGAAGCTATTACACAAATGCCCTCGTATGCTAAATTCCGCAAAGAGATCCCATCTAATAAGAAAAAGATAGAGGATAATGAAATTGTTACACTTACTGCAGAGTGTAGCGCTATAATTCAAAACAATTTGCCTCCGAAGTTAAAAGATCCAGGTAGTTTTTCCATGCCATGGATAATCATAAAATGTGTCATAGACAAAGTGTTATGCGACTTAGGAGCTAGTGTTAGTCTAATGCCCATTTCTATATGTGAAAAAATCAAATTAGGAGAAGTTAGACCAACGAGGATGTCACTACAACTAGATGACCGTTCTGTCAAATTTCATGTAGGTATGCTAGAGAACGTTCCCTTTCGAATAGGTCAATTTTATATCCCTACCGACTTCATAATAATGGATATAAAAGAGGATTCTAACATTCCCATTATATTAGGAAAACCCTTTTTGGCCATTGCTGGAGCCATCGTGGATGTGAAGAAAGGAAAGCTAACCTTCGAGGTTCGTGAAGAGAAAGTCGAATTCATCCTTTCACAATTCCTAAAGGCACCAGCTATCGACGATTCATGTTACTCACTGGATATCATTGACGAATGTGTAAGAGAAATGGAGATGGAACAATCGAGGTATACTGAAACACTAAAGATTCTAGCCTCTCCTATAATGGAAGATGATAACTGGTGTAAACCATATGAAGATGATAGTCTGATGGAATGCTTAGAACTAACTCCAGATCCAATGCCTTGCCAGAGGAAACCTTCCGTGGAACTTAAAACACTACCCAAAAAACTAAGGTATGAATTCCTAGATATAGACCTTGACGTCCTGTAATAGTCAATGCAGATTTAGGACAGATAGAAACCGAGAAATTATTACATGTCCTAAGGAAATACCCTAAAGCTCTAGGCTATAACATCTCAGATCTAAAAGGGATAAGTCCCTCTATATGCATGCATCGCATTATGCTAGAGGAAGACTGCAAAACCTCTAGGGAACCCCAGAGAAGAATTAACCCGGTCCTGAGTGATGTAGTCAAGAGAGAGGTACAGAAGTTGTTAGAGGCAGGAATTATATACCCGATATTCGATAGTAAATGGGTCAGCCTAGTACATGTCATGCCGAAGAAAGGAGGTGTTACAGTTGTCGATAACGAGAAAGATGAATCTGTAGAGAAACATGTTGTAACTGGCTGGAGGATGTGTATTGATTATAGAAAGTTGAATACAGCCACTTGTAAATATCATTTCCCTTTACCCTTTATAGGTCAGATGCTTGAACGATTGGCTAAACACTCTCATTTCTATTACTCAGACGGTTATTCAGGATTTTTCCAAATCCCTATTCACCCTGATGACAGAGAAAAGACTTCCTTCACTTGTCCCTATGGTACCTTCGCATATCGACGAATGCCATTTGGACTATGTAACGCTCCCGCAACGTTCCAAAGATGCATTATCGCAATCTTCACGGATTGTCTGGATGACATCATCGAAGTATTTATGGATGATTTTTCCGTTTGTGAGCAGAGTTTTGAAGGATGTCTGACGAACCTAGAAATAGTACTAGAGACATGCATAGTGCTTGGACACATAGTGTCCTATAAAGGGATTCAAGTTGATAAAGCCAAGATAGAAGTTATAGAAAACCTTCAACCCTGAAAACCATTAGAGAAATACGTAGTTTCTTAGGACACGCTGGTTTCTACCGACGATTTATAAAAGATTTCTCTAAAATAACTAAACCACTAACTAGCCTCTTGATCAAAGACGCTGAATTCTTTTTTGATGAAAAGTGCTTAGGACTTCTAATTATTAAAAAAGGCATTGATTACTGCACCTATCATGCAGCCTCCTAATTGGAGTAAACCTTCGAGATAATGTGTAAAGCTAGTGACTATGCCATAGGCGCAGTTTCAGGACAACGTAAGGACAAAAAGCTTCATGTGATTTATTACGCAAGTAGAATTCTAGATGAAGCACAAATGAACTACGCCACCACAGAAAAGGAACTCCTAGCTGTCGTTTTCACATTAGATAAATTTTGTTCCTACTTAGTTGGAGCTAAGATAATTGCCTACACTGATCGCGCCGCAACTAGGTACTTACTAAGCAAAAAGGATGCTAAACCATGGCTTTTGAGATGGATCCGAATACTTCAGGAATTTGATCTAGAGATTAAGGATAACAAAGGAACCGAGAATGTAGTAACCGATCACCTCTCCATAATTGATGACATGAAAGCTGAGCAAGTACCCATCAACGACGATTTCCCTTATGAAAGACTAGTAGCCCAGTTGGAAAGGAACATGGCCGAATGTTCTCTAATCTATAATGACGCAGAAACTAATGAAGTTGTGGAAGTAGTCTACACTAAAACTGTTGTGCCATGGTATCCTGACTTTGTCAACTACTTAGCAGCCGAAGTACTTCCACCAGACTTAACTTATCAACAGAAGAAGAAGCTCTTTCATGACTTAAAGCATTACTATTAGGACGAGCCCCTTCTTTTCAAGAGAGGCACCAACGGTATTTTTCGTCGATGTGTCCCTGAATAAGAGGTAGAAGATATCATAACCCATTGCCATGCTCCACCCTATGGAGGGCATGCAAGCACATCCAATACATGTGCAGAAATTTTACAGCCAGGTCTTTTCTGGCCTAGTTTATGGAAAGATGTCCACGCCGCGATTATACGCGACAAGATTCCATTAAAAGGTATCTTAGAAGTGGAAGTCTTTGATGTGCGGGGTATTGAATTTATGGGACCTTTCCCATCTTCTTTTGGTAATAAATACATACTCGTAGCGGTCGATTATGTTTCAAAATGGATAGAGGCAATAGCCTCACCTACAAATGAAACGTGAGTAGTTATTAGGCTTTTTAAGAACATCATTTTTCCCATATTCGGTGTGCCGAGACTCGTCATTAGCGACGAAGGCTCCCCTTTTATTTCAAATATTTTTGGGAGACTGTTACTCAAATATGGAGTCCGAAACTGAGTAGCAACACCTTACCACCCTCAAACGAGTGGACAAATTGAGATTTCCAATAGAGAAATTAAGCAAATACTAGAAAAAACTGTTGCAACTTCTAGGAAAGATTGGTCTGCGAAACTTCACGAAGCTCTGTGGGCTTATAAGACAACCTATAAAACTCTAATAGGAACCACTCCATTTAAGTTAGTTTATGGTAAATCTTGTCACCTGCCGGTCGAGCTAGAACACAAGGCTTATTGGGCCATTAAGACCCTAAACATGAATTACACTGCCGCAGGAGAGAAACGAATCTTAGACATCCATGAGCTAGAAGAACTTAGATTAAATGCCTACGAAAATGCCTGGATTTACAATGAAAACTAAACAGTGTCATGATAAGCGGATAGCGGGAAGGGAATTTAAGGAGGGTAACATAATCCTTCTCTTTAACTCTTGATTGAAATTGTTTCCATGCAAACTACGTTCTAGATGGTCTGGCCCTTTTGAGGTCATAAAGGTTTTCCAAAGTGGAGCTGTAGAAATAAGAGGAAAATACAATGAGACATTCGTTGTAAATGGGCAGCGACTTAAGCATTACCATAACATAAAAAACAAGAATTTATACATAAGTTACAAATTAGAAGGGTTGCTTGCTCTTTCAAAAGAATAGTCCTTTATAAATTAATGTCGAGCTCCCGAAATCAAACGAAGCGCTACGTGGGAGGCAACCCACGATTGTATGTTAGATTTTTCTTTTGTTCTTTTTATTTTCTTCTTTACGGTACGATTAACTAATCTAATCACTACTAATTTAATCTTTGTCTACTTTCAGGCTAACTTAGCTTAGGCTAACTTGACACTAACTTTAGAGAATGCAGCATGTGGATGATATGGAGGTTGTCTTTAGGAACGAAGCCCAGAGGCGGCGTTTTGAAACATTAGCTCAGAGAGATATTGCATTGTCTATTTATCTAGACGAACCCACCATGACCATTTTAGGGATCTGTGATAGTGTGATGTATCTTCTTAGCCAAATAGGCATGGATAATTTTGTTGCGAGGATGAGGTTTAGCATATACCGTAGGCTAACCCTTAAGTTCCTAAGCTCATTTTTCTATGATCCTAACAGAGGTTTAGGATTTAACAGGGGTTTGGCTACCTTTTGGCTTTTTGGGACGAAGTACCGTTTCACACACCGTGAAATGGCAGAGCTGTTAGGATTTCCTAATGGTCCTGATGTGTTTACCATAGCTCAGGAAAATACTTTTACTGATCTTGAACTTGAGTATTTCTGGGGTAGCATAACCGAATACTACCATCCCGAGCCTAATTCCATGTTTTCAGAGAGCATTCACAACCCTGTTATCAGATACTTCCACAAAATCCTAGCACACACTTTTTGGTAAGGATGAAAACATTACATCAGTGTCGAGAGATGAGCTATTCATCATGTTCTGTGCCTCACAAGGTAGACCCATTAATGTTGCCACTTTCATGTTAGCTAACCTTGATAGGATTTCCTGAAAGACCCACAGACCTATCCTTGTAGGAGGATTATTCACTATGATTACTGCTGCCATTGGCCTAAGATACCCCATTAGTCGTTTTCATGCTTTGGGCAATATTCGTCCAATGCATATCCACTTTTGCTTTAACCGTGGCATTGTTGCTAATCTAGGACCTATAGAGTTTAAGCTGCTTATTGATAACCAAGTGGTACACCATTTTACTTTGCCTAACCATGAAAGGACGAGTGTACACAACAGGAATAACTAGCTATATAATTTGGAGGGCCAGAGTGAGTCACCCACTCCACCTGATACCCCTCAGTCTTATGAGAATAGAAATGCCATTTTCTCTGATGCTGCTTCATTCGCTTCTGGTGCTCGCGCAGAGCCTCTAGTTGATTATAATGTAGAAATCGATGCCCTCGGGATGGAGATTACTACACTTCAAGGAGAGCTCACCACCTTGCATGTAGACTTTCATGGATTCATGGATGTTGCTAATGAGCAGTTCGATCACATATTTCAATAGATATATTCTATGAGGTGATTCTTTGAGCCTAATATTGCACATCGTAGGGACTGGTATTAATTTAATTGTACCGTTTTATGTTTCCTTTTGATTTAGGCATTTTATTGTATTTCACAAACAATATTTTATTGTTCGTGTTATGTTACTGTACCGTCGAGCTATCGACGCAGACTTATGTTTCAGTTCTGTCATGTTTCTATTAATGCAAAGTTTCGTTTATGTTTCAATTTCTTTCTGCTTTTTCATTTTTCTTTTTTTTTAAGTCTAATAAATTGTTTGTTTATTTACTGTTTTCGATTTTAATTTAGGCCTTATGCAGGGACCATTCCCACTAAAAAACTTATGGCCTTAATAACTAAAAGATTTAGGAATTACACTAATCTCAAGCTTAAATTCGTTTTTCTGCATGTTCAAAGCATATGTTGGTCACCATTATTCTAATGGCGTTCGCTATTAGCCTATTTTTAAATTGCAACATTTTAGGAAAATGGTGTTCGCCATGAACCTAAAGCTCGAACGCCATATAAGTCTGAGAAGCAGTTATGCTTTTCAAACTTCAACCACATTTAAACCTTTGAAAACTCTTTCTCTACTCCATTCATTCATTCCTAAACCTTCCAACTTCCTTCCATTACCATAAATACCAAATTTATAATCATTTCCTCACATTCCAATCCAAAAACTCTTCTACTCATTCTCACCCTTTTTCCAAATTTCTCAACTTCTTCATCCAACCCTTTCATTCACTCATTCATCATGCCTCCCAGAGTAGCAAGACAGAGGGCAGAAGTTGATTATTTAGGCATTGCTTTCTCAGAGGGAATTGAGCGAGAGAACCAGAGAGCGAAGTATCACAAATTGTTCGATAGGGGTGTCGCGGAAATGAGGTATCCCCATAATGCTGCCCATTGTGATTTAGGTCTAATAGATAGTGTTACTTGGATGCTTACTAACTTAGGAATGTCTCATTTTTCTTCACTGGCTAGTCCTACTTATGTTAGGTTGACATGTGAATTCCTAAGCACTTATAGATACGAAACACCTATAGGAGGTTCCCGCATAGTAGGCACTGTCCATTTTAGGATGTTCAATAGATATTACACCTTTGATCAAGACCGAATGGCCAACATATTCCAATTTACTCATGGAGATGGCTTCGCATGCGAAGGTCCTCTAGAGAGTGGGTGGCAAGTCGATGGTTTTGGCTTTTGGCGTCAGATCACTGGCCAAGCCACTGACGATTAGGAAGGCCTTAAGGCCAGTGCTATCCATAATCCGACAATTCGATATCTTTTCCGTATTTTGGCTAATTCCATTTTTGGTCTGAAGAATAATGAAAAGGTGAATTCCAAGGACCTCTTCTTTTTATACTGCACTCTGACACAGACACACATGAATCCTAGACCATTTCTTCTTGCACATCTTTAGTCTGTTAGTGTTAGAGTGGAAGGCCCTGTTTGTGTTAGAGGGGTGATCACATCCATTTCCCTAGGATTGAATTTACATGACGAGTTGGCTACACTTCAGCCACTCGAGGTACCATTTTTAGACCTTGATGATTGCCGTAGTATGCGCCTAATCAAGAACAAACCTGACAGCAGGTATTACTTAATGGTGAGTAACAAGGGATTAGGGGAGTTACTTTGCCCTCCGCTGCATATACTAATGTGCGAGTGAGGGGCAATTGGATTTATGATTTGAATGCTCCTGAGCTAAGTGACAACATTAATGCACACATGACCGACACCATCCATGCTCACACTACACATGGTTATGCTGATTATTCTGTAAGTAATTCATCTGGACGTTAGTCACACGAGGAGTATGTTTACACCGCTATCAGGACAGCTCTTGATGATGTCTTATGTGAACTTAGACACCGCAATGATATCGACACGAAACGTGACGTACTAGTCAGGAGTATGCAGAGGCAGCAAGATGAGATGATAGCCACCATACACCAGATTAGAGAGTAGCAGATTGACTTTGCTGACCGGACCGAGCATAATATGGGTGACCTCATCGAGCTGATGAATGGGTTACGCGTGGAGGTGTCAGACATTAGAGAGATTATGCAGCATGTACCACACCCAGCTTTTGGTAGAGGTGGTATTGGACGTCATAGAAGCCGAGGCCGAAACTGAGACTCCTACCAAGTTTTATGCGCTCCTATTTCCACCTTGTACTGAAACATTGGGGACAATGTTTAGTTCAACTCTTGGGGGTGGACCTTTACCACTTTATTTTTATGTTCCCGCGTTATTTTACTTTTTCTATTGCTTTCTAGTTAGTTGTTGTTTGCTTTTGTTGTTTTTTGTTTAGTTGAATCCTATTGCATGATACTCATTTTACTTGTTAGAATTCTCCCTTATATTTGACCCCCATCGGGAAAAAATCTGTTCTGATTCACTAGCTTGACACCCCTAGAGTATAGGTTGTTTCTCACCTTTAGGCTATGTTAGATAGACTTGGGAAAGTTTTGATAAAATCGGTACCGTCCTAACACCCTAAACTCCTTAAGTATGTGATGTCAATTTGAATAGCCATTATGCCGAGACCTTGAGTTCTAAATTTCAGAAGTAACCTCTTAAGTTGTTTATATTAGCAGTCAGTGCCATCCTAATGCCACACTAAGTAAGGAACCGATGCAAATATGTGTGTGATCTCAAAATTTTGAAAAAAAAAATCATTTGAAGAGAAAGCCGAATGATAGGATAAGTCCCTTCTAAGTTAGTTGGTCTTCGCCCGACCACTTAGCCCAACGGGATGGAATCTTCGAATTCGAAAGAATAAGCAAAAAGAAAAAGAAAAAAATATATTTATATAATAATAATGAGATCATTAGACACTAACAAGTTCGCTTACCATGTGAGTATGGGGATAAAAGGCTTAATGTGATTGCGCTTGAATGAAAAGAGGTGAAAAAGAACAAAGAATGTAGGTCGAGTTATAATGGCACAATTCGGATTGGTTTGCATAGGGGGAGTTTTCGTTCACGAGATGCGAATGTGTGTCACTACGGTATCCTTAGTGCCGATGTCTAGTACCTATCTGTTTAGCATTAGCATAGCAACCTTTATCTTTTAGAGTCTTTGTCATGCCTACGTCTCAGACGCTGCACTTATTGTTATATCACGTTGGGGATTGCTTGAGGATAAGCAATAGTCTAAGTGTGGGGGAGTTTGATAACGTGAAAACGTATCATGTTTATTAGGCTCAAAACGTTTGATTTTGCATTTTTATTACTTTGTTTTTATTACTTTTACGTTGTTTCCTTTTTGTTTTGTAGGTTATTTCGTTTCAGGAGTAGCTCGAGCGAGGTGGGCGAAAAGGAGAGCAGTAGGAGCAGAAGAACATATTTTGGGCGTTCTGGACAAATGGCGTTCGCCATCCCTGAATAGCGTCCGCCATTGTCTAGGATGGCATGTCAATTAATGAGTAAGGAAATGGCGTTCACCATTCCCTAATGGCGTTCACCATTATCATGCAGGAGCAGTTTTCAAGAGAATCAATTTGAATTATCCTCAGCCACTTCCTCTCTTTTCTCCAACTGTCCCTTGCACATTCTAGGAAGTTTTTAAGAGTTTCTCAGTCTATATATGGGGCATTTCTGATCACTTGGAGGTATCCAAGTCGTGCGGAAGCGTTGTAGAAATCCTTAGGCAGACAAATTTACTTGTAAAGTGACAATAACTCACATCGAGGTATTGTCACAATATCTTCTCTGCAATTTGTTGCATATTTTATGTACCCTTGGACCGAAGCAAATCTTGCCGGAATAAAGTTACTTTCTCAGTTCATTTTCATAGCAAATTTATTTAAAGTTTATTCTTGTTTACCATTTTATTTACTTTAGCAGAAAATTTGTCTTGTTGTTTTATTTATCATTATGTTGTCTTTAAATTTGAATGCCATGAATATGTTGTTTCTGTCTGAAGTAATGTGTTGCTAATTATGTCCGAGTCTGACGTATGAGGACCGTCGTTACCGACGGGACTCAGTAGAAAATAATAGGCGCGAAATTGTGTTTTAAATTCTTTTTTGGCTTTAGTTTCTAAATTGTAAGTCTTATTGTTTCGTCACGAGAGTGAGTAGGAAATTAAGGCTCGAGACGATAGCGTGAGAGTGTGAGGATTGAACTGGATAGTGGAAACTAGGCATCAATCCTAAAAACATCGAGAGCACTTTAGGTATCGATTAGGATTTAATTGATTTTCAAAATATGCTTTCTAATTAAAAAGGGCGAGCGAGAGCAAAATACTTTGGTTAGGATGTGTGGCTCAGTCAATAGCTCGAGAGTGTGAGACGGTGTATTTAAACCCATGTTTTCTACAAAATGTATTTAAGCATAATCAGTGCCTAAAATCTACGAAGTCCCTTAGGAACGCGGAATCCATATTCCTGCCTCTTTTTATGATAATTTCCAAACTTTCGTTATTTGCAATTTTTATTCCCGTCTTAACCTTTTTAACCATAGCCTTAGCTTCACACATCATCGATAACAGTAGATTTATTATTAGTCTCTGTGGGTTAAATATCTTTTAAAACTACATGATAAACTGTATACTTGCAGTTACGTTCCGTTAGACTCATAAAGTCGCGATCACAACTCAAATTTCCTCCAACATCAAAGTTGTTTAGCATCTTCCAAGCTTTCCAATGATGTCACAAAGTTGTAGAGCTTCTTCCATGCTTTCTTTTGATGTAAAAAAATCTTCCATTGGATAAAAACTCCAGAAGTTATGATGTTGCCAAGTTGATGATTCATGATGGGCAAAGTGCTTTCATAACTTAGAATTTTTTTCATGATGCTTAGATAGATTTTGGTGCAAAATTTCAAGTCCTTGTTTCACATGATTCTAAACCTTATTTCAACTTTCCATCAACATGAAAATTGTTGTTTTCACTCCCTACTTTCTTGTGATCCCAAATTCTCATTAATTAGAGCCTTATCCATCAAGTTACACTTGCTTAAAATAGGGTACTTGAGCTTGATTCAAGACATGTTGCTCTTGGCATATTTTGAAAGTTTTCTTGCAGCATAACCTTTGGGCATCAAAATCACACGCATCATCACCAATTTAATTTTCCAAATATGCCTAAACATTCCACACATCACATGCATACCTCATGCATACTTTTTTCTAAACTTGGAATGAAAGAAAGTAACAACAAACTTTGCGCTTCCACTCCTCCCACGTGCCATTCACCTTCACACTCACCTCATGTTTCCTTTCTACTCAAAGAGAGTCACACAAACCTCACTAAGGAGGGAATAACCCGTGTACACTCTGTCATACACCAAATTTTGACCACTAAGATTCCCCATCATTGTGCAAATCATCATCACAATATGGATGGACCATTATACCTCATTAGTCTCCCCAAAAATGGGTGAGCATCCACTACAGTCAAACTTAGGGTTCCAAGCCCTCTCAGAGCTCTTAGACCAAGGATCAATCAAGGAATGACATGATCTTCAACTTTTCTAAACCTCTCAAATATCCATAATGGATCAAGAGGACTCCCACCTCAATAATCAAGCACAAAGTTGCAACATTCCAAGTGGATTAAGCCTCAAGATCGCCAGTGTCACCAAATTAGGGTTTTGGTCGATTGGGGCCTCCAGATGGGAATTTTCCTCTTGGAATGAGCCAAAGGCTTTAAAGGAAAACCTAAGTTGCTCAAAGGGACATCATGAACCCAATCATCAAGTCAATTTTGCCACAGGGGATGCATTCATAAAAAATCGGAAATTAGGGTTTCTTGACCTAATTCACCCCTAAGTTGACTTTTGGGACAAAACATGAGCCAATACCTCAAGAGAGGATTTGAGGGTCTCTAACACACTACATTGATCCATTTGAAACAATGGATTAATCCAAGAAGCTTGATCAACAAGTTTCAAATTCATCAGAACCACATTTAGGGTTTCGCGGGAAAAGTCAACTATGCCTTTGACTTTTGACCCAAGCATGCTCCCAAACCTTGGTACATGATTCAATACACCCTATAACACCTATGAAATCAATCCATCAAGTTTGATTTAGGTCAAGGACTTGATTTCATAGAGGATCGCACAGTTTGGAGTTCATCTGACAAAAAGTCAACTGTGCACAAAAGTCAACTTTAACTTTTTGAGATTTTTCACAATTCTGGTTTTCTGACCCTAAAATGATTTTAATATGTGATTGGGATCATCATTCATCAAGAAAAATCCAGAAAAGTGGGATAACTTGTAAAAGGGGTAACCATAAAAAACTTAGAAATTTTCTAAGTTATAGAACAAATTGGCTAGGGTACCAACTTCCAAGGATCATAACTTGAGATCCAAGCAACCATTTGGGCTGATCCAAGGATGGATTTGTAGCTCTCATGGCATAATTTAAAAGTGTCAACTACACCTCATTCCAATTCATCATAGATTTTGAGTTATGGTTGGATCAAAATAGCTGAAAACATGAAATGCCACTTTTTCCAACACTTAGTGAAATTTTCACTAAGTCAGAATCTGTCTTGTTTTTTTTCCAAAAGTAGGGGGATTTTTCACTTGGATCCAAAAAGTATCAAGACAAACTATGATCACACATGTGTTGTATCATATAAGAGATTTCCAAAATGGCCAAGAACTCCATGAAACTCCAATTAAGCCATGAGATATGACAATGACAATGTGCCTTGCTGCAAACTGTCATGCCAAGGCAGATTTGTGCATTTTTCTCGATTTGAGCAAATTTTGCAAATGACAAACAAGTTTATCCATCTGAACATCTCAGGGGGAGACCAAGGAGGGACAAACACTGATCCATCAGCCTCCCAAGTCCTTGGAACCAAAAGTAGCATGCCAAACCAAGAAATGCCTAAAAGAGGGACAAGACTCCAATTTTGGTTTGGAGCATTTAATGGATGCACCAAGGTGGCATGGACTGAGCCCTTTCCAACTGAATTTTGTCAAGACTTATCCAAGAACTAGGGAACCAGCAACCTGTGCTCTAACCTCTAGTCAATGGCTAGAGGAGACTTGGATTCCTATTGATCAACATTTGCCAAACTTCTGCAGCAGTTGCCATTCACTATTGCTTGCAAAACAAATTTGCTCTACTATAAATAGAGCTCATTCGTGCTCAATTTGAGTACACCAAAGCCATCAAACAGATGCTTTCCTCAAAGTCTCTTCCTTCACTCCAAAATTGCCTTCCAAAGCAAGTCACTATCGGGTTTTGAGTTTGAGAGCAATTCCAACCAAACCAATCACACACACACCTCATAAACATCATATAGAAGTGATCCAAACACTTAAACAACATCTGGAACACTGATTTCTCAAAATCACCATCCAACTGCTCAAGCTTTTAGCAGACTTGCAGTTGGGGTACCATCTTCAGTTCCAGCTTGTTTCAAACCACTCCAAGCATTCAGACACATCACTTGGCACCTAAGGAAGCTGTGAAAATTATTGGAACCAACTTGCAACACATCTAACACAAAACACGATCACCAGCTGCAAGAGGTAGGCCCAAGCTCTTCTAACTCTATGATCCATGCATTTTTTGCTGCACAATAATTTTTCCATATGTTCATAATCATGCATAGAGTGTTTACCCTCAATCAATTGCTTTGTTTGAATCGTGTATGGAATTTATGAGCCTTCATGCAAATTTTAGGGTTCTTGAGGTTCCTCTTTGATTTCTTATTCCATGCTTAAAATAAATGAAATTAAAGACCATAGACATGATCGTGAGGTAAAAATGAGCAGATTGATATGTAGATTGCATGATATCATCAAGTATTCAGTGAGATTGGATAGTAAATGCAAATCTGCAGAAACAGAGGGTGGCGCGTGTTCTTTGCATGTTCTTGGCGCCATTTTTTTGAATATTTGAATATTTGAATTTTGTGATTTTATTTAATTGATTCAAAAATTAATTTCTCTCTAGTGTTTAATGATTTTGAGTTGATTCTTTTTTTAATAATTCACAAAAATGCTAAAATATTTTATTTTACCAAAAAATCTTAAAAATATTAATTATTTCATATACTTGATATTTTTACAAAGAATTAATATTTTATTTGTTTTTCAACATTTAAAATGTTTTTTCTCCCTTGATTTTCAAAACTTAATTGATTTCCAATCATTTTGTGGATAAAAACATGGTTTTTGAGACATTGATCCAAGATCACAATTTGTTTTCACACATGTTTAACAATTTTGATCATTTTAATTGAATTTTTATTCAATTAAAATATATTTTGAAAACAAATTAGGGTTTTGATTAATTCAACCCTCATCAAACTTTTTCAAAATCTCTGGGCCTCTATTAGAGTGTAAGACCCATCCCCTTTGTAAATACACCACTTTTTGGGCCTCAGCCATTGTATAAGTCCCACTGTATTTTCAAAAACAACGGCGCGATCGTCGCCTTTTTAACAAAAATAATTGGGCCTCTGCTCGAGCTATAAGTCCCATTCCTTTTCAAAAACAATAAATTATTGGGCCTCTAATAGAGTGTAAGACCCAATCCCCTTTTAACCAAAACCTTTTTGGGCCTCATACATTGTATAAGTCCCTCTGCGTTAAAAGAAAAATCTCGACGCGATCGCCAGTTCAAAAACAAATCATATGGGCCTCCCCTCGTGTTGTAAGCCCCATTTCTTTTCTTTTCAAAATCTTTGGGCCTCTAATAGAGTGTAAGACCCACCCCCTTGTACATAAAAACTTTTTGGGCCTCACATATTGTATAAGTCACTCTGTACAGTTTACAAAACAACGATACGATCATCGTTAAAACTTGGGCCTCTCCTCGAACTGTAAACCCCAACAATCTTTTCAAATCACTTTATCCTTTGATTTTGAATTCAAATATATGTTGTTATCAAAACTTTCTTTGTTGAACAACTAACCAAACAACATGGAAGCTCTACAACGGGTAAGTGTTTATCCGCTTTCATTTACCGCTTTCATATGTACATAACTGTGTTGTGGGGCTGCTTCACTGTAAGTCTTCTTTCCCATCCTTTTATATACTTGTCACATATCCACTGTGTAATACTAGTATAGTTATTTAGAGTTTTCCCCGACAACTACGTCTAGCACTAGGTAAAGCCTTGTTGGTCACTCTTAAATACAAACAAAACTAGATCCCCATAGGATTTCCAGATACAGTCTTCCCTTCTCTTGGGGTTAAATAATATGGAACAAAGAGAAAAGCAGTATTCTCGATGAACCTTTTCTCAGACTGTCACCCTAAGAAATTGTCAAAGAAACTCTAACTCCCCAGAGATGATCTTTTCTCCGTGAGTGGCATCTCTTGAGTTTCTTCCAAATTCTCGAACTTTCCTAGATTGATCTCTTCTCGGTGAATTGTATTTCTTGAACTTCTCTTGGTTTGGGGACCCACAGGCTTCCTAAAAGCATCCCCGCCTCCTCTTAGGCGTTGTACAAGGACCCTTCGGCTTCTTAGAAGTTCTCATGCCTTCTCTTGGGCTTAATACAAGGACCCTGACGACCTCTTAAAGGTATAAGACAGAACTTAGTCATCCTTTGCTAGAGCAGTCTTTCCAACGTCAAAACTCCGGCCATTGTAAGGTTGATACTCATCCCTTAATGCCCATGCCTCCTCTAGGGCATAGTACCATAGAGAAAAATCTAGACTTAGACAGTCTAAGACCCTTGAATCTAAAAGACATTCTCAAGTTCCTTTCAAACATAGGAAGAAACCCCGGTCTCTCCCATGAGAGTTCCCCACACTTGGACCCGCTTCAGGATCTCCAGAATCCACAGTGGTAAGGCAGCCTCCTCTTGGGCTTTGTACAAATGATTCTCCCTAGCAAAGCTAACCTTTTCAGACTCTCTTGTTGAGTCAATCACTTTTTTAGCCTCCATTTCGAACTTCGTACGAGATAGAAAAACACTCTCTTGTTGAGTATAAAGGACTCTCTTGTTGAGTCAAACCACTTAGCCTCCGCTTGGGCTTCATATAAGACATAAAAACCCACTCTCTTGTTGAGTATAAAAGATTCTCTTGTTAAGTCAATCTCTTTTTTAGCTCCGTCTTGAGCTTTGTACAAGACATATAAATCACTCTCTTGTTGAGTATAAAAGACTCTCTTGTTGAGTTAACCTTCTTTTAGCCTCCATTTCGGGCTTCGTACGAGATAGAAAAACACTCTTTTGTTGAGTATAAAAGACTCTCTTGTTGAGTCAGTCTCCTTTTAGCCTCAATCTCGGGCTTCGTACGAGACAGGAAATCACTATCTTGTTGAGTATAAAAAACTCTCTTGTTGAGTCAAACAACCTTCAGACTCTCTTGTTGAGTCAATCACCTGTTCAAGACTCTCTTGTCGAGTCAACCTTTTCAGCCTCCGTCTTGGGCTTTATACAAGACAGATAAAAGTACTCTCTTGTTGAGTCAAACCATTCCAGCCTCCATCTTGGGATTTATACAAGATACATTCTCCCCAACGGAGTCAAAATCCCTTTTAGCCTCAATCTTGGGCTTTGTACAAGACAAAAAGAACATTTTCCCCAGAAAAGTCAAACTTCCCGCCTCCTCTTAGGCTTTGTATAAAGAAAACCCTGGTTGAGTCAATCAACCTTTTAGCATCAAAGTCGTGCCTTGCTCACAGCATACAAACATCAACAACTCCTCTTTAGAGATGAAAAATTCTCTCTCAGCCAAAACCCTTTATCTTCACATCTTGGGCTTTGAACAAGATACAAACCACCTTTATCTTCACGTCTTGGGCTTTGAACAAGACACCAAAACACCTCTTTCCTCCCATAGAATAGGAGGAACTACGATCGCTCTGATTTCCCTGTTTCGTTAAACGGGAATACGTAGGCATAAGATTGCAAAATCTTAGCGAGCATACTAATCAAGAACACAAAATCTCGTACCTTCACACATCAATTGAAAAGCATCAGACCTAACATCTTACCAATAGCCTACACACTATTTTTAAGCGAATAACCCTAAAGAAGAACCCCTCTTGATAGCATCTGTAAACTAACAGTTTTGACTGTTTAATCTCAGTTTATAAGCAGGGTTAATTGGATACATCTATTTCCCTTCCTTAATCAGCTCAACAGGATAAAAAATGAATCGAACTGTAGTTCCAAAGTGATAGTGATTCAAAACCACAAAAATCGCACTACCGAAGAATGGCGACCACAGTGGGAGGAATTCTTTCTTACAGTTTTAGGTAGAAACCTTGAACAAGTCATTTTCATTGTGGCCGCCACAGAAAAATGGCGACCACAGTGGGAGACATTCTTTCTTACAGTTTTAGGTAGAAACCTTGAACAAGTCATTTTCACTATGGCCGCCACAGAAGAATGGCGACCACAGTGGGAGGCATTCTTTCTTACAGTTTTAGGTAGAAACCTTGAATAAGTCATTTTCACTGTGGCCGCCACAGAAGAATGGCGACCACAGTGGGAGGCATTCTTTCTTGCATTCCCAAGGGATGAAACCTTAAATTCAACAAAATGTCACAGAAATGCGACTCTGCTGGGGAGTCATTGTCTGTATAGGATCATAAGACTAGAGGTTTAGGATGATTAAGACAAATATATATACTACTTTTCCTAATTGATATCTGTGTTTATTTTTCTGCTAATGGGAATGTGTGTGATGTCGCATGTGGAAAGATTGAGTATACACCTAAGATAGGGGATGGCATTATACGGGTAATCTTACGGGGAGTGAATCCCAGTTAAGAGTCCCCAGTCGACCATCAGACTCAGTGGAGACTCCCTTTGCAGATACATTGCCTATACGACTTCGATTGTTGAAAGTAGTGTGGTCGATTGGGTTATCTGAGAAGCTGAGGTTTTCTGTAGATTGAAACCATTTTGTAGTGCGGAATCTATCTGGAATAGGTGTCATGCGATACTACCCTCATTTGAGATCCCTCGAAGATACATCAGCTCGCTGGCGATCCGCTTGCTGTTGTTATCCTAAGAGGGGTCAATGATTTTGTGGACAGGTACAAAAAATCACCAGTATAAAAATTTGAGGATGGGTAGAGCCTTGACTTCATGACACCGACCCTTTGAACCCATGTTTTTTCTATGTTTTTGTGTGCTGCATTCATGCATTCATCTAAAAAACATTAAAACAAAGAAAAATCTTCTCTTCTAGTCTCTCTTTTTCAAATTAAACTAAGACAATGATTGCAAATGTCAGATAAAGAGATTGTGCTAATGGATTTCGGTAGAAGAAAAACTCACAAGTACACCTTCAAGTTTCCAAAACTAGAGGATTTAAGAGGTTTGGCGAGAATGATCACCAACCCCGAGGCTTTCAGAGCCAAGTATGGAGGACTGCTATCTCTGTTAAGGGTTCATGTAATTGAAGGAATCCTGTCTACACTCATCCAGTTCTACGATCCAGTCTATCACTGTTTCACATTCCCAGACTATCAGCTAGCACCAACACTGGAGGAGTACTCTCACCTGACTGATTTGAATATTACTGACCAAGCTCCCTTTTCTGGACTGGAAGAAATTCCAAAGGATCAAACCATTGCGAGAGCAATCTATTTGGACGAGTCAGAGGTCAGGACTCACATGACCACTAAGGGGGAGTCCATGGTTTTCCATCCCAGTTCTTGAAAAAGAAAGCTCTATACTTTGCTAGTATAGGGAACGTGGCCGATTTCGAGAGCATCTTTGTTTTGCTCACCTACGGGTTATTTTTGTTTCCCAACATCGATAACTTTGTAGATATCAACGCCATTAAGATTTTTCTGATTGGAAATCCTGTATCAACCTTGCTTGCAGATGCTTATCATTCGGTACACTTAAGGAATTTGTACAGCGGAGGAATAATCACATGTTGTGTACCCCTGCTATACAAATGGTTCACTTCCCACTTACCCAAGTCTGCTACATTTTGGGATCAAAAGAATACTTTACGTTGGTCGCAGAGAATCATGTCTCTTACCAACTCTGACATCGATTAGTACAATCGAATCTGTGACAGGATCAGAATCATTGATCGTTGTAGAAATTTCCCAAATGTACCCCTTATAGGAACTAAGGGAGGAATTAACTATCATCCAATTTTAGTTCATCGTCAATTTGGATACTCGATGAGACATTGTAGCGAGCGATTTTGGACGCGGTTCTTAAGCGCTGTCGCTCTGGGGTTTACTACAGGTCGATTCATTTTTTATCCTATTGAAACTGATGAAGGAAGGGAAATAGATGTCTACAATTAACCCTGCTTTATAAACTGAGTTTAAACAGCGGTCTGTTAGGTTACAGATGCGATCAATGTGGTGGGGCCTCTCTCTGCTTATTTTGACAGAATGTTTCTGGCGGGGAACAAGGATTAGGATGTTAGGACTGATGCTTTTTGATAGATATGTGAGAGTATGGGATTTTAGGTTTTATTTAGTGTGCTCGCTAAGATTTTTCTTTCAATCTTATGCCTACGTATCCCCGTTTACCGAAACAGGGAAATCAGAGCGTTCTTAGTTCCTCCTATTCTATGGGAGGAAATGGTTGTTTTGGTGTCTTGTTCAAAGCCCAAGACGTGAAGCGAAAGGTGTTTGTATCTTGTTCAAAGCCCAAGATGTGAAGCTGAAAAGTATATTTGTATCTTGTTCAAAGCCCAAGATGTGAAGCTAAAAGGGTTTGACTTTAGAGAGAATTTGTCATCTCTAAAGAGGGGGTTGTATGTCACAACTGTTTATAAAGGAGAATTACTTTAACCGGGATATGTGAATCCGACAATGCCATAATTTCCTTTATAGGGGATTTTTAACCTGAAGGAGAAGACTTTAACTCAGTGTAGAGCAATGCTATCTTTCCTTAGGAATTTCTCATGCTAAAAGAGGGACAGTGGCATGGATATAGATGATCCAGAGGCTTGCCGCTTACAACAATTAGATGAAAGGGAAGAAGTTGCTGATGTTTGGGTACTGTGAATGAGGCACAGCTTTGATGCTAAAAGGTTAATTGGATCAACCTGTGGTTTTCTTATACAAAGCCTAAGATGAGGCTAAAAGATTTTCCTTATACAAAGCCTAAGAGGAGGCTAATGACCCAACAAGAGGGAGTTTTTGTGTCTCGTACAAAGCCCGAGAGAGAGGCTAAAAGGGGTTGATCCTACAAGAGGATCTTTTATACTCACCAAGAGAGTGTTTTTGTATCTCGTACAAAGCCCGAGATGGAGGCTAAAATTTGTTTGGCTCAATAAGAACCTTTTGTATCTCGTATAAAGCCCGAGATGGAGGCGAAAGGGTGATTGACTCAACGAGGGAGTCTCTTATGTGTCTCGTACAAAGCCCGAGAGAGAGGCTAAACGTTGTTTGACTCAACGAGGGAGTCTTTTGTATCTCGTACGAAGCCCGAGAGAGAGGCTAAACGTTTGCTTCGCTGGGAAGAATCATTGTACAAAGCCCAAGAGGAGTGTATTGTAACTGTTTCAGTTGAGTGACAGATCCAATATACTGATTTTAAAGAGAAAATCAGTTCTTATATGAGCAACACTGTACTCAAGGATTTGATTCGAGGACCAGGGTTATTCCCTATTCTTTAAGGAAACGGGAAATCCAAAGGGTATTGAGACTGTCCGAGTCTACGGGTTTCCTTCTTATTTAACGAAGGGGTCACTTGAGAATGTCTTTGAGACTCAAGGAAATTAGACTGTCCAAGTCTAGAGTTTCATCTTTTGTACTATGCTTTGAGAAACACTAGTAGACTCTTTGAAAGGATTGTTCTATGAAGATTACTAAGTTCTGTTCCTATACCTCTAGGAGGTCGTCAGGACAATTTGTACGAAGCCCAAGAGGAGGCTGGAAGCTTTTAAGAAGCCGACGAGTCCTTGTACGAAGCCCAAGAGGAGGCTATCATTCCCGGAGGAAGAGATCATTATTCGAAGCCTAAGAGGAGGCTGTGAATACTTCTAAGAAGCCGCGGGTCCTTGTACTAAGCCCAAGAGGAGGCGGGGTCGCTTTTAGGAAGCCTGTGGGTCCTTGTACGATGCCCAAGAGGAGGCCGATGCTTTTAAGAAGCCCGTGGGTCCCCAAACCCCGAGAAATTTAAGGCAAGCTATTCACAAGGAATAGATCAAGTCAGGAAAGTTCGAGAATTTGGAAGAAACTCAAAGATGCCATTCACGGAGAATACATTCATCTCTGGGAGTAGAGTTTCTTGACAATTCCTAATGAGGACAGCCGAAGAGAAGACTGTATCTGGTGATCCTATTGGAGATCTAGTTGTCTATTTCTATGAATAAACAAAACGGCATCACCTAGTTCTAGACTTAGTTGTCGGGGAAACTCTAAATGTGTATACTATTATTACACAGTTGATATAAGTTTATGAAAGAAGACTTACAGCGAAACAGCCCCACAATACAGTTATATGTATATGAAAGCGGTAAATGAAAACGTATAAACACTTACTCGGTTGTAGAGCTTCCATGTTGTTTGGTTAGTTTTTCAACAAAGAAAGATTGAAAACAATAGTATATTCAAAATCAAAGGAGAAAGTGCTTTGAAATAGAAAGATTTAGGGCTTACAGCTCAAGGAGAGGCCCAGGGTTTTACCAATGATTGTACTGTTGAATTTGTACAGAGGGACTTATACAAGTGACTGAGGCCAAAAAGGGTTTTCTGTACAAAGGGATGGGTCTTACACTCTCTCAAGAGGCCCAAAAAGTTTTAAAGAAAAAGAGTGGGGCTTATAACACGAGGGTAGGCCCAATTGATTTTTCGTTTAAAATGGCGATCGCGCCGAGGTTTTCTTTTAACGCAGAGGGACTTATACAATAAGTGAGGCCCACAATTGTTTTGGTTAAAAGGGGTTGGGTCTTACACTCTAATAGAGGCCCAAAAGTTTTGAATGGGTCTTATAGCTCAAGGAGAGGCCCAAATGTTATTTTTCAAAAGGCGACAATCGCGCCGTTTGTTTTTGACGGTATCGGGACTTATACAATACACTGAGGCCCAAAAATGATTTGGTCAAAAAAGGAAAAAAAGGATTGGGTCTTACACTCTATTAGAGGCCCAAAGATTTTTTAAAGAAATGGGTCTTACTACTCGAGGGTAGGCCCAAGTTATTTTTCAACGGATGATGATCGCGTCGAACTTTTTGAAATACAACGGGACTTATACAATAAGTGAGGCCCAAAATAGGTTGTATTTACAAAGGGTTGGGTCTTACACTCTATTAGAGGCCCAAAAGAGTTTTGAAAATGATTTATGAGGGTTGAATTAATCCAAAAAGCCTAATTTGTTTTCAAAATGTGTTTTAATTGAATAAAAATTCATTAAAATGATCAAAATTGTTTAACACATGGAAAACAAATTGTGATCTTGGATTAATGCTTCAAAAATTAAGTATTGACCTACAAAATAATTAGAAAGCATTAAAAGTTGCAAAATCAAGGTGGAGAAAATATTTTAAATGTAAAAAACAATTAAAACATTAATTCTTTGCAAAAATATCAATTATATGAAATAAATAATGTTTTTGGGATTTTTTTGGAAAATAAAAAATTTTAACATTTTTGTGAATTATTAAAAAAAGAATCAACTCAAAATCATTAAAACTCAAAGAGAAATTAATTTTTGAATAAATTAAACAAAATCACAAAATTCAAATATTTGAATTTATGAAAATGGCGCCAAGAACATGGACCAAGAACACGCGCATGTTCTGCCTTGCCCAGATTTGCATTTTCTCTCCAATCTCACTGAATATTTGATCATATCATGTAATCCACATACCAATCAACTCGTTTCAACCTCACAATCATGTCTATGGTATTTAATTTCATTTAAATTAAACATATAACAAGAAATCATGAAAAATCCTCAAGAACCCTAATTTCTGCATGAAGGCTAGGATTTTTGATACACGATTCAAACAATGCAATTAATTGAGGGGAAACATTCCATGCATGATTATGAACATATGGCCAAATTATTGTGCAGCAAAAATTGCATGGATCATAGAGTTAGAAGAGCTCGTGCTTACCACTTGCAGCTAGTGATTGTGATTTGTGTTGGAGGTGTTACAGCTAGGTTCCAATGATCTAGATAGCTTCCCTAGGTTCCATGGAGTGTGTATGAATGCTTGGAATGGATTGAAATGGTTTGGAGTTGAAGATGGTACCTCAACTGCAAAACTGTCAAGAACTTGAGCAATTGGCTGGTGATTTTGTGAAATCTGTGTTCCAGATGTTATGTGAGTATTTGGATCACTTCTATATGATGTATATGAGGTGTGTGTGTGTGATTGGTTTGATTGGAAAAGCTCTCAAACTCAAAACCCGGTAGTGATTTGCCTTAGAAGGCAAAATTGGAGTGAAAGAAGAGATTTTGAGGAAAGCATCTGTTTGATGGCTTTGGTGTACTCAAACTGATCACAATTGAGCTCTATTTATAGTAGAGCAAGTTTGTTTTGGGATCCACAGTGAATGGCAATGTTCTTGACAATTTTGGAAAGCCCTTACATGATACAACAACTGTTTGAACATGTTTGGTTTTGATCTCTTTTGAATCTAAGTGAAAAATCCCCCTACATTTGGCAAAAAGTAGGGTAAAATCTGACTTAGTGAAATTTTCACTAAGTGTTGGAACAAAGTGACTTTTCTTGATTTTGATCACTCCATAACTCAAAATCCATGAGGAATTTGGACATAACTTAGTATGAAGCTTTTGTAGAGGGAAATGTGATCTACAAATAAAGCTTTGAATGGGGACCAATGGCCTTGTGGTTTAGGAGTTATGGTCCTCCAAAGTTGGCACATTAGTGGCACTTTTTCCATAACTTTGAAATTTTCCTAAGTTTTATGGTTACCCCTTTTACAAGTTATCCCACTTTCTTTGATTTTTCTTGATGAATGATGATTCAAATCATACATTAACATCATTTTAGGGTTAAAAATCCATTTTGGTGAAAAATCTCAAAAAGTCAAAGTTGACTTTTGTGCATAATTGACTTTTTATCAGATGAATTCCAAACTGTGCATTTCTTCAGGAAATCATGTCCTGGACCTAAATCAAACTTGATGGACATGTTACATGGGTGGTATAGAGGATATTGAATCATTTCTTAGGGCTTGGGAGCATGTCCTGGTCAAAAGTCAAAGTTACAATTGACTTTCCTTGTGAAACCCTAATTGTGGTGCAGATGAAATTGAGACTTGTTGCTCAAGCTTCTTGGATCAATCCATTGTTACAAATTGACTTGATGGTTGGGTCCATGAGGCTCCATGGAGTATATTAGGTTATGTTTTGGATCTTTGGCTCATGCCCAGATGAAATGTTTCATCTGGAGGCCCTGGTCGACCAAAACCCTAATTTGGTGACACTGGCGATCTTGAGGCTTGTTCCACCTAGAAGGGAGCATCCTTGTGCTTAATACTTGAAGTGGGAGTCCTCTTGATCCATTTTGGATGTTTGAGAGGTTTAGACAAGTTGAAGATCATGTCATTCCTTGATTGATCCTTTGTCTAAAGCTCTGAGAGGGCTTAAAACCCTAATTTTGATTGTAGTAAATGCTCAACAACCCTTGAGGCATTTGATGAGGCATGATGGTTCACCCATATTGTGATGATGATTTGTACAATGATGGGAAATCTTAGTGGTCAAAATTTGGGGTATGACAGATGCCCCTATTTAATCTTCTTGGACCTGAAGGTGTGAATGACGAAGGTATTCGGGCATTCGGGGTGCAAGAGGATTAAATATCGGAATACCCGAAATTTTGATGGTGGTTATGAATGGTAGCGCACGCATTCATCTTCTTTTGCTAAGCAATGATGCTTAGAAAAGGTAAAACTTCCCCTCGATCCTGGTCTTCAACCAAGGAACTGGTCTCAGTTTTCTTTTGAAATAAACCTCCCCTCGATCCTGGTTTCCTACCAAGGAACTGGTCTTAGTTTTTAATTTAAACTTCCCCTCGATCCTGGTTTCCTACCAAGGAACTGGTCTTAGTTTCTGATTTAAACTTCCCCTCGATCCTGGTTTCCTACCAAGGAATTGGTCTTAGTTTCTTTTGTCAATAAACTTAATTGACAAGGGACGCTATGCGTAGCGGTTTTCCTCAAACTTCTCGCCGAATTTTCCTGGGGAGATGCCATTTGATGGAAAAAGTTTTGATGACAGACTTGCTGGGAAACCCAGTCGTCTGAGTTGTAGAGTTGCACAAACTTCTTTGTTAGAGACGCCATTTGTTTCTACTGGGGGAAAGCAGGTCTCTTGAGAGACTGCTATCACTTGGGATCTTACATCATACTTTTCTCGGGATCTTCCCGGAGAAATGCCATATGATAGGGTCCAATTTTCAGGTGCCGATGACCTTTTCATCAGCGATCTTTTCGGAGCGAAACTAGCATGCTGCCGAATCTCTAATTACGAGGCTTTCTCTGTGGATTTTTCTTTAATCCGGGAAAGCAAGGATATCATCTTCAATGGCGAAGAGTGACATTTGTAGAAAGATTCTCTGGCTTTTCAGAGGTTCAAGTTATCAAAGTGGTCAAGTGCCGACTCTAATCCAGAGATACACTGGAGGCGAGATTGTTCAAACGCAGCGTTTCCTGACGAGGCAAGAATTGACAACTCGATTGAGAATACTATCGTCACTAGGGGACAAGACCGACTAGAGTGATAGTGATGCAATATGAATGCGAATGCAAGTAAGATGCATGATGTATGTATGTATATGCTGACAAAACTGACGAGCCATACAAACTAACAGGTGAACACGATTAGATACTCGGCCATTGCGGGGCGAAGAAGTACCATTGGTCCAAAATGTAGCAATTCTACCTTGCTTAGGAGAAGTAGTCCTCGCGGGGAATACCGTTGATCGGGCTTAGGAGATAAGAACTCGGCCGAGGGTATCAGATGGGAAATTCGCATCTCATATAGTTGACCCTTCGTTCAGGCGTACTGGCCTAGAAGGAGTACTTTGATTCTACACTTTGAAGCTCGCTTACTTCTGGAGAAGCGATCGATGTTCTTTCGATGTTCAACAGTCAAAAGAAATTGCCAACTTTATTTTAAAAGCAGAAAAAGTTTTACAAGTAAATTCATTTTTGTTTTATTTCAAGAATCGTTGATCATGTTAAAACGTCGTTCTGTAAAGTTAAAACAAATAAGAATTACAAACAAAAGCACAAGGGCTCAAATTTTATTGATAAGATGGAAATCAGCCAAACGCGTGATTCCAAAGAGTATATACAAAGTTTAAAAATGGTAATTTACAGGGAAAAGGGCTACGTTGAAACATAACGACCACTATCCTTCTACCAACTTTGAATTCGGGACATCCTAAGCTTCTGTCGAAGATGACCTTGACCGACGTTTTCCTCCGATGGATGATGTAGCTGCTGAGGGACTTGCCTCTATTGAACATAGTTACTTGCCATTATCCCTAATTTTTTCCTGGATTGTACTATGCGATTTCCAATCCATCAGAATGATTTTTTTTCATGTCTCTAACTTTTGCCTGGACCGCCCTTTCGGGTTTTCAATCCATCGAGACGTTTTTTTTTAGTTTAGGCGAAGTATTTCTTGACTACATCAACGTTCGTGGGGTAGGAAAATTCCTCTCCATCCATGGTTGCAAGTCTCAAGGCACCGCCTGAGAAAGCTTTCGTGACCACATAGGGGCCATCATAATTTGGGGTCCATTTGCCCCGAGAGTTAGTGAGAAACGATTGTATCTTCTTGAGCACGAGGTCTCCTTTTCTGAAGACACGAGGTCGGACCTTTTTGTCGAACGCCTTCTTCATTCTCTGCTGATACAACTGACCGTGGCATAGTGCCGTAATTCTTTTTTCTTCGATCAGGTTTAATTCGTCGTGTCGACTTTGACACCACTCATCTTCTGAAAGCTTAGCTTCCATCAATACCCGGATTGATGGGATCTCTACTTCTATGGGGAGAACTGCCTCCATGCCATATACTAGAGAAAAAGGGGTTGCCCCTGTTGAAGTGCGGACAGATGTGCGATAACCATGAAGAGCAAAGGGTAGCACCTCGTGCCAGTCTTTGTAGGTTACAACCATCTTCTAAACAATCCTCTTGATGTTCTTGTTAGCCGCTTCTACCGCTCCGTTCATCTTTGGTCGGTAGGGAGATGAGTTATGGTGTTCGATCTTGAACTCTGGGCACAACTCTTTCATCATCTTATTGTTCAAGTTAGATCCATTATCAGTAATGATCTGGCTCAGAACACCATAACGGCAGATGATATTGTTTTTGATAAATCGGACCACCACTTGTCGGGTTACATTAGTGTACGACGCTGCTTCGACCCACTTGGTGAAATAGTCAATGGCTACCAGGATGAATCGATGTCCGTTTGAAGCCTTAGGTTCGATCAAGCCAATCATGTCGATTCCCCATGTGGAAAAAGGCCATGGGGAAGAAAGAACTTTTAGATGTGATGGCGGTACATGAATTTTGTCGGAGTATATCTGACACTTGTGACACCTCCTCATGTACTTGTAGCAGTCGGATAACATGGTCAACCAGTAATACCCTGCTCTCAGAATTTTTCTTGCCATTGTGTGTCTGTTGGCATGAGTGCCAAAGGGTCCTTCGTGAATTTCTTTCATAAGCATGTCTGCTTCTGGTCTGTCTATGCATCGGAGCAAGACCAAGTCAAAATTCCTCTTATAAAGAGTGTCACCGCTCAGGAAGAAGTTTCTAGCCAATCTTCTAAGGGTTTTCCTGTCTTTTCTGAGTGCCCCAAATGGGTACTCTTGTTTCTGAAGGAAGCATTTGATATCATGATACCAAGGTTTGTCGTCTTTGACTGCTTCGATCGTGAAGACGTAGGCGGGCTGTTCAAGGCACATTATGTCGATCTTAGGTAGGTCATTCGATTGACCTACGCTAATCATGGAAGAGAGACTGGCTAATGCATCAGCCATGTGATTCTCATCACGAGGGATGTGATGAAACTCAACTCTGTTGAAGAAGGGTAACAACCTTCTTGCATAGTCCTTGTAAGGAATCAGTCCTGATTGGTATATGTTCCAATCTCCTTTTATCTGATTGATAACCAAGGCTGAATCGCCGTATACGTCCAAGTTTTTGATCCTTAAATCAATCGCTTCTTCGAGACCCATGATACAAGCTTCGTATTCGGCCTCGTTGTTTGTACATTTGAACATAAGTCTGGAGGTGAAAGGAATGTGGGTACCCTGAGGGGTAACTATGATTGCCCCAATTCTGTTTCCGTAATGATTAACTGCTCCGTCAAAGATAAGTCCCCACTGGGAACCTGGTTCTGGCCCTTCACTGGGTAACGGTTCGTCGCAATCTTTCATTTTTAGAAACATGACATCTTCGTCAGGGAAGTCAAACCCGGTTGATTCTTGATCGTCAATCGGTTGATGAGCCAAATGATCGGCTAAAATACTTCCTTTAACGGCTTTCTGAGCGTGGTACTCTATGTCATATTCTGATAATAACATCTGCCAACGGGTAATTCTTCCTGTGAGAGCAGGCTTTTCGAAGACGTACTTGATTGGATCCATTTTGGAGACCAACCAAGTAGTATGACGAATCATGTATTGGCGAAGACGTTTGGCTACCTAAGCCAAAGCACAGCAAGTTTTCTCGAGCATCGTGTACCGAGTTTCGCAGTCGGTGAATTTCTTGCTTAGATAGTAGATGGCAGACTTTTTCCTTTTGGTTTCATCTTGTTGGCCAAGTACACATCCAATTGAGTCCTCTAGGACTGTGAGGTAAATGATCAGTGGTCTTCCTTCCAATGGAGGTGATAGAATCGGCGGATTCAACAGGTATTCCTTAATACTGTCGAAGGCGGTTTGGCAATCTTTTGACCAAACACAATCCTGGTTCTTTTTGAGTAATTTGAAAATCGGCGCACACGTCGCGGTCACGAGGAATATGAATCTGGAGATGTAGTTCAAACGTCCCAGGAATCCTCTGACTTGTTTTTCAATTTTCGGAGAAGGCATTTCTTGAATGGCCTTGACCTTGTCAGGATCACCCTCAATTCCTTTCTGGCTGACGATGAACCCTAGGAGTTTCCCTGAACGGACACCGAAGGTGCACTTGTTAGGATTCAAGCGGACCTTGAATTTTCTTAGACGTTCGAACAATTTTGACAGATGTTCAACGTGCTCACTCTCTGTTTTTGATTTTACAATCATATCATCGACATATACCTCAATTTCTTTGTGTATCATGTCATGAAACAGAGTAGTCATGGCCCTTTGATAGGTTGCCTCGGCGTTCTTCAAGCCGAACGACATTACCTTGTAACAAAAGGTGCCCCATGGGGTGATGAACGAAGTTTTCTCCATGTCTTTTGGCGCCATTTTGATCTGGTTATAGCCCAAGAATCCATCCATGAAGGAGAAAATTTTGAACTTTGTTGTGCTGTCTACCAGCATGTCAATGTGTGGTAAAGGAAAGTCGTCCTTTGGACTTGCCTTGTTCAGATCCCTAATCAACACACATTCTGACCTTTCCGTCCTTTTTGGGAACGGGTACGATGTTGGCTAACCATTGAGGATATTCAGATGTAGCGAGGAAACCCGCGTCGATCTGTTTCTGTACCTCCTCTTTGATTTTGATGGCCATGTCCGGGTGAGTCTGTCTCAACCTTTGCTTTACTGGCGGACATTCCAATCTTAACGGTAAGTGATGTTCCACGATGCTGGTATCCAACCCTGGCATATCCTGATAGGACCAAGCGAATATATCGGGAAATTCTTTGAGAAGCTTTACCAAACCCTCTCTGGCTGTTGGACTGAGCAGTGCCCCAATCCTGATTTCTTTTCTCTCTTTTTCCGAACCTAAGTTTACCGTTTCCAACGGCTCTTTGTGAGTTTCAATGGACCTTTCCTCTTGTTCGAGTAGTCGAGAGATCTCTTCTGGAATTTCATTGTCAACTTCTTCTTCAGCCCCAAATATCGGGAACCCAAAGTCGGGAGAAGGCATCGGATCGTATGTTTCAACGGGGTTTAAAACAAGCAATCTGCATGACGTGATAATTCGTGTTTATAAGAGATAGAGAAAATGCAAGTGTGTGCAGTGTATTTATTTTACTGCTTATTTTTATTTTTAATTGTTTTTTAGGATTACCATTTTTTGAAAAAGCAAAAAGAGAAAACAGCAATTAATGCGGAAATTACAGAACGACGTTATTTTATTAATGAACAAGTCGATCCTTGAAACTACAGCCCTATAAAATAAAATTCTGTCGCTTTGGGCAAAGCGAAGAGGGAAAATTTACAGAAAGCGAGCCCTATCAAAACATCCGTTTCACCTGGGCAGGGTGAAAGGTTAAAGATGGAAATTACTTTGACTGGCGAACGACCTTCGGAACCTCGATGGCAACCCATTGGCGGCGAACTCCTCGGTGAATCACAAAGTCTGGCACCTTCCTTGATTTGTCTTTAGAAATGACACTGATTTCTGGTGGAGCAGGATCATTGGAATCTCTCTCCCAGGCAGAGTTGTCATAGGAGAATTCCTCTGTTGCATTCTGCATAGCATTTGTGCTCTCAGTTGTATCTCCCCATCCAGTTGGCTGGATATCTTCGAGCCTGATACGAGAGCTTTCGGGAGCGGTGTACTTGACCTTATAGTCGTATTTTCCACTTGGTTGTCCCAGGGTGTCCCACACTTCTTTAGAACTGGAGGAGTCATCCCTCTCGATGACGCTGACCTCGGGAAAAGCATAGTTGATGAATTCTAGTTCTGCAAACGTTGTAAATTCATCGTCGTGTTGAGTAGTTTCTGAATGACCTGAGTGTTGATCCCATGACATGGTGGGGACACAGGTATTCTATTCAATGACGGTCAGCTGATTTTCATTGTTCGGCTGACTCTCTTGCCCCAAGTCTCCTGGATAAGGTTGCCACATTGGCAGACCATCCATTGGGCCATAGTAGGTGTAGTCAAAGTTGTCTTTCATCGGAGTGTCTTCCTCTAATGAATTTGGCAGAGCATGACATCCTTCCAGATCACAATCTCCATATATCATTTCGACGTCTGACCTTGGTATAAATCTCGGACTCTCTGTAGGAAAGCAAAAAGGAGTTTGCGTTTCGTCCTGAGACATATAACCGTCCTTGTTAAGATAGGACTTCCACTCTTCCTCTGTGTCAGAGGGATCTTCCTCATTGATAGCATAGACTGCTTGAGGGACTGGGTGAAGAAAACCTCCACTGTGGAAGAAGTTTTGAATGGGATGAAGACTTCCATCGCTGGCAGCTGTCTGGGTACAGGTTGCAGAAAAACCAAGACCCTTCTTTATTTTATTGTCAATAGGAATGACAAGCTGTCCCCATCCGGTTGTATCGGTACTCTCGACCGCTTTAATAGCATCTTTGTATGAGGAAAATGAGGTTCCTCCTTGGGATTGATTGTCCTTTCTCACTGACAGCGCTTGGAACTGAGTTCCAATAACCTCCTCGGGTTCTACACAAGTAGATGATGATAAGTTACTCACGAGCAAGGCCTGTTCTCCACAAACTGTAATGAGTTGGTCGTTCTGGACAAACTTTAGCTTTTGGTGGAGGGTCGAAGGGACCGCTCCAGCCTGATGTATCCAAGGTCTTCCTAATAAACAACTATATGTTGCCCGAATGTCCATGACCTAGAAAGTAACTTGGAAAGTGTGAGGACCAATAGTTATGGGAAGGTCAACTTCGCCGATAACCGTTTTTCTAGATCCGTCGAACGCTTTGACGACGACCTCGCTGGTTCTCATAGGAGGGCCCTTGAATGATAATTGAGTCAAAGTGGACTTCGGCATAACATTTAGGGCTGACCCTGTGTCTACCAGTACGCTGGCTAAAGCATCGTATTGGCAGTTTACTGTGATATTGAGCGCCATGTTTTGACGGCGACCCTCTTCGGGTAATTCCTCATCACTAAATCCCAAATTGTTGCAAGAAGTGATGTTAGAGACAATACTATCAAACTGTCTGATTGTTACGTCCTGTTCCACAAAGGCTTGCTCTAAGACTTTCTGTAGAGCCTCCTTGTGGGCTTCTGAGCTGAGTAATAGTGATAATACCGAGATCTTTGAAGGAGTTTGTAACAGTTGATCAACAATTTTGATTCACTCCTTTGGATGAGCTTCATCATCTCATCATTATTTTTCGAAAGGTCGGGATTACTGGATTGACCGATTGATGGATCGGGAGCTTCTGTCTGAAGTTCCTTTTCCTTGTTAAGTTCTCCAACTCCTCGGTTGAAGATTCGACCACTCCGCGTTACACGACTGATGTCTGCAATATTCACGATGGAGGGTAATGGAATTTCCTTTCCATTTTGAATTATCGTTGCACCGTATTTGTAAGGGATAACCTTAGTTGATTCATACGGTAGTGGTCCCGACAGATAGATGACTATGGGAACCTTCTGATTTTTCTGACCATCATAAGTAATCTCGATCCGTTCCCGGTTGGGAGCTTTAGATTCGTCAAGTAGAGGGATGATGGCAAAAACATCCCTGGTCTGGTGACGACCAGAGATTGTGACAACATCCTCGACTTGATTGGCAAGGTAGTTCGGCGTCCAGTTGATAGGTCCAGAACCCGGATATAGGCGAATCTCTCCACGATCCACCTGACCCTGAAGAGCTGCTCTCACAAGGTAACACCCTTGGTTACTTTCTGAACAGACACTACAACGGTCATAGTTGTGTGGGGGCACCTGGCCACGCCCACTTTGAATACAATGTAACCTCACTAGGTTAGCTTCCACAGATCGGACATCCTGACTTTGACGCCGAGTGGGATTTCTGTTATTGATACTAATCTGCTGAGTATCTTCATCTATATAGATTGGCATCCACCAGTGATTTAACAAGTGCTGAAGTGCCTCCTGGACAAGGGTACAACCTCGATTGTTTTCGCAACCTGCTTTACAGCTTTGATAGTCATGTGATATTAAGAATCCGAGTCGGACCTGCTCAGCATGTAACTCTACCAGGTTGGTATTCATCACGCGAATATCGAAGATTTGAACCATGTTGATCTGATAAGGGTTCCTATCATGGTAGTCTTGGATCCATCCAAGATCCATCTGACGCTGGAGGGCCTCTTGTATGAAAGAGCATCCCTGTTTGTTTACCGACCAAGTCAGACAGGAATTGTAATTGTACCGTGGAAGATTATGATACTGGCTTTGCCTTGAGTGCAGTGCCACCAAGTTGACATTCATTGCACAGATGTCGTGGTTCTGAATGACGTTGGAGTTCGTATAGACCATGTTAACTCCACGAACTCGGTGCTCTTGGATCCATCCGAGATCCATCTGTTCCTATAGAGTTGCTTGCACTACAGAACATCCTTAGTTGTCTTTAGAGCAGATATCACACTGGTGATAGTTATGAGGTGGCACATGGCCATATCCACTCTGTCTTTAATGCATCTTGACCAAATTGGTCCTCAACAAGAGTACATCCTGAATTTGATAGACGTTGTTAGACTCTCTCACAATCATATTGACTGCAGCCTTCTCATGTTGAGGCAGCGGGTTCGTGAGAACATTGGGATTCGTATCTTTGAAAGATAAGAGCCCGCTCCTAACAAGCTTTTGCACGTCAGATTTGAAATTGAGACAATTCCCTATGTTATGCCCTGATCCTCCTTGATGATAAGGGCACGTTTGATCCACCTTAAACCAAAAAAGCGGATTTTCCGGTACTGTAAGAGGAGACTTAGTCTGGATGTGCCCCTTAGCCAGTAGTAATGGAAATAGTTCTGCGTACAACATGGGTATAGGATCAAACCCTGATGGTCGTGTTGTACGGTTGTTGTTATATGGAGGACGAGCCTGCTGAAGAGGCTGTTGTGTCCTTTGCTGATTAGGTTGGCTCTGCGCAACCTGAGGTTGATACGTAGGAATAGGCGCAGGGCTGATAGCAGGAGTCACAGCTGCTACCGGTTGATAACGTCGCCTTTGCTTTTTGAGAGAGATATTCCCAATATCCTGCTCTTTTTTCTTAGGGAGAGCACTACCGTATTTTTTAGTACCGCTCGTCGATCTAGTGTCCTTTACCAAACGTCCTTCTCGGACGCCTTCCTCAAGACGTACGCCCATGCCGACCATCTCGGTGAAATCACTGGGCGCACTGGCAACCATCCGGTCATAATAAAATGAGCTTAAGGTTTTTAAGAAGATCTTTGTCATCTCTTTTTCCTCAAGAGGTGGACAAATTTGAGCCGTAATTTCACGCCACCTTTGAGCATACTCCTTAAAGGTTTCCTTGTCCTTTTGTGACATTGATCTGAGTTGATCTCTGTCCGGTGCCATGTCCAAATTGTATTTGTATTGTTGGACGAAGGCAGTACCAAGATCTCTGAATGTACTGATCGTAGCACGGTTTAAACCCATGTACCATTTTAAGGTGGCACCGGTTAAACTATCCTGAAAGTAATGAATCAGCAGGTCTTGATTCTCCGTCTGAGCTGACATTCGCCGAGCGTACATCACCAGATGGCTTTGAGGGCAAGAGTTACCCTTGTATTTTTCAAAGTCGGGCACTTGGAATTTGTGCAGAACTTTCACATTGGGGACCAAGCAGAGGTCTGCGACGTCCTTTCCAAATAGATCCTGACCGCGAATGGCTTGCAGTTCCTTCTGCATTCCCAAGAACTGTTCCTGGAATTCATCCATTCGGTTGAACATAGTTTCCTTTTTACCAGAAGGTATCTGTGGAATCTGTCCTTCCGGGACAGTGTGCACCACAGGGGTTGGTACCGTGACTACGGCAGTGAGTCTTGGTGTTTCCTGAAGTTTGTAACCTTCAGGAGTCTTCAATATGCCTCTAGCATCTTCACTTTCCCGAAGTTTGTAACCTTCAGGACCAGCGGCATCTGTTGTGATTCCCTAATCATCATTGATCGGAGGAACATATCCTTCTGGGATATAGTTAACAGGCATGCCCCAAGGACAATCTTTCGGCATTTGATACCTAGGATCATACTTCTCCACTATGGGCGTTGAGGTGATCTCTGAGATCACAGTCCTTTGTAGCTGAGCTTCTGCCATGGCTTGCATGTCGTTACGAAGCTTTCTCATATCCTCTCTCAGAGCGTCAATCTCTTCTCTCTCAGATCATCCATCTTTTTCTGACGATTAGCCCGAGTATTGTACGAATGAGATAGTTTGACTCTAGAACCGAGACACAAATGTGAGATTCGTAGGGAAGAAGAATACGTGATGTGAGAATTAGATTGCAAATATCAAACAGTGAGGAAACCCCTTTTTATTGAAATTCAAAGGATTGCAGAAATGAAAATACAGTAGATTACAAAGTGCAGAAACAGAAACCTAAGCTAATGGGTCCCGAGTCCTCTTTGAAGAGAAACCGGGTGCTGATTCTGGTATCTTCCTTTTCTTTGACCGGGGCTCTTGGGCCGCTGTCGGGTCGTCATTCCTTTTCCAGGTGAAAGGAGCGAGCAAACTCCTTTGGTCATCTTGATTCTCTACAACATGCTGCTCCAAAATTTCAATTAGAGCATCATTCTCTTTCAGTAATTGTTGTATTTTGATGCACTCCACGTCGAGGGTGCGGTACTTGTTCTTCCAAGACCTCCTCTCCCGCTAAACTTTGTTGAGAGTAACCTGAAGCTTTTCAGTTTCCGTCATGAAGTACATGACAGATTCCCTCGGCGGAAGAATTCCGTAACGAGGATAAGGCATCTTTAGATTGAGAGCTCTAGTTTGTACCCAGTGGAGATAAGGCTCCACCGAGACACAGTCTGGTTTTCTCAGAGATTCTCGTCCTTTCTTATGAATGTGTTTCCAAGCGTGCACTATTTCCATCTTTAGTGCTCTGTCACTTTCTCCTTCCTTGAAGAAAAGACCTTCCAGATGAACACCCCATGGGATGTGTCTCACCGGGTATCCAAATTGACGAAGAACCAATACCGGATGGTAGTTGATTCCTCCCTTAGTTCCTATAAGGGGTACTTTGGGGAAGTTTCCAATGAGGGTTTCCAATGAGAAAAACCTTAATAGCGTTGACATCGACGGAGTTATTAATGTTGGGAAACAAAAATAACCCGTAGGTGAGCAAGACAAAGACGCTTTCAAAAGCAGTCACGTTTCCTATATTGGCAAAATACAGGGCTTTCTTTGTCAAGAACTGGGCTGGCAAACCTTGGATGCCACCCTTAGTGGTCATGCGAGTCCTGACCTCAGACTCGTCCAAATAAATTGCTCTTGCAATGGTCTGATTCTTTGGAATTTCTTCTAGTCCAGAAAATGGAGCTCGATCTGTAATGTGTAGATCGATCAGATGAGAATACTCTTCCAGCGTTGGTGCGAGCTGGTAATCCGGGAATGTGAAATAGTGATAAACTGGATCGTAGAATTGAACGAGTGCGTCCATGATTCCCTCAATCACATGGACTCTTAACAGTGGTAGCAAACCTCCGTGCTTGGCTCTGAAAGCCTCTTGGTTTGTGATCATCCTCGCCAAACCTCTTAAATCCTCTAGTTTTGGAACCTTGAAGGTGTACGTATGAGTTCTCCTTCTACCGAAATCCATTAGCACAATCCTTTTCTCTGATATTTGCAATCACAGTCTTAGTTTAATTTGAAAAACAGAGAGACTAGAAGAGAAATTTTTTGAATGTTTTAATGTTTTTTAAATGAATGCATGAATGCAACACACAAAAACATAGAAAAAACATGGGGTCAAAGGGTCGTTGTCATGAAGTCAAGGCCTACCCATCCCCAAAGGTTTATACTAGGGTGATTTTTGTACCTGTACTCATTATCATCAGCTCCTCCCAGGAAAGCAAAACAACAAGCGGATCGCCAACGAGTTGTAGAGCAATCTTAGATTAAGTGCCATTCACCGAGAATAGATCACCAGCCTCAAATGAGGGTAGTATCGCGTGACAACTATTTCCGATAGCTTCCGCACTACGAAAGGGTTTGGCTCCTCAGCTTCTCAGACTTAACAACCGGCCCATTATCTAGGTGAGAGAATGGGTTGCATTGGTCAGCCTCCACTGAGGTTGATGGTCGACCTCGTCGCCATCACTTATCTTAAGTGTATACTCAATCTTTCCACATGCGGCATCACACGCATTCCCATTAGCAGAAAAATAAACACGTATAGCAATTAGGAAAAGTAGTATATATATTTGTCCTAAAGTCCTAGACCTTTAAAGCTAAGAATCTTATGTTCCTGACAGAAAATGGGTTCCCCGGCAGAAGCCCCAATCTGTGGTTTCAACCAGAGAGATAAGAAAGAAAAGAAACTGAAGAGATCGGCCCCACGGTGGGCGCCATTTTTCTGTAGCGAGCGATTTTGGACGCGGTTCTTAAGCGCTGTCGCTCTGGGGTTTACTACAGGTCGATTCATTTTTTATCCTATTGAAGCTGATGAAGGAAGGGAAATAGATGTCTCCAATTAACCCTGCTTTGCAAACTGAGTTTAAACAGCGGTCTGTTAGGTTACAGATGCGATCAATGTGGTGGGGCCTCTCTCTACTTATTTTGACAGAATGTTTCTGGCGGGGAACAAGGATTAGGATGTTAGGACTGATGCTTTTTGATATATATGTGAGAGTATGGGATTTTAGGTTTTATTTAGTGTGCTCGCTAAGATTTTTCTTCCAATCTTATGCCTACGTATTCCCGTTTACCGAAACAGGGAAATCAGAGCGTTCGTAGTTACTCCTATTCTATGGGAGGAAATGGTTGTTTTGGTGTGTTGTTCAAAGCCCAAGACGTGAAGCGAAAAGTGTTTGTATCTTGTTCAAAGTCCAAGATGTGAAGCTGAAAAGTATATTTGTATCTTGTTCAAAGCCCAAGATGTGAAGCTAAAAGGGTTTGACTTTAGAGAGAATTTGTCATCTCTAAAGAGGGGTTGTATGTCACAACAGTTTATAAAGGAGAACTACTTTAACCGGGATATGTGAATCCGGCAATGCCATAATTTCCTTTATAGGGGATTTTTAACCTGAAGGAGAAGACTTTAACTCAGTGTAGAGCAATCTTATCTTTCCTTAGGAATTTCTCATGCTAAAAGAGGGACAGTGGCATGGATATAGATGATCCAGAGGCTTGCCGCTTACAGCAATTAGATGAAAGGGAAGGAGTTGTTGATGTTTGGGTACTGTGAACGAGGCACAACTTTGATGCTAAAAGGTTAATTGGATCAACCAGTGTTTTTCTTATACAAAGCCTAAGAGGAGGCTAAAAGGTTTTCCTTATACAAAGCCTAAGAGGAGGCTAATGACCCAACAAGAGGGAGTTTTTGTGTCTCGTACAAAGCCCGAGAGAGAGGCTAAAAGGGGTTGATCCTACAAGAGGATCTTTTATACTCACCAAGAGAGTGTTTTTGTATCTCGTACAAAGCCCGAGAAGGAGGCTAAAATTTGTTTGGCTCAATAAGAACCTTTTGTATCTCGTATAAAGCCCGAGATGGAGGCGAAAGGGTGATTGACTCAACGAGGGAGTCTCTTATGTGTCTCGTACAAAGCCCGAGAGAGAGGCTAAACGTTGTTTGACTCAACGAGGGAGTCTTTTGTATCTCGTACGAAGCCCGAGAGAGAGGCTAAACGTTTGCTTCGCTGTGAAGAATCATTGTACAAAGCCCAAGAGGAGGGTATTGTAACTGTTTCAGTTGAGTGACAGATCCAATATACTGATTTTAAAGAGAAAATCAGTTCTTATATGAGCAACACTGTACTCAAGGATTTGATTCGAGGACCAGGGTTATTCCCTATTCTTTAAGGAAACGGGAAATCCAAAGGGTATTGAGACTGTCCGAGTCTACGGGTTTCCTTCTTATTTAACGAAGGGGTCACTTGAGAATGTCTTTGAGACTCAAGGAAATTAGACTGTCCAAGTCTAGAGTTTCATCTTTTGTACTATGCTTTGAGAAACAGTAGTAGACTCTTTGAAAGGATTGTTCTATGAAGATTACTAAGTTCTGTTCCTATACCTCTAGGAGGTCGTCGGGACAATTTGTACGAAGCCCAAAAGGAGGCTGTAAGCTTTTAAGAAGCCGACGAGTTCTTGTACGAAGCCCAAGAGGAGTCTATCATTCCCGGAGGAAGAGATCATTATACGAAGCCTAAGAGGAGGCTGTAAATACTTCTAAGAAGCCGCAGGTCCTTGTACTAAGCCCAAGAGGAGGCGGGGTCGCTCTTAGGAAGCCTGTGGGTCCTTATACGATGCCCAAGAGGAGGCCGATGCTTTTAAGAAGCCCGTGGGTCCCCAAACCCCGAGAAATTTAAGGCAAGCTATTCACAAGGAATAGATCAAGTCAGGAAAGTTCAAGAATTTGGAAGAAACTCAAAGATACCATTCACGGAGAATACATTCATCTCTGGGAGTAGAGTTTCTTGACAATTCCTAATGAGGACAGCCGAAGAGAAGACTGTATCTGGTGATCCTATTGGAGATCTAGTTGTCTATTTCTACGAATAAACAAAACGGCGTCACCTAGTTCTAGACGTAGTTGCCGGGGAAACTCTAAATGTCTATACTATTATTACACAGTTGATATGAGTTTATGAAAGAAGACTTACAGCGAAACAACCCCACAATACAGTTATATGTATATGAAAGCGGTAAATGAAAGCGTATAAACACTTACTCGGTTGTAGAGCTTCCATGCTGTTTGGTTAGTTGTTCAACAAATAAAAATTGAAAACAACAATATATTCAAAATCAAAGGAGAAAGTGCTTTGAAATAGAAAGATTTGGGGCTTACAGCTCAAGGAGAGGCCCAGGGTTTTACCAATGATTGTACTGTTGAATTTGAACAGAGGGACTTATACAAGTGACTGAGGCCCAAAAGGGTTTTCTGTACAAAGGGATGGGTCTTACACTCTCTCAAGAGGCCCAAAAAGTTTTAAAGAAAAAGAGTGGGGCTTATAACACGAGGGTAGGCCCAATTGATTTTTCGTTTAAAATGGCGATTGCGCCGAGGTTTTCTTATGACGCAGAGGGACTTATACAATAAGTGAGGCCCACAATTGTTTTGGTTAAAAGGGGGTTGGGTCTTACACTCTAATAGAGGCCCAAAAGTTTTGAATGGGTCTTATAGCTCAAGGAGAGGCCCAAATGTTATTTTTCAAAAAGCGACGATCGCGCCGTTTGTTTTTGACGGTATCGGGACTTATACAATACACTGAGGCCCAAAAATGATTTGGTCAAAAAAGGAAAAAAAGGATTGGGTCTTACACTCTATTAGAGGCCCAAAGATTTTTTAAAGAAATAGGTCTTACTACTCGAGGGTAGGCCCAAGTTATTTTTCAACGGATGATGATCGCGTCGAACTTTTTGAAATATAACGGGACTTATACAATAAGTGAGGCCCAAAATAGGTTGTATTTACAAAGGGTTGGGTCTTACATTCTAATAGAGGCCCAAAAGAGTTTGAAAATGATTTATGAGGGTTGAATTAATCCAAAAACCCTAATTTGTTTTCAAAATGTGTTTTAATTGAATAAAAATTAAATTAAAATGATCAAAATTGTTTAACACATGGAAAACAAATTGTGATCTTGGATTAATGCTTCAAAAATTAAGTATTGACCTACAAAATAATTAGAAAGCATTAAAAGTTGCAAAATCAAGGTGGAGAAAATATTTTAAATGTCAAAAATAATTAAAACATTAATTCTTTGAAAAATATCAATTATATGAAATAAATAATATTTTTGGGATTTTTTGGGAAAATAAAATATTTTAACATTTTTGTGAATTATTAAAAAAAGAATCAACTCAAAATCATTAAAACTCAGAGAGAAATTAATTTTTGAATCAATTAAAAAAAATCACAAAATTCAAATATTTGAATTTATGAAAATGGCGCCAAGAACATGGACCAAGAACACGCGAGTGTTCTGCCTTTCCCAGATTTGTATTTTCTCTCCAATCTCACTGAATACTTGATCATATCATGTAATCCACATACCAATCAACTCGTTTCAACCTCACGATCATGTCTATGGTATATAATTTCATTTAAATTAAACATATAACAAGAAATCATGAAAAATCCTCAAGAACCCTAATTTCTGCATGAAGGCTAGTATTTTTGATACACGATTCAAACAATGCAATTAATTGAGGGGAAACATTCCATTCATGATTATGAACATATGGCGAAATTATTGTGCAGCAAAAATTGCATGGATCATAGAGTTAGAAGAGCTCATGCTTACCACTTGCAGCTGGTGATCGTGATTTGTGTTGGAGGTGTTACAGCTAGGTTCCAATGATCTGGATAGCTTCCCTAGGTGCCATGGAGTGTGTATAAATGCTTGGAATGGATTGAAATGGTTTGGAGTTGAAGATGGTACCTCAACTGCAAAACTGTCAAGAACTTGAGCAATTGGCTGGTGATTTTGTGAAATCTGTGTTCCAGATGTTATGTGAGTGTTTGGATCACTTCTATATGATGTATATGAGGTGTGTGTGTGATTGGTTTGATTGGAAAAGCTCTCAAACTCAAAACCCGATAGTGACTTGCCTTAGAAGGCAAAATTGGAGTGAAAGAAGAGATTTTGAGGAAAGCATTTGTTTGATGGCTTTGTTGGTACTCAAACTGGTCACAATTGAGCTCTATTTATAGTAGAGCAAGTTTGTTTTGGGATCCACAGTGAATGGCAACTGCAGCAGAGGTTTGGCCAATGTTGTCCAATGGAAATCCAAGTCTCCTCTAGCCATTGACTAGATGTTAGGGCACAGAGATGTGGTTCCCTTGGTCTTGGATAAGTCTTGACTGAATTCAGTTGAGAATGGCTCATTCCATGCCACCTTGATGCTTCCATTGAATGCTCCATTCCAAAATTGGAGTCTTGTCCCTATTTTGGCAATTCTAGGTTCCACATGCTTTTTCTTGTGCCAAAGACTTTGGAGGCTTGGCTCAGTGATTGTCCCCTTTAGATTCAATCCTCAGAGGTATCCAAATGGATAGGAGCATTTGGATTTGGATGATTTTGGCAAATCGACCAAAAGTGCAAAATCTGCCTTGCCTTGGCAGATTTCAGCAAGGCAACTTGCCAATGTCATATCTCATGGCTCAAGTTGAATTTGGTGATGTTCTTGGCCATTTTGGAAAGCCCTTACATGATACAACAACTGTTTGAACATTTTTGGTTTGGATCTCTTTTGAATCCAAGTGAAAAATCCCCCTACATTTGGCAAAAAGTAGGGTAAAATTTGACTTAGTGAAATTTTCACTAAGTGTTGGAACAAAGTGACTTTTCTTGATTTTGATCACTCCATAACTCAAAATCCATGAGGAATTTGGACATAACTTAGTATGAAGCTTTTGTAGAGGGAAATGTGATCTACAAATCAAGCTTTGAATGGGGACCAATGGCCTTGTGGTTTAGGAGTTATGGTCCTCCAAAGTTGGCACATTAGTGGCACTTTTTCCATAACTTAGAAATTTTCCTAAGTTTTATGGTTACCCCTTTTACAAGTTATCCCACTTTCTTTGATTTTTCTTGATGAATGATGATTCAAATCATACATTAACATCATTTTAGGGTTAAAAATCCATTTTGGTGAAAAATCTTAAAAAGTCAAAGTTGACTTTTGTGCACAGTTGACTTTTTATCAGATGAATTCTAAACTGTGCAATTCTTCAGGAAATCATGTCCTGGACCTAAATCAAACTTGATGGACATGTTACATGGGTGGTATAGAGGATATTGAATCATTTCTTAGGGCTTGGGAGCATGTCCTGGTCAAATGTCAAAGTTACAGTTGACTTTCCTTGTGAAACCCTAATTGTGGTGCAGATGAAATTGAGACTTGTTGTCCAAGCTTCTTGGATCAATCCATTGTTACAAATGGATCAATATGGTACATTAAAGACCCTCCAATCATGTCTTGAGGTCTTGGTTCATGATTTATCCCAAAAGTTAACTTAGGGGTGAATTAGGTCAAGAAACCCTAATTCCTGATTTTTAGTGAATGCATCCCCTGAGGCAAAATTGACTTGATGGTTGGGTCCATGAGGCTCCATGGAGTATATTAGGTTATGTTTTGGATCTTTGGCTCATGCCCAGATAAAATTTTTCATCTGGAGGCCCTGGTCGACCAAAACCCTAATTTGGTGACACTGGCTATCTTGAGGCTTGTTACACCTAGAAGGGAGCATCCTTGTGCTTAATCCTTGAAGTGGGAGTCCTCTTGATCCATTGTGGATGTTTGAGAGGTTTAGACAAGTTGAAGATCATGTCATTCCTTGATTGATCCTTTGTCTAAAGCTCTGAGAGGGCTTAAAACCCTAATTTTGATTGTAGTAAATGTTCAACAACCCTTGAGGCATTTGATGAGGCATGATGGTTCACCCATATTGTGATGATGATTTGCACAATGATAGGAAATCTTAGTGGTCAAAATTTGGGGTATGACAGATATGTCCCGCGTAATGCTCATCTGGAAGGTCTTTTCTTCAAGGAAGGAGAAAACGACAGGGCACTAAAGACGGAAATAGTGCATGTCTGGAAACAAGTTCATAGGAAAGGAAGAGAGTCTCTAGGAAAACTAGACTGTGTCTCAGTGGAGCCTTATCTCCACTGGGTACAAACTAGAGCTCTCAAGCTGAGGATGCCTTACCCTCGTCAGGAAGTTCTTCCATTAAGGGACTCTGTCCTTTATTTTATGCCTGAGACGGAAAAACTTCAGGTTACTCTTAACAAAGTTCAGCAGGAGAAGAGGTCTTGGAGGAACAAGTACCGTATTCTCAATGTAGAGTGCAAGAAAATACAGCAACTATTGAAAGATAAAGATGCTCTGATTGAGATTTTAGAGCAACATGCTGTAGAAAATCAGGATGGCCAGAGGAATTTGCTCACTCCTTTCACTTGGCAAAGGAAAAACAACCCGACAACGGCCCAAGAGCCCCGGTCAAAGAAAAAGAAAGTACCGAAACCTGCACCTGAGCTCGCTTTAGAGAGAACTCAGGACCCATAAGTTTAGACTTTTCCTTTTACAGCACTTTATAAAATTACTGTATTTCCATTTCCGTAATCTTTGAATTCAATAAAACGGGGTTTCCCCATTGTTTGATATTTGCAATCTAATTTTCGAAGTTTACTTTGAATAAACGAAAAATATATACAATTAATATAATCATTACATATCATTCGTAACGCATTCTTCTTACCTACGAATCTCAAGTTTGCGTCTCGGTTCTAGAGTCAAACTGTCTCATTCGTACAATACTTGGGCCAATCGTCAGAAAAAGAAGGATGATCTCGAGGAAGAGAACAGAGAGTTGAGGGAAGAGATCGACACTCTAAAAGAGGATCTGAGAAAGCTTCACAATGATATGCAAGCTCTGGCAGAAGCTCAGATGCAACAACAAAGGATTGTGATCTCAGAGATCACATCAACGGCCATAGTGGAAAAGTATGATCCTAGGTACAAAATGCCGAAAGATCGTCCCTGGGGCATGCCACTCAGCTATATCCCGAGGGATATATTCTGCCGATCACTAAAGATCCGGAAACTTCAACAGGAGCCGCTGGGCCTGAAGGTTACAGACTTCGGGAAAACGAAAATGCCAGGGGCATGACAACAACTCCTAAAGGTTACAAACTTCGGGAGGCGCAAAGAGTCTCGGCCATAATGACTATACCACCACCCGTGGTACACACTGTCCCGGAAGGACAGATTCCACAAATACCTTCTGGTGAAAACAAAAGTATGTTCGACAGAATGAATGAGTTCCAGGAACAATTCTTGGGATGCAGAAAGAACTGCAAGCCCTTCGCGGTCAGGATTTATTTGGAAAGGACGCCGCAGACCTTTGTTTGGTCCCCAATGTGAAAGTTCCGCACAAGTTCCAGGTACCCGATTTTGGAAATTACAAGGGTAACTCTTACCCTCAAAGCCACTTGGTGATGTACGCTCGGCGATGTCAGCTCAGACAAAGAACCAGGAGCTACTAATTCACTACTTTCAGGATAGTTTAACCGGTGCCACACTCAAATGGTACATGGGTTTGAACTGCACTAAGATCGGCACTTTCAGAGATCTTGGCGCTGCCTTCGTTCAACAATATAAGTATAACCTGGACATGGCACCAGACAGAGATCAACTCAGATCGATGTCACAGAAGAACAAGGAAACCTTTAAGGAGTACGCTCAGAGATGGTGTGAAATTGCCGCTCAGATTTGTCCACCTCTTGAGGAAAAAGAGATGACAAAGATCTTCTTGAAAACCTTAAGCTCATTTTACTATGACAGAATGGTTGCCAGTGCACCCAGTGACTTCACCGAGATGGTTGGCATGGGAGTTCGTCTTGAGGAAGCAGTCCGAGAAGGACGTTTAGTTAAAGACGCGGGATCATCAAGTAGTACAAAATGATACGATAGTGCTCTCCCTAAGAAAAAAGAGCAAGATATTTGGAATATCTCTCTCGGAAAGCAAAGATGACGATAACAACCAGTAGTAGACGTAACTCCGGCTATCAACCCCATGCCTGTTCCTACATATCAACCTCAGATTGCTCAGAGCCAACCGAATCAACAACAATATCAACAAATGACACAACAGCCTCTTCAGCAAGCTCGTCCTCCATACAACAACAATCGTACAACGCGACCACCAGGGTTTGACCCTATACCAATGTTGTATGCAGAGCTGTTTCCATTATTACTGGTCAAGGGGCATGTCCAAACCAGGTCTCTTCTTAGAGTACCGGAAAATCTGCCTTTTTGGTTCAAAGCGGATCAGACTTGCCCTTATCATCAAGGAGGACCAGGGCATAACATAGAAAATTGTCTCAGTTTCAAATCTGATGTGCAAAAGCTTGTTAGGAGTGGGGTCTTATCTTTCAAAGATACTAATCCGAATGTTCTCATAAACCTGCGCCTCAACACGAGAAAGCCGCAGTAAATTTGATAGAAGGAGAGTCTAACAACAGTTATCAAATTCATGATGTACTCTTATTGAGGGCCAACTTGGTTAAAATACATTGTAGACAGAGTGGATACGACCATGTGACACCTCATAATTATCACCAGTGTGATATCTACTCTTAAAACAATCAAGGATGTTCTGTGGTGCAATCAGCTCTACATGAACAATTGGATCTCAGATGGATCCAAGAGCATCAAGTTCGTGGAGTTAACATGACTTATACAAGTTCCAACATCATTCAGAACCACGACATCCGTGCAATGAATGTAAACTTGGTGGCAATGCACTCAAGGCAAAGCCAGTACCATAATCTTCCACGACATGACTATAATTCATGTCTAACTTGCTCGGTAAATAAACAGGGATGCTCTTTTGTACAAGAGGCCCTCCAACGTCAGATGGATCTTGGATGGATTCAGGATTACCGCGATGGAAATTAGTATCAAGTGAATATGATTCAAATCTTTGATATTCGTTTGATGAATACCAGCTTGGTGGAGTTACACGCCAAACATGTCTAACTCGGTTTTCTCACTTCACATGATTATCTGAGCTATAAAGTATGTTGTGAGAGTAACCAAGGGTTCTCTCTCGTTCAAAGAACTTTACAACACTTGTTAAACCACTGGTGGCTTCCGATATATATGGATGAAGATACGTAACAAATTAGTGTGACAAATGGGAACCCTACTAGGCATCAAAGTTAGGATGTACGATCTATGGAAATAGACCTGGTGAGATTACACTGCATACAAAGCGGACGTGACCAGGTGCTACCACATAACTACGAGCACTATAGAGTCTACTCAGAAAATAATCAAGGATACTACCTCGTGCGAGAAGCCCTTCAGAGTCAGTTGGACCGCAAAGAGATTCAACAGTATTCAGTTTCGGGGTCTATCAACTAGACACCAGACTATTTCACTGATCAGATTAAGGATGTTGTCGTAATCTCTTGATCCTGAAAGGACCAAGGATGTTTATACCATCATCCCTCTACTTGACGAATCAAAAGTTCCTAACCAGGGACTGATTGAAGTTACTTATCATGGTCAGAAAAATCAGAAGGCCCCTGTAGTTATCTATCTTCCGGGACCAATACCGTATGAATCAGCTAAGGTGATCCTTTACAAATACGGTTCAACAACAATTGAGAATGGAAAGGAAATTCCATTACCCTCCGTTGTGAATATTGCAGACAGCAGTCGAGTAACACGGAGCGGTCGAATCTTCAACAGAGGAGTTGGAGAACCTAACAGAGAAAAGGAACCTCAAATAGAAGTTCCTAATCCACGAGTCGGTCTATCTAGTGATCCTAACCTTTCAAAGAATGATGATGGGATGCTAAAGCTCATCCAAAGGAGTGAATACAACATTGTTGATCAACTGTTACAAACTCCTTCAAAGATCTCTGTGTTATCTCTTTTACTCAGTTCCGAAGCCCACAGAGAGGCTCTATAAAAAGTATTAGAACAGGCCTTTGTGGAACATTATGTGTCAATACGACAATTCGACAGTATCGTCTCTAACAACACTTCTTGCAACAACTTGGGGTTTAGTGATGAGGAATTGCCAGAAGAAGGCAAAAGCCATAACATGGCGCTCAATATCTAAGTCAACTGCCAGGACGATGCTTTAACATCATGCCGAAGTCCACTCTAATGCGACTATCATCATGCCGAAGTCCACTCTAATGCGACTATCATTCAAAGAATCTTCGATGAGATGCAGTGAGGTCGTCGTCAAAAATTCTATTGGATAAAAACTCCCGAAGTTATGATGTTGCCAAGTTGATGATTCATGATGGGCAAAGTTCTTTCATAACTTAGAATTTTTTTCATGATGCTTAGACAGATTTTGGTGCACAATTTCAAGTCCTTGTCTCACATGATTCTAAACCTCATTTCAACTTTCCATCAACATGAAAGTTGTTGTTTTCACTCCCTAATTTCTTGTGATCCCAAATTCTCATCAATTAGAGCCTTATCCATCAAGTTACACTTGCTTAAAATAGGGTGCTTGAGCTTGATTCAAGACATGTTGCTCTTGGCATATTTTGAAAGTTTTGTTGCAGCATAACCTTTGGGCATCAAAATCACACGCATCATCACCAATTTTATTTTCCAAATATGCCTAAACATTCCACACATCACATGCATACCTCTTGCATACTTTTTTCTAAACTTGGAATGAAAGAAAGTAACAACAAACTTTGCGCTTCCACTCCTCCCACGTGCCATTCACCTTCACACTCACCTCATGTTTCCTTTCTACTCAAAAAGAGTCACACAAACCTCACTAAGGAGGGCATAACCCGTGTACACTCTGTCATACACCAAATTTTGACCACTAAGATTCCCCATCATTGTGAAAATCATCATCACAATATGGATGGACCATTATACCTCATTAGTCTCGCCAAAAATGGGTGAGCATCCACTACAATCAAACTTAGGGTTCCAAGCCCTCTCAAAGCTCTTAGACCAAGGATCAATCAAGGAATGACATGGTCTTCAACTTGTCTAAACCTCTCAAATATCCATAATGGATCAAGAGGACTCCCACCTCAAGAATCAAGCACAAAGTTGCAACATTCCAAGTGGATTAAGCCTCAAGATCGCCAGTGTCACCAAATTAGGGTTTTGGTCGATTGAGGCCTCCAGATGGGAATTTTCCTCTAGGCATGAGCCAAAGGCTTTAAAGCACAACCTAAGATGCTCAAAGGGACATCATGAACCCAATCATCAAGTCAATTTTACCTCAGGGGATGCATTCATAAAAAATCGGGAATTAGGGTTTCTTGACCTAATTCACCCCTAAGTTGACTTTTGGGACAAAACATGAGCCAAGACCTCAAGACAGGATTTGAGGGTCTCTAACACACTACATTGATCCATTTGAAACAATGGATTAATCAAAGAAGCTTTATCAACAAGTTTCAAATTCATCAGAACCACAATTAGGGTTTCGCGGGAAAAGTCAAATGTGTCTTTGACTTTTGACCCAGGCATGCTCCCAAACCTTGGGACATGATTCAAGGATGGATTTGTAGCTCTCATGGAATAATTTAAAAGTGTCAACTACACCTCATTCTAATTCATCATAGATTTTGAGTTATGGTTGGATCAAAATGGCTGAAAACATGAAATGCCACTTTTTCCAACACTTAGTGAAATTTTCACTAAGTCAGAATTTGTCTTGTTTTTTTTTCCAAAAGTAGGGGGATTTTTCATTTGGATCCAAAAAGTATCAAGACAAACTATGATCACACATGTGTTGTATCATATAAGAGCTTTCCAAAATGGCCAAGAACTCCATGAAACTCCAATTAAGCCATGAGATATGACAATGACAATGTGCCTTGCTGCAAACTGTCATGGCAAGGCAGATTTGTGCATTTTGCTCGATTTGAGCAAATTTTACAAATGACAAACAAGTTTATCCATCTGAACACCTCAGGGGGAGACCAAGGAGGGACAAACACTAATCCATCAGCCTCCCAAGTCCTTGGAACCAAAAGTAGCATGCCAAACCAAGAAATGCCTAAAAGAGGGACAAGACTTCAATTTTGGTTTGGAGCATTTAATGGATGCACCAAGGTGGCCTGGACTAAGCCCTTTCCAACTGAATTCAGTCAAGACTTATCCAAGAACTAGAGAACCAGCAACCTGTGCTCTAACCTCTAGTCAATGGATAGAGGAGACTTGGATTCCTATTGATTAACATTTGCCAAACTTCTACAGCAGTTACCATTCATTATTGCTTGCAAAACAAACTTGCTCTACTATAAATAGAGCTCATTCATGCTCAGTTTGAGTACACCAAAGCCATCAAATAAATGCTTTCCTTAAAGTCTCTTCCTTCACTCCAAAATTGCCTTCCAAAGCAAGTCACTATCGGGTTTTGAGTTTGAGAGCAATTCCAACCAAACTAATCACACACACACCTCATAATCATCATATAGAAGTGATCCAAACACTTAAACAACATCTGGAACACTGATTTCTCAAAATCACCATCCAACTGCTCAAGCTTTTAGCAGACCTGCAGTTGGGGTACCATCTTTAGTTCCAGCTTGTTTCAAACCACTCCAAGCATTCAGACACATCACTTGGCACCTAAGGAAGCTGTGAAAATCATTGGAACCGGCTTGCAACACCTCTAACACAAAACACGGTCACCAGCTGCAAGAGGTAGGCCTGAGCTCTTCTAACTCTATGATCCATGCATTTTTTGCTGCACAATAATTTTTCCATATGCTCATAATCATGCATAGAGTGTTTACCCTCAATCAATTGCTTTGTTTGAATCGTGTATGGAATTTCTGAGCCTTCATGCAAATTTTAGGGTTCTTGAGGTTTCTTTTTGATTTCTTATTCCATGCTTAAAATAAATGAAATTAAAGACCATAGACATGATCGTGAGGTGAAAACGAGCAGATTGATATGTAGATTGCATGATATCATCAAGTATTCAGTGAGATTGGATAGAAAATGCAAATCTGCAGAAACAGAGGGTGGCGCGTGTTCTTGGCGCCATTTTTTGAATATTTGAATATTTGAATTTTGTGATTTTATTTAATTGATTCAAAAATTAATTTCTCTCTAGTTTTTTATGATTTTGAGTTGATTCTTTTTTTAATAATTCACAAAAATGCTAAAATATTTTATTTTACCAAAAAATCCTAAAAATATTAATTATTTCATATACTTGATATTTTTACAAAGAATTAATATTTTATTTATTTTTCAACATTTAAAATGTTTTTTCTCCCTTGATTTTCCAAACTTAATTGATTTCCAATCATTTTGTGGATAGAAACATGACTTTTGAGACATTGATTCAAGATCACAATTTGTTTTCACACATGTTTAACAATTTTGATTATTTTAATTGAATTTTTATTCAATTAAAATATATTTTGAAAACAAATTAGGGTTTTGATTAATTCAACCCTCGTCAAACTTTTTCAAAATCTTTGGGCCTCTATTATAGTGTAAAACTCATCCCCTTTGTAAATACACCACTTTTTGGGCCTCAGCCATTGTATAAGTCCCACTGTATTTTCAAAAACAACGGCGCGATCATCGCCTTTTTAACAAAACCAATTGGGCCTCTCCTCGAGCTATAAGTCCCATTCCTTTTCAAAAACAATAAATTATTGGGCCTCTAATAGAGTGTAAGACCCAATCCCCTTTTAACCAACACCTTTTTGGGCCTCATACATTGTATAAGGCCCTCTGCGTTAAAAGAAAAATCTCGGCGCGATCGCCAGTTCAAAAACAAATCATATGGGCCTCCCCTCATGTTGTAAGCCCCATTTCTTTTCATCTCAAAATCTTTGGGCCTCTAATAGAGTGTAAGACCCATCCCCTTGTACATAAAAACTTTTTGGGCCTCACATATTGTATAAGTCACTCTGTACAGTTTACAAAACAACGGTACGATCATCGTTAAAACTTGGGCCTCTCCTCGAGCTGTAAACCCCAACAATATTTTTAAAGCACTTTATCCTTTGATTTTGAATTCAAATATTTGTTGTTATCAAAACTTTCTTTGTTGAACAACTAACCAAACAACATGGAAGCTCTACAACGGGTAAATGTTTATCCGCTTTCATTTACCGCTTTCATATGTACATAACTGTATTGTGGGGCTACTTCACTGTAAGTCTTCTTTCACATCCTTTTATATACTTGTCACATATCCACTGTGTAATACTAGTTTAGTTATTTAGAGTTTTCCCCAACAACTAAGTCTAGCACTAGGTAAAGCCTTGTTGGTCACTCTTAAATACAAACAAAACTAGATCCCCATAGGATTTCCAGATACAGTCTTCCCTTCTCTTGGGGTTAAACAATATGGAACAAAGAGAAAGGCAGTATTCTCGGTGAACCTTTTCTCAGATTGTCACACTAAGAAATTGTCAAAGAAACTCTAACTCCCCATAGATGATCTTTTCTCCGTGAATGGCATCTCTTGAGTTTCTTCCAAATTCTCGAACTTTCCTAGATTGATCTCTTCTCGGTGAATTGCATTTCTTGAACTTCTCTTGGTTTGGGGACTCACAGGCCTCCTAAAAGAATCCCCGCCTCCTCTTGGGCGTTGTACAAGGACCCTTCGGCTTCTTAGAAGTTCTCATGCCTTCTCTTGGGCTTAATTCAAGGACCCTGACGACCTCTTAAAGGTATAAGACAGAACTTAGACATCCTTTGCTAGAGCAGTCTTTCCAGCATTAAAATTCCGGCCGTTGTAAGGTTGATACTCATCCCTTAATGCCCATGCCTCCTCTAGGGCATAGTACCATAGAGAAAACTCTAGACTTAGACAGTCTAAGACCCTTGAATCTAAAAGACATTCTCAAGTTCCTTTGAAACATAGGAATAAACCTCGGTCTCTCCCATGAGAGTTCCCCACACTTGGACCCGCTTCAGGATCTCTAGAATCCACAGCGGTAAGGCAGCCTCCTCTTGGGATTTGTACAAATGATTCTCCCTAGCAGAGCTAACCTTTTCAAACTCCCTTGTTGAGTTAATCACTCTTTTAGCCTCCATCTCGGGCTTCGTACGAGATAGAAAAACACTCTCTTGTTGAGTATAAAGGACTCTCTTGTTGAGTCAAACCACTTTTAGCCTCCGTCTTGGGCTTCGTACAAGTCATAAAAACCCACTCTCTTGTTGAGTATAAAAGACTCTCTTGTTGAGTCAATCCCTTTTTTAGCCTCCGTCTTGAGCTTTGTACAAGACATATAAATCACTCTCTTGTTGAGTATAAAAGACTCTCTCGTTGAGTCAACCTTCTTTTAGCCTCCATTTCAGGCTTCGTACGAGATAGAAAAACACTCTCTTGTTAAGTATAAAATACTCTCTTATTGAGTCAGTCTCCTTTTAGCCTCAATCTCGGGCTTCGTACGAGACAGCAAATCACTATCTTGTTGAGTATAAAAAACTCTCTTGTTGAGTCAAACAACCTTCAGACTCTCTTGTTGAGTCAATCACCTGTTCAAGACTCTCTTGTCGAGTCAACCTTTTTAGCCTCCGTCTTGGGCTTTATACAGGACAGATAAAAGTACTCTCTTGTTGAGTCAAACCATTCCAGTCTCCATCTTGGGATTTATATAAGATACATTCTCCCCAACGGAGTCAAAATCCCTTTTAGCCTCAATCTTGGGCTTTGTACAAGGCAAAAAGAACATTTTCCATGGAAAAGTCAAACTTCCCGCCTCCTCTTAGGCTTTGTATGAAGAAAACCTCGGTTGAGTCAATCAACCTTTTAGCATCAAAGTTGTGCCTTGCTCACAGCATACAAACATCAACAACTCCTCTTTAGAGATGACAAATTCTCTCTCAGCCAAAACCCCTTAGCTTCACATCTTGGGCTTTGAGCAAGATACAAACCACCTTTATCTTCACGTCTTGGGCTTTGAACAAGACACCAAAACACCTCTTTCCTCCCATAGAATAGGAGGAACTACGATCGCTCTGATTTCCCTGTTTCGTTAAACGGGAATACGTAGGCATAAGATTTCAAAATCTTAGCGAGCGTACTAATCAAGAACCCAAAATCTCGTACCTTCACACATCAATCGAAAAGAATCAGGCCTAACATCTTACCAATGGCCTAGACACTGTTTTTAACCGAATAACCCTAAAGAAGAACCCCTCTTGATAGCATCTGTAAACTAACAGTTTTGACTGTTTAATCTCAGTTTGCAAGCAGGGTTAATTGGAGACATCTATTTCCCTTCCTTAATCATCTCAATAGGATAAAAAATGAATCGAACTGTAGTTCCAAAGCGATAGTGATTCAAAACCATAAAAATCGCGCTACCGAAGAATGGCGACCACAGTGGGAGGAATTCTTTCTTACATTTTTAGGTAGAAACCTTGAACAAGTCATTTTCACTGTGGCCGCCATAGAATAATGGCGACCGCAGTGGGAGGCATTCTTTCTTATAGTTTTAGGTAGAAACCTTGAACAAGTCATTTTCACTGTGGCCGCCACAGAAGAATGGCGACCACAGTGGGAGGCATTCTTTCTTACAGTTTTAGGTAGAAACCTTAAATAAGTCATTTTCACTGTGGCCGCCACAGAAGAATGGCGACCACAGTGGGAGGCATTCTTTCTTGCATTCCCAAGGGATGAAACCTTAAATTCAACAAAATGTCACAGAAATGGCGATTCTGCTGGGGAGTCATTGTCTGTATAGGATCATAAGACTAGAGGTCTAGGATGATTAAGACAAATATATATACTGCTTTTCCTAATTGATATCTGTGTTTATTTTTCTGCTAATGGGAATGTGTGTGATGCCGCATGTGGAAAGATTGAGTATACACCTAAGATAGGAGATGGCATTATACGGGTAATCTTACGGGGAGTGAATCCCAGTTAAGAGTCCCCGGTCGACCATCAGACTCAGTGGAGACTCCCTTTGCAGATACATTTGTAGCACCTCAAAATTTTCCCTAGTGTTGCTAACCTTTTTGGCTTATGCTTCATTTCATTTGCATTGTCATTTTTGCATTTGCATTTTTCTTTTGGGCATGGGATCAAGGTATTTCTTTCAGCAGCTCACGGCATCATCAGTTCCAGTATGATTTTTTAACAGTGTTCAGAGCCAAGCAGATAGCTTTCCCGGCTTTTTGAGCATTTATTTTTCTCATTAAATGACTAGATGATCAGAAACTCCGGCAGTCATGTTTTGATCAGATATTCAGCACCAGACAGTTGTTATCAGTAGTTTAATCCGAGTGAGAAAAACATTTCACAGCATATTTCAAGTGTATTCCAGTGGTAATATCAAATGGCAAGTTTCAGAGGTCTATCGTGGTTCAGAATGGGTAGAACCAGGCGAATATCCAAGTTTCCCTCCTTTTGGCGCAAAATTTGAGTAAATCATCTCTTTTTCAGTACTGCATCCTTTTAATCCAAATTTTAATCACCCAATTTAATTCTACACACCAGTAGAAGGATCTAGAGAGAGTTGATTTTCTCCACAAATTCAATTTCTTTCCACTCCAATTCCACATTTCCTTTCCTAATCCACATTTCATCCTAATTTCCACTCACTTAACCTCACTCCAAACCCAAACTTAACTCCTGACCTAGGGGTTATTTAAACCAATCCATTCCAAACCTCAAGGGGAGAGATCACATTTTCACTCCCAATTTTAAAAATTCTCTCAATTCTCTCTCACTTTTTCACTCTCAACCTCCATTTTCCAAACTCACTCAAAGCTCTCTTTCAAATATTAACAAGTTCTTCATTGGAACTTGTTAATTCTTGAGCTAAAGCCTCTCATCATCACTACATTTCAGCTTTTCAACTTGGATTTTTGTTTGGATCTAGTTCTGATTTTTCAAAAGTGATTATTGAAAGTGATTTTGGAGTTTTGTTGCTTATTTGCTTGGATCTTCAACTTTTGAGTGTAAGAAGCTTGTGGATCTTGGATTTCTCTACTTGAATTTATCCATTTCTATTTACAACACTTACCAAAGAAAATCTCAGCTTTGTAGGTTGGTTAATTTCAGATCCATACTCATTTTGGCTTAATTGCAACTTATACAATGTAGATCCATGAATTTTGATGTGTTTTGATTCATTTGGTTGATCTTGATTGTGAATGTTGATGATTATTGAATTTAAATGATGTTTGAATGTTGTTTCTGAACCTAATTTTCGTACATTGTTGATTACATGATCATTGGATATGATTGCATAAGTGATTTGCTGCTGAAAAGTGCTTTTGAAACAGGTTTTTTTGGCTGCTATCCCAGAGTAACCGGTTAACAACAGTTTGTTAACCGGTTAAGATGTGTATTTTTTTTTGCGTAAATTGTCTGATTTTTAACTAAGTAACCGGTTACTCACCGTTTGTTAACCGGTTACTCTGGGACAAAATGTGTATTTTTGTGCATTTTCTTGCTTGTTTGAGATCCTTTTCATGCCTAAATTTCATGGATTAATATGTTGATGATTTGTGGATTATTCTTGAGCTGTTTCACCTCACAACCTTGCATGCACACAATTTTCCGACGCGTGACTCTTGGATTTTTATCGTTTATGATCACGTTTGCGATGTTGCATTCCCGATGCGATGAACACATAGCACACACTTCTTGAGCATGTTGATTGTGACTTGTTGATGATGTTGCTGGAATTGTTGTTTGAATACGAATATGATCTTGCTTCACCTTATCATGTGTTGTTTGCAGAGATGTTTAGAGTGGATGTTTGCATAATTGTGTAGCATGTTTTGAATGTGATTCTTGTGGCTTCTTCTTGATATTCATGAGTTGATCTTTGAATTGATATACATATTCACCTTGCTGCCATTTGCTTTCATGCCTTGACTTCACTTTGTTTGATCACTTGAAGTTATGTTGTGCATGAGTTATTTGTTGCTAATTGTTTGAGTGTTGTTGAGACACATACTTGATGCTCTTGATGCCACTTTCTAATGTGTGAATTGATTGACCTTTGGCATGACTTGAATTCTGACTTGGATCCACTTTCATCTTACCTTATTCATGTCATCTTTGTGTGAGGTTCAATGATGTTTAACTATGCTTCTTATGCAAGTTTGCGTGCATTCTTTCTTGTTTGCTCTTACTTGCTTACTTGAGCTTTCTTGTGTGATCTTTTGAAGCATGATTAATGTTGTGATGTGAGTATGATGTGTATGATGTGCTTGCTGCCCCGTCTTATTTCTCATCTTCTACCTCTCTTTCTTCTTCATCTCTTTCACTCTTTCTCTTCCCATGAGTCTCAAGACTTGTTTAAGTCTTGAATTCACTCCCTTAGGGCTACCTAGTCCAACTTAATTTTTTATTAATCTTGGAGTAGGATTAGCATTAGGCTTCCCTTTGCATGCTAACTTAGGTAGAAGTTCCCCTTTCAAACTCAACTATAGGGCCGCCTTTGCATGACAACATTAGGATAGAATCCCCCTTAGTGTTTTCTTTTCCTTTGAGTCTTCTCTTCTCATCTCATAACACTTCTAAAACACTTAATAAAATTAACGTGTATTGTGCATGGGCCTTGCATGTGGGAAGTGAGGAATGAGGGGTTTCCTCTCATTTTTCTAGAGTGTTTGGTGGACGTTCCATCTTGGAACGATTTTCTAAACATTCGTTCCTATATCATAGACTTCGGTGCAATGCAAGTTACGAACTAACTTCAATCCACTTCTGTCAAAAAAACCACAAAAACAAATTCAAATCTTTTTATCCTTCGGGATCGTTCAAGTTCAAATCATTTTTAGAAAAGGGTACGTTACTTCCATCTCGTCGCAAACAGGCATCGACCCTAACTGCCGGACGCGAATCTAACGTCGCTCATAAAAAACACTAACCTACCTCGTTAGGTCGAACTACAACTGCTCTGATTTCCTCTTTCTAGTCCGATTGAGGATACGTAGGCACGAGACGGCGATGTCTTGGCGAGCAACCTCCCCCCTTAGTTCGTGTCCGAACTACGTTGACTCTGACTTTCCCATTGCACAAGGGAATACGTATGCATAGGATGAGCGATGTCCTATCGAGTCACTTCTTTTTCTCCCCCCTCCCCCCCCCCCCCCCCGTTTCTTCATTCTTTGCCGTTCCCGTTCCGTTCTCGTTTCCAGTAGCAGTGGAGCTCCAGACGACGACACCCTTTGATCGAGACAACAAGCGTGGATCCCATCGAGTACGATGGACGTGTGGGGTGCTAACACCTTCCCTTCGCGTAACCGACTCCCTTACCCGTTTCTCTTGGTTGTGAGACCATGCTCTTTCCCTTCCCTCAGGTTTACGCAGTGTTTCCTTTCCCTCTCTTAGGATAAATACACATTGATGGAGACTCTGTTTTTCGCGCCACTTTCGCATTTGTACCATGGATGCAAATCCCCGGGAGCGAAAGCTGGCAACTCTGCTGGGGACAGGTTGACCTCTTGCTGGTCCATCCCCTCTTGCGAGTCAATCCTAGCGCTTGTTTGTTTTCATTGGGTGTTTACTGTTGCGCTTTAAATGGCTGTATATTACTATATATTATTGTTTTACTGTATTTTTACCGCATTTATTGCATTGTATTTCATTATTATGCTGGACTGTGTTGTGCTGTGCTGGTTTTCTGTTTGGCAGGTTGGGATTCTTTGAGAGATAAGCCCAATACACAGGCTTGAGCATACACTTAGGACTAGAGTGGAAAGTAGTGGGACCTACGTGTCGTCTTGGTGCGTTTGGTGTTCACAAAATTCACATTCGGACGAGGCTATCTTGGGAGATATTCTGATGTGTGTGTCTTGCGCATTTCAGAATGTTGATCTAGAGAGCTGTCGACTCTGGCGACCGTTTCTTCCGAGGACTCAGCAACGCCTCTCCTCCCGACATGTGATAATGGCAGACCAGAAATGGCCAACCCATTACACTTGTCGATCCGAGGACCCAATGCTGGGAACTTGCATAGGATGACCTTATTTTTTTGGGGAATCAGTGGAGGACCTCTTTGTTTGGCGATAGTACTGTACCCCGAGGGATGAATGTACTATTGCTTCTCAAATCGAGAATCTGAGACTGAGGATCCCATTTTCTAGAACCCACATGTGAGAGGGGATGGGTGTTTGCAGGTCTGCAGGTAATCGAAACCTTCAACCTACCCGATTTTCTAGAATTCTCGACAGTGTATAGTTTTACCTGGTTTTTTGGTTATCTCAGTGGTCCGATGTTCTGGAATTCTAGTTTTCTTGGTTGTGGTTCTTGTTCAGTTAACAGTACAACACATGTCCAAAGCTTTATGGAAGCCTTGATCCCATGTCTGTTGTATTTGCATCATCATTTTTGCATACATGTTCTTGTATTTCCAAAGGATATTAGCTTTGAGGCTCACTGTTGAGCATTTCCGTCTATTTCCTGAGGTCCTTCTGAAAAAAAATAACTTGAATCAAAGCAGATCGATTCCTGGGAAATATTCGAACATGGCATTGGCATTGCATGCCAATACTCATTTGCATAACAGGTGTTTGAAGCTGGTTATTCTCATCCTGACCTGGTCTTCTTCAGAATTTCAGACTTAACTCTTCAAAGAAGCTGGAAGCGGATCATGGATCAAATTCGAACCGAGTTGAGGGAAATGTGAAGCCAAATGGGGCAGTTTATGGGGGGCATGCAAGCTTTGATTCAAGACCAAAAAATGCCGAGGGAGGCGGTCGATCAACTTAAAACCCAGATGAGTCTGGTTATGGAGATCGTGAGAGTTGTTCTAAACAAAGATAATACTCTCATGCCTGAAGCTACGACTGGAATTGTCTCTCCTCCATTATTTAAGGGATCCCTCCCAAAGAGTGAGCAGATTGCCATTGTGACCATCCTGGCTGTATCTCTGCAACAGGGAAGGGCTCGCGGACAACAGTATAGGCCTAGACAGAATAGGCATTTTGATACTCCACCAGTACCATATTCTCAGCTATTACAGCATCTCTTTCAGTTGCAACTGGTGCAGAAAAGGACTTTGGCTCCTCTTACTGGTAGTCCCCCACCGGGTTATGATGCAAGAGCTCACTGTGATTTCCACTCTGGTGCGCCGGGGCATAATGTGGAAAATTGTAAGGCCTTTCAACATGATGTCAAGTATCTGATCGATTCAAAGGTAATTGAGTTCACGCCGGGCGGTGTAAGCATACAAGGTGGTCTCATGCCAGCTGCTGAAACAGAAATGAATATCCCTGTTTTCTCTCCTGAAGTTACATCCAGACAGGGGCATTTCCTGCAGTCCTTGGTCTTAGAATCTCCACGTCCGCAGCTGTTTCCTATTCCTAAGCAGAGTTTAAGGATGAAAGTGCCTGAGCGAGAGGAAGGCACAAGTCGCTATCAACAACAGGGGCAACTCAGACCAAAAAGGCCCAAGAGGATATTTGACTGAAGCTTCCCAAGCAAGCACTCGAGGCTGCGAAGACATCATCAGAAGCAATAAGTCCAGATGGAGTCAAGTCTCCTCAACAATGGCAATCATCAGCTTCCTTTACTGAATTTTCATATGTAGCTTTCTTTTGTTTGGTTTAAACACGGTTTGCATGTAAAAACTTATTTGTGTTTTGAATATTGATTTTAATGCAATGGTGTGTTGTTCCTGAAGTACTTTACTTTTATGCGCTCATATTATGTTTGTATGCACTGCAATACCAATTTTCTTGCCTAAACTCTTGAGGAGGATGATGAGGGAAAAACGCCAAATCTTCGGTTGTGTGCTTTCGGGTAAAACCCTGTTGAGGGTGTACAGACATTGTTTCAAATCCCCAAACACTGGAGATATAAGGGAAATAGACCCTCGTTAACCCCTTTGAGCCTTGAAGTAGGAGTTTCTTTTCGTAGGAAAATAACCCTCACACTTAACCCAGGGGCAGGGTAGGCGTCAGTTAATTTGACCGAGCGTTCAAATTTCAAAAAGGAGTGTGCATCTGAGGATCCATTATCTTCTATTCCACCGTCGAGAGGTCAAGAGATGTGAAACCACAATGGTTATCCATCAACAATCAAGGAGTGAGGCAGTCACAACCCTTTCAAACAAGTCAGACAATCCAGTGTCACACGATTTGTTAAAAAAAATGAAAAAAAAAAGAGAATAAAAAAAAGAAAGCCCGTTAAGTCGAAACTTGAAAACAAGCGACTTAGGCAAAAGTTAGGGCATCCCGCTGGACTTCAAAAATCGAAAAAACTCAAAAGAGTCAGTCCAGGCAAAATCAGGGAAATAAAAAAACGAAAAGGATTACAAAAGAAAATCCTCGAGCAAGAACAAGTCATGTGACTACAGACACAAAATACAAAAGGGGTGACTGTTGCTCCAAAACCTCATCAGGTCTCGAACCATCAATTGCATGGGTTCTTTAAAGGTCATAAAACCTTTTGAGAGATGAGCGCTTGCGCCAAATTAGCTGAACATAGGAGTGGAGAACATCACGAAGAGTGGGTGGGCACCGATAAACTCCGAGCCATAAATCCTTTTTTCTAAAACTGGGAACCAGGCCACATTACAACCCTTAAAAAGTCCTAATTAAAGCAGGGTTAGTCCGAAGGCGTACTTCGGCGAGATAGCGTTCCTGACTCCTATGAGTTATGCTAGTAAGATTTTTGTTGGTATTGCATGTGCGTATTGTTTCCCTTCAAAAATCAATGTCACATCCCAGCTAGTGATTCGTTCACAAAGCTTGGCGACACATTTTCAATAAAACTTTAGGTTAACATGTGTGTTGCATTAGAATTGTCATTCTCATAACAAACATTTTCTGCTTGCATGTGTTTGACATCAAAGAAGCTTACATGATGAATGTCAGTCGAGAAGCTTGATCCTGCCAAGTTGAGATGCTTGAAAATTCCGATGGACAGTCATATCAAAGGTCATGGTGCTGAAAGACCATGTTGAGCAGGAGTTTTCCTAGAAAATTGTGTTAAGACGTAGCCAAGCTGGGGCATTTAAGTTGAGGAAGTCTTTTCAGAGTTCAATCAATCACGGGCAGCCACGTTGAGAAAATTTCTTCAAAGTTCAGCCAAACTGGGGCAATTATGTCGAGATTCGATAAATCTCTCCACAAGCGTTTAATATGGGGCAATCAGGTCGATTTGACAAATCTCTGTAGGATCAGTCGGGGGCAAAGTTTCTTCAAGACTTGGGGCAGGCCACCTCTAGAGCGTGAGAAGTTGTACACTCCTGAAGACGGTTAATTGAGAGCACCTCTTCAAAGTTTAGAATACTGGGGCAGGGTATTTCAGGTCATTGTGAATCCTCTCGAGGCAGTTTACTTCATGGATTAAGAAGTCTGATACAGTTATGTCGAGATCTGATACATTTCTAAGAGTTTGAAGACCCGGGGCATGTTGAAAGCCAGGTCTTCTATAAAATCCTCTTGAGATGTTTTTTCTGTTAGATCCTGTAGTTTGGGGCAAGTGGAGATCAAAGGGCCGTTGGTCACTTGTGAGAATCAACAAGCAGTTTAACAGAAGCATGAATCGCCAAAGTAGCTCCCAGTATGGAATTTTTCTTCCTCAGCAAGGCGCCAAGAGGTATCTTTTTCCAGCGAGGCATTTGAACTGCAATCCGTCCTCAGCAAGGATAGGTGAAGTTCTATTGTCCCTGGAAGATCATTATGAAAGTTCTGTATGTTCCCCACAACCAGAGTTCAGGAGTTTGCTCTCCCCCATCCGGGTTGGTGAAGTTTATTGCTTGTCAACACAAACGTATATTCCCCCGTACAAGTTAAGTGTGTTGGGCTGGTGTTTCTCAAGCTTGCGGTGAAAGTGGTTTCTGTCTCCCCAACGGAGTAAAAGTATAATATCGTCCCCTAGTAGAGCAGATATCATCAATAGTCGTTCCCCAAGCATATTTGTGGATGATGGTTAGCCTTCCTCAGTAGGTCAGAGGCCAATTGCCATTGGTACTTCTCTTCAGTAGAGCCCTGGGGCATTTTCAGCAAATGCTAAGTACATAACGGAGGTTTGGTTGGATTCTCGAGCAGAGTCCTATGAACATAGAAATGCGTCAGTTTACCAGATGTTTGCAGGGTAACAAGTTTGTTTTCCCCAGTAGAGTTACTCTTTCTAGCACTGAAAAGTTCATCATCCTCAATAGAGCATACTCTCCCCAGCAAAAGTGCAGAGAATTGTGTCCCCAGCCAAAGTCATGGTCGGTTTATTACCCCCCAGCAAGCAGTTTAAAGTGGATAGCTCTGAGGTGGGTGTGGTTGTATCTCCAGCAGGAGATGTGTTGGATGTCTTTGAAAAGACTTCCTTTTCCCCACAGAGCCTGGTAACTACTTTCCTCAGGAAGTCAGGAAGTGTAGTTCCGTCAGCAACGACATGCTCTAATCCCCAGCAGGGTAGATTCTTTCCCCCAACAACAGGTTAAGCTCAATGATATCCCTTGGCAGATTTCGTTGACTTTTCTCCCCAGTAGAGTTGCTCTCCTCAACATTGAAAAGTTCATCCTCCTCAGCAGGTTGTGACTTTCCCCAACCAGAGTGTCAAGGATTATCTTCCTCAGCAGAGTTCAGAGGATTATTTCCCCGGCTAGAGTTGTGATTGCTTTATTACTCTTTTTGCAAGCAGTCAGAAGTTGATGCTGACGCATCCCCAGCAAAAGACTTACAGAATATCTTCTTTGGACAAAGAGGTTATTTTCCCCACAGGGTTTGAGCACTCAGCTAGTCAAAGAATGTTTTTCTCACCAGTAACGGTATGAGTTAATCCCTTCAGACGAGTAAGCTTGATGTTATCTTCTAGCAGGGTGGATGTCAGCAGCTACCGTTCCTCAAGCAGGTTTGCTGGTCATGGCCAGTACTCCCCAACAGAGTAAAAGTACTAATATTCCCTGGCAGGGTAAAAGCAGGGACATCTGCCAACGACAGGTTGAGTTCGGTAATATCCCCAAACAGGTTAGGAGTTGTTAACTTGTTTCCCCAAGCAAAGTTTGATGGTGATCATCACAGTGGTTTGTTCAACAACAGTTGAAATCCCCAGCAGGTTTTAAGTCCAATTGTTATTGGCATTCTTTCAGATCTAGGTGGAAGTCATTGGTAATCCCCAATAGAGAGATTTTCGCTTTGGGTTCCATCTTCATTATGCTTTTTTATCCATCTCCAACAGAGTGGATCTTCTCTCGGAGTTTTCATCTCAAGCAGAGTTTGTGATCAGGATTTTCCTCAGTGGAGTGAAGTCTTTCTCAGTAGGGTCTTTTATTTCAGAGGACAATTTAGTTTGTTGTCCCCGGTGGAGCTGCCTTGGTCTTCAGCATTTATTTTGCTGAGACGCCTCTTTTGCATTGCATAAGCATTTTTGCATGGCATCCTCCCAAAAGCGTAGCATCCCATTGATATGGAGCATTACGGAAAAATTCAATCATATGCATTCGAAGCATAAGTCAGGTTTGATATCCTTTACCAGTTTCTTTCCCTAGCAGAAAGTAATAAAATTCAGAAGATGTTGGTTAACATTACACCGCAACCAGCGGATTCGTCCTTCTTGTTGATTCTTCTTATGCTCCCCCCGCAGAGTTGTCTGTTTAGATTTCTCTTTTCCCCGGCGGAGTCATCTTTGTGGAACTTTCTATTCTATATATTGTTTGTTTGAGAGTCTACCTTCGGCTTAGTCGTTCTTTGAAAGTCCACCTTCGGCTTGGTCTTCCTTTTCGAGTCTACCTTCGGCTTGGTCTCGTATTGTTTGTTTGAGAGTCTACCTTCGGCTTAGTCTTTCGTTGAAAGTCCACCTTCGGCTTGGTCTTCCTTTTCGATTCTACCTTCGGCTTGGTCTCGTATTGTTTTGTTTGAGAGTCTACCTTCGGCTTAGTCTTTCTTTGAAAGTCCACCTTCGGCTTGGTCTTCCTTTTCGAGTCTACCTTCGGCTTGGTCTCGTATTGTTTTGTTTGAGAGTCAACCTTCGGCTTAGTCTTTCTTTGAAAGTCCACCTTCGGCTTGGTCTTCCTTTTGGAGTCTACCTTCGGCTTGGTCTCGTATTGTTTGTTTGAGAGTCTACCTTCGGCTTGGTCTCGTATTGTTTGTTTGAGAGTCTACCTTCGGCTTAGTCTTTCTTTGAAAGTCCACCTTCGGCTTGGTCTTCCTTTTCGAGTCTACCTTCGGCTTGGTCTCGTATTGTTTTGTTTGAGAGTCTACCTTCGGCTTAGTCTTTCTTTGAAAGTCCACCTTCGGCTTGGTCTTCCTTTTTGAGTCTACCTTTGGCTTGGTCTCGTATTGTTTTGTTTGAGAGTCTACCTTCGGCTTAGTCTTTCTTTGAAAGTCCACCTTAGGTTTGGTCTTCCTTTTCGAGTCTACCTTCGGCTTGGTCTCGTATTGTTTTGTTTGAGAGTCTACCTTCGGCTTAGTCTTTCTTTGAAAGTCCACTATCGGCTTGGTCTTCCTTTTTGAGTCTACCATCGGCTTGGTCTCGTATTGTTTGTTTGAGAGTCTACCTTCGGCTTAGTCTTTCTTTGAAAGTCCACCTTCGCCTTGGTCTTCCTTTTCGAGTCTACCTTCGGCTTGGTCTCGTATTGTTTGTTTGAGAGTCTACCTTCGGCTTAGTCTTTCTTTGAAAGTCCACCTTCGGCTTGGTCTTCCTTTTCGAGTCTACCTTCGGCTTGGTCTCATTTTGTTTGTTTGAGAGTCTACCTTCGGCTTAGTCTTTCTTTGAAAGTCCACCTTCCGCTTGGTCTTCCTTTTCGAGCTACCTTCGGCTTGGTCTCATATTGTTTGTTTGAGAGTCTACCTTCGGCTTAGTCTTTCTTTGAAAGTCCACCTTCGGCTTGGTCATCCTTTTCGAGTCTACCTTCGGCTTGGTCTTGTATTGTTTGTTTGAGAGTCTACCTTCGGCTTAGTCTTTCTTTGAAAGTCCACCTTCGGCTTGGTCTTCCTTTTCGAGTCTACCTTCGGCTTGGTCTCGTATTGTTTTGTTTGAGAGTCTACCTTCGGCTTAGTCTTTCTTGGAAAGTCCACCTTCGGCTTGGTCTTCCTTTTCGAGTCTACCTTCGGCTTGGTCTCGTATTATTTATTTGAGTGTCTACCTTCAGCTTAGTCTTTCTTTGAAAGTCCACCTTCGGCTTGGTCTTCCTTTTCGAGTCTACCTTCGGCTTGGTCTCGTATCCTTCATATCTCCCCAGTGTGGTCCGCCTTTGGCCGGTCCACCTTTTCGAGTTCGCCTTCGGCCGTTCTCGTTTATCCTTGTATCCCCAGTTTAGTCCGCCTTCGGCCGGTCTTCCTTTTCGAGTTCGCTTTCGGCCGTTCTCGTATTCGTGTTATTTCATCATCCCCACAGGTTGCAAATTTTTAGGTTATTTTGGTATTCAATCTCCGTGTATCCCAATTGTCTGAAAGCCGTTGCTTCCATACCCTCGGATCCAAGAAGTTTGAATAGGGGCAGCTGTAGCACCTCAAAATTTGCCCTAGTGTTGCTAATCTTTTTGGCTTATGCTTCATTTCATTTGCATTGTCATTTTTGCATTTGCATTTTTATTTTGGGCATGGGATCAAGGTATTTCTTTCAGCAGCTCACGACATCATTAGTTCTAGTATGATTTTTTAACAGTGTTCAGAGTCAAGGTATTTCTTTCGGCAGTCAACTTTTGATCAGTTATTCAGCAGCAGACAATTGTTATCAGCAGTTTAATCCGAGTGCGAAAAACATTTCACAGCATATTTCAAGTGTATTCCAGTGGTAATATCAAATGGCAAGCTTCAGAGGTCTATCGTGGTTCAGAATAGGTAGAACCAGGTGAATATCTAAGTTTCCCTCCTTTTGGCGCCAAACTGAAAATTCAAATTTTCCTCGCGTTAACCGGTTAACACATGGTGGTTAACCGGTTAACCAAGGCAAATTTTGAGTAAATCATCTCTTTTTTAGTACTGTACTTTTAATCCAAATTTTAATCACCCAATTTAATTCTACACACCAGTAGAAGGATCTAGAGAGAGTTGATTTTCTCCTCAAATTCAATTTCTTTCCACTCCAATTCCACATTTCCTTTCCTAATCCACATTTCATCCTAATTTCCACTCACTTAACCTCACTCCAAACCCAAACTTAACTCCTAACCTAGGGGTTATTTAAACCAATCCATTCCAAACCTCAATGGGAGAGATCACATTTTCACTCCCAATTTTCAGAATTCTCTCAATTCTCTCTCACTTTTTCACTCTCAACCTCCATTTTCCAACATCACTCAAAGCTCTCTTTCAAAGATTAACAAGTTCTTCATTGGAACTTTTTAATTCCTGAGCTAAAGCCTTTCTTCATCACTACATTTCAGCTTTTCAACTTGGATTTTCGTTTGGATCTAGTTCTGATTTTTCAGAAGTGATTATTGAAAGTGATTTTGGAGTTTTGTTGCTTATTTGCTTGGATCTTCAACTTTTGAGTGCAAGAAGCTTGTGGATCTTGGATTTCTCTACTTGAATTCATCCATTTCTGTTTACAACACTTACCAAAGCAAATCTCAGCTTTGTAGATTGGTTAATTTCAGATCCATACTCATTTTAGCTTAATTGCAACTTATACAATGTAGATCCATGAATTTTGATGTGTTTTGATTCATTTGGTTGATCTTGATTGTGAAGGTTGATGATTATTAAATTTAAATGATGTTTGAATGTTGTTTCTGAACCTAATTTTCGTACATTGTTGATTACATGATCATTAGATATGATTGCATAAGTGATTTGCTGCTGAAAAGTGCTTTTGAAACAGGTTTTTTTGGCTGCTATCCCAGAGTAACCGGTTAACAACAGTTTGTTAACCGGTTAACATGTGTATTTTTTTTTGCGTAAATTGTTTGATTTTTAACTAAGTAACCGGTTACTCACCGTTTGTTAACCGGTTACTCTGGGACAGAATGTGTATTTTTGTGCATTTTCTTGCTTGTTTGAGATCCTTTTCATGCCTAAATTTCATGGATTAATATGTTGATGATTTGTGGATTATTCTTGAGCTGTTTCACCTCACACCCTTGCATGCACACAATTTTTCGACGCACGACTCTTGGATTTTTATCGTTTATGATCACGTTTGCGATGTTGCTTTCCCGATGCGATGAACACATAGCACACACTTCTTGAGCATGTTGATTGTGACTTATTGATGATGTTGCTGGAATTGTTGTTTGAATACGAATATGATCTTGCTTCACCTTATCATGTGTTGTTTGCATAGATGTTTAGAGTGGATGTTTGCATAATTGTGTAGCATGTTTTGAATGTGATTCTTGTGGCTTCTTCTTGATATTCATGAGTTGATCTTTGAATTGATATACATGTTCACCTTGCTGCCATTTGCTTTCATGCCTTGATTTCACTTTGTTTAATCACTTGAAGTTATGTTGTGCATGAGTTATTTGTTGAGTGTTGTTGAGACACATACTTGATGCTCTTGATGCCACTTTCTAATGTGTGAATTAATCGACCTTTGGCATGACTTGAATTCTGACTTGGATCCACTTTCATCTTACCTTATTCATGTCATATTTGTGTGAGGTTCAATGATGTTTAACTATGCTTCTTATGCAAGTTTGCGTGCATTCTTTCTTGTTTGCTCTTACTTGCTTACTTGAGCTTTCTTGTGTGATCTTTTGAAGCATGATTAATGTTGTGATGTGAGTAAGATGTGTATGATGTGCTTGCTACCCCGTCTTATTTCTCATCTTCTGCCTCTCTTTCTTCTTCATCTCTTTCACTCTTTCTCTTCCCATGAGTCTCAAGACTTGTTTAAGTCTTGGATTCACTCCCTTAGGGCTACCTAGTCCAACTTAATTTTTGATTAAGCTTGGAGTAGGATTAGCATTAGGTTTCCCTTTGCATGCTAACTTAGTTAGAAGTTCCCCTTTCAAACTCAACTATAGAGCCACCTTTGCATGACAACATTAGGATAGAATCCCCCTTAGTGTTTTCTTTTCCTTTGAGTCTTCTCTTCTCATCTCATAACACTTCTAAAACACTTAATAAAATTAACGTGTATTGCGCATGGGCCTTGCATGTGGGAAGTGAGGAATGAGGGGTTTTCTCTCATTTTTCTAAAGTGTTTGGTGGACGTTCCATCTTGGAACGATTTGCTAAACATTCGTTCCTATATCATAGACTTCGGTGCAATGCAAGTTATGAACTAACTTCAATCCACTTCTGTCTAAAAAACCACAAAAACAAATTCAAATATTTTTATCCTTCGGGATTGTTCAAGTTCAAATCATTTTTAGAAAAGGGCACGTTACTTCCGTCTCGTCGCAAACAGGCATCGACCCTAACTGCCGGACGCGAATCTAACGTCGCTCATAAAAAACACTAACCGACCTCGTTATGTCGAACTACGACTGATCTGATTTCCTCTTTCTAGTTCGATTGAGGATACGTAGGCACGAGATGGCGATGTCTTGGCAAGCAACCTCCCCCCTTAGTTCGTGTCCGAACTACGTTGACTCTGACCTTCCCATTGCACAAGGGAATACGTAGGAATAGGACGAGCGATGTCCTATCAAGTCACTTCTTTTTATTCCCCCCCCCCCCCCGTTTCTTCGTTCTTTGTCGTTCCCATTCCGTTCTCGTTTCCAGTAGCAGTGGAGCTCCAGACGACGACACCCTTTGATCGAGACAACAAGCATGGATCCCATCAAGTACGATGGACATGTGGGGTGCTAACACCTTCCATTCGCGTAACCGACTCCCTTACCCATTTCTCTTGGTCGTGAGACCATGCTCTTTCCCTTCCCTCAGGTTTACGTAGTGTTTCCTTTCCCCATCTTGGGATAAATACACATTGCTGGCTACTCTATTTTCCGTGCCACTTTAGCATTTGCACCATGGATGCAAATCCCCGGGAGCGACACCATTGCCTATACGACTTCGATTGTTGAAAGTAGTGTGGTCGATTGGGTTATCTGGGAAGCTGAGGTTTTCAGTAGACTGAAACCATTTTGTAGTGCGGAATCTATCGGAAATAGGTGTCATGCGATACTACCCTCATTTGAGATCACTCTAAGATACATCAGCTCGTTGGCGATCCGCTTGCTATTTTTATCCCAAGAGGGGTCAATGATTTTGCGTACATGTACAAAAAATCACCAGTATAAAACTTTGGGGATGGGTAGAGCCTTGACTTCATGACACCGACCCTTTGACCCCATGTCTTTTCTATGTTTTTGTGTGTTGCATTCATGCATTCATCTAAAAAACATTAAAACAAAGAAAAATCTTCTCTTCTAGTCTCTCTTTTGTAAATTAAACAAAGACAATGATTGCAAATGTCAGATAAAGAGATTGCGCTAATGGATTTCGGTAGAAGAAAAACTCACAAGTACACCTTCAAGTTTCCAAAACTAGAGGATTTAAGAGGTTTGGCGAGAATGATCACCAACCCCGAGGCTTTCAGAGCCAAGTATGGAGGACTGCTATCTCTGTTAAGGGTTCATGTAATTGAAGGAATCTTGTCTACACTCATCCAGTTCTACGATCCGGTCTATCACTGTTTCACATTCCCAGACTATCAGCTAGCACCAACACTGGAGGAGTACTCTCACCTGACTAATTTGCATATTACTGACCAAGCTCCCTTTTCTGGACTGGAAGAAATTCCAAAGGATCAAACCATTGCGAGAGCAATCTATTTGGATGAGTCAAAGGTCAAGACTCACATAACCAATAAGGGGGGAATCCATGGTTTGCCATCCCAGTTCTTGACAAAGAAAGCTCTATACTTTGCTAGTATAGGGAACGTGGCCGCTTTTAAGAGCATCTTTGTTTTGCTCACCTGCGGGTTATTTTTGTTTCCCAACATCGATAACTTTGTAGATATCAACGCCATTAAGATTTTTTTGATTGGAAACCCTGTATCGACCTTGCTCACAGATGCTTATCATTTGGTACACTTAAGAAATTTGTACATCGGAGGAATAATCACATGTTGTGTACCCCTGCTATACAAATGATTCACTTCCCACTTACCCAAGTCTGCTGCATTTTGGGATCAAAAGAATACTTTACGTTGGTCACAGAGAATCATGTCTCTTACCAACTCTGACATCGATTGGTACAATCGAATCTGTGACCGGATCAGAATCATTGACCGTTGTGGAAATTTCCCAAATGTACCCCTTATAGGAACTAAGGGAGGAATCAACTATCATCCAGTTTTAGTTCGTCGTCAATTTGGATACTCGATGAGACATGTCCCACGTAATGCTCATCTGGAAGGTCTTTTCTTCAAGGAAGGAGAAAACGACAGGGCACTAAAGACAAAAATAGTGCATGCCTGGAAACACGTTCATAGGAAAGGAAGAGAGTCTCTAGGAAAACCAGACTGTGTCTCGGTGGAGCCTTATCTCCACTGGGTACAAACTAGAGCTCTCAAGCTGAGGATGCCTTACCCTCGTCAGAAAGTTCTTCCATTAAGGCACTCTGTCCTTTATTTTATGCCTGAGACGGAAAAACTTCAGGTTACTCTCAACAAAGTTCAGCAGGAGAAGAGGTCTTGGAGGAACAAGTACCGTACTCTCAATGTAGAGTGCAAGAAAATATAGTAACTACTGAAAGATATATATGCTCTGATTGAGATTTTAGAGCAACATGCTGTAGAAAATCAGGATGACCAGAGGAATTTGCTCACTCCTTTCACTTGGCAAAGGAATGTTAACCCGACAATGACCCAAGAGCCCCGGTCAAAGAAAAGGAAAGTACTGGAACCTGCACCTGAGCTCGCTTCAGAGAGGACTCAGGACCCATAAGTTTAGACTTTTCCTTTTACAGCACTTTGTAAAATTACTGTATTTCCATTTCCATAATCTTTGAATTCAATAAAACGGGGTTTCCCCATTGTTTGATATTTGCAATATAATTTTCGAAGTTTACTTTGTATAAACGAAAAAATATATACAATTAATATAATCATTGCATATCATTCATAACGCATTCTTCTTACCTACGAATCTCACGTTTGCGTCTCGATTCTAGAGTCAAACTGTCTCATTCGTATGATACTCGGGCCAATCGTCAGAAAAAGATGGATGATCTCGAGGAAGAGAACAGAGAGTTGAGGGAAGAGATTAACACTCAGAAAGAGGATCTGAGATAGCTTCACAACGATATGCAAGCTCTGGCAGAAGCTCAGATGCAACAACAAAGGATTGTGATCTCAGAGATCACATCAACGACCATAGTGGAAAAGTATGATCCTAGGTACAAAATGCCGAAAGATCGTCCCTGGGGCATGCCACTCAACTATATCCCAGAGGGATATATTCTGCCGATCACTGAAGATCCTGAAACTTCAACAGGAGCCGCTGGGCCTGAAGGTTAAAGACTTCGGAAAAACAAAAATGCCAGGGGCATGACAACAACTCCTAAAGGTTACAAACTTCGGGAGGCGCCAAGAGTCTCGGCCATAATGACTATACCACCACCCGTGGTACATACTGTCCCGGAAGGACAGATTCCACAGATACCTTCTGGTGGAAACGAAAGTATGTTCGACAGAATGAATGAGTTCCAAGAACAATTCCTGGAGATGCAGAAAGAACTGCAAGCCCTTCGCGGTCAGGATTTATTTGGAAAGGACACCGCAGACCTTTGTTTGGTCCCCAATGTGAAAGTCCGCACAAGTTCCAGGTACCCGATTTTGGAAAGTACAAGGGTAACTCTTGCCCTCAAAGCCTGGTGATGTACGCTCGGCGAATGTCAGCTCAGACAAAGAACCAGGAGCTACTAATTCACTACTTTCAGGATAGTTTAACCGGTGCCACACTCAAATGGTACATGGGTTTGAACTGCACTAAGATCGGCACTTTCAGAGATCTTGGCGCTGCCTTCGTTCAACAATATAAGTATAACCTGGACATGGTACCAGACAGAGATCAACTCAGATCGATGTCACAGAAGGATAAGGAAACCTTTAAGGAGTACGTTCAGAGATGGCGTGAAATTGCCGCTCAGATTTGTCCACCTCTTGAGGAAAAAGAGATGACAAAGATCTTCTTGAAAACCTTAAGCTCATTTTACTACGATAGAATGGTTCCCAGTACGCCCAGTGACTTCACCGAGATGGTGGGCATGGGAGTTCGTCTTGAGAAAGCAGTTCGAGAAGGACGTTTAGTTAAAGACGCAGGATCATCAAGTAGTACAAAATGATACGGTAGTGCTTTCCCTAAAAAAAAAGAGCAAGATATTGGGAATATCTCTCTCGGAAAGCAAAGACGACGATACCAACCAGTAGTAGCCGTAACTCCTGCTATCAACCCCGCGCCTGTTCCTACGTATCAACCTCAGGTTGCTCAGAGCCAACCGAATCAATAACAATATCAACAAAGGACATAACAGCCTCTTCAGCAAGCTCGTCCTCCATACAACAACAATCGTACAACGCGACCACCAGGGTTTGACCCTATACCAATGTTGTACGCTGAATTGTTTCCATTATTACTGGTCAAGGGGCATGTCTAAACCAGGTCTCTTTTTACAGTACCAAAAAATCTGCCTTTTTGGTTCAAAGCGGATCAGACTTTCCTTTATCATCAAGGGGGACCAGGCCATAACATAGAAAACTGTATCAGTTTCAAATCCGATGTACAAAAGCTTGTTAGGAGTGGGGTCTTATCTTTCAAAGATACGAATCCGAATGTTCTCACAAACCTGCTGCCTCAACACGAGAAAGCCACAGTAAATTTGATAGAAGGAGAGTCTAACAACAGTTATCAAATTCATGATGTACTCTTATTGAGGGCCAACTTGGTCAAAATGCATTGTAGACAGAGTGGATACAACCATGTGCCACCTCATAATTATCATCAGTGTGATATCTGCTCAAAAAACAATCAAGGATGTTCTGTGGTGTAATCATCTCTACAGGAAGAATTGGATCTCGGATGGATCCAAGAGCATCGAGTTCGTGGAGTTAACATGACTTATACAAGTTCCAACATCATTCAGAACCATGACATCCGTGCAATGAATGTCAACTTGGTGGAAATGCACTCAAGGCAAAGCCAATACCATAATCTGCCACGGCATGACTATAATTCCTGTCTAACTTGCTCGGTAAACAAACAGGGATGTTCTTTTGTACAAGAGGCCCTCCAGCGTCAGATGGATCTTAGATGGATTCAGGATTACCGCGATGGAAATCAGTATCAAGTGAATATGATTCAAATCTTTGATATTCGTTTGATGAATACCAGCTTGGTGGAGTTATACGCCAGACATGTCCAACTCGGTTTTCTCACTTCACATGATTATCTGAGCTGTAAAGTATGTTGTGAAAGTAACCAAGGGTTCGCTCTCGTTCAAAGAACTTTACAACACTTGTTAAACCACTGGTGGCTTCCGATCTATATGGATGAAGACACGCAACAAATTAGTGTGACAAATGGGAACCCTACTAGGCATCAAAGTTAGGATGTCCTATCTATGAAAATAGACCTGGTAAGATTACACTGCATACAAAGCGGACGTGGCCAGGTGCTACCACATAACTATGAGCAATGTAGAGTCTGCTCAGAAAATAATCAAGGATGCTACCTCGTGTGAGCAGCCCTTCAGAGTCAGTTGGACCGCAAAGAGATTCAACAATATTCAGTTTCGGGGTCTATCAACTAGACACCAGACTATTTCGCTGATCAAATTAAGGATGTTGTCGTAATCTCTTGATCCTGAAAGGACCAAGGATGTTTGTACCATCATCCCTCTACTTGACGAATCAAAAGTTCCTAACCAGGGACTGATTGAAGTTACTTATGATGGTCAGAAAAATCAGAAGGCCTTTGTAGTTATCTATCTGCCAGGACCAATACCGTATGAATGAGCTAAGGCGATCCCTTACAAATACGGTTCAACAACAGTTGAGAATGGAAAGGAAATTCCATTACCCCCCGTCGTGAATATTGCAGACAGCAGTCGAGTAACACGGAGCAGACGAATCTTCAACAGAGGAGTTGGAGAACCTAACAGAGAAAAGGAACCTCAAACAGAAGTTCCTAATCCACCAGTCGGTCCATCCAGTGATCCCGACCTTTCAAAGAACGATGATGAGATGCTAAAGCTCATCCAAAGGAGTGAATTCAACATTATTGATCAACTGTTACAAACTCCTTCAAAGATCTCTGTGTTATCTCTTTTACTCAGTTCCGAAGCCCACTTAGAGGCTCTACAGAAAGTCTTAGAACATGCCTTTGTGGAACATGATGTGTCAATACGATAATTCGACAGTATCGTCTTTAACATCACTTCTTGCAACAACTTGGGGTTTAGTGATGAGGAATTGCCCGAAGAAGGAAAAAGCCACAACATGGCACTCAATATCACAGTCAACTGCCAGGATGATGCTTTAACATCATGCCGAAGTCCACTCTAATGCGACTATCATCATTGCCGAAGTCCACTCTAATGTGACTATCATTCAAAGGATCTTCGATGAGAGGCAGTGAGGTCGTCGTCAAAGCATTTGACGGGTCTAGAAAAATAGTTATCGGTGAAGTCGACCTTCTCATAACTATCGGTCCTCACACTTTCCGAGTCACTTTCTAGGTCATGGACACCTGGGCAACATATAGTTGCTTATTAGGAAGACCTTGGATACACCAGGTTGGGGCAGTCACTTCGACACTTCACCAGAAGCTGAAGTTTGTCAAGAATGACCAACTCGTCACGGTCTATGGAGAATAAGCCTTGATCGTGAGTAACCTATCGCTGTCCAGTTGTGTAGAAACTGAGGAGGTTGTTGGAACTCAGTTCCAAGCACTTTCGGTGAGCAATGACAATCAGTCAGTAAAAGGAACATCGATTTCCTCATACAAAGATGCTCTCAAAGTAATTGAGAGTAACAACGCAAAAGGATGGGGACAACTTATCATTCCTACTGATAATAAAGCAAAGAATGGTCTTGGTTTTTCTGCAACTTGTACCCAGACTGCCGCTAACGGTGAAGGTCTTCATCCCATTCATAACTTCTTCCATAGTGGAGGTTTCCTTCACCCAGTGTCTCAAGAAGTACATACCATCAACGAGGGAGATTCCTCCGACACAGATGAGAAATGGAAGTCCTATCTTAACAAGGACGGTTATATGTCTCAGGAAGAGGTGCCTACGCCATTTTGTTATCCCGCAAATAGTCTGAGATTTATACCGAGGTCAGACGTCGAAATGATATACGGAGATTGTGATCCGGAAGGATGTCGTGCTCCGCAAAATTCATTAGAGGAAGACACTCCGATGAAATAAAACTTTAACCACGACTATTATGGCCCAATAGATGGTCTGCCTGTGTGGCAGCCGTACCCAGGAGACTTGGGGCAAGAAAATCAGCCGAACAATGAAAATCAGCTGACCTTCATTGAAAAAAATACCTGCGTCCCCACCATGTCATGGGGTCAACACTCAGGTCATTCAGAAAATGTCCAGCGCGACGATGAGTTTACAAAGTTTGCAGGACTATAATTCATTAACTATGCTTTTCCCAAGGTCAACGTCATTGAGAGAGATGACTCCTCCAGTCCCAAAGAAGTGTGGGACACCTTAGAACAACAGAGTGGCAAATATGACTTCATGGTAAAATACACCGCTCCCGAAAGCTCTCGTATCAGGCTCGAAGACATCCAGCCAACTGGATGGGGGGATTTGCCTGAGAGCACAAATACTATGAAAAATACAACTAAGGAATCCTCCTACGACAACTCTGCCGGGGAGACAGATTCCAATGGTCCTGCTCCACCAAAAATTAGCGTTATTTCTGAAGACTAATCAAGGAAGGTACCAGACTTTGTGATTCACCGAGGAGTTCGCCGCCAATGGGTTGCAGTCGATGTTTCGAAGATCGTTCATAAGTCAAAGTAATGGCCATCTTTATTTTAACTTTTCACCCTGCCCAGGTGAAACGGATGTTTTGATAGGGCTCACTTTCTGTAAATATCCCTCTTCATTTCGCCCAAAGCGACTGAGTTTTGTTTTATAGGGTTGTAGTTTCAAGAATCGACAAAATTATAAATAAATAAATAAACGTCGTTCTGTAATTTCTGCATTAATTGTTGTTTTCTCTTTTCGTTTTTCAGAAAATGGTAATCCTTAAAAACAATTCAAATAATAAAAACAAGCAGTTTTCAGAAAATACACTGCACACACTCTTGAATTTCTCTCTATCTCTTCTAAAAAACAAATCATACTGTCATACATATTGCTTGTGTTAAACCCCGTTGAAACATACGATCCAATGCCTTCTCCCAACTTTGAATTCCCGGTATTTGAGGCTGAAGAAGAAGATGACAAAGAAATTCCAGAAGAGATCTCCCGATTACTCAGACAAGAAGAAAGGTCCATTAAACCTCACAAAGAGCCGTTGGAAACGGTCAACTTGGGTTCAGAAGAAGAGAGAAAGGAAATCAAAATTGGGGCACTGCTCAGTCCGACTGTCAAACAGGATTTGGTAAAGCTTCTCAAAGAGTTTCCCGATGTATTCGCTTGGTCCTATCAGGACATGCCTGGGTTGGATACCAGCATCGTGGAACATCATCTACCGTTAAGATCAGAATGTCCGCCAGTAAAGCAGAGGTTGAGACGGACTCATCCAGACATGGCCATCAAAATCGAAGAGGGAGTACAGAAACAGATTGACGCAGCTTTCCTCGCTACATCAGAATATCCTCAATGGTTAGCCAACATAGTACCAGTTCCGAAAAAAGACAAAAAAGTTAGAATGTGCGTAGACTTCAGGGATCTGAACAAAGCCAATCTGAAGGATGACTTTCCCTTGCCGCACATTGACATGCTGGTAGACAGTACATCAAAGTTTAAAGTATTCTCCTTTATGGATGGATTCTCGGGCTATAACCAGATAAAAATGGCACCAGAAGACATGGAGAAAACTTCCTTCATCACCCCATGGGGCACCTTTTGTTACAAGGTAATGTCGTTCGATTTGAAGAACGTCAGGGAAACCTATCAAAGGGCCATGACAACTCTGTTCCATGACATGATACACAAAGAAATTGAGGTATATGTCAATTTTATGATTGCCAAATCTAAGACAGAAGAGGAGCAAGTGACCCACCTATCAAACTTATTCGAGCGGTTGAGAAAGTACAAACTCCGTTTGAATCCCAATAAATGCACATTTGGTGTCCGTTCAGGGAAATTTTTAGGGTTCATCGTCAGCCAGAAAGGAATTGAGGTTGATCCTGACAAGGTCAAGGCCATTCAAGAAATGCCTTCTCCAAAGACTGAAAAACAAGTCATGGGGTTCCTGGGACGTCTGAATTACATTTCCAGATTTATATTCCTCGTGACCACGACATGTGCGCCAATTTTCAAATTACTCAAAAAGAATCAGGACTGCGTTTGGACAGATGATTGCCAAACTGCCTTTGACAGTATCAAGGAATATCTGTTGAACCCATCGATTCTATCACCTCCAGTGGAAGGAGGACCACTGATCATTTACTTAACAGTCTTGGAAGACTCAATGGGTTGTGTACTTGGCCAACAGGACGAAACAAAAAGGAAAGAGTTTGCCATTTACTATTTAAGCAAGAAATTCACCGACTGCGAAACTCGGTACACTATGCTTGAGAAAACTTGTTGTACTCTGGCTTGGGCAGCCAAACGTCTTCGCCAGTATATGATTCGTCACACTACTTGGTTAATCTCCGAAATGGATCCAATCAAGTACGTCTTTGAAAAGCCTGCTCTCACAGGAAGGATTGCCCGTTGGCAGATGTTGTTATCCGAATACGACATTGAGTACCATGCTCAAAAGCCATAAAAGGAAGTGTTTTAGCCGACTATTTGGCTCATCAACCGATTGACGATCAGGAATCAGTCGGATTTGACTTCCCAGACGAAGATGTCATGTATCTAAAAATGAAAGATTGCGATGAGCCGCTACCCAGTGAAGGGCCAGAACCAGGTTCCCAATGGGGACTAATTTTTGATTGAGTTGTCAATCATTATGGAAACGGAATTGGGGCAATCATCATAACACCTCAGGGTACCCACATTCCTTTCACCGCCCGACTGAGATTCAAGTTTACAAACAACGAGGCCGAATACAAAGCTTGTATTATGGGTCTCGAGGAAGCGATTGACTTAAGGATTAAGAACTTGGATGTATATGGCGACTCAGCTCTGGTCGTCAATCTGATCAAAGGGGATTGGAACACATACCAATCAGGACTGATTCCTTATAAAGATTACGCGAGAAGGTTGTTACCATTCTTCAACAGAATCGAGTTTCATCACATCCCTCGTGAGGAGAATCACATGGCTGATGCGTTAGCCACCCTCTCTTCCATGATTAGTGTAGAACAATGGAACGACTTACCTAAGATTGACATAATGCGTCTTGAATGGCCCGCTTACATCTTCATGATTGAAGCAGTCATAGACGATAAACCTTGGTATCACGATATCAAATGCTTCCATCAGAAACAAGAGTACCCTCCTGGGGCATCCATAAAGGACCGAAAGACCCTCAGTAGACTAGCAGGCAGCTTCTTTCTGAGCGGTGGTACACTCTATAAGAGAAATTTCGACATGGTCTTGCTCCGATGCGTAGACAGACCAAAAGCAAACATGCTAATTAAGGAAATTCATGAAGGATCCTTTGGCACTCAGGCCAACAGACACACAATGGCGAGAAAAATTTTAAGAGCAGGGTACTATTGGTTGACAATGGAATCCGATTGCTACAAGTACATGAGGAAGTGTCACAAGTGTCAGATATACTCAGACAAAATCCATGTACCGCCAACACATCTCAAAGTTCTCTCTTCCCCATGGCCTTTTTCTATATGGGGAATCGACATGATTGGCATGATCAAACCTAAGGCTTCAAACGGACATCGGTTCATCCTGGTAGCCATTGATTACTTCACCAAGTGGGTCAAAGCAGCGTTATACGCCAATGTAACCCGACAAGTGGTGGTCCGATTTATCAAAAACAATATCATTTTCCGTTATGGTGTTTGTTGTACCCCAAATTTTACCCCTTAGATGTCATAATTTCTTGCACCCGCATTTAGACCTCAATCATGTATGCATTGTTAACTAACCATTTCTTCTTGCAAGTTGTCTCCTTTTATTATAGAAGATAGGGTTTAAAGAGAAATAAGGTCTCCCTAAGACATCTTTTGGCCAAATACAACCATTTGAATCCACATGCATCCGAGAAGTCTTTTTCGACAAGAAATCAAATGTTTCACCAAGACAAGTCAACCATTGCCTTCAAGTCAAGCAAAGTGTGATCCCAAGTTTTGAGAAATCATCTCATGTGATAACAAGCATCCTTGGAATCCATTTTTGAGCCTTAAGGATTTTTCTCTTAAGAGCAAGAATTTTTTTCATGAAGATAAAATATTCACCAAGGTGTAACATATCAAAGTGGTGCCATAGGAGGATTTAATCTTGCCATTTCATAAGTTCATACCCGTGACATTTCTCTTTTCATGGACATTTGTTTTGTCTCAAATTTCTATTGGGCCCAAAAATGTGTCGTTTGGATCAAAGGCTTTAAAGTTGTGAGAATTCAAAATCGTGATCCCGTATGATTCAAGCAGCCAGGCCATGTGCCTCTGGTTTAGCCCATGCGCCATTTATTGGTTGAAAAAAATCTGAGGAAGTTTGCTTGTAAAATAATTTTTGAAAGGTTACCAAGTATTGCCTTTTTTTAGCCTACTCTCTCCTGACGAAATCAAAAGTTTCATGGGCTCCCATAATGGATTAGTGAAACAAAGTGGCTCAGCACAAGAGGCCTGCACTCGTGAACAGAGAATCCTTATTTTCAATTGAAATTATTACTCTTTTTTTACTTTCTCTCTCATGGAACATTAAAAAGTGGTTTTGGAATAACCACTAAAGAATGAAAGTAGCAGACTGAATCCACCACCTCCTCCGCTGCACTCATCCAGCATGGTGATCTTCAAGGATTGACCAAAATCAACGGCTGAGGGGAGTGATACACAAACCCTAATTCCTTACCCAACAGGCCATGCAAACCCTAAGTTTTTCTCCCGTGGACAAACCAATTATCCACTGTGTCTCTAAAACCCGGAGCAGCTTACTTTGCCTATAAAAGGAGATCATTTTTTCCTTTGCTCACGACACCAGAAATTGCCAAGAATTTCTCTCTACCTCTCCCTCCCATAGTCTTGCAAGTAATAATCCTAAGCTTGCAAGAAATTTCACGATTTTCATTTCCTCTGTAAAACACAGAAACAACACAAAATACTCAGAAACTCTCTCAAAATTTCTCTACTCTTGCAAGCCACCCTCAAACTTGCAAGAAACCCACCATGTTCATCACTCTGTAAACACTTCCCACACCCAAACACCAAAACACTTAATATTGCAACCATCAGTGAGTTTGTTCTTTCTGGAGGAACTTGGTACCAGTTGATCTTGGAGGTAGAAGGAGCTTGTCCATCATTTCCAGCACCTATACACTTGAAGAAGCAGTGGACTTTCTCCATTAGGTAGCATGCTCTGTTTTACTCATTTCTTTAACACTGTAATCATTTATTTCATAGTTAATCATATTGCTATCATGTTGTTGTTTGAATGATGCTTGTTTATGTGATGAATGCTATTAGTAATAGTTTTGGAATAGATGTTGTGAATATGTGCGTTTGTTAATAAATTCTATGAGTTTTGTTTGATCGTAACTGGACTGTTTTCTTAAAAAAAAAAAAAAAACTGAACAAGGACGACGAGGGTGACGCTCGTCACGTAAAGGAAATGGGTTAAAAGTGGCTCCTGCCATGTGATACACAGTAAAATAAAGAAAATAATAATAAAAAACACAACTGGCTCCCGCCGGATAAAAGGTGGCGCAAGCCACCCTCACATGTCTTAGGTGGCGCAAGCCACCCCTTCACATGCTCCAGGTGGCGCAAGCCACCCCCTTTATGTCCAAGGTGGCGCAAGCCACCCTTTAGGATGATGAAAGTGGCGCAAGCCACTAGTGGATTTGGTGGGTGGCGCCTGCCATGCAATTAGTGTGGCGGGTGCCACACTATTATTTTTTTTTTCTTTTCTTCCTTTCTTTTTTCCTTTTTCTTTTCTTTTCTTTATTTATTTATTTATCCATCACTTTATTTTCTTACTAATATTTTTTTTAAAAAGGACAACAAAAATATTCATTACCTCATTTTTATTTCTTTTTTTAAAACCAACTATTTCTTAAAGACGTAGGAAGAAAGAAAAACATTTCTTTGAAATATGCTGCAACTTGTGAACTTGGTTTGGAAATTACTCCCTGGCTTTAAGCAAAATCCTATCATAAGAATGTTATTTTTTTTAAGCCTCTGTTACTAAGTGGCGTGACTTTAAATGCATTTGTTTTCGAACTATGAAATTTTTCTCTTCTGCCATACCTGGATCATTTTGTGTGACCAATAACTTCAAAAGTGATTTATTTTTGAAAAGAATTGTTGTGATTCCTGAAAACATTGTTCTTGATTTTAACTAAACCCTACCACAAGAATACTGCTTGTTTTGGATCTCTGAAATCACATGACTCAAATCCATTTGTTTCTGATGTTTCCATGCCATGCTTGATATAATCATGTGACTACTGATTTTGAATGGAGTTTGCTATGAAATGTGTTTGATTTGTAAAGTTCTGTTCTTGACTTTAACAAAATCCTACTATGCAATGCTTTTTGTTTTGCTCTTTGATGATAAATTGCATATGCATGTGGTTTAAATTGTGAATGTCCTCTTTGCCATGCTTGTCACATTTATTTGACCACCTATCATTGTTGTTTACCATGTTCATATTTGGAATTCCATTTCATATGTTAATTACTGCTTACTGCTTGGAATTATTGAACTTATGTTCCATCATATTTCAACTATTTGTAACTCTTATTTATAAGATGTTATATCCCCCTTCCTTCCAAAGGAAAAGTCTTTCTATTGATTTCAAGATCATAGAAAGCTCATTATTACCTTGGCCTCATAGTCATAGGTAGCTCTTGACCTCATAGTCATTAGCAACATCTTCAACCTTTGGCCTCATAGTCATAGGTAGCTCTTGGCCTCATAGTCATTAGCAACATCTTCAACCTTTGACCTCATAGTCATAGGATTACCATCTTGACCTCATATTCATCTTACCATCTTGACCTCATAGTCATCTTACCATCTTGACCTCATAGTCATCTTACCATCTTGACCTCATAGTCATCTTACCATCTTGACCTCATAGTCATCTTACCATCTTGACCTCATAGCCACCTTCCAACTTTGACCTCATAGTCACAAAGTCTCTCTATTGACCTCATAGTCATAGATAGCTCATTATCACCTCGGCCTTATAGCCACCTAGCCTTTGACCTCATAGTCATTAGCGATATCTTTATCTCACCCTTAGCAAGCAAACATAACATAACACAAGCTTAAACAAGAGGTTCCCGTAGAGTACTAAGGATATTAAGGGTGCTAATACCTTCCCTTAGTATAACCAACCCCCGAACCTTAGATCTTCCCCTTTAGGTTTTTTAAACGATCTTGAACCTTTCCTTTGGATAAATCAAAGTCGGTTGTAAAAGAAATGTGATGCAAATTAATTAATAATTTGTTATCCGATTTTCACCGCAATAGAAATGGTGACTCTGCTGGGGAAAATTTTGAGGGTTAAACCCACCTTGCTTTTGCTTATGTTATTCATGTTTGTTTGCTATATTTGTACATATCCCTTGTATATATGCTTTGTTTGAGATCTTTTGTGGGCATGGAACTATTGAGTGGTGAGATAAGTCCTAACCTGGACTTGAGTGCACAAATATGATAAGATAGTGGTGTAATCAATAGTCAGTTGTTGGCAGTAGTACTAACAATCTATGGCATATGATGACCACACTCAGATGAGGCCCTTTGGGATTGTTGATGTCTGATGTGAGAAGTCGCATTGATATTACTTTTTCAATTGGGAGCCAGGGATTCTGAGGACCGTAGTTACCTTTACCCCACTTGGCCTTTTAAGACGTAGTGCGGTGACTATGAGGGAGCCAGTCCCGAGTAGTTGTCATGCGATACTACACTCAGACGAGTTTATCTTGAGAATATTATTAACCCGTGTAAGTAGTTACATGGGCCGATAATATCCGAAGGATTTACGTAGACTCTGGGAACTTTTAGAACCCTGTTCCGCAATTGATGAACCTATAGTCCACACCTTGTTGGGATGGGTAGGCCATGACTCCATTCAAGAAACCTCAAAACCTAAGGCTTGTGTGCTATGATTGTGTACATACGTTTATATGTTTGCCCATGTTTGCGCATTGCATACACCTCATTGCATCCATTATTGGTTTCAAGAAATTCAGATATTCATTCCTTTTCAAAGATCAATAGAGCTTGGATCCTACAAACAAACTTCTTCAGTTTTTTCGCAAAATTTTTTGTAACTTCCCTTTGAGTTCTTTGAAACCACGTGGCTTGTATTTGCATTCCATGCGCACTCGCATATCATTTACATTTCTCGGTCTTGAGTCTCTTCCTCTATGTCTGAAGGATACCTAGCACCTATTCAAGTCAATGGCAACAATGAATGAAGTTTTGAAAAACCAAGAAGAGGAAGTCAGAATCCTCAGATGCCAGATGAATTGGGTTCTGAAAACTTTGCAAGCTCTGATGAAGAAAGAAGAGTGCGCTCACCCTGTTACTCCCAGAGAGGTTGTCAATTCATCACCTCTTGTGGGTCCTCCAACTCAAGGACCTCCTCAGTATCAGGGGCCAGACCGTCGTCAGCCGCGTCAGCATGTACGACCAAGAAAGCCAAGAAGAAATTACACTCCGCTACCAATGTCGTACAGTCAATTAATGCCAGTCTTGATCAAAGGGGGATTGATAGTGCCAAAAGAATTAAAGCCAGTACCATTTCCGTATCCACCAGGCTTTGACGCCAATGCTCGATGTGACTACCATGCTAGGGCACAGGGGCATTCCACTGAAGATTGTCAGGTGCTCCCGAGTAAAATTCAGAACCTGTTAGACTCTGAAAGGATCTCATTCACGCCTCAAGGTATTCAAATCAACAACCCTTCGCCATCTCATGTGGTGCTCCCATGCCAAGAATCTGCCTTGGGAGAAACTTCACGCCAACCAATCTTCGGTCTTAGTCCTGCACCAGAATATAATCCTCATCAGGTGTCTGCCAAAAGGGTGTTTCAACCTCTAACTGCTGTTTCTCCTTACCAAGGTAAAAAGAGGTGCTCTATAAAAAAGGGTAAGGTTCACTACACACCTATCCCGGTACCGCTAAGCAAACTGTTCCCACTGCTAATTCAAAATAAGTTGGTGACTCCTCAACCTTACAACCCTGTGCCAGGGCCCTGGCACAATGCAAATCTGACTTGCGACTTTCATAAAGGGGCTGAAGGACATAGTTTGGATGGTTGCTTGATCTTAGAAGCTACTGTGCAAAATCTGATCCACAACAAGGATCTGATTTTTGAAGAAGATCGTCCAGAGATTGAATGCAAATTCCACACTAGGACGATGGGGTATCCCATTGAAGAATGTAAAGAGTTCGAAACGAGACTGCTAAACCTGCTAAGAACACTGCAACCTCAAGAGGGTACACCAGATATCAATGTCTCAATTTCGGAAGCAAAAGGCAAAAGACTTGCAAGGCCTCTCAAGATTCTGTATCATAAGGAACTGATGATTGGTGGAGAAGATGTTCCCGCGCTTGGGCCCGGAAACTAAAATCTTTTGAATTCAGTTCGCCAAAGCTGGCTGTATTTTGCATTTTTAGTTGAACTTTGCTTGAATGATTGAATTTTTATTTGCTTATAAGTTGTTGTACCTTCAAATTGGCAAGATTAATGAAATGTTTATGCATCTTTTGATTAAATCATTCATTTCACTCATTTACTGTTATTTTCATAAAAGCAAAAAATATATCTTGTTCCACTCCCTTTATCAAACTGTTTGTTTAAGCAAAGATTGGGGAGGATGATGAAAATATTATCCATAACTGTTGTGGTATGCTTTCGATTAAACCTTGCCGAGGATGTAAGGCATTGTTTCAATTCCCAAACACTGGAGAAATAAGGAAGATAATCCCTCGTTAACCCCTTCGAGCTTAGAAGTAGGAGTTTTGTTTTCTTACACAAAAAACCCTTAAATCTTAACCTTGGGGCAGGGTAGTTCTCAGTTTAACTTGGTTATGCATTCGAATGCAAGCGCTTCATACAAGACACCAGTCAGCTCTCTCAAATCAAGTGACGATCAAAAAGAGGTCTCAAAACCTCAACAAAGACAAAGAAGAGGTCCTAAAACCTCAACAAAGACAAAGAAGAAATTCTAAAACCTCAACAAAAAAAAAGTTCCAAAATCTCAGCAAAGACAAAGAAGAGGTCTCAAAACCTCAAGGAAGACAAGGTCTCAAAACCTCAGCAATAAAGGACAATCAAATGTTGTAAGAGAGTAATGACTACCCTAGGTGTCTTAATCATCACCAACTATCATCAGTTCAATTTCCTAGCCTATGGGAATATGAAAGTATAGCCTAAGTTGACTGAGCGTAGGATTGGAGTTCATCACGAAGATAGGGTGGGACAAATAAACTTTGAGCCTTTATCTTTTGTTTCATAAACCGTGAACCAAGCCACGTTACAACCCTTAAAAGACCTAATTGAGGTAAGGTTGTTTTGAAAGCATACTACAACAAGGTTGATTAACCTGACTCCAAATAATCTTTGTTAAATCGCGTGTAAATGACTAGATCCAATTTTTTTTATTATTTAATAATTCCACTGTGTGTGCTCCATCAATAAATTTTGATTTCAAAAGCTTGCATGAATTTTACATTAAAATTGCCAATTTTTAATGAACACTACTTGTTTGCAAGACAATTCAATATCAAAGGAATCCCAACAAATGCAGCCAGCTAGGGAATTTAACCTGATAAAGGGCTCAGTCTGGGGCATCTCCTCCATAGATCCAGTATCTCAAGATCTACTAAATCAGGGGCAGAAACTCTTCAAATTCAGGATATTAGGGCAAGCCTTCTTGAGGTCATCTTATGACAAGTTTGGACTCCAATGACCTACCAACAGGGACAAGTGCGTTCCCCAGTTGTTTCTACCGCAGTCTGAGGATGTTGTATCACAAATACCATTAATCAGGGGCAATCAGGTCGAGATTAGACAAATCTCTAAAAGGTCAATTGGTCTGGGGCACCTCCTTCACGGATCAACCAGTCTGAATAATAAGTTCAAGGACCTTGTTGTATAAATGCAGTAAAACTGGGGCAGATATGTCAAGATCCATGAATCTCTTTAAGAGTTCGGAGATATTGAAGCACCTGGTATACCAATTCTTCTGTAAAATCCTTTTGATGACTTATCCTCACAAACTAGTTAATCAGATGCAGTCAGGTCGAGATTAGACAAATCTCTTGAAGGTCAGTTAGTCTAGGGCATCTACTTAGGATGGCACAAGTCTGTTCCCCCGTTGCTACTCCCCCAGTCTAAAGAGCAGGCTCAAAGACTTTGTTGGGCAAGCATCGTCTATCTGGGGCAGTTATGCCGAGATCTATGAATCTCTCCAAGAGTTTAAAGATATTAAAGCATTTCGTATGCCAATTCTTCTGTAAAATCCTCTTGGTATCTTCTCCCAAAAGACCATGTAATCTGGGGCAGTGAAGATTTGAAGATTACCTGTTGAAAGAGCCGTGTTTATTATGGTGATCATCATTCAAGGCAGGATGCAGAATTACCCTGTTCTTGTGATATCCTTTGCCAGCTTCCCAGTAAATTGTTATTTCGGTTGAGCTTGGCATATCTCCATGGATCTTCCTCCTCCAGTAAGGAAATCAAGCTCATGATGGCAATCCTAGTGAAGTCATGATGCTATACCTAAGGTAGAATACTCTTTTCCCCCAGTGAAGTTGTCGATTCTTCTTCTTCACCCCCAGTATTGGTCCAATCTGTTGAGGTCGGCTGGGTATCCTTGTCGAGATGTTTATTTCATCTCCAGTCTTGCTTCATTTTGTCTGTTTTGTCATCATAAGCATAAGCATGGCATGAGCATGGCATAAGCACTCATATGCATAGCATCTTAGCATTTTGCTATCTTCCTAGTGTTTACCTATTTTGTTCACTTTGGCGTTTATCTCCCCAAGTGACTGGGTTTGTCTATTCACTCCAATAGAAAGTCAGCCCTAGGCATAAAGTGCCCATCCTTTTTTAATTCCCCACAGAGTTTGATTCTCGTGGATGATGGTTGCTTCAGTTATCTTTTCCATATGTGGATAAGATAAGTCCTCATTTGAATTCATCCCTCAATTGGAGTCTTGTTTGACCGTTTCTTTCTAGCTTGTCCCTAGATCGAACTTTGGTCCCTAGCAGGTGTGGTTGTTGAACCTAGTTTGAGTGTGCATTTATTTTGCACTGTATCTCACAAAAGGAATCTTTTACAGATCCTCGTTGAAGACAAAATTATTTCTCTAGCAGTGTGGTGATATAAACATCTCCTTGGAATTTATAAACAATAACAAGTAGCAATATCCTGGAGAAGCCTGTTTTTCTACAAAGATAAGTGACAATCTCTTCTGAACGGCTTATCCATCATTGGTTTTACAGTTACCATCGGTGTTATCCTCAACCAGTCACTTTGCATCAACCTGTTTGATATACTCCCTATTTGAGATGTCTTTCGAGCTCAGGTTTCGTACCTTCGGATATGTCTTATTTCTTGCCATCAACTTTGTTGTTGATGTCTTTCGAGCTCAGGTTTCGTACCTTCGGATATGTCTTATTTCTTGCCATCAACTTTGTTGTTGATGTATTTCGAGCTCAGGTTTCGTACCTTCGGATATGTCTTATTTCTTGCCATCACCTTTGTTGTTGATGTGTTCCGAGTTCAGGTTCCGTACCTTCGGATATGTTTGTTGATGTGTTCTGAGCTCAGGTTCAGTACCTTCGGATAGGTCTTATTCTTCGTCATCGATATCATCTTGGCCTCAAAACCATCTATTTCACCTCTGACCTCATAGTCATGGGTAAGCTTTGACCTCATAGTCATAGCCTCATTTCCCCTTTGACCTCATAGTCATAGGATTCCTTCATAAGTCCATCTCATACTGGCACTTCAAATCCAACTCATACTGGTACCTAAGGTTTATCTCTGTCTGTTCTGGTTTTTCTTGAAGATCCCGTTTGAACTCTTCAGCATAAGAAATCCCAAAAAATCTTTGGTTGATGCCTATCTTTTATCCAGATCATGGTTTCTTGTTGGTTTCATGCCCAGCAAGAATACATCTTATTACCCAGTACCTCCATAGATGTTTGTGGAAAATGTGAAAAGCTTATTTCACCAGTGAAGTGAAGACATTCCCGGATTATCTCTTAAACCTTTGTTCGGGCTAGGCTTACGTTCGGTCTTCAAGCGCCAGATTCCATTTCTCTGTGCATTATTCCCAGGAAGTCTAATTTACAACCCCGGTTTTAACTCGCCAGTTCATGCTGGTATCCAAAATCCAGTTCATGTTGGTATCCAAAATCCAGTTCATGCTGGTATCCAAAAATCCAGTTCATGCTGGTATCCAAAGTCCAATTCATGTTGGCATTTAAAATCCAGTTCATGCTGGTATCCAAAAGTCCAATTCATGTTGGCATTTAAAATCCAGTTCATGCTGGTATCCAAAGTCCGATTCATGTTGGCATTTAAAATCCAGTTCATGCTGGTATCCAAAAATCCAGTTCATGCTGGTATCCAAAGTCCAATTCATGTTGGCATTTAAAATCCAGTTCATGCTGGTATCCAAAAATCCAGTTCATTCTGGTATCTAAAGTCCAATTCATGTTGGCATTTAAAATCCAGTTCATGCTGGTATCCAAAGTCCAATTCATGTTGGCATTTAAAATCCAGTTCATGCTGGTATCCAAAAATCTAGTTCATGCTGGTATCCAAAGTCCAATTCATGTTGGCATTTAAAATCTAGTTCATGCTGGTATCCCAGTCCAATTCATGTTGGCATTTAAAATCCAGTTCATGCTGGTATCCAAAATCTAATTCATGTTGGCATTCAAAATCCAGTTCATGCTGGTATTCAAAATCCAGTTCATGTTGGTATCCCAAATCCAGCTCATACTGGTAGTCTAACTGTAACCTCAAACTGGTGCCGTTCCAACTTATATCGGTGCCCGAATTCAATCAATAATGGTGCATTAGCCTTACTTCCAGTCATCTTTGCATCTGGTGCACAAAGTTTGTTGTTGTTATTTCTGGTTTTTCTTGAAGATCCCGTTTGAACTCTTCAGTATAATAAATCCCCAAAAGATCTTTTAGCGAGTGTCTGTCCTTTTGTTCCAAACTGATCCCCAATGGAGATCATGTCTTCTTTCTGGTTTCATGCCCAGTAAGAGTATGTTTCATTTCCCCAGTGGAGAACGCCTCTCTGGCTCCTATCTCCAGTGAGGATCTGTTGGGTTTCCCCTTTATTTCTCTTTCCCCAGTGTTTCCTTTGGGTCTCCCCAGTGAGTCTTTCTGGTGGATACTTCCTTCATCCTTCCCCAGTAAAGCTCACCTGTGTTTGGTAGCTCTTTGGTGTCCTGTTTGTCTGCATATCATCATATTAGAGTTCATGGCATATCAGCATATGCATGTTTGTTGCAGGTCTGTAGCCTCTGCATTCCATCTAAGGGCAAAATTTTCGGTTTGCTATATTTAAATATCTTCCACCTTGATGTCCCAAGGATTTCCATTTCTCGTGCCATCCGGTGAAGCTATTTAAATAGGGGCAACTGTTGTACCCCAAATTTTACCCCTTAGATGTCATATTTTATTGCACCCGCATTTAGACCTCAATCATGTATGCATTATTAACTAACCATTTCTTCTTGCAAGTTGTCTCCTTTTATTGTGGAAGATAGGGTTTAAAGAGAAATAAGGTCTCCCTAAGACATCTTTTGGCCAAATACAACCATTTGAATCCACATGCATCCGAGAAGTCTTTTTCGACAAGAAATCAAATGTTTCACCAAGACAAGTCAACCATTGCCTTCATGTCAAGCAAAGTGTGATCCCAAGTTTTGAGAAATCATCTCATGTGATAACAAGCATCCTTGGAATCCATTTTTGAGCCTTAAGGATTTTTCTCTTAAGAGCAAGAATTTTTTTCATGAAGATAAAATATTCACCAAGGTGTAACATATCAAAGTGGTGCCATGGGAGGATTTAATCTTGCCATTTCATAAGTTCATACCCGTGACATTTCTTTTTCATGGACATATGTTTTGTCTCAAATTTCTATTGGGCCCAAAAATGTGTCGTTTGGATCAAAGGCTTTAAAGTTGTGAGAATTCAAAATGGTGATCCTGTATGATTCAAGCAGCCAGGCCTTGTGCCTCTGGTTTAGCCCATGCGCCATTTATTGGTTGAAAAAAATCTGAGGAAGTTTGCTTGTAAAATCATGTTCGAAAGGTCACCAAGTATTGCCTTTTTTTAGCCTACTCTCTCCTGACGAAATCAAAAGTTTCATGGGCTCCCATAATGGATTAGTGAAACAAAGTGGCTCAGCACAAGAGGCCTGCACTCGTGAACAGAGAATCCTTATTTTCAATTGAAATTATTACTCTTTTTTTACTTTCTCTCTCATGGCACATTAAAAAGTGGTTTTGGAATAACCACTAAAGAATGAAAGTAGCAGACTGAATCCACCACCTCCTCCGCTGCACTCATCCAGCATGGTGATCTTCAAGGATTGACCAAAATCAACGGCTGAGGGGAGTGATACACAAACCCTAATTCCTTACCCAACAGGCCATACAAACCCTAAGTTTTTCTCCCGTGGACAAAACAATTATCCACTGTGTCTCTAAAACCCGGAGCAGCTTACTTTGCCTATAAAAGGAGATCATTTTTTCCTTTGCTCACGACACCAGAAATTGCCAAGAATTTCTCTCTACCTCTCCCTCCCATAGTCTTGCAAGTGATAATCCTAAGCTTGCAAGAAATTTCACTATTTTCATTTCCTCTGTAACACACAGAAACAAAGCAAAATACTCAGAAACTCTCTCAAAATTTCTCTACTCTTGCAAGCCACCCTCAAACTTGCAAGAAACCCACCATGTTCATCACTCTGTAAACACTTCCCACACCCAAACACCAAAACACTTAATATTGCAACCATCAGTGAGCTTGTTCTTTCTGGAGGAACTTGGTACCAGTTGATCTTGGAGGTAGAAGGAGCTCGTCCATCATTTCCAGCACCTATACACTTGAAGAAGCAGTGGACTTTCTCCACTAGGTAGCATGCTCTGTTTTACTCATTTCTTTAATACTGTAATCATTTATTTCATAGTTAATCATATTTCTATCATGTTGTTGTTTGAATGATGCTTGTTTATGTGATGAATGCTATTAGTACTTCTGGAATAGATGTTGTGAATATGTGAGTTTGTCAATAAATTCTGTGAGTTTTGTTTGATCATAACTGGACTGTTTTCTTAAAAAAAAAAAGAAACTGAACAAGGACGACGAGGGTGACGCTCGCCACGTAAAGGAAATGGGTTAAAAGTGGCTCCCGCCATGTGATACACAGTAAAATAAAGAAAATAATAATAAAAAACACAACTGGCTCCCGCCGGATAAAAGGTGGCGCAAGCCACCCTCACATGTCTTAGGGGGCGCAAGCCACCCCTTCACATGCTCCAGGTGGCGCAAGCCACCCCCTTTATGTCCAAGGTGCCGCAAGCCACCCTTTAGGATGATGAAAGTGGCGCAAGCCACTAGTGGATTTGGTGGGTGGCGCCTGCCATGCAATTAGTGTGGCGGGTGCCACACTATTATTTTTTTTCTTTTCTTCCTTTCTTTTTTCCTTTTTATTTTCTTTTCTTTATTTATTTATTTATCCATCACTTTATTTTCTTACTAATATTTTTTTAAAAAAGGACAACAAAAATATTCGTTACCTCATTTTTATTTCTTTTTTTAAAACCAACTGTTTCTTAAAGACGTAGGAAGAAAGAAAAACATTTCTTTGAAATATGCTGCAACTTGTGAACTTGGTTTGGAAATTACTCCCTGGATTTAAGTAAAATCCTATCATAAGAATGTTATTTTTTTTAAGCCTCTGTTACTAAGTGGCGTGACTTTAAATGCATTTGTTTTCGAACTATGAAATTTTTCTCTTCTGCCATACCTGGATCATTTTGTGTGACCAATAACTTCAAAAGTGATTTATTTTTGAAAAAAATTGTTGTGATTCCTGAAAACATTGTTCCTGATTTTAACTAAACCCTACCACAAGAATACTGCTTGTTTTGGTTCTCTGAAATCACATGACTCAAATCCATTTGTTTCTGATGTTTCCATGCCATGCTTGATATAATCATGTGACTACTGATTCTGAATGGAGTTTGCTATGAAATGTGTTTGATTTGTAAAGTTTTGTTCTTGACTTTAACAAAATCCTACTATGCAATGCTTTTTGTTTTGCTCTTTGATGATAAATTGCATATGCATGTGGTTTAAATTGTGAATGTCCTCTTTGCCATGCTTGTCACATTTATTTGACCACCTATCATTGTTGTTTACCATGTTCATATTTGGAATTCCATTTCATATGTTAATTACTGCTTACTGCTTGGAATTATTGAACTTATGTTCCATCATATTTCAACTATTTGTAACTCTTATTTATAAGATGTTATATCCCCCTTCCTTCCAAAGGAAAAGTCTTTCTATTGATTTCAAGATCATAGAAAGCTCATTATTACCTTGGCCTCATAGTCATAGGTAGCTCTTGACCTCATAGTCATTAGCAACATCTTCAACCTTTGGCCTCATAGTCATAGGTAGCTCTTGGCCTCATAGTCATTAGCAACATCTTCAACCTTTGACCTCATAGTCATAGGACTACCATCTTGACCTCATATTCATCTTACCATCTTGACCTCATAGTCATCTTACCATCTTGACCTCATAGTCATCTTACCATCTTGACCTCATAGTCATCTTACCATCTTGACCTCATAGTCATCTTACCATCTTGACCTCATAGTCATCTTACCATCTTGACCTCATAGCCACCTTCCAACTTTGACCTCATAGTCACAAAGTCTCTCTATTGACCTCATAGTCATAGATAGCTCATTATCACCTCGGCCTCATAGCCACCTAGCCTTTGACCTCATAGTCATTAGCGATATCTTTATCTCACCCTTAGCAAGCAAACATAACATAACACAAGCTTAAACAAGAGGTTCCCGTAGAGTACTACGGATATTAAGGGTGCTAATACCTTCCCTTAGTATAACCAACCCCCGAACCTTAGATCTTCCCCTTTAGGTTTTTTTAACGATCTTGAACCTTTCCTTTGGATAAATCAAAGTCGGTTGTAAAAGAAATGTGATGCAAATTAATTAATAATTTGTTATCCCATTTTCACCGCAACAGTGTTCCTAGCCAGATCATTACTGATAATGGATCTAACTTGAACAACAAGATGATGAAAGAGTTATGCGCAGAGTTCAAAATCGAACACCATAACTCATCTCCCTACCGACCCAAGATGAACGGAGTGGTAGAATCAGCTAACAAGAACATCAAGAAGGCCGTTCAAAAGATGGTTGTAACCTATAAAGATTGGCACAAGATGCTACCCTTTGCTCTTCACGGCTATCGTACATCTGTTCGAACTTCAACAGGGGCAACCCCTTTCTCTCTAGTATATGGCATGGAGGCAGTGCTCCCCATAGAAGTAGAGATTCCATCAATCCGGGTATTGATGGAAGTTAAGCTAACAGAAGCTGAATGGTGTCAAAGTCGACACGACGAACTGAACCTAATCAAAGAAAAGTGAATAGCGGCACTGTGCCACGGTTAGTTGTATCAATAAAGGATGAAGAAGGTGTTTGACAAAAAGGTCCGACCTCGTGTCTTCAGGAAAGGAGACCTCGTGCTCAAAAAGATACAATCATTTCTCACTGATTCGCGGGGCAAATGAACTCCGAATTATGACGGCCCCTATGTGGTCAAGAAAGCTTTCTCAAGCGGCGCCTTGAGACTCGCAACCATGGATGGAGAGGAGTTTGCCTACCCCACAAATGTTGACGTAGTCAAAAAATACTTCGCCTAAACTAAAAAAACAAAAGACGTCTCGGTGGATTGAAAACCCGAAAAGGCGGTCCAGGCAAAAATTAGAGACACAATTAAAATCATCCCGGTGGATTGGAAATCTCAAAGTACAATCCAGGGGAAAATCCCCAGTTACAATGATATCCATCAGGAAAACTCCAGTCAAGTTCATCTTCGACGGAAGCTCAGGATGTCCAGAATTCAAAGTTGGTAGAAGGATAACGGTCGTTATGTTTCAATGTAGCCCTTTTCCCTTAAATTACCATTTTCTAAACTTTGTAAATACTCCATGGAATCACGCGTTTGGCTAATTTCCATCCTATCAATAAAATTTGAGCCCTGGTGTTGTTGTTTGCAATTCTTATTTGTTTTAGCTTTACAGAACAACATTTTAACATGATCAACGGTTCTTGAAATAAAACAAAAATGAATTTACTTGTCAACATTTTTCTGCTTTTAAAATAAAGATGACAATTCTTTTGACTGTTGAACGTCGAACGAACATCGATCGCTTCTCCAGAAGTAATCGAGCTTCAAAGTGCAGAATCAAAGTACTCCTTCTTAGCTAGTACACCTGAATGAAGGATCAACTGTGTCAGAGACCAGGTTTCGTCTGACACCCTCGACAGAGTTCTCATCTCCTAAGTCTGACCAACGTAGCTCCCAACAGGGACTAGCCCTCCTAAGCAAGGCATAATTGCTATTTTCTGAACCAGCGATACTTTTCATCTCCCATTGTGGCCGAGTATCCAGTCGTTTTCATCCACTAGTCTGTATGTCGCGTCAGTTTTGTCAGCATATACATACATACATCATGCATTATTGATTTAAATTCATATTCATATTGCATCACTATCACTCTAGTCGGTCTTATTCCCTAGTGATAATCGTCTTTTCAACCGAGTTGTCAGTTCTTTCCTCGTCGAGAAAGATGGCGTCTGACCAACCGCTCCTCCACTTTGCTGCTGAATTGAAGTGGGTCCCTTGACCACTTTGATAACTTGAACCTCTGAAAGGCCAGAGAACCTTCAGCCAAAGTCACTCTTCGCCATTGAAGATGATGTCTTCGCTTTCCCGGATTAAGGAAAATCCCCAGAGAAAGCCTCTTAATCAGAGATTCGGCAATGCAACCGTTTTTCTCCGAAAAATTTCGCTAACGAAAAGGTCGTCAGTACCTCAAAATTGGATCACATCATATGGAATTTCTCCGAGAAGATCCCGAGAAAGGAATGATGTAATATCCCCAAGCAGAAGGCAGTCTCTCAAGAGACTCGTTTTCCCCCAGTATAGTCAACGAATGGCGTCTCCAACAGAGAAGTTTGTACACCTCTACAACTCAGACGGCTGGGTTCCCCAGCAACTCTGACATCAGATCTTTTTCCATCAAATTGCATCTCCCCAGGAAAATTTGGCGAGAAGTTTGAGGAAAACCGCTACAAACAGCGTCCCTTGTCAAGAAGTTTATTGACAAAAGAAACTGAGACCAGTTCCTTGGTAGGAAACCAGGATCGAGGGGAAGTTTATTTCTGAAACTGAGACCAGTTCCTTGGTAGGAAACCAGGATCGAGGGGAGGTTTATTTCAGAAACTGAGACCAGTTCCTTGGTAGGAAACCAAGATCGAGGGGAAGTTCATTTCAGAAACTAAGACCAGTTCCTCGGTAGGAATCCAGGATCGAGGGGAAGTTTACCTTTTCTAAGTATCATTGCTTAGCAAAAGAAGATGGATGAGCAAACTACCAAGCATAACCACCATCAAAATTTTGGGTATTCTGATATTTAATCCTCTTGCACCCCGAATGCCCAAATACCTTCGCCATTCACACCTTCGGGTCCAAGAAGATTAAATAGGGGCATCTGTCATACCCCAAATTTTGACCACTAAGATTCCCCATCATTGTGCAAATCATCATCACAATATGGATGGACCATTATACCTCATTTGTCTCCCCAAAAATGGGTGAGCATCCACTACAATCAAACTTGGGGTTCCAAGCCCTCTCAGAGCTCTTAGACCAAGGATCAATCAAGGAATGACATGATCTTCAACTTGTCTAAACCTCTCAAATATCCACAATGGATCAAGAGGACTCCCACCTCAAGAATCAAGCACAAAGTTGCAACATTTCAAGTGGATTAAGCCTCAAGATCGCCAGTGTCACCAAATTAAGGTTTTGGTCGACTGGGGCCTCCAGATGGAAATTTTCCTCTGGGCATGAGCCAAAGGCTTCAAATCACAACCTAAGATCCTCCAAGGGACATCATGAACCCAATCATCAAGTCAATTTTACCTCAGGGGATGCATTCATAAAAAATCAGGAATTAGGGTTTCTTGACCTAATTCACCCCTAAGTTGACTTTTGGGACAAAACATGAGCCAAGACCTCAAGAGAGGATTTGAGGGTCTCTAACACACTACATTGATCCATTTTCAACAATGGATTGATCCAAGAAGCTTGATCAACAAGTTTCAAATTCATCAAAACCACAATTAGGGTTTCGCAGGAAAAGTCAAATGTGCCTTTGACTTTTGACCCAGACATGATCCCAAACCTTGGGACATGATTCAATACACCCTATAACACCTATGAAATCAATCCATCAAGTTTTATTTAGGTCAAGGACTTGATTTCATAGAGGATCGCACAGTTTGGAGTTCATTTGACAAAAAGTCAACTGTGCACAAAAGTCAACTTTGACTTTTTGAGATTTTTCACAATTATGGTTCTTTGACCCTAAAATGATGTTAATATGTGATTTGGATCATCATTCATCAATAAAAATCAAGAAAAGTGGGATAACTTGTAAAGGGGTAACCATAAAAAACTTAGAAATTTTCTAAGTTATGGAACAAAGTGGCTAGGGTATTAACTTCCAAGGACCATAACTTGAGATCCAAGCAACCATTTGGGCTGATCCAAGGATGGATTTGTAGCTCTCATGGAATAATTTAAAAGTGTCAACTACACCTCATTCCAATTCATCATAGATTTTGAGTTATGGTTGGATCAAAATGGCTGAAAACATGAAATGCCACTTTTTCCAACACTTAGTGAAATTTTCACTAAGTCAGAATCTGTCTTGTTTTTTTTTCAAAAGTAGGGGGATTGTTCACTTGGATACAAAAATTATCAAGACAAACTATGATCACACATGTGTTGTATCATATAAGATCTTTCCAAAATGGCCAAGAACTTCATGAAACTCCACTTAAGCCATGAGATATGACAATGACAATGTGCCTTGCTGCAAACTGTCATGGCAAGGCAGATTTGTGCATTTTGCTCGATTTGAGCAAATTTTGCAAATGACAAACAAGTTTATCCATATGAACACCTCGGGGGGAGACCAAGGAGGGACAAACACTGATCCATCAGCCTCCCAAGTCCTTGGAACTAAAAGTAGCATGCCAAACCTATAAATGCCTAAAAGAGGGACAAGACTCCAATTTTGGTTTAGAGCATTTAATGGATGCACCAAGGTGGCATGGACTGAGCCATTTCCAACTGAATTCAGTCAAGACTTATCCAAGAACTAGGAAACCAGCAGCCTGTGCTCTAACCTCTAGTCAATGGCTAGAGGAGACTTGGATTCCTATTGATCAACATTTGCCAAACTTCCGCAGCAGTTACCATTCACTATTGCTTCCAAAATAAACTTGCTCTACTATAAATAGAGCTCATTTGTGCTCAGTTTGAGTACACCAAAGCCATCAAACAGATGTTTTCCTCAAAATCTCTTCCTTCACTCCAAAATTTCCTTCCAAAGCAAGTCACTATCGGGTTTTGAGTTTGAGAGCAATTCCAACCAAACCAATCACACACACACACACCTCATAAACATCATATAGAAGTGATCCAAACACTTAAACAACATCTGAAACACTGATTTCTCAAAATCACCATCCAAATGCTCAAGCTTTTAGAAGACTTGCAGTTGGGGTACTATCTTCAATTCCAGCTTGTTTCAAACCACTCCAAGCATTCAGACACTCACTTGGCACCTAAGGAAGCTGTGAAAATCATTGGAACCAGCTTGCAACACCTATAACACAAAACACGGTCACCAGCTGCAAGAGGTAGGCATGAGCTCTTCTAACTCTATGATCCGTGCATTTTTTGCTGCACAATAATTTTGACATATGTTCATAATCATGCATAGAGTGTTTACCCTCAATCAATTGCTTTGTTTAAATCGTGTATGGAATTTCTGAGCCTTCATGCAAATTTTAGGGTTCTTGAGGTTTCTCTTTGATTTCTTATTCCATGCTTAAAATAAATGAAATTAAAGACCATAGACATTATCGTGAGGTGAAAACTAGCAGATTGATATGTAGATTGCATGATATCATCAAGTATTCAGTGAGATTGGATAGAAAATGCAAATCTGCAGAAACAGAGGGTGGCGCGTGTTCTTGGCATGTTCTTGGCACCATTTTTTGAATATTTGAATATTTGAATTTTGTGATTTTATTTAATTGATTCAAAAATTAATTTCTCTCTAGTTTTTAATGATTTTGAGTTGATTCTTTTTTTAATAATTCACAAAAATGTTAAAATATTTTATTTTACCAAAAAAATCCTAAAAATATTAATTATTTCATATACTTGATATTTTTACAAATAATTAATATTTTATTTGTTTTTCAACATTTAAAATGTTTTTTCTCCCTTGATTTTCCAAACTTAATTGACTTCCAATCATTTTGTGGATAGAAACATGATTTTTGAGACATTGATCCAAGATCACAATTTGTTTTCACACATGTTTAACAATTTTGATCATTTTAATTGAATTTTTATTCAATTAAAATATATTTTGAAAACAAATTAGGGTTTTGATTAATTCAACCCTCATCAAAAAATTTCAAAATCTTTGGGCCTCTATTAGAGTGTAAGACCCATCCCCTTTGTAAATACACCACTTTTTGGGCCTCAGCCATTGTATAAGTCCCACTGTATTTTCAAAAACAACAGTGCGATCGTCGCCTTTTTAACAAAACCAATTAGGCCTCTACTCGAGCTATAAGTCCCATTCCTTTACAAAAACAATAAATTATTGGGCCTCTAATAGAGTGTAAGACCCAATCCCCTTTTAACCAAAACCTTTTTGGGCCTCAGACATTGTATAAGTCCCTCTGCTTTAAAAGAAAAATCTCAGCGTGATCGCCAGTTCAAAAACAAATCATCTGGGCCTCCCCTCGTGTTGTAAGCCCCATTTCTTTTCTTTTCAAAATCTCTGGGCCTCTAATAGAGTGTAAGACCCATCCCCTTGTACATAAAAACTTTTTGGGCCTCACATATTGTATAAGTCCCTCTGTACAATTTACAAAACAACGGTGCGATCATCGTTAAAACTTGGGCCTCTCCTCGAGCTGTACGCCCCAACAATATTTTCAAAGCACTTTCTCCTTTGATTTTGAATTCAAATATATGTTGTTATCAAAACTTTCTTTGTTGAACAAATAACCAAACAGCATGGAATCTCTACAATGGGTGAGTGTTTATCCGCTTTCATTTACCGCTTTCATATGTACATAAATTTATTGTTGGGCTGCTTCACTGTAAGTCTTCTTTCACATCCTTTTATATACTTGTCACATATCCACTGTGTAATACTAGTATAGTTATTTAGAGTTTTCCCCAAGAACTACGTCTAGCACTAGGTAAAGCCTTGTTGGTCACTCTTAAATACAAACAAAACTAGATCCCCGTAGGATTTCCAGATACAGTCTTCCCTTCTCTTGGGGTTAAACAATATGGAACAAAGAGAAAGGCAGTATTCTCGATGAACCTTTTCTCAAACTGTCACCCTTAAAATTGTCAAAGAACCTCTAACTCCCCAAAGATGATCTTTTCTCCATGAATGGCATCTCTTTAGTTTCTTCCAAATTCTCAAACTTTCCTGGAATGATCTCTTCTCGGTGAATTGTATTTTTTGAACTTCTCTTGGTTTGGGGACCCACAGACTTCCTAAAAGCATCCCCGCCTCCTCTTGGGGGTTGTACAAGGACCCTTCGGCTTCTTAGAAGTTCTCATGCCTTCTCTTGGGCTTAATACAAGGACCCTGACGATCTCTTAAAGGTATAAGACAGAATTTAGTCATCCTTTGCTAGAGCAGTCTTTCCAGCGTCAAAACTCCGGTCGTTGTAAGCTTGATATTTATCCCTTAATGCTCGTGCCTCCTCTAGGGCATAGTACCATAGAGAAAACTCTAGACTTGGACAGTCAAAGACCCTTGAGTCTCAAAGACATTCTCAAGTTCCTTTCAAACATGGGAAGAAACCCCGGTCTCTTCCAGGAGAGTTCCCCACACTTGGACCCGCTTCAGGATCTCCAGAATCCACAGCGGTAAGGCAGCCTCCTCTTGGGCTTTGTACAAATGATTCTCCCTAGCAGAGCTAACCTTTTCAGACTCTCTTGTTGAGTCAATCACTTTTTTAGCCTCCATCTCGGGCTTCGTACGAGATAGAAAAACACTCTCTTGTTGAGTATAAAGGACTCTCTTGTTGAGTCAAACCACTTTTAGCCTTCGTCTTGGGCTTCGTACAAGACATAAAAACCCACTCTCTTGTTGAGTATAAAAGACTCTCTTGTTGAGTCAATCCATTTTTTAGCCTCCGTCTTGGGCTTTGTACAAGACATGTAAATCATTCTCTTGTTGAGTATAAAAGACTCTCTTGTTGAGTCAACCTCCTTTTAGCCTCCATCTCAGGCTTCGTACGAGATAGAAAAACACTCTCTTGTTGAGTATAAAAGACTCTGTTGTTGAGTCAGTCTCCTTTTAGCCTCAATCTCGGGCTTCGTACGAGACAACAAATCACTCTCTTATTGAGTATAAAAAACTCTCTTGTTGAGTCAAACAACCTTCAGACTCTCTTGTTGAGTCAATCACTTGTTCAAGACTCTCTTGTCGAGTCAACCTTTTTAGCCTCCGTCTTGGGCTTTATACAGGACAGATAAAAGTACTCTCTTGTTGAGTCAAACCAATCCAGCCTCCATCTTAGGCTTTATACAAGATACATTCTCCCCAATGGAGTCAAACTCCCTTTTTGTCTCAATCTTGGGCTTTGTACAAGACAGAAAGAACATTTTCCCCTGAAAAGTCAAAATTCCCGCCTCCTCTTAGGCTTTGTATAAAGAAAACCCTGGTTGAGTCAATCAACCTTTTAGCATCAAAGTTGTGCGTTGCTCACAGCATACAAACATCAACAACTCCTCTTTAGAGATGACAAATTCTCTCTCAGCCAAAACCCTTTAGCTTCACATCTTGGGCTTTGAACAAGATACAAACCACCTTTAGCTTCATGTCTTGGGCTTTGAACAAGACACCAAAACACCTCTTTCCTCCCAAAGAATAGGAGGAACTATGATCGCTCTGATTTCCCTGTTTCATTAAACTGGAATACATAAGCATAAGATTGTAAAATCTTAGCGAGCATACTAATCAAAAACCTAAAATCTCGTACCTTCACACATCAATCGAAAAGCATCAGACCTAACATATTACCAATAGCCTAGACACTATTTTTAAGCGAATAACCCTAAAGAAGAACCCCTCTTGATAGAATTTGTAAACCAACAGTTTTGACTGTTTAATCTCAGTTTGCAAGCAGGGTTAATTGGAGACATCTATTTCCCTTCCTTAATCATCTCAACAGTATAAAAAATGAATCGAACTGTAGTTCCAAAGCGATAGTGAGTCGAAACCACAAAAATCATGCTACACACTCCATTATTCACTCTCACATTTTCAATTTCCAAAATAAACTCCTAACAAACTTTCTCTCTCTCATTCACACTATATAAACTCCTAAACCCTAAAAAATCAACACACAACTTCATTTTGCTCAAGAATTCAGATCTGAACAAGCTCCCTCTCTCACTCAATAACTTTCAAATTCGAGTCACTTGTTTCTCCAAGTTTTCCATTGTTTCATTGCTGGATTCACACTCCTTGAAGGTTGGGAGAGTATTTGGGAGCATTTCTGAAGCCATTTGAGCAATGAGAAGAAGCAATGGACTGTCTCCACTAGGTAACTCTTCTCCTTCATATTTCATCCATGCTAGACGTGCATTGACCTCCTTGTGGTTGTTTTTGAAGCCCTACATCATTGTAGGTAAGATTGGTGTTGTTGTTGTCTTGATTTTGTGAGATTTCAGTTTGTGTGTCTTTTGTTCGTGCTCATTTTTCATGGCTTAAAAGTGGATATTAATGATTTTTTATGATAGATTTATGTTCTCCATGAAAAACCGTGCAAGGTGATGTCGAGTTTTAATGATTTTGATAGTGTTTACAGTGAGCTCCGGCAAGGGTCCTCCGAAGAAGACAACCGGAGCCCTAGCTCCGGCGTCTGAGATGGTTTAGTGAGGTGGCGTGTTTGAACTCTTAACCGGCTGATGTGGTGATGATGTGTTGCCAACGTGTTTAAGTGACTTTGCATGCGTGGCTTTTTGTTTTTGATTCTAATGGTTTAATGGGCTCGACTCTTTTTGTTTTTGATTTCTGCACCCCTGATTTATGGCCCATGGCGCATGTGTACATGAGATTAGTTCATTCTGATTTTGCTATGGCACCCCATCCCTTTATTTCTTCCTTTTATTTTTATTTTCTTTATATTTTCATTTTGATTTTTATTTTAATTGTTTAAATCATTTTAAAAATTGGAAAAAATACTTTTCTGATTAATTGATGTCTTGAGATAATTTTCATTTATTTTATTTTATTTTGAATTAATTTGTGAAGTGGTTTGACAACTTTGTCCTTGGCTAGGGTTTTTTGATATTGATGCCTTTTGATTATCCTCTTGTATCAATTCTTTTACCATGTTTTGACACTTAAATGATGAATGTTTGGATGCTTGGATGATGAATTTTTTTTTGCTTTTCAATTGGTTTTAATTGATCCTCGATGCATGCTCGATTAGTGACCTACATGAGTTTGTTTGACTTGATTTGGTGATGCATTTATGCAATACTTTTGAGATCTTTTTCATGATTAATATTTATTGTCTTAACCTGAATTAGAGCTTTGGACCCACATTTATTTGGCCATTTATCTTTTTTTGGTTGAATTTTCAATTTGATGATGTTTTGATCTTGACTCTTGGATGTTCTTGACCTAGTTTCTTAGGATTGTGTTCTTGGGTGATCCTTTGATGTCAATGATTCTTGTTTGCCTTGATTGACTTATTTAAGGTTCTGACCCTCATGTTTGGATGTCCATTGCATGATCATTTTTCCTTGTTTGCCTCACATGATCATTTGTTTCTTTTTATGGATGACTTGCATTGATGATTGTCTAGTTTCTTGTCCATGCTTTAAACATGATTCTTCTTGAACTTTCTTGATATCTTGGAGTTGGTTTTGAATTGAATTATTTGAGTATGCTTCTGACCTTCATGATTTAATGTTCAATACTTGATCCTTTGGTCTTTAGACCTTACTTGGATGTTTTCCTAGTTTTGATGCATGTTTTGAACTTGATCCTTGATGATTCTTCTTGTTATGCATAAGTTGATGTTTGAATTGATATCCATGTTCATGCTACTGCCTCATCTTGATACCATTGCCCAAATTTCATTGCTTGAACCATATGTGACTTGTTTTCATGAGATAATGGTTTACTAATGCATAGTCTTTGGTGTGGTTCATGTTGGATGGTGTTGTGCTTCTCTTTTTGTCTTTGAAATGAGTTGATCATTATGTGGTGTGAGTTCTGACTTTACTTGATTATTATCTTGTTTGACTCATGTTGTCTTTGTATGTTGATTAATGGTGTTGATTATGATTCTAAGACAAGTTTGCTTGTGCACTTCTTTGATTACCTTTACTTACCCATTTGAACTTGAATGTGTGAGCACCTAAAGCATGTTTGGTAATGATTGAGAATGTGTATGTTGATTGTGTGCTTTATCCATCTTTGACGTATTGACTCATATGATAAGCATACTTTTTCTTTAGCCTTGGTGTTTGATTCTTCTTACATTATGGTGCTTTGACATTCTTCTTCTCTTCTTCTCTTTTCTTCTCCTTTGAGTTTGGGATTCCTATTTTTTGTTTGAGATATAGTTGTATAATGTTTACTTGTGTTTGATCACATGCTCCCTTAAGGCACCTAGTTTGAACTTAATCTTTGATTAAGTCCAAAGTAAGATAGACATCAGACTCTTAATCTTTTCATGACAACATTAGGGTAGTCCCTTTTAACCTCAACTTTAGAGCCACCTTTGTATGATAACATTAGGTAGACTTCCCTTTCTTATCCTTAACTATAGGGCCATATTGCATGACAACATCTAGGTGAGCTTCCCTTAGATTTTCTTTTTCCCTTTGAGTCCATCTCTTCTCTCTCAAAACAAAATCAAAACACTTAATAAATACGATGAGTATTGTGCACCACGAGCCTTAAGTATATGGGAAATGATAAGAGAGAGTCTCTCCTTACCTTGTCTAGAGTGTTTTGTATACGTCCCATCTTGGGTCGATCTTACGAAGCATTCGATCCTATGTCATAGACTTTAGTGTAATACGAATCTCAAATAAGGTCAATTCACTTCTATTAAAACTCTCAAACAAACTGCAAATCATTTTTATCCTTCGGGATTGTCAGTCAGTCCTTTTTTCAGAAAGGGCATGTTATTTTCGTTTTATCCCAAACAGGCATCTAACCTAACTGCTGGAATGTGAACTTAGCATCGCTCATAAAAAATATTTAACAATTCATAGGCTGAACTACGAACGCTCTGATTTCCTCATTCTCGTCCGAATGAGGATACGTAGGCACAAGACGGTGAAGTCTTGCCGAGCAACCTTCCTGCCTTTTTTCCCGTAGTCCTTCAAACTACGTTGACTCTAACTTTCCCATTGGACGAGGGAATACTTAGGCCTAGGATGGTAAAGTCCTATCGAGTCTCCTTTTGTCCTTCCCCTTTTCGTTTCTGTTAGCAAGTAGGCTTTAGATAACACACCCTTTGAATAGAGCAACAAGTGTGGATCCCGTTGAATACAACAGATGCGATGGGGTGTTAATACCTTCCTCTCGCATAATCGACTCCCAAACTCAGGATTTGGTTGCGAGACCATGTCCCTTTCCATTTTTGAGGTTTATTCGAATCGTTTCCTTTCCCCCTTTGGAATAAATAATGTTCGGTGGCAACTCTGTTTTCTTCCGGTTGTTTTTCGCGTTGCGACAGACAGTGCCTACAACATAATCGCTTGCATCACGCATTATAATAGGCGCAGAGATCAAAGCGTATTTGAGTTGTTGAAATTCCTATAAGCATTTGTCGTCAAAGATGAATTCAGCGTTGTCATGCCCCAAATTTTGACCACTAAGATTTCCCATCATTGGGAAAATCATCATCATAATATGGATGAACCATCATACCTCATTAGTCTCCTCAAAGATGGGTGAGCATCCACTACAATCAAAAATTAGGGTTTCAAGCCCTCTCTGAATGCTTAGGCAAAGGATCAATCAAGAATTGACATGATCTTCAACTTGTCTAACCTCTCAAACATCCACAATGGATCAAGAGGACTCCTACAGCAAGAATCAAGCACAATGTTGCAGCATTCCAGGTGGATTAAGCCTTAAGATTGCCAGTGTCACCAAATTAGGGTTTGGTCGACCAGGGCCTCCAGATGGAAATTTTCCTCTGGGCATGAGCCAATGCTTCAAAGCATAACCTAATATGCTCCATGGGACATCATGGACCCAATTATCAAGTCAATTTTGACCTCAGGGGATGCATTCATCAAAAATTGGGAATTAGGGTTTCTTGACCTAATTCACCCCTAAGCTGGATTTTGGGATAAAACATGAGCCAAGACCTCAAGACATGATTTGAGGGTCTCTAATAAATCACATTGATCCATTTGTAACAATGGATTGATCCAAGAAGCTTGAGCAGCAAGTTTCAAATTCATCAGAACCACAATTAGGGTTTTGAGGAAAAAGTCAATTGTGCCTTTGACTTTTGACCAGGACATGCTCCCAAACCCTAAGACATGATTCAATACACCCTATAAAACCTATGAAATCAATCCATCAAGTTTGATTTAGGTCAAGGACTTGATTTCATAGAGGATCGCACAGTTTGGAATTCATTTGACAAAAAGTCAATTGTACACAAAAGTCAAACTTTGACTTTTTGAGATTTTTCATAATTATGGTTCCTTAACACTAAAATGATGTGAATGTGTTGTTGGAATCATCATTCATCAATAAAAATCAAGAAAAGTGGGATAAGTTGTAAAAGGGGTAACCATAAAAACTTAGAAATTTTTCTAAGTTATGGAACAAAGTGGCTAGGGTACCAACTTTGGAGGATCATAACTCCTAAACCACAAGGCCATTTTTCCCCATTCAAAGCTGGATTTGTAGCTCTCATGGCCCTCTACAAAAGCTTCAAACATAACTCATTCCAATTCTTCATGGATTTTGAGTTATGGAATTATCAAAATCACAAAAAGTGAAAATGTCACTTTTTTCCAACACTTAGTGAAATTTTCACTAAGTCAGAATCAACCTTCACTTTTTCCAAATGTAGGGGCATTTCTCACTTGGATCCAAAAAGTATCAAAACCAATTATGATCAAACAATTGTTGTATCATATGAGGGCTTTCCAAAATGACCAAGAACTTCACCAAACTCAACTTGAGCCTTGAGATATGACAATGGCAACATGCCTTGTTGAAAACTGTCAAAGCAAGGCAGATTTGTGCATTTTTCTCGATTTGCCAAATTTGTGCAAATGACAAACACACTTATCCATATGAACACCTCAAGGGGAGACCAAGGAGGAACCAACTCTGATCCCAAGCCTCCCAAGTCCTTGGAACTAAAAATAGCATGCCAAACCTAAAAATCCCTAAAGAGGGGACAAGACTCCAATTTTGTTTTGGGGCATTCAATGGATGCACCAAGGTGACAAGGACTGAGCCATTTCCAACTGAATTCAGTCAAGACTTATCCAAGACCAAGGGAACCAGCAGCCTGTGCCCTAACCTCTAGTCAATGGCTAGAGGAGACTTGGATTCTCATTAATCAACATTGGCCAAACCTATGCAGCAGTTGCCATTCATATTCCTTGCAAAAAAAACTTGTTATACTATAAATAGAGCTCATTTGTGATCAGTTTGAGTACACCAAAGCCATCAAACAGATGCTTTCCTCAAAATCTCTTCTTTCACTCCAAAATTGCCTTCCAAAGCAAGTCACTATCGGGTTTTGAGTTTGAGAGCTATTCCAATCAAACCAATCACACAAACACCTTATAAACATCATATAGAAGTGATCAAAACACTCACACAACATCTGGAACACCAAAATCACAAAATCACTAGCCATCTGCACAAACCTTTGACAGATTTGCAGTTGGGGTACCATGTCAAGTTCCAAATCATTTCCATTCATTCCAACCATCCAGACACACTCCATAGCACCTAGGGAAGCTATCCACATCCTTGGAACCAAGTTGTAACACCTCTAACACAAAACATGATCACCAGTTGCAAGAGGTAAGCATGGGCTCTTCTAACTCTATGATCCATGCATTTTTTGCTGCACAATAATTTGGCCATATGTTCATAATCATGCATAGAGTGTTTTCCCTCAATCAATTACTTTGTTTGAATCGTGTATGGAATTTTTGAACCTCATGCAAATTTTACGGTTCTTGAGGTTTCTCTTTGATTTCTTATTCCATGGTTAAAATAAATGAAATTAAAGACCATAGACATGATCGTGAGGTGAAAACGAGTAAATTGATATGTAGATTGCATGATATCATCAAGTATTCAGTGAGATTGGATAGAAAATGCAAATCTGCAGAAATAGAGGGTGGCGCGTGTTCTTGCCATGTTCTTGGCGCCATTTTCAAATATTTGAATAGTTGAATTTTTGTGATTTTATTTAATTGATTCAAAAATTAATTTCTCTCTGAGTTTTAATGATTTTGAGTTGATTCTTTTTTTAATAATTCACAAAAATGCTAAAATATTTTATTTTCCCAAAAATTCCCAAAAATATTATTTATTTCATATACTTGATATTTTTGTAAAGAACTAATATTTTAATTGTTTTTTGACACTTAAAATATTTTCTCCCTCTTGATTTTTCAAATTTTAGTGATTTCCAATCATTTTGTGGATAGAAACATAATTTTTGAAACATTAATCCAAGATCACAATTTGTTTTCCACATGTTTAACAATTTTGATCATTTTAATTGAATTTTTATTCAATTAAAATATATTTTGGAAAATAAATTAGGGTTTTGATCAATTCAACCCTCATCAAATCTTTTTCAAATACCTTTGGGCCTCTTGGTAGAGTGTAAGACCCAACCCTTTGTAAATACAATCCTTTTTGGGCCTTAGTGTGTTGTATAAGTCCCGATTCCGTCTAAAGGTTCGACACGATCGTCGCCTTTTTTTACAAAACATCTTTGGGCCTCTCCTCGAGCTATAAGTCCCAATTCTTTTTCTTTAACCTTTGGGACTCTATTAGAGTGTAAGACCCAACCCCCTTTTAACCAAAACTTTTTTGGGCCTCAATGCATTGTATAAGACCCAGTACGGTAAAGAAACCTCGGCGCGATCGCCAGTTCAAAAATCAAATCATTTGGGCCTACCCTCGAGTTATAAGCCTCATTCTTTTTCTTTAAACACCTTTGGGCCTCTTGAGAGAGTGTAAGACCCATCCCTTTGTACAGAAAACCTTTTTGGGCCTCAGTCACTTGTATAAGTCCCTGTACAAAACAACAGTGCAATCACTGATAAAACCTTGGGCCTCTCCTTGAGCTGTAAGCCCCAACAATACTTTCAAAGCACTTTCTCCTTTGATTTTGAATATAATATTGTTATCAAAGCTTTCTTTGTTCAACAACTAACAAAACAACATGGAAGCTCTACAGCCGAGTAAGTGTTTACCCGTTTTCTTTATCCGTTTTCATATATATAACTGTATTGTGGGGCTGCTCAATGTAAGTCTTCTTTCACAAACTTTTATATACCTGTCAAATATCAACTGTGTAATACTAGTATAGTTATTTAGAGTTTTCCCCGGTAACTACGTCTAGCACTAGGTAAAGCCCTGTTGGTCACTCTTAAATACAAACAAAACTAGATCCCCATAGGATTACCAAACACAGTCTTCCCTCCTCTTGGGGTTAAACAATATGGAGACGTGAAAGACAACATTCTCTGTGAACCCTTTCTTAGACTGTCACTCTTAGAAATCGTCAAAGAAACTCTACTCCCCAGAGATGATCTTTTCTCCGTGAATGGCATCTCTTGAGTTTCTTCCAAATTCTCGGACTTTCCTGGCTTGATCTATTCTTGGTGAATGGCATGTCTTGAACTTCTCAGGGTTTAGGGACCCACATGCTTCTTAAAAGCATCCCCGCCTCCTCTTGGGCATTGTACAGGGACCCTTTGGCTTCTTAAAAGCTCTCATGCCTTCTCTTGGGCTTAGTACAAGGACCCAGAGACCTCTACGGGTATAGGAATAGAACCGAGTCATTAATTTGCTAGAGCTGTCTTTCTGAGTCAAGTGTCAGACCTGTTAATGGGTTGACCTTCATCCCTTAACATACCAACCTTCTCTTGGGCATTATACAAATATCATTCACTACCTGACAATCAATTTCTCAAAACTCCAGTAGACTTGGACAGTCTCAATACCCTTTGGATTTCCCATTTCCTTAAAGAACAGGAAATAACCCTGATCCTCCGATCAGTGCCAAAGCACAACCTTACCTTTAATCTTCATAAGAACTAATTTTCTCTCTATCCAACATATTGGACCTGTCACTAAATTAAAATAGTCACCAGCACAATAGCCTCCTCTTGGGCCTTGTACAAATTATTCTCCCCGACGGAGCTAACCTTTTCAGACTCTCTTGTTGAGTCAACCCACTTTTAGCCTCCATCTCGGGCTTCGTACGAGATATAAATCACTCTCTTGTTGAGTATAAAAGACTCTCTTGTTGAGTCAACAACTTTTAGCCTCCATCTCGGGCTTCGTACGAGATATAAATCACTCTCTTGTTGAGTATAAAAGACTCTCTTGTTGAGTCATCAACTTTAAGCCTCCATCTCGGGCTTCGTACGAGATATAAATCACTCTCTTGTTGAGTATAAAAGACTCTCTTGTGAAGTCAACAACCTTTAGCCTCCATCTCGGGCTTCATACAAGATAGGAAAACACTCTCTTGTTGAGTATAAAAGACCCTCATGTGGAGTCAAAACCCTTTTAGCCTCTGTCTTGGGCTTCGTACAAGACACATATAAATACACCCTCTTGTCGGGTCAATAGCCTCCTCTTAGGCTTTGTATAAGAAAACCCCAGTTGAGTCAATCAACCTTTTAGCATCAAAATTTGTGCCTTGCTCACAGTATACAAACATCAACAACTCCTTTTCCTTCATCTAATTGTTGTAAGCGGAAAGCCTCTAGATTATTTACATCCACGCCAATGTCCCTCTTTTAGCATGAGAAATTCCTAAGGAAAGATGGCATTCCTCTAAACTGAGTTAAAGTCTTCTCCTTCAGGTTAAAAATCCCCTATAAAGGAAATTATGGCATTGCAAGGTTCACATATCCCAGTTAAAGTAATTCTCCTTTATGATCAGTCACTCAACAGTTGTGACAAACAGACCCCCTTTAGAGATGACAAATTCTCTCTAAAGTCAAATCCCTTTAGCTTCACATCTTGGGCTTCGAACAAGATACAAATAGACCCTTCAGCATCACATCTTGGGCTTTGAACAAGATACAAACCACCTTTAGCTTCATGTCTTGGGCTTTGAACAAGACACCAAAACAACCTTTTTCCTCCCATAGAATAGGAGGAACTACGATCGCTCTGATTTCCCTGTTTCGTTAAACGGGAATACCTAGGCATAAGATTGAAAAATCTTAGCGATCACACTAATTAAAAACATCAAATCCAGTACCTATCCAAAATCCCCATGAATAGTCCCGTCATTTCATTCTTAACAAAATAAGCAGAGAGAGGCCCACAATCTAAACCACATCTTTAAACCAACACTCATCTGTTTAAACTCAGTATGCAAGCAGGGTTAATTGGAGACATCTATTTCCCTTCCTTAGTCAGCTTAATAGGATAAAAAATTAATCAACCTGTAGTAGCCCAGAGCGATTGTGCTTAAGAACCACGTCCAAAATCGCTCGCTACAAGCGTCTTTCATCAACAGACCAGTTAGGGGTTTTTTTATATTAGAGAAATCTTTGATGAAACGACAGTAGAAACTAGCTTGTCCTAAGAAACTTCATATCTCTCTAACTTTTTTGGTGGTTAAAGGTTTTCTATTACTTCTATCTTGGCTTTATCCACTTCAATATCCTTGTCTGACATTATGTGTCAAAGTACTATGCCTTCTCGAACCATGACATGGTAAGTTTCCCAGTTGAGTACAAGGTTGACTTTTACACACCTTTCTAGTACCATTTCCAAGTTTGTAAGACATCCTTCAAAAATTTCCCCACAAACTGAGAAGTCATCCATTAACACTTCCATAATGTCATCTAGGAAATCTGCAAACATTGCCATCATGCATCGTTGGAAAGTTGTGGGAGCGTTACATAATCCAAACAACATTCTTCGATAGGAGAATGTACCATAGGGACATGTGAAAGTGGTTTTCTCTTGGTCGTCTAAATGAATTTGGATTTCAAAGAATCCTAAGTAGCCATCTAAATAACAGAAGTGAGAGTGTCTGACCAATCGTTCAAGCATCTGGTCGATAAAGGGTAAAGGAAAATGATATTTTCTTATGGCTTTGTTCAATTTCCTATAGTCTATGCACATCCTCCATCCTGTTTTAACTCGCTTTGCTATAACTTTGCCTTTCTCATTCTTGACTATTGTAACACCTCCCTTCTTAGGTACGACATGTAATGGGCTAACCCATTTACCTCTCTCTTAACTACATCACTCATGAGGTTTTTGAATCTTCCTCTAGCATAATTATATGTATGCACATGGAAGGATGGATTCCTTTTAGATATAAAATGTTATATCCTAAGGCTATTGGATACTTCCTTAAAACATTCAATAACCGCTCAGTTTCTTCCATACCTAAGTCTGCATTGACTATTACTGGGCATTCAAGTTCTTGATATAGGAATTCATACCTTAAATTTTTAGGTAGTGTCTTAAGTTCTATAGATGGTTTCTTTGGGCAAGGCATAGGATTAGGAGTTAGTGCGAGACATTCACTCAGATTGTCATCCATATATGGTTCATGCCATTCATCATCTTCTAATATAGGTGGTGATGGAATTTTAAGGACTTCAGTGTCCTGAGGTGGTTACATCTTCATCTCCTTTACGCATTCGTCGATGATGTTTATGAAACAGCAGGTATCGTCTATAACAGGTGCTTTTAGGATTTGTGAAAGAATGAATTCGATTTTCTCCTCACCAACCTCGAAGGTTAGTTTTCCTAGTTTCACATCAATAATGGCACGAGCAGTAGCTAAAAAGGGTCTCCCTAATATGATTGGAATGTTGGGATCCTCCTTTATGTCCATTATTATGAAGTCTATGAAATTGACCAATCTGTACAGGAATGTTTTCTAACATACCAACAGGGAATTTAACATAACGGTCAGCTATTTGGAGAGTCATTCTCGTGGGCCTTAAATCGCCTAATTGAAGTCTTTCACAAGTTGAAAGCGGCATTAAATTGACGCTAGCTCCTAAATCACAAAGAGCCTTGCTATGACAAATTTTCTGATTAAACAAGGTATGGAAAAACTACCTGGGTCCTTTAACTTAGGGAGCATGTTATTTTGAATGAGGGCACTACACTCTACAGTAAGCGGCACTGTCTCATTATCCTCAAGTTTCTTCTTATTGGATAATATTTATTTAAGGAACTTGGCATAGGAAGGCATCTACGTAATAGCTTCTGTAAAGGGAATCGTAATGTTTAATTGTTTGAGAAGCTCTACAAATTTCTTAAACTGGCCTTCAGTTTTAGACTTAGCAAGTCTTTAAGGATAAGTAATGGGTGGCTTATACGGTGGTGGAGGCACGTATTGTTTCTCTTTCTCGACTACTTCTTTGGTTTTATTTTCATGCCCATTGTTAGTTGGTTCTTTTGGTTGGTCATTATTTATTGCTTTTTCAGCTTCTTTTCCAGTTTTCTGATAAATGGGCGGATTTTGAATTCTTGGATCTACTGGCCCATCTAATTTTGTCCCACTTCGCAGTGTGATAGCATTAGCATGATCTTTCGGGTTAGATTATGGTTGGCCAGTAAATAGTCCAGTAGGGTTTGTTGTTGCGGCCTGTTGTTGGTCTACTTGAGAAATTTGGGTCTCTAGCATTTTATTATGGGTAGCCATAGAGTCAACCTTACTTGCCAATTGCTTAATAAACACATTCCTGTGAATGTTCCAGTTTGTAAACTCTTTGTTTTATTGGGTTTGGGTTGCGATGAAATTTTTTATCATTAATTCTAGGTTTGACTTTTTAGGTGCTTGAGGAGCAGCAGGGGCTCCTTTTTGATAACTAGGAGGGATTGCAGACGCATGACTTGGAGCAAACAGCGCATTATTGTTCTTATAGGAAAAGTTAGGATGGTTTCTCCAACCAGGGTTATAAGCGTTGGAGTATAGGTTTCCTTGGGCATAATTTACTTGGTCGGATGGAATTCTAGCCAATAGGTTACATTCAGGGGTATTGTGCCCAGGGGTTCCACATAACTCGCAGTTAGGTGTAACAGCAGCTACGGAAGCTATTGGAGTTATGGTCAAACTCTCAATCTTTTGAGTGAGGGCATCCACTTTAGCATTGACACAGTCTATGCCATTAATCTCGTACATTCCGCCTCTCGTCTGGGTTTCTCTACAGAATTTCTCTCACCTCCCCAACGATAGTGATTTTGCGCCATATTTTCTATGAGTTGATAGGCATCTTGGTAGGGTTTATCCATTAGAGCGCTGCCAGTTACAACGTATATGGTTAGCTTGGTGTTATATAGGAGACCATTGTAAAATGTATGGATAATCAGCCATTGTTCAAGTCCATGATGTGGACAAAGCCTTAGCATATCCTTGTATCTCTCCCATGCTTCGAAAAGAGATTCTCCATCTTTTTTTTTAAATCCATTGATTTGGCTTCTTAACATAGTTGTTTTATTAGGTGGGAAATATCGTTCTAAAAAAAACTTTCTTCAATTCATTCCATGTAGTGATGAAGTTAGATGGTAGAGACTGAAGCTAGGCTCTAGCTCTATCTCTTAACGAAAAAGGAAAAAGGCATAATCAAATGTCTTCTGGATTAACACCATTGACTTTCAACGTGTATGTGTATTGTACAAACACTGGTAGATGAAGGTTCAGGTCTTCTGTAGGACTACCAGAGAACTGATTTTGTTTCACGGCTTGCAACAGTGAAGGTTTCAATTCAAAATTATGCGCCTCGATGTTGGGGGTGCGATACTCGAGTGCGTTTCCTCTTGAGACGGGGCAGCATATTCCTTAAAAGAACACTTTTGATTATCATCCATATCTGATGATTTTGGGATATTTGGATCAAGGATGTGTATTTTAATCGGTACTATCTGATTTAGCATCTTAGAATTACAAAATGATCGATCTCGTCAATCGGTTGCTCTAAGTCTTCTCCTTAGGAGCGAGTGCTTGGCATACAACTGACAAATTAAAGGGAAAATAGTTGCCTTAGTCTATATGGCACAACAACGGAGTTACGATATTGACTAAATTGGTCCCCGGCAACGACGCCAAAAACTTGATCGCGACTCTGTGAGTCTATCAGATTAACTACAAGTGCACAGTTCTATCGCGTAGTTTTAAAAGATATCCTACCCACAGAGACCAATAATCAACCTTACCGCTATCTATTGGTGTTATGTAATCTAAGGTTATTGATCTTTTGGTTAAGGGGAAATTAAAATTAAAACTAAATTAAAGCTTAGGAAAAATATATCAGAAAGGAGAGACCGGAATGTGAATCCTAGTGTACCTTAGGGACTCAATAATTCATTACGCATGTTATGTATTAAATCACTTTTTAGTAGAAAATATTAGTTTAAAAACCTTTATCTCACACTGTCGTGATATTGACTCTAGCTATACTTCTAGACCATAATGTTTTTTCGTCGCTCACCCATTTGATTCAAGAAATACTTTTTGAAAACCAATAAGTCCTAATTAATCCTAAAGCGATGTCGCTGTGTTTAGGATTAATGTCAAATTTATACTATCTTGTTCGAGCCTCACCCTGTCGTGCTATTGACTCAAAACCTTAATGTTTTCACTGTCGTGAAAAACCTTTTGGATTTAAAATTAAAAACCAGAACTATAAAAATACTATCTTCGTTCCTTTATATAAGAGACAAATCATTTTTTAGGTTCATTCAATAATCAATGTATTTGGTCAGTTTATAGACTAGATACATTGATTATTCAATGAACCTAAAAAGTGATCTGTCTCTTATAAAAAGGAACGGAGGTAGTAATTTATAAAAGTGTTACGCCAATTCATTACCGAGTCCTGTCGAAACAACGATCCTTACATACCAGACTCAAAACAATTTAGTCGGACATGGTATTAAACATAAACAAGCAATTCATGATATGTGAAATTAAAAACAACATAATAAATGGTGATAATTAAATTAATACTAAAATTCTGGAACTCTAAAACATCTTAATACTGATGTCCTCACATCAGAACATAATGTCAAGACAGATGTTACAACACATTTTATCTAACAGAACAAATAAATCCAACTGAAAATAAATTGCAGAAAGATAAATAACACAGTCAATTGTTAACCCAGTTTGGTGCAACATTACCTACATCTGGGGGCATCCAAGCCAAGAAGTAAATTCACTATGATAGCATTATTTCAAAGCTAAACACCATTGTTTACAACTTCTCACCTAATCACTACCTTGTGCAACTTCTACCTAGAAACCCTCTAGATATGAGATCCCCTTTCACTTCCTAACAGTCACAAACCAGTGACAATTCAACAATAACCCAAAATAGAAGAACACTCTTCCAAGAACAATACTTAGTTTTGCTTAAAAGCTTTAAAGTAAGGACAATACACTCTTGCTTAAAAGCTTTAGAGTGAACAAAAACAACATACAGTCAGTCTATCTCAGTGTATCAAAAGATACATGGGTGACTTACAAAGTCATACTAAAGAGACTCTCAAAATCTAAGACTCTAAAACTTCCCCTTATTTTTACAAAAGTGAAAGCCGTGAAAACATTAGGTCTAGGTTTCTCTTTATATACTCCTTAGGAGTCCATGGACTTCGAAATCTTCACCCAGATATTGCTTGATCCACACGCTAAGGGCTGCATCAATAATGCAGAAAAATTTCTTTAAATCTTGGAACAAATCATCAAATTTCCTAAATTGTTTCAACATCCAATTTTAGAAACTTATGAACAGTTGGAGATCAAATCAAATGTTCTAGATTAAATATTTTTGACCTGCAAAAATAAGTGAGATATATCCAAAAGAAATCTCACAAAATTAAATATAATATGTCAAGAATAAGACTACAGCCTGTACTGATGTTCTGGTATAACATGTCACATCAACTGTCAGAACATTTGTCTTCAATATTGACAAACCAACAAGTTTGGACATTTCTCCCAACATCTTTCTGTGAACCATGTTTTAGCAAAATTGTTGCTAATCCTAAAACCATGGAACTAACAATCTCCCTCTTTGGAAAATTTTGGCTAAAACATCATTTGCTTAATGAACCTGGAGAGAAGAATAAAAAAACAAACACAAAGCACAAGAAAGATGCATGATCAACAAAAGATATATCAGAGATATAATGCAGCTACAAACTAAATAGGTTCATTACTCCCCCTGTCATACATAACCAATGCCCCCTCTTAAGAGGAAAACCCAAATCACAAGATAGACAAACAATAACTATCCAAGTTCACACATTAGAAACACATACAGGAGAAGCCACACACATTAGAAACACATACAGCAGAAGCCACACATATTACTCAGAGCATCAGAGTAATAGATTACCAGAAAGTAATCGGGGTTCCTCATAAAACCATCAGGCTGAATGTCAAAACATATGGTTCCACATCAGTAGCAGCAGCAAGTATGATCCAGATTATCATGCTCCCCCTAAATAGTTACATACAACAAGCAACAACAATAAAAAATACTCTTCCTAAGCAGTAGTATGAACATGATATGAAGTCATGATACCTGATCCAACATCAGGATTACAAACACACTAACACTTTACTCCCCCTTTTTAGTCAAAAATTGACCAAAAAAATGAGTAAACGTAAACACAAAATAGAAACACACAATTCTAATGGAAGTAAACAACTGGAAACACAAAGCAACAGATGGAAGCATATACTATTAGGAAATTGTTACAAACCCAACCAACAAAAACAACAAAAAAAAATTCTTCTTTGAAACCAACTATCCATTCCAGCCACTTGAGTCAATGAAATTGACCTAATCTTCATCAGCATCTATGTCAGAGTCATGTAATTAAGCATGACTTTTCTTGAAGGACTTCATCTTAGTCAGAAAATTTTTCCCTGTGCTAGATGCTCTAGTAAATGATCCAACAGACGTCACAACCTTGGTCTCATCCTTCTTTGGATCAGTACACTTATCCATCTTGGCTTCCAGCACAAGAGCCCTTTTAACATCAGTATTTTAGGAGGATTGGCTCATATTGAAACACAACTTGATAAGAGGATAAAGCAACAAGGTTTTGGCTTTTAATAGAGAGAAAAACTTGATAGGAGGATAAAGCAACAAGGTTTTGGCTTTTAATAGAGAAAAAAATTTTCCCTGTCCTAGATGCTCTAGTAGATGATCCAACAGACGTCACAACCTTGGTCTCATCCTTCTTTGGATCAATACACTTATCCATCTTGGCTTCCAGCATAAGAGCCCTTTTAGCATCAGTATTTTAGGAGGATTGGCTCATATTGAAACATAACTTGATAGGAGGATAAAGCAACAAGGTTTTGGCTTTTAATAGAGAGAAAAACGACCTTTATTATATCGACCGATTGGTTAAGGATAGAATTATTGAAAGAAGTGTGATTGTCCTCGTTATCAGAGCACTACTCACATAAGAAAGAGACACTCTCTTGTTCCTTTTTCTCTCTTTCCAAGATTTGACTACAACATTTGAAATGACATTCTCCATGTCATTGAAATTTTTTTTCCTTAATACGCATGCACCACTAGATGGAAGAAAAATATTGATTACACGCCTCTCATTATGTAAAGGCTATAATTCTTCAGCAGTACAAATTCTTGAAACACCCCTGACAAAGTGATTACCAGTCCCAATGAACATGTCCAGTTGTGCAGAGTGAAAATCCTGATTGTGACCAGCTTGTCACTGTACAATGTCATGACATCCTATTTAACATTATATTCTTTTAGCATCCAACTCAATTTGGAGCAACAGATTCCTCACCATTATCCTTAGACTTAGAGATAGACCAGAACACACAATTATATTATTGCTGATCCAAGAGACAATATTATTTCTCAAGAAGAAACATCCTTAGAACCATACATGAGCACACAGCATAATTAACTCATGATCCAAATAAGAACACCAAACAGTGAGCTACTGTCCATTGATCTCAAGAAAGTTACCATTCTAGCCTTCCAATAATCATAAAGTACCAGAAAAATTATCCCTGAAGCTCACCCAATAAACAGACCAGGGTGTCAGCTCGGATGCCAATTAAAATTTTGGCACTGTAACACATTGTCATAACCCGAAATTTGACCTCCCTCGTTTGTCCTTTTGCATGAGCATAAGCATGTGCATCGCTGGCATATGCATTCACATTTTTATCTCTTTGATTTTGTTGCAGGAATATTCATGTTTTCCAAGCCCGATTAATCATATCCTCACAAGGTCATCACATCATCAAAACAAGCACAAAATGAAGGTTTCTATGCCTATTCATCAATACAAGAAGTGGAAAATCGAAGCCAGGACCATAGCACCTTTTTTTAGGCAAATTAGGTATATTTTGGCCTGGTTAATCGATTAACCATTTGCAGTGCAATTGTGTTAATCGATTAACACATGTAGAATAGGCATAATTTGCTGCTTTATCATGACAGCACCTTTGCACACATTTTGGTCTTGGATTCTACAGTATTCTAGCAGCATGTGGAGTATTCTAGACATCTCTAGATATTTCAAAGCTATTCAATTCATTTCAAGTGCGTTTTCTCTAATACTTCACTTCAAATCAAGTGCACCATGTTCCTTGTTTTCCAAGTAATGTGGATCTTTGGATGTTGGAGCTCACCTTGGGATTGTTACCGAGTTGGTTCTAACTAACCGAGTTAACTGCCTTGACTCGGTGAGTTAAGCCCAACTAACTCTTAACCTAGTTCCAAACCCAAAGCTAATTCCAAACCAAATTCCAAACCTCTCATACTCCAAACCTAAAATCTATATAAACACGCCTTCACTCACTTTTCAAGGGATCAACCATTCTCTCCCATTTTTCACACAAATTTCTCACATTTCACTCTTAATTCTCTCACATTCTCTCTGATTTTTTTCTGCTACACTTTCATCTTCATCTCAATTCCCTTCCAAAACCTCACTAAAAGCTCTTAATTCTTGAAGGATAATCACTTTTCACTTTGAAAGTGATTATTTCTTGAGCTTAACCTTCATTGCCATTCCATTATACTGGTTTTTGTGGAGTTTCAATAGCTTTTAGATTCATCTCAAGTGATTGATTCAAGTTTCTTCGGTGATAATTCTCATTTTGGAGTTTTCGTCGCGATTTGATCGATTTCGATACGTTTCGGCTATAATTGAAGATTCCTCTTGTTTTCTTTGATTATCTTCATCAAGATCACATTACAACATTTATCAAGGCACACCTCAGCCTTGTAGGTTGGTGGATCTCATTCATTTTTCTGTTTCCATCATTTTCATATCATTCGTGATGTAGTTTCGATGTTTTTTTGCATGTGAATTGATTGTACCATTGATTGATCCATGATCTTAATTGTTTAATTGATTCTGTTATTGATCATTTACTGCTTCTAAACATGGTTTTTCGTGCATAATTGTTTGCCCTAGCATTAGAGTGATTACATAATCAAAAAGTTGGCCAAAAGCACTTTTCAAAACTGATTTTCTGCTCCCTGTCCAGTGTTAATCGTTTAACACATTACAGTGCAATTGTGTTAATTGATTAACCAGTGTTTTTTTGCACTTTTTCAAGTGTTAATCAATTAACACTTTGCAGTGTAATTGTGTTAATCGATTAACACTGAACCAGAAGGCCTTTTTCTTGCATTTTCAAGTGTGGTTGCCATGCGTTCTTCATTTTAACTTCCATTGATTGTCATGCTTGATTTTATGGATGTTTTAAGTGTCATTTAACTTCTGTTTGAAGCTCATTCTTAAACATTTGTTGCACACTTTCGATTATTCAAATTGTTCATATTTTGGCATCATGTGAATATAATCATTCTTGCATTTCTCTTTGATCACAATAACATGACTTTGTGTTGCATATTTGTTGATCATTTGGTACTGTTTTGTACTCCCTTCCTTAGTTTTGCATTAAGTTTCATTCTTCATGGATGAACTTAATTTTGTACAATCAATAATTCACACCTTTTGGCCTTAATGATTTTTCACTCTCTTTGAAAAATTGTTGGCATGGTTTTTCCCTTTAATTAATTAATCGAAACCATGTTTCGATTAGTTGATCTTCCCCTTTCCTCCCTTTAGGCTTCCTTTAGAGCATTTTCTCTATTCTCCCCCCCCCCCCCCCCCCCCCCCCGTGGAGTTGGAGTTTCGCACTACGCCTTGCATCGAAGCGTTGTACAAATCGGAGTCGTTATGCTGTCCGTTTCTCCACGCATGAGCGCTGTACAACTTGGAGCTGTTGTGCTGTCTGTTTCAACTTCCGCATTACACCCTGTGTGTTAGAGAAGGAATGAGAAGGGAGAATTCCTACTCTCATTCTGACTACTTCAGGTAGAGGACGATTGCCATGTGCTTGGCTTAGTCACCTCTATCGCCAGGCGGTAGTGTGCTTTCTTTTCCCAGTCGAGTCGATCCTTGATCACCCTTTCCCCTTTGCAATCTCTTTCGATTCTTGATCACTCTTATCTCTTTCGATCTCTCTCTTGATCAATCACCTTATTGGTTACGATCCTTTGTTCATTGGGTTAGCAAGCTTTCTTCAATACCTTATTCTTTTCTTGCGGTCAATCATTATTCTTTTGATTCCCCTGGAGGGTTTCTTTCCTCTTTCTTCGGTTAAATACAGTATTCCTGTTAAATACCAAAATCCCTGCAGAGTTTGCAACCTTCTTTTGGTTCTTCTCCCTTTGTTTAGTTAATCACTTCCTGTCAGTTAAAGTACCAATGCTTCACTCCTTCTCAGTTAACCACAGCCTGTCTGTTAAAACACTGAGTTTCCTTGGGTTAATCACCTATTCTTGGTTAATCACCCTTTTCTTCAGTTAACCACAACCTGTCTGTTAAAATACTGAACCCCCTTTTTGAGTTAATCACCTCCTCTTGGTTAATCACTCATTTTTCTCGGTTAATCACAGTTCTCCTGTTAAAACCGAACCCCAGCGGTTAGCAACCTCTTTTGGTTCAATACCCTTCTTCGTTGGTCAAGTGTTGTTTGTTTAGTCAATACCAACACCCCTTTTGGGTTACGACCTTTGATCGGTCCTACACTCGTTCTTCTGGTTAATCATAGTTTACTATGTTAAAACCAATGCTTCTCTATCCCCACAGAGTTGCAGTCCTTTCTTTCTTCGGTTAACCACTGATTATCAGTTAATATACTGATGCCCCCTCAGAGTCAAACACCTTCTCTTGTTCGGCATTCTCTCTCTTGGTTTATCATAGTCTATCTGTTGACACCAGCCTCTTTTCCCTGCCAGAGTCTTACTTTCTTTCTTCGGTTAACCACTGCCAGCCAGTTAATATACCGAGTCTCCCTTTTCTCTTGGTTTTGACACCTTCCCTTTATTTGGATCCCCAACAGTTCTTTGATCTTTTCTTCCCCAGTGGGGTCTTTTCTATTCCCTTTGCTCTTACTTTCTTGGTTTCGACACCAATTCTCTTTGTCATCCCCAGCGGAGTTTCTTTCATTCTTGGTTTTGACACCATTCTTTTCCTAGTCTCTTGTGCAATCGCTCTTACTATGTGGTCTTCCCTAGTAGAGTTTTTCCTTTCACTCTTTCTCTTGGTTTTGACACCGCTTCTTTTGTTTTCCTGTTTCTTTCTTCTTTTGTTTTCCGTTCGGTTCCCCGAACTACAGAAGCTCTGATTCTGCATTCTTCTAAATGTCAGATACTTAGGCACGAGACGCGATGTCTTGGCGAGCACACTTCCACCTTTCTTTCCTTCTCCCTTTCTTCCTTCCTTCCTGTCCCCTGGTTCCATGAACTACGACGCTCTGATTTCCTCATTGCACTATGAGGGTACGTAGGCATGAGGGCCTTAATCCTCCGTGAGCACTTTCTTTCTTTTATTTCTTTTTCCCCTTCCTTCTCTCTCTCTCCTTCTTTTAGCTAGAAGTCGTTAGATAGATAACCCGTCCAAGCCTAGAAGCAAGCGGAATGGTTCCCGTCGAGTACGACGGATGCATAAGGTGCTAGTACCTTCCTTTCTCATAACCGACCCTCGTTCCCGTTTCTCTTCCCCTTGGGTTTTATCGATATTTTTCCTGTCCTTCGGGACTAAATAAAGTTTGGTGGTGACTTTGTGTTATCTTTGAGTGTACGATTCACTCATGATGTAAACCAGCCATCTTCAGCTGGCGACTCTGCTGGGGAGTCCTTGCTTGCAGGTTGGGGTCTCGCCTAGTTTTGTTTGCTCTCTTGCTTGTTTGGGTGTTTATTTTTTGCGCTTTACTTGCTTTATCTTTATGCTTTAGCTTTATGTTTATTTACTGCATTTATTTACTACTTTGAATATTCATATGCTACATATTCTAGATATCTGTTATTTTCTGCTGTTGTTGGGATGAGTAGATATTATTGGAGAGAAAGGTCCTAACACCGGGCCTAGTATACACATAGGCTAGAACGTGGATAGTCGTGAGGCCTGCGTTTTGCACGTTGGGATATCACGAGACCCACATCCCAGATCGTGATTCATTTGAGAATACTTTTGTCCTGTGAGAATTCACTACGGCGGGGGGTTTTCATTCTGAGTCCTATGGTTTGGGCGACCATTCTAGGGAACACCTTGTTGTGTCTAGATCACACCTGTGAGAAGGAGGGGTTTTTGCAGGAAAACAAGCCACTTCATACCCTTGTTCTCTCACACACGCCAGATTTCTTCATCGACGCATCAGATTATGTTGCACTGACACAGAATTATATGCAGATATCTGGATTATTCAGACTTGATTATTCAGACCGTGTTGGCTTCTTGTTGTTGTGTTGCATGTCATTCCATCATGTAAATTAATTTTTGTATGTGCATTTCCATGTTTTCGAGGACTTATCTTTTGTTGACATTATCATAGGGATGAGTACTGGTTGTCGTGGCATCTTCAGTTACAAGTTTGTGGAGCCTAAGATGGGTATTTTGAGAGGTTTGGCATCTTTGTTGGTTGGAGATCACAGAGGGGTTTTCATAGGTACTTATGGTAACCTGTTGACCATCCTCAACACTGAAGTCAACATCAATGCTATTCACACTCTTGGTTCAGTTCTATGACCCGTCATATAGGTGCTTCACATTTCAGGATTATCAGCTAGCACCCATACTTGAGGAGTATGCTTATATTCTGGGGGTTGAGATCAAGAAGCAGGTTCCTTATGTCTACACTAGCGATTGTCCGAAGTTTCATCTTATTGCTGATGCGCTTTGCATTAGTAAGAAGGATGTGGGGGATAATCTCAAGACCAAAGGGAAGGGTATTCGAGGGTTTGCTTTGAAGTTCTTGGTTGACAAGGTCACTTCTTTTGCTAAGGATGGATACTGGAAGGCTTTCAACGCCGTTCTTGCTTTGTTGATATATGGGATTGTCTTGTTTTTGAACATGGAGGATTTTGTAGATCAGGCTGCCATCAGTATCTTCTTGTCCAAGAACCATGTTCCGACACTTCTTGCTGATACCTACCATTCTATTCATTCCAGGAATGAAAATAAGAAATGAACCATTGTTTGTTGTGCTCCTTTGTTGTACCGATGGTTCATGTCTCACCTTCTACAGAAGGGTCCCTTTGTTGAGAATAAGGGTAATCTCAAGTGGTCTCAATGAATCATGTCCCTTACTGCTGATGACATTTCTTGGTATTCTCGAGTCTTCGACGAAATTCTGATCAATCTTCATTGTGGAAAATTCTCCAATGTGCCTCTCTTGGGTACAAAGGGTGGAATTAACTATAATCCGAGAATGGCCTTCCGACAGTTGGAATACCCTATGGTTGCCGAGCCTGATCCCGAGGTAGTGGAGGAGTTTATTTTTCATGGAGGGGTTGATGACATGGGTTTGTTGAAGAGATTCAGTGCCGCTTGGACTCAGACTCATCTCGAAGGAAGAGCCGATTTGGGTAAGAAGAATTGCGTAGCCAAGGAAGCTTATACACTTTGGGTCAAAGAGCACGTCAAAGAGATCTTGTTGCCATTCTCTCCTGAGCCTTCCATGAATGCCAAGCTTCCTAAACTTGCCATTGTTCCTCCATCTGAGGTCGACCAACTCAAGGTGATTATTGAGAAGTTGAAGAAGGAGGATGCTGATCTTCGTCTTAACCTTGATAGACTCACTTCCGAGAAGGATAACCTCCAGATTGAGCTCCATCAGAAGCGCAAGCGCATGCTCAAAGAGGTGGAGGTTGAACAAAACAAGCGTAGGAAGGTGGGTGATGCTTTGAAGAGCACCTATGAGGGCCTTGATTCAAAGAAGAGACAACTCGCCAATGCTCATTATCAAGCCTACAAAGAGGAGCTGAGTTACAACAAGCAACTTGAAGAGCTTCGAGGAAAGTTATCCGAGTTCAAGGTAAAGTGGCAAAGCGAGCAAGACCGTGCTAATCAGTTAGCAAAGGACTTTTCTCAATGTCAAACCCAGCTAGACAAAGTCTTTGGTGAGATTCAGAAGCTACAGGATCAAGCACATCAGAGTCGAGAGCAGATTAGTCAGCTCAGCATAGAGAGTACTCATTGGGAGCATCAAAGCCGTCATCTACAGAACCTCCTGGATCAGAAAGAGGCCTTTCTTCAGGACATGCTTCAGGGACCTAATCATTCCTTCCTGCGTAACCTCATGAAGGATGCGAAGTACTGGAGTGAGAGGCATGGCCGTCTGGCCAGATTTGTTGAGCATGCATTGGAGGACTGCATTGCCACACCAACTTCTTGGGGCTGTTTTCCATTTCTTGTCTGTGTGTAGGGTGGTACTCGATAGAATCCATGCGGATTTTGTTGTAGCCCAAAAGGCAGATATTTGACTTGTATTCGACTTATGCTTCTTTCTTTTGTTGCTGAATGAATGAAGATTCTTGCTCACTCTATCTTGTATGCCTTTACTTGTATGCTTTATGATTATTTTCAACAAAGATAAGTTTAAGAATTCCTGGAATTTAAAACTTTATTTTTGCATGCATATCATACATTCATTTGCACACATATGCACGCCCCTTCATCCGAAACCGTTGCTCATCCTTGTCTTCCTTCCCTGTAGCAAGACGACGACTCGACATCGGTATTTTACTCACTCAAGCAAATCCAGGATAATGGCTGACTTTGAAGCTGAGAACGCTGCTTACAGGGAAACTTTGGCTCAATTCCAAGGTCAGATGGATTAGTTCCAGACGAACATGGATGTCATTATGGAACTCCTTTATGCCCAAAGGGACGCTGCTGTTGCTGCCACTGTTGTTGCAACTCCTACTGATGCAACTGTTGTCACTCCTGTTGTGATTGTTCCTCCTGTTGTTACTGCTACTCCTGTCGTTGTTGGTCATTCCCCTCCTAGAGTTGAAGTACCAATTGAGCTTGTGAATCAGCCTGTTGTTCAACCCGGTTTGAACCAGATGCCCGCTGGTTTTCCTTGGGGCATGCCTTCGAATTACACTCCTCAGATTGCGAATAATGGTAGTGCCTTCATGCCATATCAGCCTTTTGTTGCGCCCATGCCTAATGGGAATGCTTCCGCATATCCATGGGTTATGCCTACTCCAGTCCCGACTCAAGTGGTGAATGATGATCCTGAGAATCTTCAGGTTCAAACTCATCAAACTGCCGGATTGGCTGACACTGAAACTCCTGATGAAGAAGAGCATGTGTATAGAAGTCCTCTTATTCATGTTCCGATCTCATCTCAAGTTGCTCAAATTTTTGTTCCGAATGTTCATCCTGGGATGTTCTATCCTGGGGCATCTTCCTCAGTTGCTGGGGTACCTCCTCCGAATTATTCGTATGGTGTTTCGATGGGTCAGAATGCTGGTCAGATGGTTAATCCAGGTTTGGTGTATCCTTCTCAGTTTGCCACTCTGCAAGTACGAGCTCCGGCCGCTTCTCAGCTGCCAAATCCTCAGATTCTTGTCAGACCCACTAATCTAAGTAGACCCGCTGACTACAAGTTGTTGGAAGACCGTATGAGAGCTATTGAGGGGTTTTCTGCTTTTGGCATGGAGGCCAAAGATTTGTGTTTGGTTCCAAATGTTGTGCTGCCACAGAAATTCAAGATACCTGATTTGCCCAAATATAAAGGTTTAAGCTGCCCGCGTAGTCACATCACTATGTATTGCATGAAGATGGCATCCCATATTGATAATGATGAATTGCTTGTTCATTGTTTTCAAGATAGTTTGTCTGGTGCTTCATTGGATTGGTACATGAACCTGGAGCGCAGTAAAATCCGTACTTGGAGGGATCTATCTGAAGCATTCGTGAAACAATACAAATATAACCTTGATCTGGCGTCAACTAGATTACAATTGCAGAATCAGTCCCAGCGCTCAGTTGAAACATTCAAGGAGTATGCACAAAGATGACGTGAGATGGCATCTCGTGTGCGACCGGCTCTCTCTGACAATGAGTTGGTTGACATCTTTATGGGTACATTACAAGGATCTTACTATGAGAAAATGGTGGGTAGTTCTTCATCGAACTTCGCCGATGTTGTAACGATTGGTGAATGGATTGAAAACGGTTTGAAGACTGGAAAGATTCCTGGAGCTGCTTCCCAGCAGCCGACCACCAGAAAGGCTCAGAACAGTCAGTCCAAGAAAAAGGATGGTGAAGCCAACGCTGTGACAGTTCAAGATTCTCCTCAGTATCCAGCTCCCATGGCTCCTATGCCGTATTACCCGTATCCATACATTGCTGCTGCACAATATCAACAACCTCCATATCAGTATCATCCGCAACAACCAGTTCAGAATGCTCAGAATCAACAGAACAACAAAAATCAGCAGAATCAGAACCGTCAGAACAACAATAATCAAGGAAACCGTAAGCGTCTGAATTTTGATAGAATTTCGGTGTCATACACGAAATTGTTTCCTTACTTGGTTCGCGAAGGGGCAATTGTCCCCAAGCAGATTGCACTTGTAATTCCTCCATTTGGCCTGAAGCATAATCCAAATGCATCCTGTGCTTATCATGCTGGATACATAGGACATGCAACAGAGGATTGCTTTGTCTTCAAAACCAAAGTTTAGGAACTCATTGATAAGAAAGTTCTGACTTTTTCCAAGGAAGGACCCAACATTCAGAATAATCAGTTGCCGAATCATAATGGACCTAGGGTTAACATGGTTGAGGATAGCTCAAAGGCTGAATTAGTCACGGATGTCGACGAGGTAAAGACTCCGATGGCCGTGGTTTTCAAAAAATTAAATGAATGCGGGCTGTTGAAAGGGTTGCATGGCAAGTGTCAAATTTGTGACGGTAATCCCAACCAGTGTCGAATGCTTAAGGGTTATGTCCGGATTCTGATGAACTGTGGCGAAGTGCAATTTGCCAGATCTAAGCCTATCGAAGAGGTTTCCACTATCGAGCCATTCACCATTATCTATAGGAAGGTTCATGTGGAATCCCCTAAGCAGAAAAGAGTGCAACCCATCATTGTTTATCCGCCGAAGCCATTTCCATATCAGAATTCTAAGGAGGTACCTTGGAGATATAGGTCAACTGTGTTTTCTGGAGGTCAAGAGGTAAGGTTCGCCGAATCTGAGATCGTGAATGTTACAGCCGGTGGAGGTATGACTCGTAGTGGATGAGTGTTCACTCCGAAGGTCACTACAAAGCCTGTCCAAATTCCAACTGTTGTTTATCCTAAGGAGACACCTACAACTACAACCCCTATTGTTCAACAAAGGGCATCTACTGCCATTCCAGTACCGACTATCCTGTCTGAGGATGTTCCGAAGAACAAAGAGACCCTTGATGATCAAGAGTTCCTTACGTTGATCAAGAAAAGTGACTTTAAAATTGTGGATCAGATGGGTCCGACTCCCTCGAGGATCTCAATTTTGTCCTTACTTATGATTTCACCTGCGCACAGATCGGCTTTGTTGAAAGTCTTGAACAGTGCTCACGTTATGCATGATATATCTGTCGTCGAGTTTGATGATGTAGTGGCCAACATAACTGCAAGTCGGTATTTGGGTTTTAATGAATCAAAATTGCCTCCTGAAGGAACTGCCCACAATAGAGCGCTGCACATATCTGTAACTTGCACAGACATCCTGTTATCTCGTGTTCTAGTGGATACCGGTTCTTCCCTCAATGTGATGCCTAAGGGTACATTGAGTCAATTACTGGTGGAAGGAAATGAGATTAGACCAAGTGCCTTAGTTGTCAGAGCCTTTGACGGTTCTCGAAGGCAAGTCATCAGAGAAGTGGACTTACCCATCAATATTGGGCCGCATTTGTTCACCATTACCTTCCAAGTGATGGATATCAATCTGGCATACAGTTGCCTACTGGGTCGTCCATGGATTCACGCCGCAGGGGCCGTTACCTCCACTTTGCATTAGAAGTTGAAGTTCATGTTTGATGATCATCTTGTCATCGTCTGTGGTGAAGAGGATTTGATTGTAAGCGAGTTATCATCTTTTCGATACGTCGAGACCGAGGAAGGCATCGCTGAGGTTCCGTTGCAGTGTCTTGAGTTCGAAGATGTCAGTTCTGATTCAACTAGTCAAAGTAGATCACCACAATTGACTTTAGCGTCCGCTAAGAGTGCTAAGGAGACTATCCAAAAAGGTGCTTTGTCAGGCTGGGGGCATGTGATTTATGTGGTTGAGAAGCATAATCGTTTTGGATTCGGTTACCATCCTGGCCGTCAATTTGTTTCCTCTGGTCAGAAGCAGTGCAACTCGATCAAGTTCAGTAGCGCGGGTTTCCAGCAAGGTGACATCGTGGTAGCTACTGAGGATGCTGGTCCCAGTAATCAGACTTCAAGCTTTGTGCGCAAGTGTCTGCCTGGTCTCAAGCTCAACAATTGGACATATACCGTGATTCCTGTGGTTTTCCCATATGACATGTAATGCATTTTGCTTTCTCATTCCCTCGTCCTCGCCCGAGACGAGTGGATAGCTTGTAAAGGGCCTCACGCTTTTGCAATATTATGCGATCAATAAATAAAAGTTTTTTGCATTCAAAATCGTGCTCTATTTTCTTTCTTTATTTTACTTTTTCACAAATAAATGGCAAAAGTTTCTCTTCTTTTTCACTTTTAAAAATAGCTCATTTTATTCATAAACATGCAGAACTAATAAAACCATTGATAACAACATGGCAAACATCCATTGTAATTCTGGAATTCCAATTAACCAAGCCGAAGAAGATGGTGAGGAAGATTGTGAATTACCAGCTGAACTAGCAAGGCTCCTTGAGCACGAGCATAGAGAGATTCAACCATACAAAGAGCCAGTGGAAGTTGTCAATCTTGGTACTAATGAGGTCAGAAGAGAAGTCAAGGTTAACGCATCCCTCGCAGAGCATGTACACTCCGAGTTGGTCAAGTTATTGAAAGAGTATATTGATATCTTCGCCTGGTCCTATCAAGATATGACTGGGTTGGATACCAACATCGTTGAACATCACTTACCACTCAAGCCTTGATGTCCTCCTGTCAAGCAGAAGCTCAAAAGGACTAGACCCGACATGGCACTCAAAATCAGAGGAGAGGTAAAGAAGCAGCTTGATGCTGGGTTCCTAGCCACTTCCGAATATCCTGAATGGATTGCCAATATCGTCCCGGTTCCCAAGAAAGACGGGAAAGACAGAATGTATGTGGATTATCGAGATCTCAACAAGGCAAGCCCGAAGGATGATTTTCCTTTTCCTCATATTGATGTCTTGGTAGACAACATAGCACAGTTCTCTGTCTCTTCCTTCATGGACGGTTTCTCAGAATATAATCAGATCAAGATGTCCCCAACCGATATGGAGAAGACTACTTTTATCACGCCATGGGGTACATATTGCTACAAAGTCATGTCATTCAGTCTAAAGAATGCAGGGGCAACATACCAACGTGCCATGGCAACCCTATTTCACGATATGATTCATAAAGAGATTGAGGTCTACCTGGACGATATGATTTCCAAGTCCAAAACCGAGGATGATCACCTGGTTCATCTGAAGAAATTGTTTGACAGACTCCAAAAGTTTAGATTACAGTTGAATCCTGTGAAGTGCACCTTCGGATTTTGATCTGGTAAATTGTTGGGTTTTATTGTGAGTCAGAAGGGCATTGAAGTTGATCCTGATAAGGTTCGGGTAATTCAGAACATGCCGCCTCCCAAAACAGAAAAAGAAGTCCGTGGTTTTCTGGGTAGACTCAATTATATTTCAAGGTTCATTTCCCATTTGACGGCTACCTGTGAACCAATGTTCAAATTACTAAGAAAAAATCAACCGGTCGAATGGAATAATGATTGTCAGGAAGCCTTTGACAAAATAAAACAATACTTGCAAGAACCACCGATCTTAGTACCGCCGGTTCCTGGTAGGCCTTTAATCATATATCTCACCGTTCTCGATGAATCAATGGGATGAGTATTGGGTCAGCATGACGACACTGGCAGGAAAGAGCATGCAATATACTATCTGAGCAAGAAGTTCACTGATTGTGAGACCAGATACTTACTCTTGGAGAAAATTTGCTGTTCTCTGGTCTGGGTTGCTTGATGCCTACGACAATACATGATTTGCCATACTACTTTATTGATATCCAAAATGGATCCGATAAAGTACATATTGAAAATCCTGCTGTCTCTGGAAGGATTGCTCGGTGGCAGATGTTGTTAACCGAGTATGATATCCAACATGTTACCCAGAAAGCAATAAAAGGGAGCGTCTTGTCTGACTGCCTTGCTCATCAACCTGTAGAGGGTTATCAATAGATGAAATTTGACTTCTTCGATGAGGATGTTCTGCTTATCAGAGATTATGAGACTCCAGACCCTGACATAGGACCCGAACCAGGGGGGCGATGGACACTTGTGTTCGATGGTGCCTCCAATTCTAAAGGTCGTGGAATCGGTGCTATCCTCATCTCTCCAACAGGTTTTCACCTTCCCTTCACTGCTAGATTATGCTTTGCATGCACCAATAATATAGCTGAAGACGAAGCATGTATTTATGGTATTGAAGTGGCTATTGATATGAGAATCAAGATTCTTGAGGTCTATGGAGATTTTGCCTTGGTCATCTGTCAAGTCAGAGGGAATTTTTTGACTCGGTATTCCAACCTGGTTCCGTACCAATAGGGCTGGAAATGAGCCGAGTCGAGTCGAACTCGCCTTAGCTCAGATCGACTCGTTAAGAATTAGCCGAGTTTGAGTTCGAGTTCGAGTTCGAGTTCGAGTTCATCACGAACTTTTTTTTCAGCTCAAACTCGACTCGTTAAGAATTGGCCGAGTTCGAGTTCATCACGGAATTTTTTTTTAGGTCAAACTCGACTTGTTAGAAGTTCACGAATATCTCAGTTCAACTTGTTAGGTTTATCTTGTTAGGTTCAACTCGCTTATTTCACAGACTTAAAAGTAATTTTTTAAAGTCTATTTTTTATATATATATTTGACATTTTAAATTAATATTTTTTAAATAAAAAATATAGAAATAAAATAAAAGTTATAAGATTGGAATTTATACGATGTTAATTTTATTTGTATAATTACTCATAGAAATATTTTACTCACTTGAGAATATAAATTATCAATTAAAACCGTTAGATTAAAAGAAAATATGAGACTAAGATTTAGAACAAATCTTTAAACCTACTTGTAGCGAGCGATTTTGGACACGGTTCTTAAGCGCTGTCGCTCTTTGGGTTTGTTTACTACAGGTCGATTCATTTTTTATCCTATTAAAGCTGATGAAGGAAGGGAAATAGATGTCTCCAACTAACCCTGCTTGCATACTGAGTTTAAACAGCGGTCTGTTAGGTTACAGATGCGATCAATGTGGCGGGGCCTTTCTTGTGTTATTTTGACAAAATGACAGGTTTCTGGCGGGGAACTAGGATGTTAGGACTGATACTTATTGATAGATAAGTGAGAGTATGGGATTTAGGGTTTTTGTTTAGTGTGCTCGCTAAGATCTTTTCTTTCGATCTTATGCCTACGTATTCCCGTTTACCGAAACAGGGAAATCAGAGCGTTCGTAGTTCCTCTTATTCTATGGGAGGAAATGGTTGTTTTGGTGTCTTGTTCAAAGCCCAAGATGTGAAGCGAAAGGTGTTTGTATCTTGTTCAAAGCCCAAGATATGAAGCTAAAAGGTGTGACTTTAGAGAGAATTTGTCATCTCTAAAGAGGGGGTTGTATGTCACAACTGTTTATAAAGGAGAATTACTTTAACCGGGATGTGTGAATCCGGCAATGCCATAATTTCCTTTATAGGAGATTTTTAACCTGAAGGAGAATACTTTAACTCAGTGTAGAGCAATGCTATCTTTCCTTAGGAATTTCTCATGCTAAAAGAGGGACAGTGGCATGGATGTAGATGATCCAGAGGCTTGCCGCTTACAGCAATTAGATGAAGGGAAAAGAGTTGTTGATGTTTGTGTACTATGAACGAGGCACAGCTTTGATGCTAAAAGGTTGATTGGATCAACCAGTGGTTTTCTTATACAAAGCCTAAGAGGAGGCTATGGGCCCAACAAGAGGGTGTTTTTGTGTCTCATACAAAGCCCGAGAGAGAGGCTAAAAGGGGTTGATCCTACAAGAGGATCTTTTATACTCAACAAGAGAGTGTTTTTGTATCTCATACAAAGCCTGAGATGGAGGCTAAAATTTGTTTGGCTCAATAAGAACCTTTTTGTATCTCGTATAAAGCCCGAGATGGAGGCGAAAGGGGTGATTGACTCAACGAGGGAGTCTTTTATGTGTCTCGTACAAAGCCCGAGACGGAGGCTAAACGTTGTTTGACTCAACGAAGGAGTCTTTTGTATCTCGTACGAAGCTCGAGATGGAGGCTAAAGTTGTTAGCTCCGCTGGGGAGAATCATTGTACAAAGCCCAAGAGGAGGCTATGGCGCTGTTTCAGTTGAGTGACAGGTCCAATATATTGATTTTAAAAGAGAAAATCAGTTCTTATATGAGTAACACTGTACTCAGGGATTTTGATTCGAGGATCAGGGATATTTCCTTTTCTTTGAGGAAACGGGAAATCCAAAGGGAATTGAGACTATCCGAGTCTACGGGTTTCCTTCCTATTTAACGAAGGGGTCACTTGAGAATGTCTTTGAGACTCAAGGATATTTGACTGTCCGTGTCTAGAGTTTCATCTTTTGTACTATGCTTTGAGAAATAGTAGTAGACTCTTTGAAAGGACTGTTCTATGAAGATGACTAAGTTCTGTTCCTATACCTCTAGGAGGTCGTCGGGACAATTTGTACGAAGCCCAAGAGGATGCTGGAAGCTTTTAAGAAGCCGACGGGTCCTTGTACGAAGCCCAAGAGGAGGCTATCATTCCCGAAGGAAGAGATCATTATACGAAGCCTAAAAGGAGGCTGTGAATACTTCTAAGAAGCCGACGGGTCCTTGTACTAAGCCCGAGAGGAGGTGGGGTGCCTTTTAGGAAGCCTGTGGGTCCTTGTACGATGCCCAAGAGGAGGCCGATGCTTTTAAGAAGCCGATGGGTCCCCAAACCCCGAGAAATTCAAGACATGCCATTCATCGAGAATAGATCAAGCCAGGAAAGTTCGAGATTTTGGAAGAATCTCAAGAGATGCCATTCACAGAGAAAAGATCATCTCTGGGGAATAGAGTTTCTTGACAAGTGCTTTTAAGAAGCCTGTGGGTCCCCAAACCCCGAGAAATTCAAGACATGCCATTCACTGAGAATAGATCAAGCCAGGAAAGTTCGAGAATATGGAAGAAACTCAAGAGATGCCATTCACGGAGAAGAGATCATCTCTGGGGAATAGAGTTTCTTTGACAACTTCTAAAGGTGACAGTCTATGAAAGGGTTTGCCGAGAATGCTGCCTTTCATATCTCCATATTGTTTAACCCCAAGAGGAGGGAAGACTGTGTCTGGTAATCCTATGGGGATCTAGTTTTGACTATTTAAGAGTGAACAAACCGGCTTTGCCTAGTGCTAGACGTAGTTGTCGGGGAAACTCTAAATATCTATACTATTATTACACAGTTGATATGAGTTTATGAAAGAAGATTTACAGCGAAACAGCCCCACAATACAGTTATATGTATATGAAAGCGGTAAATGAAAACGTATAAACACTTACTCGGTTGTAGAGCTTACATGAGCAAGGAAAGTTCGAGAATATGGAAGAAACTCAAGAGATGCCATTCACGGAGAAGAGATCATCTCTGGGGAATAGAGTTTCTTTGACAACTTCTAAAGGTGACAGTCTATGAAAGGGTTCACCGAGAATGCTGCCTTTCATATCTCCATATTGTTTAACCCCAAGAGGAGGGAAGACTGTGTCTGGTAATCCTATGGGGATCTAGTTTTGACTATTTAAGAGTGATCAAAACGGCTTTGCCTAGTGCTAGACGTAGTTTTCGGGGAAACTCTAAATATCTATACTATTATTACACAGTTGATATGAGTTTATGAAAGAAGACTTACAGCGAAACAGCCCCACAATACAATTATATGTATATGAAAGCGGTAAATGAAAGCGTATAAACACTTACTCGGTTATAGAGCTTACATGCTGTTTGGTTAGTTGTTCAACAAAGACAAATTAAAAACAATAATATATTCAAAATCAAAGGATAAAGTGCTTTGAAAAAGAAAGATTTGGGGCTTACAGCTCAAGGAGAGGCCCAGGGTTTTACCAGTGATTGCACTGTTGAATTTGTACAGAGGGACTTATACAAGTGACTGAGGCCCAAAAAGGTTTTCTGTACAAAGGGATGGGTCTTACACTCTCTCAAGAGGCCCAAAAAGTTTTTAAAGAAAAAGAGTGGGGCTTATAACACGAGGGTAGGCCCAAATGATTTTTCCGTTTAAAATGGCGATCGCGCCGAGGTTTTCTTTTAACGCAGAGGGACTTATACAATAAGTGAGGCCCAAAATTGTTTTGGTTAAAAGGGGGTTGGGTCTTACACTCTATTAGAGGCCCAAAAGTTTTGAATGGGTCTTATAGCTCAAGGAGAGGCCCAGATGTTATTTTTCAAAAGGCGACGATCGTGCCGTTTGTTTTTTACGGTATCGGGACTTATACAATACACTGAGGCCCAAAAATGATTTGGTCAAAAAAGGATTGGGTCTTACACTCTATTAGAGGCCCAAAGTGTTTTGAAAATGATTTATTAGGGTTGAATTAATCCAAAAACCCTAATTTGTTTTCAAAGTGTGTTTTAATTGAATAAAAATTCAATTAAAATGATTAAAATTGTTTAACATATGGAAAACAAATTGTGATCTAGGATTAATGCTTCAAAAATTAAGTATTGACCTACAAAATAATTAGAAGGCATTAAAATTTGAAAAATCAAGGTGGAAAAAATATTTTAAATGTTAAAAACAATTAAAACATTAATTCTTTGCAAAAATATCAATTATATCAAATAAATAATATTTTTGGGATTTTTTTGGGAAAATAAAATATTTTAACATTTTTGTGAATTATTAAAAAAAGAATCAACTCAAAATCATTAAAACTCAGAGAGAAATTAATTTTTGAATCAATTAAATAAAATCACAAAATTCAAATATTTGAATTTTCAAAAAATGGCGCCAAGAACACACCAAGAACACGCGCGTGTTCTGGATTTGCCCAGATTTGCATTTTCTCTCCAATCTCACTGAATACTTAATCATATCATGTAATCCACATACCAATCAACTCGTTTCAACCTCACGATCATGTCTATGACAATTAATTTCATTTAAATTAAGCATAAAACAAGAAATCGCGAAAAATCCTCAAGAACCCTAATTTCTGCATGAAGGCTAGGATTTTTGATACACGATTCAAACAATGCAATTAATTGAGGGGAAACATTCCATGTATGATTATGAACATATGGCCAAATTATTGTGCAGCAAAAATTGCATGGATCATAGAGTTAGAAGAACTCATGCTTACCACTTGCAGCTGGTGATCGTGTTTTGTGTTGGAGGTGTTACAGCTAGGTTCCAATGATCTGGATAGCTTCCCTAGGTGCCATGGAGTGTGTATGAATGCTTGGAATGGATTGAAATGATCTGGAACTTGAGATGGTACCCCAACTGCAAATCTGTCAAGAACTTGAGCAATTGCCTGGTGATTTTGTGAAATCTGTGTTCCAGATGTTATGTGAGTGTTTGGATCACTTCTATATGATTTATGTGAGGTGTGTGTGTGATTGGTTTGATTGGAAAAGCTCTCAAACTCAAAACCCGATAGTGACTTGCCTTAGAAGGCAAAATTGGAGTGAAAGAAGAGATTTTGAGGAAAGCATCTATTTGATGGCTTTGGTGTACTCAAACTGATCACAATTGAGCTCTATTTATAGTAGATCAAGTTTGTTTTGCAAGGAATAGTGAATGGCAACTGCTGAGTAGGTTTGGCCAATGTTGGCAAATGAAAATCCAAGTCTCCTCTAGCCAATGCTAGAGGTTAGGGCACAGGCTGCTGGTCCCCTTGGTCTTGGATAAGTCTTGACTGAATTCAGTTGCAAAGAGCTCAGTTCATGCCATCTTGATGCTTCCATTGAATGCTCTAATCCAAAATTGGAGTCTTGTCCCTATTTTGGCAATTTTAGGTTCAACATGCTATTTCTTGTTCCAAAGACTTTGGAGGTTTGGCTCAGTGATTGTCCCCTTTAGATTCAATCCTCAGAGGTGTCCAAGTGCATAGGAGCATTTGGATTTGGATGATTTTGGCAAATCGACCAAAAGTGCAAAAATCTGCCTTGCCTTGGCAGATTTCAGCAAGGCAACTTGCCAATGTCATATCTCATGGCCCAAATTGAATTTGGTAATGTTCTTGGCCATTTTGGAAAGCCCTTACATGATACAACAACTATTTGAACATGTTTGGTTTTGATCTCTTTTGAATCCAAGTGAAAAATCCCCCTACATTTGGAAAAAAGTAAGGCAAAAAAATCTGACTTAGTGAAATTTTCACTAAGTGTTGGAACAAAGTGACTTTTCTTGATTTTGATCACTCCATAACTCAAAATCCATGAGGAATTTGGACATAGGTCAGTATAAAGCTTTTGTAGAGGGCAATGTGATCTACAAATCAAGCTTTGAATGGGGAACAATGGCCTTGTGGTTTAGGAGTTATGGTCCTCCAAAGTTGGCACATTAGTGTCACTTTTTCCATAACTTAGAAATTTTTCTAAGTTTTTATGGTTACCCCTTTTACAAGTTATCCCACTTTCTTTGATTTTTCTTGATGAATGATGATTAAAATCATACATTAACATCATTTTAGGGTTAGAAATCCATTTTGGTGAAAAATCTCAAAAAGTCAAAGTTGACTTTTGTGCACAGTTGACTTTTTATCCGATGAATTCCAAACTGTGCAATCCTCTATGAAATCAAGTCCTTGACCTAAATCAAACTTTATGGATTCATTTCATATATGTTTTAGGATGTATTGAATCATGTCCTAGGGTTTGGGAGCATGTCTTGGTCAAAAGTCAAAGTTACAGTTGACTTTTCTCGCGAAACCCTAACTGTGGTTCAGATGAAATTGAAACTTGTTGCTCAAGCTTCTTGGATCAATCCATTATTGCAAATGGATCAATGTGGTTTATTAGAGACCCTCAAATCATGTCTTGAGGTCTTGGTTCATGATTTGTCCCAAAAGTCAACTTAGGGGTGAATTAGGTCAAGAAACCCTAATTCCTGATTTTTAGTGAATGCATCCCCTGAGGCAAAATTGACTTGATGATTGGGTTCATGATGTCCCATGGAGTATATTAGGTGATGTTTTGGATCATTGGCTTGTGCCCAGATGAAAAATTTCCATCTGGAGGCCCTGGTCGACCAAAACCCTAATTTGGTGACACTGTCGATCTTGAGACTTGATCCACCTAGAAGGGAGGAGCCTTGTGCTTAATCCTTGAAGTGGTAATCCTTTTGATCCATTGTGGATATGTTAGAGGCTAGACAAGTTGAAGACCAAGTCATTCCTTGATTGATCCTTTGTCTAAGGCTCTGAGAGGGCTTGAAACCCTAATTTTGATTGTAGTGAATGCTCAACAACCCTTGAGGCATTTGATGAGGCATGATGGTTCATCCATATTATGATGATGATTTGCACAATGATGGGAAATCTTAGTGGTCAAAATTTTGGGTATGACAGATGCCCCTATTTAATCTTCTTGGACACGAAGGTGCGAATGACGAAGATATTCGGGCATTCGGGGTGCAAGAGGATTAAATATCGGAATACCCGAAATTTTGATGGCTATGAATGGCAGCTTGCGCATTCATCCTCTTTTACTAAGTAATGATGCTTAGAAAAGGTAAACCTCCCCTCGATCCTGGTCTTCAGCCAAGGAACTGGTCTCAGTTTTCTTTTGAGATGAACTTCCCCTCGATCCTGGTTTCCTACCAAGGAACTGGTCTCAGTTTCTGATTTAAACTTCCCCTCGATCCTGGTTTCCTACCAAGGAACTGGTCTCATTTTCTGATTTAAACTCCCCCTCGATCCTGGTTTCCTACCAAGGAACTGGTCTTAGTTTCTGATTTAAACTTCCCCTCGATCCTGGTTTCCTACCAAGGAACTAGTCTTAGTTTCTTTCGTCAATAAACTTTATTGACAAGGGACGCTATTTGTAGAAGTTTTCCTTAAACTTCTCACCGAATTTTCCTGGAGAGATGCCATTTGAGGGAAAAAAATGACGTCAGACTTGCTGGGGATCCCAATCGTCTGAGTTGTAGAGGTGCACAAACTTCTCTGTTGGAGACGCCATTTGTCGACTCTATCTGGGGAAAATGAGTCTCTTGAGAGACTGCTTCTGCTTGGGGTCTTACATCATACTTTTCTCGGGATCTTCCCGGAGAAATGCCATATGATGGGCTCCAATTTTGAGGTACCGATGACCTTTTCATCAGCGATCTTTCGGAGAAAGGCAGCTGTACTGCCAAATATCTGCTTAGGAGGCTTTCTCTGGGGATTTTTCTTTAATCCGAGAAAGCAAGGACATCATCTTCAATGGCGAAGAGTGACATTTGTAGAAAGCTTCTCTGGCTTTTCAGAGGTTCAAGTTATCAAAGTGGTCGAGTGCCGACTCTAATCCAGAGATACACTGGAGGCGAGATTGTTCAAACGCAGCATTTCCTGACGAGGCAAGAACTGACAACTCGATTGAGAAGACTGTTATCACTAGGGGACAAGACTGACTAGAGTGATAGTGATGCAATATGAATATGAATGCAAATCAAATGCATGATGTATGTATGTATATGCTGACAAAACTGATGCGACATACAGACTGACGAGTGAACACGACTGGATACTCGGCCATAGCGGGGCGAAGAAGTACCATTGGTCAAAAAAGTAGCAATTCTACCTTGCTTAGGAGAGATAGTCCCTGTGGGGAATACCGTTGATCGGGCTTAGGAGATAAGAACTCGGTCGAGGGTATCAGATGGGAAAGTCGCATCTCATACAGTTGATCCTTCGTTCAGGCGTACTGGCCTAGAAGGAGTACTTTGATTCTGCACTTTGAAATTCAAACGCCTTTGGAGATGCAATCGACGCTCTTTCGATGTTCAACAGTCAAAAGCAATTGCCATCTTTAATTTAAAAGCAGAAAAAGTTTTAACAAGTAAATTCATTTTTGTTTCATTTCAAGAATCGCTAATCATGTTAAAACGCCATTCTGTAAAGCTAAAACAAATAAGAATTACAAACAAAAGCACAAGGGCTCAAATTTTATTGATAAAATGGATATCAGCCAAACGCGTGATTCCAAAGAGTATATACAAAGTTTGAAAATGGTAATTTATAGGGAAAAGGGCTACGTTGAAACATAACGACCACTATCCTTCTACCAACTTTGAATTCGGGACATCCTGAGCTTCTGTCGAAGATGACCTTGACTGGAGTTTTCCTCCGATGGATGATGTAACTGCTGCTGAGGGGCTTACCTCTGTTGAACATAGTTACTTGCCATTATCCCTAATTTTTGCCTGGATTGTACTATGAGATTTCCAATCCATCGGGATGATTTTTTTTCATGTCTCTATCTTTTGCCTGGACCGCCCTTTCGGGTTTTCAATCCACCGAGACGTTTTTTTTTTTTTAGTTTAGGCGAAGTATTTCTTGACTACATCAACATTCGTGGGGTAGGCAAATTCCTCTCCGTCCATGGTTGCAAGTCTCAAGGCACCGCCTGAGAAAGCTTTCGTGACCACATAGGGGCCATCATAATTTGGGGTCCATTTGCCCTGAGAATCAGTGAGAAACGATTGTATCTTCTTGAGCACGAGGTCTCCTTTTCTGAAGACACGAGGTCGGACCTTTTTTTCGAACGCCTTCTTCATTCTCTGCTGATACAACTGACCGTGGCATAGTGCCGTGATTCGCTTCTCTTCGATCAGGTTTAATTCGTCGTGTCGACTTTGACACCATTCAGCTTCTAAAAGCTTAGCTTCCATCAATACCCAGATTGATGGGATCTCTACTTCTATGGGGAGAACTGCCTCCATGCCATATACTAGAGAGAAAGGGGTTGCCCCTGTGGAAGTGCGGACAGATGTTCGATAACCGTGAAGAGCAAAGGGTAGCATCTTGTGCCAATCTTTATAGGTTACAACCATCTTTTGAACGATCCTCTTGATGTTCTTGTTAGCCGCTTCTACCTCTCCGTTCATCTTGGGTCGGTAGGGAGATGAGTTATGGTGTTCGATCTTGAACTCAACGCACAACTCTTTCATCATCTTATTGTTCAAGTTAGATCCATTATCAGTAATGATCTGGCTCGGAACACCATAACGGCAGATGATATTGTTTTTGATAAATCGGACCACCACTTGTCGGGTTACATTAGCGTACGACGCTGCTTCGACCCACTTGGTGAAATAGTCAATGGCTACCAGGATGAACCGATGTCCGTTTAAAGCCTTAGGTTCGATCAAGCCAATCATGTCGATTCCCCATATGGAAAAAGGCCACGGGGAAGAAAGAACTTTGAGATGTGATGGCGGTACATGAATTTTTTCGGAGTATATCTAACACTTGTGACACCTCCTCATGTACTTGTAGAGGTCGGATTCCATGGTCAACCAGTAGTACCCTGCTCTCAGAATTTTTCTCGCCATTATGTGTCCGTTGGCATGAGTGCCAAAAGATCCTTCATGAATTTCTTTCATAAGCATGTCTGCTTCTGGTCTGTCTACGCATCGGAGCAAGACCAAGTCAAAATTCCTCTTATAAAGAGTGTCACCACTCAGGAAGAAGCTTCCAGCCAATCTTCTAAGGGTCTTCCTATCTTTTCTGAGTGCCCCAGATGGGTACTCTTGTTTCTGAAGGAAGCATTTGATATCGTGATACCAAGGTTTGTCGTCTATGACTGCTTCAATCGTGAAGACGTACGCGGGCCGTTCAAGGCGCATTATGTCGATCTTAGGTAAGTCATTCCATTAACCTACACTACTCATGGAAGAGAGAGTGGCTAAGGTATCAGCCATGTGATTCTCTCTACGAGGGACGTGATGAAACTCGACTCTGTTAAAGAAGGGTAACAACCTTCTTGCATAGTCTTTGTAAAGAATCATTCCTGATTGGTATATGTTCCAATCTCCTTTTATCTGATTGATAACCAAGGCTGAATCGTCGTATACGTCCAAGTTTTTTATCCTTAAATCAATCGCTTCTTCGAGACCCATAATACAAGCTTCGTATTCGGCCTCGTTGTTCGTACATTTGAACGTAAGTCTGGCAGTGAAAGGAATGTGGGTACCCTGAGGGGTAACAATGATTGTCCCAATTCTGTTTCCATAATGATTAACTGCTCCGTCAAAGATAAGTCCCCATTGGGAACCTGGTTCTGGCCCTTCACTGGGTAACGGTTCATCGCAATCTTTCATTTTTAGATACATGACATCTTCGTCTGGGAAGTCAAACCCGGGTGATTCTTGATCGTCAATCAGTTGATGAGCCAAATGATCGGCTAAAATACTTCCTTTAACGGCTTTCTGAGCGTGGTACTCTATGTCATATTCTGATAATAACATCTGCCAACGGTCAATTCTTCCCGTGAGAGCAGGCTTTTCGAAGACATACTTGATTGGATCCATCTCGGAAACCAACCAAGTAGTATGACAAATCATGTATTGGCGAAGGCGTTTGGCTGCCCTAGCCAAAGCGCAACAAGTTTTCTCAAGCATCGTGTACCGAGTCTCGCAGTCGTGAATTTCTTGCTCAGATAGTAGATGGCAGACTCCTTCCTTTTGGTTTCGTCTTGTTGGCCAAGTACACATCCCATTGAGTTCTCTAGGACTGTGAGGTAAATGATCAGTGGTCTTCCTTCCACTGGAGGTGATAGAATCGGCGGATTCAACAGGTATTCCTTAATACTGTCGAAGGCGGTTTGGAAATCTTCTGACCAAACGCAATCCTGGTTCTTTTTTAGTAATTTGAAAATCGGCGCACACGTGGCGGTCATAAGAAATATGAATCTGGAGATGTAGTTCAAACGTCCCAAGAATCCTCTGACTTGTTTTTCAGTTTTCGGAGAAGGCATTTCTTGAATGGCCTTGACCTTGTCAGGATCGACCTCAATCCCTTTCTGGCTGACGATGAACCCTAAGAGTTTCCCTGAACGGACACCGAAGGTGCACTTATTAGGATTCAAGCGGAGTTTGTACTTCCTCAAACGCTCGAATAGTTTCGACAGGTGGGTCACATGCTCCTTTTCTGTCTTAGATTTTGCAATCATGTCATCGACATATACCTCTATCTCTTTGTGTATCATGTCATGAAATAGAGTAGTCATGGCCCTTTGATAGGTTGCCCCGGCGTTCTTCAAGCCGAACGGCATCACCTTGTAACAAAAGGTACCCCATGGGGTAATGAACGAAGTTTTCTCCATGTCTTTCGGCGCCATTTTGATTTGGTTATAGCCCGAGAATCCATCCATGAAGGAGAAAATTTTGAACTTTGCTGTGCTGTCTACCAGCATGTCAATGTGTGGTAAAGGAAAGTCGTCCTTTGGACTTGCCTTGTTCAGATCCCTGTAATCAACACACATTCTGACCTTTCCGTCCTTTTTGGGAACGGGTACGATGTTGGCTAACCATTGAGGATATTCAGATGTAGCGAGAAAACCCGCGTCAATCTGTTTCTGTACCTCCTCTTTGATTTTGATGGCCATGTCCGGGTGAGTGCGTCTCAACCTTTGCTTTACTGGCGGACATTCTGATCTTAACGGTAAGTGATGTTCCACGATGCTGGTATCCAACCTTGGCATATCCTGATAGGACCAAGCGAATACATTGGGAAATTCTCTGAGAAGCTTTATCAAACCCTCTCTGGCAGTTGGACTTAGCAGTGCCCCAATCCTGATTTCTTTTCTCTCTTTTTCCGAACCCACATTGATCGTTTCCAACGGCTCTTTGTGAGGTTCAATGGACCTTTCCTCTTGTCTGAGTAGTCGGGAGATCTCTTCTGGAATTTCGTTGTTAACTTCTTCTTCAGCCCCAAATACCGGGAACCCAAAGTTGGGAGAAGGCATCGGTTCGTATGTTTCAACTGGGTTTAAAACAAGCAATCTGCATGACGTGATGATTTGTGTTTAGAAGAGATAGAGAAAATGCGAGTGGGTGCAGTGTATTTATTTTACTGCTTGTTTTTATTATTGAATTGTTTTTTAGGATTACCATTTTCTAAAAAAGCAAAAAGAGAAAACAGCAAATAGTGCGGAAATTACAGAACGACGTTATTTTATTAATGAACAAGTCGATTCTTGAAACTACAGCCCTATAAAACAAAACTCTGTTGCTTTGGGCGAAGCGAAGAGGGAAAATTTACAGAAAGCGAGCCCTATCAAAACATCCGTTTCACCTGGGTAGGGTGACAGGTTAAAGATGGCAATTACTTTGACTGGCGAACGACCTTCAGAACATCGACAGCAACCCATTGGTGGCGAACTCCTCGGTGAATCACAAAGTCTGGAACCTTCCTCGATTTGTCTTCAGAAATGACACTGATTTCTGGTGGAGTAGGATCGTTGGAATCTGTCTCCCAGGCAGAGTTGTCGTAGGAGAATTCCTCTGTTGCATTTTGCATAGCATTTGTGCTCTCAGCTGTATCTCGCCATCCAGTTGGCTGGATATCTTCGAGCCTGATACGAGAGCTTTCGGGAGCGGTGTACTTGACCATATAGTCAAATTTTCCACTTGGTTGTCCCAAGATGTCCCACACTTCTTTCGAACTGGAGGAGTCATCCCTCTCGATGACGTTGACCTCGGGAAAAGCATATTTGATGAATTCAAGTCCTGCAAACGTTGCAAATTCATCGTCGTGTTGAGTAGTTTCTGAATGACCTGAGTGTTGATCCCATGACATGGTGGGGACACAGGTATTCTGCTCAATGACGGTCAGCTGAGTTTCATTACTCGGCTGACTTTCTGGCCCCAATTCTCCTGGGTAAGGTTGCCACATTGGCAGACCATCCATCGGGCCATAGTAATTGTAGTCAAAATTGTCCTTCATCGGAGTGTCTTTCTCTAATGAATTTGGCGGAGCACGGCATCCTTCCGGATCACAACCTCCGTATATCATTTCGACATCTGATCGTGGTATAAATCTCAGATTCTGTGTGGGATAGCAAAATGGCATAGGAACCTCTTCCTAAGACATATAACCGTCCTCATTAAGATAGGACTTCCACTCTTCCTCTGTGTCAGAGGGATTTTCCTCATTGATAGCATGTACTGTTTGAGACATCTGATCGTGGTATAAATCTCAGATTCTGTACGGGATAGAAAAATGGCATAGGAACCTCTTCCTAAGACATATAACCGTTCTCATTAAGATAGGACTTCCACTCTTCCTCTGTGTCAGAGGGATTTTCCTCATTGATAGCATGTACTGCTTGAGACACTGGGTGAACAAAACCTCCACTATGGAAGAAGTTCTGAATGGGATGAAGACTTTCATCGCTGGCAGCTATCTGGGTACAGGTTACAGAAAAACCAAGACCCTTCTTTGTTTTATTGTTAATAGGAATGACAAGCTGTCCCCATCCGGTTGTATCGGTACTCTTGACCGCTTTGATAGCATCTTTGTTTGAGGAAATCGAGGTTCCTCCTTGGGATTGATTGTCCTTGTTCACCGACCGTGCTTGGAACTGAGTTCCAATAACCTCCTCGGGTTCTACACAAGTAGATGATGATAAGTTACTCACGAGCAAGGCCTGTTCTCCATAGACTGTGACAAGTTGATCGTTCTGAATGAACTTTAGCTTTTGGTGGAGTGTCAAAGTGACCGCTCTAGCCTGATGTATCCAAGGTCTTCCTAATAAACAACTGTATGTTGCCCGGATGTCCATGACCTGGAAAGTGACTTGGAAAGTGTGAGGACCGATAGTTATGGGAAGATCAACTTCGCCGATAACTATTTTTCTGGATCCGTCGAACGCTTTGACGAAGACCTCGCTGATTCTCATCGGAGGGCCTTTGAATGATAATTGCATCAAAGTGGACTTCGGCATAACATTCAGGGTTGACCCTGTGTCTACCAGTACGCTGGCTAAAGCATCGTCCTGGCAGTTAACTGTAATGTTGAGCGCCATGTTATGACGGCGACCCTCTTCGGGTAATTCCTCATCACTAAATCCCAAATTATTGCAGGAAGTGATGTTAGAGATAATGCTATCGAACTGTCTGATTGTTACATCCTGTTCCACAAAGGCTTGCTCCAAGACTTTCTGTAGAGCCTCCCTGTGGGCATCTGAACTGAGTAACAGTGATAATACCAAGATCTTTGAAGGAGTCTGTAACAGCTGATCAACAATGTTATATTCACTCCTTTGGATGATCTTTAGCATCTCATCATTGTTTTTCGAAAGGTCGGGATTACTGGATTGACCGACTGATGGATTGGGAGCTTCTGTCTGAAGTTCCTTTTCCTTGTTAGGTTCTCCAACTCCTCGGTTGAAGATTCGGCCGCTCCGTGTTACACGACTGATGTCTGCAATATTCACGACGGAGGGTAATGGAATTTCCTTTCCATTTTCAACTGTTGTTGCACCGTATTTTTAAGGGATAACCTTAGTTGATTCATACGGTAGTGGTCCCGGTAGATAGATGACTATGGGAACCTTCTGATTTTTCTGACCATCATAAGTAATCTCGATCCGTTCCCGGTTGGGAATTCTAGATTCGTCAAGTAGAGGGATGATGGCAGAAACATCCCTGGTCTGGTGACGACCAGAGATTGTGACAACATTCTCGACTTGATTGGCAAGGTAGTTCGGCGTCCAGTTGATGGGTCCAGAACCCGGATATGGGCGAATCTCTCCACGATCCACCTGGCCCTGAAGAGCTGCTCTCACAAGGTAACACCCTTGGTTACTTTCCGAACAGACACTACAACGGTCATAGTTGTGTGGTGGCACCTGGCCACGCCCACTTTGAATACAATGTAACCTCACTAGGTTAGCTTCCACAGATCAGACATCCTGACTTTAACGCCGAGTGGGATTTCTGTTATTGATACTAATCTGCTGAGTATCTTCATCCATATAGATTGGCATCCACCAATGATTTAACAAGTGCTGAAGTGCCTCCTGGACAAGGGTACAACCTCGATCGTTTTCGCAACCTGCTTTACAGCTTTGATAGTCGTGTGATATTAAGAATCTGAGTCGGACCTGCTCAGCATGTAACTCTACCAGGTTGGTATTCATCACGCGAATATCGAAGATCTGAACCATGTTGATCTGATAAGGGTTCCTATCATGGTAGTCTTGGATCCATCCAAGATCCATCTGACGTTGGAGGGCCTCTTGTATGAAAGAGCATCCCTGTTTGTTTACCGAGCAAGTCAGACAGGAACTGTAATCGTGTCGTGGCAGATTATGATACTGGCTTTGCCTTGAGTGCATTGCCACCAAGTTGACATTCATTGCACAGATGTCGTGGTTCTGAATGACGTTGGAGTTCGGATAGACCATGTTAATTCCACGAACTCGGTGCTCTTGGATCCATCTGAGATCCATCTGTTCCTGTAGAGCTGATTGCACTACCGAACATCCTTGATTGCTTTTAGAGCAGATATCACACTGATGATAATTATGAGGTGGCACATGGCCATATCCACTCTATCTACAATGCATCTTGACCAAATTGGTCCTCAATAAGAGTACATCGTGAATTTGATATACATTGTTAGACTCTCTCTCAATCAGGTTGACTGCAGCTTTCTCGTGTTGAGGCAGCGGGTTCGTGAGAACATTGGGATTCGTATCTTTGAAAGATAAGAGCCCGTTCCTAACAAACTTTTGCACGTCAGATTTGAAATTGAGATAATTCTCTATGTTATTCCCTGATCCTCCTTGATGATAAGGACATGTTTGATCCACCTTAAACCAAAAAGGCAGATTTTTTGGTACTGTAAGAGGAGACTTAGTCTGGATGTGCCCCTTAGCCAGTAGTAACAGAAATAATTCTGCATACAACATGGGTATAGGATCAAACCCTGATGGTCGTGTTGTACGGTTGTTATTATATGGAGGACGAGCCTGCTGAAGAGGCTGTTGTGTCCTTTGCTGATTAGGTTGGCTCTGCGCAACCTGAGGCTGATACGTAGGAATAGGCGCAGGATTGATAGCAGGAGTTACAGCTGCTACCGGTTGATAACGTCGCCTTTGCTTTCCGAGAGAGATATTCCCAATATCCTGCTCTTTTTTCTTAGGGAGAGCACTACCGTATCGTTTTGTGCTACTTGATGATCCAGCGTCTTTTGCCAAACGTCCTTCTCGGACGGCTTCCTCAAGACGAACTCCCATGCCCACCATCTCGGTGAAGTCACTGGGTGCACTGGCAACCATTCTGTCATAGTAAAATGAGCTTAAGGTCTTTAAAAAGATCTTTGTCATCTCTTTTTCCTCAAGAGGTGGACAAATTTGAGCGGCAATTTCACACCATCTCTGGGCGTACTCCTTAAAGGTTTCCTTGTCCTTTTGTGACATTGATCTGAGTTGATCTCTGTCCGGTGCCATGTCCAAATTATACTTGTATTGTTGGACGAAGGCAGTACCAAGATCTCTGAATGTGCTAATCGTAGCACGGTTTAAACCCATGTACCATTTTAATGCGGCACTGGTTAAACTATCCTGAAAGTAGTGAATCAGCAGGTCCTGATTCTCAGTCTGAGCTGACATTCGCCGAGCGTACATCACTAGATGGCTCTGAGGGCAAGAGTTACCCTTGTACTTTTCAAAGTTGGGCACTTGGAACTTGTGCGGGACTTTCACATTGGGGATCAAGTAGAGGTCTGCGGCATCCTTTCCAAATAGATCCTGACCGCGAATGGCTTGCAGTTCTTTCTGCATCTCCAAGAACTGTTCCTGGAATTCATCCATTCGGTCAAACATAGTTTCCTTTTTTCTATAAGGTATCTGTGGAATCTGTCCTTCCGGGACAGTGTGCACGACAGGGGGTGGTACCGTGACTACGGCAGTGAGTCTTGGTGTTTCCCGAAGTTTGTAACCTTCAGGAGTCTTCAATATGCCTCTGGCATCTTCGCTTTCCCGAAGTTTGTAACCTTCAGTACCAACGGCATCTGTCACGATTCCCTGATCTTCAGCGATTGGCGGAACATATCCTTCCGAGATATAGTTAACAGGCATGCCCCAGGGACGATCTTTCTGCATCTGATACCTAGGATCAAACTTCTCCACTATGGGCGCTGAGGTGATCTCTGAGATCACAGTCCTTTGTAGCTGAGCTTCTGCCATGGCTTGCATGTCGTTACGAAGCTTTCTCATATCCTCTCTTAGAGCGTCGATCTCTTTTTTCAACTCTCTGTTTTCTTCCTCAAGATCATCCATCTTTTTCTGACGATTAGCCCGAGTATTGTACGAATGAGACAGTTTGACTCTAGAACCGAGACACAAACGTGAGATTCGTAGGTAAGAAGAATATGCGATGTGAGAATGATGAATGCAATGATTATATTAATTATTTTTTGGTTTAATCAAAATAAACTTTGACAATTAGATTGCAAATATCAAACAGTGGGGAAACCCCTTTTTATTGAAATTCAAAGGATTGCGGAAACGAAAATACAGTAGATTACAAAGTGCAGAAACAGAAACCTAAGCTAATGGGTCCCGAGAGAACTCGGGTGCTGATTCTGGTATCTTCCTTTTCTTTTATTGGGGCTCTTGAGCCATTGTCGGGTTGTCATTCCTTTGCCAAGTGAAAGGAGCGAGCAAATTCCTTTGGTCATCCTGATTATCCACAGCATGTTGCTCTAAAATCTCGATCAGAGCATCCTTATCTTTCAGCAGTTGCTGTATTTTGATACACTCTATGTCGAGGGTGCGGTACTTGTTCTTCCAAGACCTCCTCTCCCGTTGAACTTTGTTGAGAGTAACCTGAAGCTTTTCAGTTTCCGTCATGAAGTACATTACAGATTCCCTCGGTGGAAGAATTCCGTAACGAGGATAAGGCATCTTTAGCTTGAGAGCTCTAGTTTGTACCCAGTGGAGACAAGGCTCCACCGAGACACAGTCCGGTTTTCCTAGAGACTCCCGTCCTTTCTTATGAACGTGTTTCCAAGCGTGCACTATTTCCGTCTTTAGTGCTCTGTCACTTTCTCCTTCCTTGAAGAAAAGACCTTCCAGATGAGCATTCCGTGGAACATGCCTCATCGGGTATCCAAACTGACGGTGAACCAATATCAGATGATAGTTGATTCCTCCCTTAGTTCCTATAAGGGGTGCGTTGGGGAAGTTTCCCCAACGGTCAATGATCTTGATTCCATCATAAATCCTATTGCACCAATCTATGTCATAGTTGGTGAGAGACATGATTTTCTGCGACCAGCTCAAGGCACTCTTATGATCCCAGAAAGCAGCAGACTTAGGTAAATGGGAGATAAACCATTTATAAAGCAGAGGTACACAACATGTGATCTTCCCTCCGCTGTACAAATTCCCTAAGTGTACAGAATGATACGCATCTGCGAGCAAAGTCGGCAAAGGGTTTCCAATGAGAAAAACCTTAATAGCGTTGATATCGACGAAGTTATTAATGTTGGTCAACAAAAATAATCCGTAGGTGAGTAAAAAAAAGATGCTTTCAAAAGCAATCCTGTTCCCTATACTAGCGAAGTACAGAGCTTTCTTTGTCAGAAAATGGGCTGGCAAACCTTGTATGCCACCATTGGTAGTCATGTGAGTCCTGACCTCTGACTCATCCAAATGAATTGCTCTTGCAATGGTCTGATTCTTTGGAATTTCTTCCAGTCCAGAAAATGGAGCTCGATCAGTGATATGTAGATCGATCAGAGGAGAATACTCTTCCAGCGTTAGTGCTAGCTGGTAATTCGGGAATGTAAAGCAGTGATAATCCGGATCGTAGAATTGAACGAGCGTGTCCATGATTCCCTCAATCACATAGACCCTTAACAGAGGTAGCAGACCTCTGTACTTGGCTCTGAAAGCCTCTTGGTTTGTGATCATTCTCGCCAAACCTCTCAAATCCTCTAGTTTTGGAATCCTGAAGGTGTACGTATGAGTTCTCCTTCTACCGAAATCCATTAGCGCAATCCTTTTCTCTGATATTAGCAATCACAGTCTTAGTTTAATTTGAAAAACAGAGAGACTAGAAGAGAATTTTTTTTTTGAATGTTTTAATGTTTCTTAAGATGAATGTATGAATGCAGCACACAAAAATATAGAAAAAACATGGGGTCAAAGGGTCGTTGTCATGAAGTCAAGGCTCTACCCATCCCCAAAGGTTTATACTAGGGTGATTTTTTGTACCTGTACTCATTATCATCAGCTCCTCCCAAGAAAGCAAAACAACAAGAGGATCGCCAGCGAGTTGTAGAGCAATCTTAGAGTAAGTGCCATTCACCAAGAATAGATCACCAGCCTCAAATGAGGGTAGTATCGCGTGACAACTATTTCCGATAGCTTCCACACTACAAAAGGGTTGGCTCCTCAGCTTCTCAGACATCACAATCGGCCCATTGCCTATGAGAGGGAATGGGTTGCATTGGTCAGCCTCCACTGAAGTTGATGGTCGACCTCGTCGCCATCACTTATCTTAAGTGTATAATCAATCTTTCCACATGCGGCATCACACGCATTCCCATTAGCAGAAAAATAAACAGGTATAGCAATTAGGAAAAGCAGTGTATATATTTGTCCTAATCATCCTAAACCTTTAAAGCTATGAATCCTATGTTCCTGAAAGAAAATGGTTCCCTGGCGGAGGCGCCATTCTGTGGTTTTCACACAAGAGAAGAGAAAAAAAGAAACTGAAGAAGGCCCCACGGTGGTCGCCACTTTTCTGTAGCGAGCAATTTTGGACACGGTTCTTAAGCGCTATCGCTCTTTGGGTTTGTTTACTACAGGTCGATTCATTTTTTATCCTATTAAAGCTGATGAGGGAAGGGAAATAGATGTCTCCAACTAACCCTGCTTGCATACTGAGTTTAAACAGCGGTCTGTTAGGTTACAGATGCGATCAATGTGGTGGGGCCTTTCTTGTGTTATTTTGACAGAATGACAGGTTTCTGACGGGGAACTAGGATGTTAGGACTGATACTTATTGATAGATAAGTGAGAGTATGGGATTTAGGGTTTTTGTTTAGTGTGCTCGCTAAGATCTTTTCTTTCGATCTTATGCCTACGTATTCCCGTTTACCGAAACAGGGAAATCAGAGCGTTTGTAGTTCCTCCTATTCTATGGGAGGAAATGGTTGTTTTGGTGTCTTGTTCAAAGCCCAAGACGTGAAGCGAAAGGTGTTTGTATCTTGTTCATAGCCCAAGATATGAAGCTAAAAGGTGTGACTTTAGAGAGAATTTGTCATCTCTAAAGAGGGGGTTGTATGTCACAACTGTTTATAAAGGAGAATTACTTTAACCGGGATGTGTGAATCCGGCAATGCCATAATTTCCTTTATAGGATATTTTTAACCTGAAGGAGAAGACTTTAACTCAATGTAGAGTAATGCCATCTTTCCTTAGGAATTTCTCATGCTAAAAGAGGGACAGTGGCATGGATGTAGATGATCCAGAGGCTTGCCGCTTACAGCAATTAGATGAAGGGAAAGGAGTTGTTGATGTTTGTGTACTGTGAACGAGGCACAACTTTGATTCTAAAAGGTTGATTGGATCAACCAGTGGTTTTCTTATACAAAGCCTAAGAGGAGGCTATGGGCCCAACAAGAGGGTGTTTTTGTGTCTCGTACAAAGCCCGAGAGAGAGAGGCTAAAAGGGGTTGATCCTACAAGAGGATCTTTTATACTCAACAAGAGAGTGTTTTTGTATCTCGTACAAAGCCTGAGATGGAGGCTAAAATTTTTTGGCTCAATAAGAACCTTTTTGTATCTCGTATAAAGCCCGAGATGGAGGCGAAAGGGGTGATTGACTCAACGAGGGAGTCTTTTATGTGTCTCGTACAAAGCCCGAGATGGAGGCTAAACGTTGTTTGACTCAACGAAGGAGTCTTTTGTATCTCGTACGAAGCCCGAGATGGAGGCTAAAGTTGTTAGCTCCGCTGGGGAGAATCATTGTACAAAGCCCAAGAGGAGGCTATGGCGCTGTTTCAGTTGAGTGACAGGTCCAATATACTGATTTCAAAAGAGAAAATCAGTTCTTATATGAGTAACACTGTACTCAGGGATTTTGATTCGAGGATCAGGGATATTTCCTTTTCTTTGAGGAAACGGGAAATCCAAAGGGTATTGAGACTATCCGAGTCTACGGGTTTCCTTCCTATTTAACGAATGGGTCACTTGAGAATGTCTTTGAGACTCAAGGATATTAGACTGTCCGTGTCTAGAGTTTCATCTTTTGTACTATGCTTTGAGAAACAGTAGTAGACTCTTTGAAAGGACTGTTCTATGAAGATGACTAAGTTCTGTTCCTATACCTCTAGGAGGTCGTCGGGACAATTTGTACGAAGCCCAATAGGAGGCTGGAAGCTTTTAAGAAGCCGACGGGTCCTTGTACGAAGCCCAAGAGGAGGCTATCATTCCCGAAGGAAGAGATCATTATACGAAGCCTAAGAGGAGGCTGTGAATACTTCTAAGAAGCCGACGGGTCCTTGTACTAAGCCCAAGAGGAGGCGGGTTGCTTTTAGGAAGCCTGTGGGTCCTTGTACGATGCCCAAGAGGAGGCCGATGCTTTTAAGAAGCCGATGGGTCCCCAAACCCCGAGAAATTCAAGACACGCCATTCACCGAGAATAGATCAAGCCAGGAAAGTTCGAGAAATTGGAAGAAACTCAAGAGATGCCATTCACGGAGAAAAGATCATCTCTGGGGAATAGAGCTTCTTGACAAGTGCTTTTAAGAAGCCTTTGGGTCCCCAAACCCCGAGAAATTCAAGACATGCCATTCACCGAGAATAGATCAAGCCATGAAAGTTCGAGAATTTGGAAGAAACTCAAGAGATGCCATTCACGGAGAAGAGATCATCTCTGGGGAATAGAGTTTCTTTGACAACTTCTAAAGGTGACAGTCTATGAAAGGGTTCACCGAGAATTCTGCCTTTCATATCTCCATATTGTTTAACCCCAAGAGGAGGGAAGACTGTGTCTGGTAATCCTATGGGGATCTAGTTTTGACTATTTAAGAGTGATCAAAACGGCTTTACCTAGTGCTAGACGTAGTTGTCGGGGAAACTCTAAATATCTATACTATTATTACACGGTTGATATGAGTTTATGAAAGAAGACTTACAGCGAAACAGCCCCACAATACAGTTATATGTATATGAAAGCGGTAAATGAAAGCGTATAAACACTTACTCGGTTGTAGAGCTTCCATGTTGTTTGGTTAGTTGTTCAACAAAGACATATTGAAAACAACAGTATATTCAAAATCAAAGGAGAAAGTGCTTTGAAAAAGAAAGATTTGGGGCTTATAGATCAAGGAGAGACCCAGGGTTTTACCAGTGATTGCACTGTTGAATTTGTACAGAGGGACTTATACAAGTGACTGAGGCTCAAAAAGGTTTTCTGTACAAAGGGATGGGTCTTACACTCTCTCAAGAGGCCCAAAAAGTTTTTAAAGAAAAAGAGTGGGGCTTATAACACGAGGGTAGGCCCAAATGATTTTTCCGTTTAAAATGGCGATCGCGCCGAGGTTTTCTTTTAACGCAGAGGGACTTATACAATAAGTGAGGCCCAAAATTGTTTTGGTTAATAGGGGGTTGGGTCTTACACTCTATTAGAGGCCCAAAAGTTTTGAATGGGTCTTATAGCTCAAGGAGAGGCCCAGATGTTATTTTTCAAAAGGCGACGATCGCGCCGTTTGTTTTTTACGGTATCGGGACTTATACAATACACTGAGGCCCAAAAATGATTTGGTCAAAAAAAGGATTGGGTCTTACACTCTATTAAAGGCCCAAAGTGTTTTGAAAATGATTTATGAGGGTTGAATTAATCCAAAAACCCTAATTTGTTTTCAAAGTATGTTTTAATTGAATAAAAATTCAATTAAAATGATCAAAATTGTTTAACATATGGAAAACAAATTGTGATCTTGGATTAATGCTTCAAAAATTAAGTATTGACCTAAAAAATAATTAGAAGGCATTAAAATTTGCAAAATCAAGGTGGAAAAAATATTTTAAATGTTAAAAACAATTAAAACATTAATTCTTTGCAAAAATATCAATTATATAAAATAAATAATATTTTTGGGATTTTTTTGGGAAAATAAAATATTTTAACATTTTTGTGAATTATTAAAAAAAGAATCAACTCAAAATCATTACAACTCAGAGAGAAATTAATTTTTGAATCAATTAAATAAAATCACAAAATTCAAATATTTGAAATTTCAAAAAATGGCGCCAAGAACACACCAAGAACACGCGCGTGTTCTGGGTTTGCCCAGATTTGCATTTTCTTTCCAATCTCACTGAATACTTAATCATATCATGTAATCCACATACCAATCAACTCGTTTCAACCTCACGATCATGTCTATCACAATTAATTTCATTTAAATTAAGCATAAAACAAGAAATCACGAAAAATCCTCAAGAACCCGAATTTCTGCATGAAGGCTAGGATTTTTTATACACGATTCAAACAATGCAATTAATTGAGGGGAAACATTCCATGTATGATTATGAACATATGGCCAAATTATTGTGCAGCAAAAATTGCATGGATCATAGAGTTAGAAGAGCTCATGCTTACCACTTGCAGCTGGTAATCGTGTTTTGTGTTGGAGGTGTTACAGCTAGGTTCCAATGATCTGGATAGCTTTCCTAGGTGCCATGGAGTGTGTATGAATGCTTGGAATGGATTGAAATGATCTGGAACTTGAGATGGTACCCCAACTGCAAATCTGTCAAGAACTTGAGCAATTGCCTGGTGATTTTGTGAAATCTGTGTTCCAGATGTTATGTGAGTGTTTGGATCACTTCTATATGATGTATGTGAGGTGTGTGTGTAATTGGTTTGATTGGAAAAGCTCTCAAACTCAAAACCCGATAGTGACTTGCCTTAGAAGGCAAAATTGGAGTGAAAGAAGAGATTTTGAGGAAAGCATCTATTTGATGGCTTTGGTTTACTCAAACTGATCACAATTGAGCTCTATTTATAGTAGAGCAAGTTTGTTTTGCAAGGAATAGTGAATGGCAACTGCTGAGTAGGTTTGGCCAATGTTGGCAAATGAAAATCCAAGTCTCCTCTAGCCATTGACTAGAGGTTATGGCACAGGCTGTTGTTCCCCTAGGTCTTGGATAAGTCTTGACTGAATTCAGTTGCAAAGAGCTCAGTTCATGCCACCTTGATGCTTCCATTGAATGCTCTAATCCAAAATTGGAGTCTTGTCCCTATTTTGGCAATTTTAGGTTCAACATGCTATTTCTTGTTCCAAAGACTTTGGAGGCTTGGCTCAGTGATTGTCCCCTTTAGATTCAATCCTCAGAGGTGTCCAAGTGGATAGGAGCATTTAGATTTGGCTGATTTTGGCAAATCGACCAAAAGTGCAAAAATCTGCCTTGCCTTGGCAGATTTCAGCAAGGCAAGTTGCCAATGTCATATCTCATGGCCCAAATTGAATTTGGTAATGTTCTTGGCCATTTTGAAAAGTCCTTACATGATACAACAACTGTTTGAACATGTTTGGTTTTGATCTCTTTTGAATCCAAGTGAAAAATCCCCCTACATTTGGAAAAAAGTAAGGCAAAATCTGACTTAGTGAAATTTTCACTAAGTGTTGGAACAAAGTGACTTTTCTTGATTTTGATCACTCCATAACTCAAAATCCATGAGGAATTTGGACATAGGTTGGTATGAAGCTTTTGTAGAGGGCAATGTGATCTACAAATCAAGCTTTGAATGGGGAACAATGGCCTTGTGGTTTAGGAGTTATGGTCCTCCAAAGTTGGCATATTAGTGTCACTTTTTCCATAACTTAGAAATTTTTCTAAGTTTTTATGGTTACCCCTTTTACAAGTTATCCTTTCTTTGATTTTTATTGATGAATGATGATTCAAATCATACATTAACATCATTTTAGGGTTAGAAATCCATTTTGGTGAAAAATCTCAAAAAGTCAAAGTTGACTTTTGTGCACAGTTGACTTTTTATCTGATGAATTCCAAACTGTGCAATCCTCTATGAAATCAAGTCCTTGACCTAAATCAAAGTTGATGGATTCATTTCATAGGTGTTTTAGGGTGTATTGAATCATGTCCTAGGGTTTGGGAGCATGTCTTGGTCAAAAGTCAAAGTTACAGTTGACTTTTCCCGCGAAACCCTAACTGTGGTTCAGATGAAATTGAAACTTGTTGCTCAAGCTTCTTGGATCAATCCATTGTTGCAAATGGATAAATGTGGTTTATTAGAGACCCTCAAATCATGTCTTGAGGTCTTGGTTCATGATTTGTCCCAAAAGTCAACTTAGGAGTGAATTAGGTCAAGAAACCCTAATTCCTGATTTTTAGTGAATGCATCCCCTGAGGCAAAATTGACTTGATGATTGGGTTCATGATGTCCCATGGAGTATATTAGGTGATGTTTTGGATAATTGGCTTGTGCCCAGATGAAAATTTTCCATCTGGAGGCCCTGGTCGACCAAAACCCTAATTTGGTGACACTGTCGATCTTGAGACTTGATCCACCTAGAAGGGAGCAGCCTTGGGCTTAATCCTTGAAGTGGGAATCCTTTTGATCCATTGTGGATATGTTAGAGGCTAGACAAGTTGAAGACCAAGTCATTCCTTGATTGGTCCTTTGTCTAAGGCTCTGAGAGGGCTTGAAACCCTAATTCTGATTGTAGTGAATGCTCAACAACCCTTGAGGCATTTGATGAGGCATGATGGTTCATCCATATTGTGATGATGATTTGCACAATGATGGGAAATCTTAGTGGTCAAAATTTGGGGTATGACACTACTCTTATAGACAATATAATCTATCTCATATATAATCGAATTGACTCATGAACCTAACGAGTCGAACTATGTATAGTTCAAGTTCAGATCATTTAGTTAACGAACTTAGTTTTTAGCTCATATTCAGCTCATTTGGTTCATGAACCTAGTTTAACGATTTAATTTTCTAATCGAATTTCGAACTATTTTCGAGTTGGTTTGGTTCATTGGCAGCCCTACGTACCAACAACACATTGCGAAGTTGATTCCTTACTTTGATGAAATTTCTTTTCATCATATCCCCAGAGAGGAAAATCAACTAGCTGATGCTCTTGCCACCTTAGCATCCATGTTCAAAGTCAAGTGGAAGAATGAAGCTCCTCATATCTGTATTAATCACTTGAACGAACCAGCACACTGTTTAGCAATCGAGGATGAGTCTAATGACAAGCCTTGGTTCTACGAAATTCAGAGATATCTGGAAAAACAGGAATATCCCGAGGGTATTACTATCACTGATAAGAAAGCTCTTAGGCGGATTTGCGCCAAATTCTTCTTAAGTGGTGGTATACTATACAAGAGAAATTATGATTTCGTGTTGCTCAGATGCGTGGATAGACACGAAGCAAACACGATCATAAGGTCCATACATGAGGGCTGCAAGGATGTTCATGCTAAAGGTCCTGCTATAGCCAAGAAGATCCTTCGGGCTGGGTATTACTGGACGACAATTGTTACACCCTGATTTTTAACAGCGCGAGTGTATTTTCAAAAGGTACTATTCCTTGAATAAAATGATAAATGGTTTTCTTTGTATGAAAAGAGAGGGGTTTTTTTTTTAAAACACTACAATTCATTTTTATACATAGCTGCACCATTTTTAAAACATAAACATGTTGTACATATAAACAACGAAGCGTTAAACGAGATACAGATAGTGGTTATGTTACAGGACATAAAACATAGATAAAGTCCTCGGCAGACACTCACGCAGGAGAGCTGCTCCAAGGAGAGGATTTCGAACCAGGTAGTCATGTGATGAGAATTCGTCGTCCAGTACTAACTACTCCTATCAATTTAAGTATTTCCTTCCCTAACTAGGTCGATCGATCCCTAATGGCAACCACAGTAACCACCCGCACCAGCTCCACATAATCCATCGCAAGTGCTCGTCAAGGTGTGTTCGGGTCCATCCCTATCGTATCCGGGCTCATACTCGTACTCGGAGGGGTCCTCCTCCTCAGTGTCGTCCTCCTCTCCCTCACAGATGATGGCCTCGAGTGGCGGCACGTATGTTGGATCAATAGGAGGAAGCTCGTCTAGGGAATAGACGTCAGGGGTGAAGGTTGGGGGTAATCCTAGTGACATCCCTAAGTCTAGAGGAGGCATGGGTATGTCATGAAAGGTCGGCCATCCTCCCTCAACTAGGGCATACGAGGGTCCAGGTGGGGCGTAAGGGTAGATCGGTAATCTGTAGCAATCAATCTCCCCTGAGAGGAAACTGGAGATGATCAACGAAGATGGAATCGGAAAAGTTATCGTTCGGCATGACATGGTGGTCTTTGGATCCTGTCCCACGACAGCAGTGGTCTCCATCACGTTCCTGATGTATGACACTTGTCCCAGGGTCGGGTTGAATTCCTAGGACGCGTCAGTCCCTGAATCAGGAAAGATAAATTTCATCGTCTTCGACGGTGGCATCTCCCCGGGTCCCAGAAGCGTCATAATCTATTGGCATATAGCCCACACATATCCACTGAAAGGGTCATCAATCCGAAAATAAAAAATATACAAGAGCGGAGCAAAAAACATAAACAGAGGATACATTATACATGGCTAGAGATCTCATTCTAGCACATGTATATACATATTCATAACAATAATACATATAGCAGAATTAAGACTCATTCCTAATGCAATGTCTATATGTCAATGCTTATGATTCCGGAATATCAATCCCTTCGCAAAGGGTCGTGGTCTCGCTTCAAGATTTAGCACCACTAAGGTGATAGGTATCGCAGACCCATCAATCAGACTCAATGATCCACTTCGGGATAAGGTGGTTCTCTCACAGACACACACCCCGTGCCACCTCTCCGGTGTACACCTCGTGACTCCTCTCCGGTGGCCACGTAACCATGAAATGAATGAGCATATAATTCCCATATGCACAGTTCAACATATGTGTAACATCACCATATGAAATAAATCATCTCATGCATCAAATCTTCGCACAGATATATAACAGGTATTCACCTTCACAATTAGGCACCTTCAAAATAACACATGATCAAAAACAGAGTAGGTATAAAATATATTTCTATTAGTGGAAACGTATATAGAAATAGAAAGATGCCCTTACTGTCATAACAGTTGTGCGGATTGATATTTTGTCGGTCGGTCGATCGTACACCTTTATCCAAAATGAATTAAATTAGAACGAACTAATAAACTCGTAGTCATCCGATTTATTTTTCTACTTAATCAATAAATTAAGTTTTTTTTTCCTTATTACTAGATTTTTCTAAAAATAATGTATTATATTTTCTTTACTGAAATACCAAGTATGAAAGCGTTAACCCGACAAAATCGGTATTATTCTAAAATATTAAAAAAAATTATTATTATTATTATTATTATTATATATACACCTAATATAATACTAATATATATATATATATATATATATATATATATATATATATATATATATTTATACATATATTTCAAAAATCAAATGAAGAAATAATAAAAAAAAATAAGGTACGTTTTTTTTTCCTATGATTACATGAAATTTTCAATTATATATATATATATATATATATATATATATATATATATATATATATATATATATATATATATATATATATATATATATGTTTTAGTAACCAAAAAGAAAATACAAAAATAAAAAAATAAAAAAAAAAAAAAAGTTTGGAACAGAGTGGCTCTCGCCACCAAACTTGTGGCGCTCGCCACAAGTCCCCTTTTTTTTTTTTAACGTAAAAAAAATCTTTTTTTTTCAACGAAAAAAAAAAATTTTAATACATAAAAAAATAAGGCTGGTTTTTTTTTATTATGGCAATCCGGACCTATTGTCAAAAAATTTTCTCAAAACATTCAATAAGATGACATCAAATAATTATTTTCATCAACAAAAAAAAATTAGGGAGAAAAGTTTTTACCTGAAATAACAGCAGTGGTAAAATTTTAACGAAGGGGTTTAGCTAAGGAATAATTATTTTAGAGAGAGTGAAGAGAATTTCGTTATCTGAGTGAGTGAGAAATACAGTGATAGGCTTCAGTATTTATAGGCGTAAGGAAATGGTCATGTGGTAAATTGAAGATGTGGTCATCAGATAACAATCAGTGGATTCATCTAACACAGTCCGTTTCTATCATTCTCTTTAATTACCTGGTAAGAATATTCTCTGTTTAGGATATTCTAGCTGATCCAAATATTCTTACCAGATACGTATTTCTATCCATATCTACTTCATATACCACTTTTGTCACATAAGTGCAATTTCCGGTGTCATGTGATACTAGTAAAAATTCCGAAATAAATTTTTTTTTCCGATAATAAAACTTTTTTTTTCCGGTTATTCTATAAAAAAAATCGATCGAGAAAATAATTTTTTTTTATACTAATATCTTTTCAATATACTATTAAAAATAATTTTGTGACTCTATCGATAAAATTTCGTAACCATAAAAATAAAAAATTGTTTTCAAAAATTGAGACGGCTATTTTTTTTTTTCCGAGCATAAAAACTGAAACGAGAGTTTTTAGAAAATTTCTATCGTGGACCACTAATAAAATAAAAATTCTAAATTATTTTGAGCGTAACTTGAACTTATTGATATAAATAATATTTAATTTATATTTGATCATGATAATATATTATAAGAGTATTTATTCTAAAATTACGGGTGTTACAATACTCCCCCCCTAAAATAGTGTCGTCCTCGAAACTAAGTGTCTGTGAACAAGTCTGGGTATTTCTCTCGGATTGCGCTCTCAAGTTCCCACGTTGCATCACCAGTGGTTTGGTTCCAAATTATTTTTACTAATGGAATTTCCTTATTCCTTAGCAGTTTCATCTTTCTATCCTCGATCCTAACGGGTACTTCTTCAAATGATAAGTTGTCTTTAAGCTGAATAGTGTCTGGTTTGATTACGTGAGAAGGGTCGGGAATGTATTTTCGTAGTTGTGAGACATGGAATACATCATGCATGACAGACAAAAAGGGTGGTAACGCGATTCGGTAAGCCACGGGTCCAATCTTAGAAGTTATTTGATAGGGTCCAATAAACTTTGGAGTTAACTTCCGCGTCTTGATTGCTCTCCCCACCCCAGTGGTGGGTGTGACACGGAGGAACACATGGTCTCCTTCTCCGAAATCCAATGGCCTACGTCTTTTGTCAGCATAGCTTTTCTGACGATCTTGTGAAGCTTTCATTCTTTCCCTAATGCTTTTTACCTTTTCTGTAGTCTGTTGAATCAATTCCGGACCTACCATCATACTCTCACCATCTTGATACCAGCATAACGGCGTTTGACACTTTCGTCCATATAGAGCTTCAAACGGAGCCATTTCGATACTAGTATGAAAGCTGTTGTTGTAGGTAAATTCAATCAAAGGTAGTATGTCATCCCAACTCCCTATATCATCTAATACGCATGCTCGTAGTAGATCCTCTAACGTCTGATTCGTTCGTTCTGTTTGTCCATCTGTTTGTGGATGATATGCCGAACTTAATCTGAGCTTTGTTCCAAGTGCCTCATGTAACGCGCCCCAAAATTGTGAGGTGAACTTTGGGTCTCGATCCGACACGATGCTAGATGGCACCCCATGTAGTTTAACAATCTCGGCAATGTAAATTTCCGTATACTTGGCTACTTTATAGGTGGTCTTTACAGGTAAGAAATGAGAAGATTTGGTCAAATGATCGACAATTACCTAAATTGAATCATGCATTCTCCGAGTTTTAGGCAATCTGGTGATAAAATCCATTGAAATGCTATCCCATTTCCATTCGGGAATGTCTAAGGGTTGCAACATTCCTGCTGGCCTTTGATGTTCTATCTTCGCTTTCTGGCAAGTCAAACATGATGCTACATAGTCTGCCACCTCCTTTTTCATTCCCGGCCACCAATAGTTTTGTCTCAAATCTTTATACATTTTTGTGGCTCCAGGGTGAATGCTGAGTTTGCTCTTGTGGGCCTCCTCTAAATTAGCTTCCTTATCTCTGCAACATTGGGTACGCAAATTCTCTCGTTGTACCTTAAGATGTTATCTGGTCCTACCTTAAAACTGGGTGTTTTTCCTTGTACCATCAATTCTCTTTTCTCTTCCAAGAGTGGATTGTTCTGACAGTTTCGAATGTCTTCCAAGAGTCCATTGGAGATCTTGATCATTCAACAATGAAGAGTTTCATGTCTAAGTTTTACGTCTAGGTTCATGTCTCTGAATGTTTCCCATAGTTCTTGTTGTTTGGCCATCAGTGATGCTGTTGCTAGGATACCCTTTCTACTTAGCGCATCTGCCACCACGTTTTCTTTTCCTGGGTGATATTGTAATGTGAAATCATAGTCCTTCAAGGTTTCCATCCATCTTCTCTGTCTTATGTTTAATTCCTTCTGATCAAACAAATACTTCAAGCTCTTATGGTCGCTGAATATCGTGAACGTACATCCATAGAGATAATGACGCCAAATCTTTAGTGCAAACACTACAGCTGCAAGTTCCAAATCATGAGTGGGATAATTCCTTTCGTGAGTCTTTAATTGTCTCGAAGCATATGCTACCGCCTTTCGGTGTTGCTTCAATATGCATCCTAATCCTTGATGAGATGCATCGCAGTAGACTTCGTATGGCTCCTCAGGTTGTGGCAGAATCAAAATAGGCGACGTCGTAAGTTTATTCTTCAACAACTGAAAATTAGCTTCACATTTCTCAGTCCAAGCAAAAGGTTGATCCTTTCTAGTTAGTTGAGTTAATGGAGCTACTATCTTTGCAAATCCTTCAATGAATCGTCGATAGTATTCAGCCAATCCTATGAAACTTCTTATGTCCGTGACTGTCTGAGGTTGTTTCCATGCGAGCACAGTTTCAATCTTTGCTGGATCTACAGCAATTCCTTCCTTTGATACAACGTGTCCCAGGAAATTCACCTTTTCTAGCCAGAATTCACATTTGGATGGATTAGCATATAACTTCTTTTCACGCAGAATTTGTAGCACTTGACGTAGATGCTCTTCGTGTTCTACTTTACTTCGAGAGTAAACAAGGATATCGTCAATGAATACAACAACGAATTTGTCCAGAAATGGGTGGAAAATTCGGTTCATGTAATCCATGAAAATAGCGGGTGCATTAGTCACTCCAAATGGTATAACTAGGTACTCATAATGTCCATATCGAGTCCTAAATGCAGTATTTGGTATGTCTTCTTCTCTTACTCTGATCTGATGATAACCGGACTTGAGATCAATCTTAGAAAATACAGATACTCCTGTAAGTTGATCCATTAAGTCATCAATGCGAGGTAAGGGGTATCGATTCTTCACGATCGCCTTGTTAAGTTGCCTGTAGTCCACACATAGTCGGGAACGCTCGTCCTTCTTCTTTACCAGAAGTACTGGAGCTCCCCATGGGGAAACACTCTGCCTAATGAATCCTTTCTCCATCAAGTCTTCCAATTGTTCTTTAAGTTCTTGGAGTTCTTTTGGCGCCATCCGATATGGTACAATGGAAATGGGTCCAGTTCCCGGGTGTAAGTTAATGAAGAACTCAATGTCTCTTACAGGTGGTAAACCAGGAATCTCATTGGGGAACACATCTTGAAAGTCTTGAGTAACTAACATGTCTTCAACCTTGACTTCAGCCATCATCCCCGTATTAGCAAGTATGGCAAGGTCAAAGGCTCCCTTCTTTATAGAACCTTTGAGTTGGTTAGCTGATAGGTATTTAACAACCCCCGGCTCAGGAAAAATAACTAACTTTCGAGCACAATCTAACATAACGTAATGAAATGACATCCAATCCATTCCGAGAATAATCTCGAGAGATTGTAGGGGTAAATATATTAGATTAACTAGAAAGTCTCTATCTTGAACCACTACCTTACATAGCAAGCATGCAGTGTTCACAGTTAGAACCTTAGCAGGGGTAGACACTACCAAGTCAAAAGGGAGCGGGGTTACTGTCATTTTCAAATGATCAACGCAATCCTTGGATATGAATGAATGCGTTTCCCTATAATCAAAAAGTGTAGTTAAAATGGTACCTTCAATTTCGCAATTCCCCTGGATTAAGTTGTTGGACAGAGATCTCCCCTCTGCACCCATGCAATATACTCGCCCTTGGGCTGTTGGTCGGACATTCCTGGCAGTATTAACAGCTAACTCCGCCTTTGGAGCTCTGCAATCCTTTGTTATATGCCCTTTCTTATTGCATTTGTAGCAGGTAGGGCCCCTATTAGGACATTCATTCACATAATGCCCACTTTCTCCACACCCATAACAACGTACCCCTGGGGTAGCTTGAGTTTCTCCACCCCTGGTGTTGTGGTTGTCTGGTCGTTGAGGTCCTCGATTGTTTTGGTGTGGTCGTTGGTATGGCCTCATCTGCTATTTATTACGTCCATGATTCTGAAAATTTGAACGACTTGGCCCTCCAGAGTTCTGGACCGCCCCGCGATTTGCCCTCCTGCTTTTCATGTCCTCCACTTCTCTGCATTTTTCCACCAATGGTTGAAAGCGTTGTATCCCTAGTGGTACCACTGAGTCTTGTAGTTCGTATTTAAGTCCTTCTTGGAAACGGTGACACATGTAAACTTCATCTACTCCTTCCCTGAAGAATCGAAAGTACCTGGACAAAGTTTCAAATTTGGCGGTGTACTCACCTACAGTCATACCCCCTTGTCGAAGTTTCAGAAAATCGTCGCCCAATTTGGTCCTTGCACTTATGGGAAAGTATTTGTCTAAGAATTTTGTTTTAAAGGCTTCCCAATTTATTTCTTCTTGTGCGCTTTCCATCATCAATCTAGTGCTCCTCCACCAGTACTCTGCATCTCCTAGGAGGAGATATGTGGCATACAACACCTTCACTCCTGGGGGACAATTGATTACCTCAAAGATCTTTTCAATCTCTTGTAACCATAAATCAGCCTTCTCGGGAGTAACATGCCCTTGAAATTTAGGTGGATCGTGGAGACGAAAATCAATTAGTCCTTTTGATTCTCTGGCTCTTATCTCTCTGTCCCGCTTCTCCAAATCTCGAAGGTTCTTAGCAGCAGTTTGAACGGTAACAGCGGCTGCCATATCAATCATAGCCTGGTCCATTTGATCCACCTAATGGTTGTTTATCCCATCATTAGTATTGTCACGTCTTGGAGGCATAGCTTTCCTACAAAACCAATACCTAATTAGAATTCTCATTACCTGTTTCAAGAGAATTTCCAATATCTCATTTTCAAATCGTAAGTGGGTGTCAGATCGTAACTATCTTAAAAATGTTGATATAACTCAAAAAATTTCCCGGACATGTGACAAAATTAAAATCTCGGTTCCTCAAGATAAACCTAAGCTCTGATACCACAATGTTACACCCTGATTTTTAACAGCGCGGGTGTATTTTCAAAAGGTATTATTCCTTGAATAAAATGATAAATGGTTTTCTTGGTATGAAAAGAGAGGTTTTTTTTTTAAACACTACAATTCGTTTTTATACATAGCTGCACCATTTTTAAAACATAAACATACTGTACATATAAACAACGAAGCGTTAAATGAGATACAGATATTGGTTATGTTACAGGACATAAAACATAGATAAAGTCCTCGGCAGACACTCACGCAGGAGAGCTGCTCCAAGGAGAGGATTTCGAACCAGGTAGTCATGTGATGAGAATTCGTCGTCCAGTACTAACTACTCCTATCAATTTAAGTATTTCCTTCCCTAACTAGGTCGATCGATCCCTAATGGCAACCACAGTAACCACCCGCACCAGCTCCGCATAATCCATCGCAAGTGCTCGTCAAGGTGTGTTCGGATCCATCCCTATCGTATCCGGGCTCATACTCGTACTCGGAGGGGTCCTCCTCCTCAGTGTCGTCCTCCTCTCCCTCACAGATGATGGCCTCGAGTGGCGGAATGTATGTTGGATCAATAGGAGGAAGCTCGTCTAGGGAATAGACGTTAGGGGTGAAGGTTGGGGGTAATCCTAGTGACATCCCTAAGTCTAGAGGAGGCATGGGTATGTCATGAAAGGTCGACCATCCTCCTTCAACTGGGGCGTACGAGGGTCCAGGTGGGGCGTAAGGGTAGATCGGTAATCCGTAGTAATCAATCTCCCCTGAGAGGAAACTGGAGATGATCAACGAAGATGGAATCAGAAAAGTTATCGCTCGGCGTGACATGGTGGTCTTTGGATCCTGTCCCACGACAGCAGTGGTCTCCATCACGTTCCTGATGTATGACAGTTGTCCCAGGGTCGGGTTGAATTCCCAGGACGCGTCAGTCCCTAAATCAGGAAAGATAAATTCCGCTGTCTTCGACGGTGGCATCTCCCCGGGTCCCGGAAGCGTCATAATCTATTGGTGTATAGCCCACACATATCCACTGAAAGGGTCATCCATCTGAAAATAAAAAATATACAAGAGCGGAGCAAAAAGCATAAACAGCGGATACATTATACATAGCTAGAGATCTCATTCTAGCACATGTATATACACATTCATAACAATAATACATATAGCAGAATTAAGACTCATTCCTAATGCAATGTCTATATGTCAATGCTTATGATTCCGGAATATCAATCCCTTCGCAAAGGGTCGTGGTCTCGCTTCAAGATTTAGCACCACTAAGGTGATAGGTATCGCAGACCCATCAATCAGACTCAATGATCCACTTCGGGATAAGGTGGTTCTCTCACAGACACACACCCCGTGCCACCTCTCCGGTGTACACCTCGTGACTCCTCTCCGGTAGCCACGTAACTATGAAATGAATGAGCATATAATTCCCATATGCACAGTTTAACATATGTGTAACATCACCATATGAAATAAATCATCTCATGCATCAAATCTTCGCACAGATATATAACAGGTATTCACCTTCACAATTAGGCACCTTCAAAATAACACATGATAAAAAACAGAGCAGGTATAAAATATATTTCTATTAGTGGAAAAGTATATAGAAATAGAAAGATGCCCTTACTGTCACAACAGTTGTGCGGATTGATATTTTGTCGGTCGGTCGATCGTACACCTTTATCCAAAATGAATTAAATTAGAACGAACTAATAAACTCGTAGTCATCCGATTTATTTTTCTACTTAATCAATAAATTAAGTTTTTTTTTCCTTATTACTAGATTTTTCTAAAAATAATGTATTATATTTTCTTTACTGAAATACCAAGTATGAAAGCGTTAACCCGACAAAATCGGTATTATTCGAAAAATTTTCTCAAAACATTCAATAAGATGACATCAAATAATTATTTTCATCAACAAAAAAAAATTAGGGAGAAAAGTTTTTACCTGAAATAACAGCAGTGGTAAAATTTTAACGAAGGGGTTTAGCTAAGGAATAATTATTTTAGAGAGAGTGAAGAGAATTTCGTTATCTGAGTGAGTGAGAAATACAGTGACAGGCTTCAGTATTTATAGGCGTAAGGAAATGGTCATGTGGTAAATTGAAGATGTGGTCATCAGATAACAATCAGTGGATTCATCTAACACAGTCCGTTTCTATCATTCTCTTTAATTACCTGGTAAGAATATTCTCTGTTTAGGATATTCTAGCTGATCCAAATATTCTTACCAGATACGTATTTCTATCCATATCTACTTCATATACCACTTTTGTCACATAAGTGCAATTTCCGGTGTCATGTGATACTAGTAAAAATTCCGAAATAAATTTTTTTTTCCGATAATAAAACTTTTTTTTTCCGGTTATTCTATAAAAAAAATCGATCGAGAAAATAATTTTTTTTATACTAATATCTTTTCAATATACTATTAAAAATAATTTTGTGACTCTATCGATAAAATTTCATAACCATAAAAATAAAAAATTGTTTTCAAAAATTGAGACGGCTATTTTTTTTCGAGCATAAAAACTGAAACGAGAGTTTTTAGAAAATTTCTATCGTGGACCACTAATAAAATAAAAATTCTAAATTATTTTGAGCGTAACTTGAACTTATTGATATAAATAATATTTAATTTATATCTGATCATGATAATATATTATAAGAGTATTTATTCTAAAATTACGGGTGTTACAACAATGGAGGTAGATTGCTACAACTTTATCAAAAGATGTCACAAATGCCAAATCTACGTAGACAAGATCCATGTGCCTCCAACTCCATTGAATATTTTGACTGCACCTTGGTCATTCTCCATGTGGGGTATAGATATGATTGGAATGATTTAGCTGAAGGCTTCCAATGATCATCGATTCATTCTGGTTGCTATCGACTACTTCACCAAGTGGGTTGAATCTGCTTCTTATGCAAACGTTACATGACAAGTGGTTGCCAGATTCATCAAGAAAGAGATGATCTGTCATTATGGCATTCCTAGAAGCATTATCACAGACAACGCAAGCAACCTGAGCAACAACATGATGAAGGAGTTGTGTCAAGAATTTAAGATCGAGCACCACAACTTTTCACCATTTCGGCCCAAGATGAATGGCGTCGTTGAAGTAGCAAACAAAAACATCAAGAGGATTTTCCAAAAAAAGGTCAAGACATACAAAGATTGCCACGAAATGCTTCCATTTGCATTGCATGGCTATAGAACGTCAGTTCGCACTTCTACTGGGGCAACTCCATATTCGCTAGTGTATGGTATGGAGGCAGTTCTACCCATTGAAGTCGAAATTCCTTCGCTCAGGGTCATCATGGAAGCAGGTCTTGATGAAGCCAAATGGGTTCAATCCAGATACGACCAGCTGAATCTCATCGCAGAGAAACGCCTTACAGCCGTTTGTCACGGTCAATTGTATCAGAGATGCCTTAAGCGAGCTTTTGACAAGAGAGTTCTTCCTCGAACATTCTGTGAAGGCAAACTCGTGCTCAAGAGATATTCACCAATTCACTCGGATCCACGAGGCAAATGGACTCCCAATTACGAAGGACTCTTTGTTGTCAAGAAAGCCTTCTCATGTGGAGCCCTGATCCTCACCACAATGGATGGGGAGGAGTTTCCATCGCCCGTGAACTCCGATATAGTCAAAAAATATTATGCCTGAAAAAAAATGGATAAAAGTCCGCTAGATTGACATCCGCAAGGACAATCTAGGCAAAAATGGATGTCCCGATGGACCAAAAAAAGAGATGTCCATGTAAAAGTTAGGGACAACGAAAAAACAATGATAGCCCGCTAAGTTGAAAACCCGAAAGGGCGACTTAGGAAAAAATGGGTATCCCGGTGGACAAAAAAAATAGAAAAATATGTCCAGGCAAAAATTAGGGATATAGGCATTGACTGTGAACACTTGAAGCTCCCTTCATCATGGCTAAACCTCAGACGGTAACAGAGCAGTCCAATCATCATCAACTGGTGCAAGGCGTTGGGACCTAGACTTACAGTGGATGGTAGCCAATGTTGTAATCAATGCAAAACATGGTTTCCCCTTGCCATTTACATTTGTTTTTCAATTTTATTGCAAATTTCCTCATCAAGGATTTTGCATCCTTGTACACACTTTATGTACAAAAGTTTTACATTCAATAAAATGCATTCTTTGTTATCTCAAATTGTTTTCATTTTAGTATTTTGTTTGCAAAATAAACAATTATTTGTGATCACATAATACTAAAAAACGTTGAGAACAATAAAAAGATAAATCAATCGAGAAAGCATTATGCATTGCATGTGTTACTGGTAACCCCTGCAGGATAATCAATAATATCCATTGGTAAGCCTAACGCCTGGCCGGCAATGTGATGGTTCTGTGAAGAAGTTGTTGTTTCCTCAGTAGTTCCTCAACAGATTCATCATTCTCCCCAGCAAGCGCCATCACGATTTGTCGAAAAGCTTGTTTGTTTACATACCTTTTCTCTGACAGATTTGTAACGTCTCTAGGAAGGTTTCCGCAGTGTTCCTAGCAAAGAAACTTTGCTCTCTTTTCCCCAACAAGGGTTGTACATCATCTCCAATGATTTGAAACTATGTATCCCTAGCAGCAGTGGTTTCTCCTCAGCAAAGTCAGCATGATTTGGAAGAATGTATTCCCCACGCGAAGCCACTCTTGGTAGGAAGGATTGAATTAATTCTTTCATCCCCAACAGAGACAGCCATGGTGATTTAGAAACCTGAGAGGTTCTCGGTTTCTTTCCCCGACATGATCATCATCCTCTGTGAACTCTCTTCTCCAGCAGAGTTTGTCTTTATCTGCGGGTCCTCTCCCCGACCAAGGGTGTCGAAGTCGTTTTGCTACGATTTCTGCCTAACCACTTCACACTGTGCCCTATCTTGCGCTTTGCATCACATGATATCAAGCATCATGTAGAAACGCATACATAGCATATGCATCGATCATACTCCCTCTCTTTTGCCTGACTTATCTCCCAGCAAATTTTCAATCAAACTTTGCACTTATCTGTTCTTTCTTAACACTCTTCTTTTGTCGCCGTCGGCCAAATCCTCGAGCTACTCTTTTATTTAATCCCTTTTTACCTCGAATCATCAAAAAGCTGGCGCAATTTGTACATTCAGGTCCAAGAGGATTGAAATTCTGGTACAGATGTGTGATGTCATTGTGCAATGTCACAACATTGCAATCTGCTGAACAAGGCAATAATAGAAACAATAACACACTGAATTGTTCACCCAGTTCGGTTCAACAACCTACATCTGGGGGCATACCAAACCAGGAAGGAAGTCCACTATTAGTAGTATCAAATTACAGACTCAACAGACCAGTTGACAATCTACCTAATTTAATCACTACCCAATGACCCTTCTACCTAAGTCCTCCCTAGGTAAGAGACTTCATCTCACTTCCTATCATCACTATGATGTCTAGCAGTCAACTACACCGTCACTGCATCAACAACTTGATTACCAATAACTGTACAACCATAGAAGACACCCTTCCATGACACCCTTTGGAGTTGCTTCAAAGCTTCCTCCAAGAACAATACCAAACTCAAACTCATTACCTACAGGTTTCTGAGTTATACACAATGACCATCTCACAACCCGAGTGGTTCACTTAGACAAAGCCCTAAAGATCTACATCTTGGACCCGTACCTATTCTAGGTTACAAGCATTCAATTTATAACTTTTTCCCAACTGGATTTGGGCCTTCAAATCACAACATATCAGCTGCTACAAATCTGCAAAATATTCTCCTACAAAATAGGTCTTCAATCAACTCTTCCTAATTTATCTCCATATCTTTTTGCACAAAAATAGTAACAAACTATTCTCCATATCTTTTTGCACTAAAATAGTAACAACCTATTCTCCATATCTTTTTGCACTAAAATAGTAACAAACTAATATTCAATAATCTTCACTTTTTAATTCAGCTGCAAGATCTTCTCCATAAAATATCTGATTTGATTTGAATTTAAAAACAGATTTTATCTTCAAATCTTTTTAAATCTTCAGCCCTTAAACACAGCAACAAATCTGCACAAAATCAGATTGCAACAGAAAATATTTCTCCCAAGATATTCGCACACTAAATCTCTAACAGATCTGATCAAATCAAACTTAAACGCGCAGCCCTAAAACATCACCACCTGATGTTCTAATGTTCTGGTATAGTGATGCCAAGACATTGCATGTGACATCACTCTTCAGCATTTTAACTCTTCATCACCTTAACATTCATTAATGTTATGACTCAATGTTAAGACATCAGACACATGACATTAACATTGTTCAACTTTGTTTTACCAAAATTCCAGCCAATACAAGAACTAACAATCTCCCCCTTTGGCTAATTTTGGCTAAAACAATCTCAGCTAACATCAGCAGCAAAAACCAACAAGCTGCATAAACTCACTTTCACATCAGCATAGGGCAAACTCCCCCTTAAACCAAGAACCAGCTCACAGCTGTTCAAACACTCTCCCCCTCAACTACTGCACCATATCAGAAAAGGCTTCACAACCACACCACGCCTTGGCAACTCTCTCCCCCTTTTTAGCCATAATTTGACAAACATTGGGGTAAATGTACACTAGTTGTCCAATCCATTGATACACCAGGTCTAAACTATCATGTCCATCAAGCACGACATAACACCTTCACCAGAGCCACAAACAATCTAGATAACCAAAAGTTCAACTCCCCCTATCTAAGATAACCAGTGCTCCATTGCAATATGAACACCTTAAATGAATGGAAAACATAAGACTCATCTTCATGTCTTCAAGAGAGCACCCTCTGCTCAACACACCTGCTAAACGCATTCACTTAATGCTTGATCCTCAAACAACACTAGTACATTTAACTGACAGAAGTTGCTCCTTCAACAATAAACACCACAAGATCACCAATGATATCCCATGACACCTTTATGATCTTCTAGTAAGAATGTACCAGGATCACCTCCAACAACCTCTTGGATTGAAACCAAAATCATCATTGATCCCTCTCATCCAGAAACCATCCATACCCTGTACAAATCCACAGCCATGGCATTCTTGTTCCACACAATCATCCACAAGATCTGAGGCACACATACACTGCCTTCCACTACACGTTAAGTAAAGTCCTCTTACTTTGAATCAATACCACACACCAAGACAAGTGTGACATCTCCCATCAACAAAAACTCCTACAGAGTTCTTCCAGAAACTGCAGAGCAAAGTAAATTCTCCCAGACACAAACAAAGTTGTCCTTCAAACTCCTCCTCAGAAGCATGTGCGCATATGATTCAAACAATTAGCTTCACAAGGGTAGAACCATTCATGTCCACACCAACATGCCATCCAACAGCCTAATGTCATAACATGTTATCTGACATTATCTCCTCACAAGATTCAACCAATCTTCACAATCTTGATCAGCATGCAATCTTCATAATATATGTACCTGATCTACTACAGTCTTCTCTACATTCTCCATCCAAGGCAGACCTTCTACTTCATCATTCTCCCGTATGACTATGTAGACGCTCCGTAGGTACCAAGCTCCTGAATCAGAGCATAATCATCCTCCACCAAGGATAATGTCCCAACACAAGTTAGAACATCTGCCACACCCCAAGATATCATCACCATGATTCTTGATATGCTCCACCAACTGGACTTACTATTGCATAGTAATCCAAAGAACTAGAGACTTAAACTCTCATCCACCTTCAAGAAGAATAATCTCCTTGAGTCTTCAACTCATCACCCTTCTGCCCAAGAGTAACTTGTTCCAAGACAATCCTCAATAATAACCAGCTGCCACACTCTGATTATCTTGATTCTTCGAATCCACTTCTGAGATCAACCAACAACCACAGTTTGATCACCTCATTCACGAATCCTCATATGAAAGCAGCCAACTGCCACATTTTGACCTTATTCACGTTTGTCAGAACTCTCACAAAGATATCTTGATCCACCAAAGAGCCTTGATCTTCAAGTCACATGTTCCACCTTCTCAAAAGCAAACACACTTAGACTCCCTAAGCCATGGTCATGTAACATCTTCTCCTTCCTGCAGCTCCCGCAACTGCCCTGAGAACGATCTTATTGAAGCATCATATAGTTCATTTCTGTAGATCACCCTATCATTAGCTGATGTGCCACATCACCAGCTGAGACTCCTGATGTTAAGCTAGATGTCAGAACATCCAACTGTTGAATTCAGCTCTTCCTTTTGCCACTCAAAAGAACCTCCTCCCTTTGCAGAAACAGATTTCCATGCTCTCATAGACTTGATTCAACAATCAAGTTTGAGTAGACAACCTCCATCCTGCTTAGAAACTCCAAAGACTTCAAACCTACCACATCTGAATCTTCAGAAAATAAGTAGTCCAAGACTACCCCATAGCAATACTAAAGAAAGTCACTTCCCTTAGTAGAGCCGTCAGTAGAAAGCTAGAGATAACTGTCACTTATCCTCGACCTTCACAACCAGAGCAAACACCATTCTCCAACCTGATCCAAGCTGTACCCATCAAGATGTGATGTCTTCATAACTTTCAGCCTTAAAACCAACAACTTGTCTGACTTGAGATGTTGGAAGTCATCAACATTCCACAATCAATCTGCCTCTTATAATCCAAACTCATCCCAGACAATTTGGATGATACTCCATAGTCATCAATCAACCCCACCCGTTAATTCACCTCCAAAGTGCTTAACTCTTGAAAATACTTCTCAACACTTCTGCAGTCCTGCACTTTTCCCTCAGACATATACATAGTGTCCCGTCAATGTATATTGTCATTAGTTGAATGCACAACACTATCTAAAGCAGATAGATATTCAACTATTGTCATGCAAGATACAATAATTTATCTAGTCTGACATCCTTTTCCTGCTGACTTGAGGCACTGGTTGGTCCCTCTTTTGCACACAACTGATCACTTCAGATTAGGTAAGTGGCTTGACCTGATACTTCACAATGAGCACAACTAACTTTCTTTGACTGAGAAGGCAGAGAACTGACATGATGTTTCAACATTAATTCCGACATCAGTCTACAACTGCTCTGGCTTTGGAGACTACAGCCACACATATCTCTTGTAGAGAACACATGAGAACAAATCAAGCTCAGCTTGATGAAACTTCCTCCAGTTCATGTATCTTCAGATATATGAGAACTATATCATAACCAGAAAGATCCTCCTAATTAGGTCACCACTACAAGCTTAAGAGATAACTTATCAAGATCTTCACTCCCGCATGAAAGATTTGACAGTGATACTCTTTTGCTTTGGTTCCACCCTCTTCTTTCACCATCAAAATGGAGGAAGGAGTCACAGTACTTAACAGATTGGTCTTCTTCTTCTGATCCTTCCACCAACAAAACAAATGCAGACACCAATTCCAATTAACCAAAGGCTGATTTACAGACATTGACATATTAAGCTCAGCTTCTTTCTTGATGAAACTTCTTAGACACACAACCCGGATGCCTCCTCTTCCAAGTCAGGAGTAGGTTCCAAACAGATGTGATCAACACATTTGTTTAGCTCCCCAAGCATCTGTTATGTCACGATTCTGCACACTCTGCTGGTAGGACATAAGTTCTCTTCACAACAAAAGATCCTTTAACACAACCCAGATATTGACCTTGTAAGGTTGGAGGCAAGAATAAATTGCTTATACCTTTCTTCAGACCTCTTTTCAACAAGCTCATATAAGAGTTCCTTTATGAGTGGACTTGGGATGAACCACAAGTATCTTTGGCAACTCTAACAAGCTAGTTGAAGATGTCCCCACGTATCACCACACCATGTGATACATCTTCATAGGAGAACAGAATGTTGCAGCCTTAACACAAAACCACCAGGAATTTTCCATCAGATATATATATATATATATATATATATATATATATATATATATGCAGCGGAACATACACCAGAAAACTCCTCTACAACATAATAACCCTTGCATAAACACGACACTCCAAGTGCACTAGGTCATCATAGGTTTGAAAATAAGTCAAACCACACAGCAGCTCACCACCAAAGCTACAAGCCTGATAACTTCATTCTCCACTCCAAGGGATCATACAAAAATCTCTATGAACTGACCAAGTCCATAACTATCTTCCTTGCTCATGAACCAGAAAGTATCTTCCCTAGATCTCATCCAGAAATAGACAGGATGCCTGCTCTGATACCAATTGAAATTCTGGTACAGATGTGTGATGTCATTGTGCAATGTCACAACATCGCAATCTGCTGAACAAGGCAATAATAGAAACAATAACACACTGAATTGTTCACCCAGTTCGGTTCAACAACCTACATCTGGGGGCATACCAAGCCAGGAAGGAAGTCCACTATTAGTAGTATCAAATTACAGACTCAACAGACCAGTTGACAATCTACCTAATTTAATCACTACCCAATGACCCTTCTACCTAAGTCCTCCCTAGGTAAGAGACTCCATCTCACTTCCTATCATCACTATGATGTATAGCAGTCAACTACACCTTCACTGCATCAACAACTTGATTACCAATAACTGTACAACCATAGAAGACACCCTTCCATGACACCCTTTGGAGTTGCTTCAAAGCTTCCTCCAAGAACAATACCAAACTCAAACTCATTACCTACAAGTTTCTGAGTTATACACAGTGACCATCTTACAACCCGAGTGGTTCACTTAGACAAAGCCCTAAAGGTCTACATCTTAGACCCGTACCTATTCTAGGTTACAAGCATTCAATTTATAACTTTTTCCCAACTGGATTTGGGCCTTCAAATCACAACATATCAGCTGCTACAAATCTGCAAAAGATTCTCCTTCAAAATAGGTCTTCAATCAACTCTTCCTAATTTATCTCCATATCTTTTTGCACAAAAATAGTAACAAACTATTCTCCATATCTTTTTGCACTAAAATAGTAACAACCTATTCTCCATATCCTTTTGCACTAAAATAGTAACAAACTAATCTTCAATAATCTTCACTTTTTAATTCAGCTGCAAGATCTTCTCCATAAAAATATCTGATTTGATTTGAATTTAAAAACAGATTTTATCTTCAAATCTTTTTAAATCTTCAGCCCTTAAACACAGCAACAAATCTGCACAAAATCAGATTGCAACAGAAAATATTTCTCCCAAGATATTCGCACACTAAATCTCTAATAGATCTGATCAAATCAAACTTAAATGTGCAGCCCTAAAACATCACCACCTGATGTTCTAATGTTCTGGTATAGTGATGTCAAGACATTGCATGTGACATCACTCTTCAGCACTTTAACTCTTCATCACCTTAACATTCATTAATGTTATGACTCAATGTTAAGACATCAGACACATGACATTAACATTGTTCAACTTTGTTTTACCAAAATTCCAGCCAATACAAGAACTAACAAGGATTAAATAGGGGAAGCTGTCGTAACCCGAAATTTGGCCTCCCTCTTTTGTCCTTTTGCATGAGCATAAGCATTTGCATCGCTGGCATACGCATTCACATTTTTTTCTCTTTGATTTTGTTGCAGGAATATTCAGGTTTTCCAAGCCCGATTAATCATATCCTCACAAGGTCATCACATCATCAAAACAAGCACAAAATGAAGGTTTATATGCCTATTCATTAATACAAGAAGTGGAAAATCGAAGTCAGGACCACAACACCTATTTTTAGGCAAATTGGGCATATTTTGGCCTGGTTAATCGAATAACCATTTGCAGTGCAATTGTGTTAATCGATTAACACAGGCAGAATATATATAATTTGCTGCTTTTTCATGACAGCACCTTTGCACACATTTTGGTCTTGGATTCTACAGTATTCTAGCAGCATGTGGAGTATTCTAGACATCTCTAGATATTTCAAAGTAATTCAATTCATTCCAAGTGCATTTGCTCTAATACTTCACTTCAAATCAAGTGCACCATGTTCCTTGTTTTCCAAGTAATATGGATCTTTGGATGTTGGAGTTCACCTTAGGATTGTTACCGAGTTGGTTCTAACTAACCGAGTTAACCGCCTTGACTCGTTGAGTCAAGTCCAACTAACTCCTAACCTAGTTCCAAACCCAAAGCTAATTCCAAACCAAATTCCAAACCTCTCATACTTAAAACCTAAAATCTATATAAACACACCTTCACTCACTTTTCAAGGGATAAACCATTCTCTCCCATTTTTCACACAAATTTCTCACATTTCACTCTCAATTCTCTCACATTCTCTCTGATTTTTTTCTGCTACACTTTCATCTTCATCTCAATTCCCTTCCAAAACCTCACTAAAAGCTCTTAATTCTTGAAGGATAATCACTTTTCACTTTGAAAGTGATTATTTCTTGAGCATAACCTTCATTGCCATTCCATTATATTGGTTTTTGTGGAGTTTCAATAGCTTTTGGATTCATCTCAAGTGATCGATTCAAGTTTCTTCGGTGATAATTCTCATTTTGGAGTTTTCATCGCGATATGATCGGTTTCGATACGTTTCGGCTATAATTGAAGATTCCTCTGGTCTTCTTTGATTATCTTCATCAAGATCACATTGTAACATTTACCAAGGCACATCTCAGCCTTGTAGGTTGGTGGATCTCATTCATTTTTCTATTTCGGTCGTTTTCGTATCATTCGCGATGTAGTTTCGATGTTTTTTTGCATGTGAATTGATTATACCATTGATTGATCCATGATCTTGATTGTTTAATTGATTCTATTGTTGATCATTTGCTGCTTCTAAACTTGGTTTTTCGTGCATAATTGTTTGCCCTAGCATTGGAGTGATTACACAATCAAAAAGTCGGCCAAAAGTACTTTTCAAAACTGATTTTCTGCTCCATGTCCAGTGTTAATCGATTAACACATTGCAGTGCACTTGTGTTAATCGATTAACCAGTGTTTTTTTGCACTTTTTCAAGTGTCAATCGAATAACACTTTGCAGTGTAATTGTGTTAATCGATTAACATTGAACCAGAAGGCCTTTTTCTTGCATTTTCAAGTGTGGTTGCCATGCGTTCTTCATTTTAACTTCCATTGATTGTCATGCTTGATTTTATGGATGTTTTAAGTGTCATTTAAATTTTGTTTGAAGCTCATGCTTGAACGTTTGTTGCACACTTCTTATTATTCAAATTGTTCATATTTTGGCATCATGTGAATATAATCATTCTTGCATTTCTCTTTGATCACAATAACATGACTTTGTGTTGCATATTTGTTGATCATTTGGTACTGTTTTGTACTCCCTTCCTTGGTTTTGCATTAAGTTTCATTCTTTATGGATGAACTTAATTTTGTACAATCAATAATTCAAACCTTTTGGCCTTAATGATTTTTCACTCTTTTTGAAAAATTGTTGGAATGGTTTTTCCCTTTGATTAATTGATCGAAACCATGTTTCGATTAGTTGATCTTCCCCTTTCCTCTCTTTAGGCTTCCTTTAGAGCTTTTTCTCTATTCTTCCCCCCGTGGAGTTGGAGTTTCGCACTACGCCTTGCATCGGAGCGCTGTACAAATCGGAGCCGTTATGATGTCCGTTTCTCCACTCATGAGCACTATACAACTTGGAGCTGTTGTGTTGTCTGTTTCAACTTCCGCATTACACCCTGTGTGTTAGAGAAGGAATGAGAAGGGAGAATTCCTACTCTCATTCTGACTACTTCAGGTAGGGGACGAATGACCCTGTGCTTGACTTAGTCACCTCTATCGCCAGGCGGTAATGTGTTTTCTTTCCCCAGTCAAGTCGATCCTTGATCACCCTTTCCCCTTTGCAATCTCTTTCCATTCTTGATCACTCTTATCTTTTTCGATCTCTCTCTTGATCAATCACCTTATTGGTTACGATCCTTTGTTCATTGGGTTAGCAAGCTTTCTTCGATACCCTATTCTTTTCTTGCGGTCAATCATTATTCTTTTGATTCCCCTGGAGGGTTTCTTTCCTCTTTCTTCGGTTAAATACAGTATTCCTGTTAAATACCGAAATCCCTGCGGAGTTCGCAACCTTCTTTTAGTTCTTCTCCCTTTGTTTGGTTAATCACTGCCTGTCAGTTAAAGTACCAATGCTTGCACTCCATCTCAGTTAACCACAGTCCGTCTATTAAAACACTGAGTTTCCTTGGGTTAATCACCTATTCTTGGTTAATCACCCTTTTCTTCAGTTAACCACAGCTTGTTTGTTAAAATATTGAACCCCCTTTTTGAGTTAATCACCTTCTCTTGGTTAATCACTCATTTTTCTCGGTTAATCATAGTTCTCCTGTTAAAACCGAACCCCGGCGGTTAGCAACCTCTTTTGGTTCAATACCCTTCTTCGTTGGTCAAGTGCTGTTTGTTCAGTCAATACCAACACCCCTTTTAGGTTACGACCTTTGATCGGTCCTACACCCATTCTTCTGGTTAATCACAGTTTACTCTGTTAAAACCAATGCTTCTCTATCCCCACAGAGTTGTAGTCCTTTCTTTCTTCGATTAACCATTGATTATCAGTTAATATACCGATGCCCCCTTAGAGTCAAACACCTTCTCTTGGTTCGGCACTCTCTCTCTTGGTTTGTCACAGTCCGTCTGTTGACACCAACCTCTTTTCCCCGCCAGAGTCTTACTCTCTTTCTTCGGTTAACCACTGCCAGCCAGATAATATACCGAGTCTCCCTTTTCTCTTGGTTTTGACACCATCCCTTTATTTGGATCCCCAATAGTTCTTTGATCTTTTCTTCCCCAGTGGGGTCTTTTCTATTCCCCTTGCTCTTACTTTCTTGGTTTCGACACCAATTCTCTTTGTCATCCCCAGCGGAGTTTCTTTCATTCTTGGTTTTGACACCATTCTTTTCCTAGTCTCTTGTGCAATCGTTCTTACTGTGTGGTCTTCCCCAGTAGAGTTTTTCCTTTCACTCTTTCTCTTGGTTTTGACACCGCTTCTTTTGTTTTCCTGTTTCTTTCTTGTTTTGTTTTCCGTTTGGTTCCCCGAACTACGGAAGCTCTGATTCTGCATTCTTCTGAATGTCAGATACGTAGGCACGAGACACGATGTCTTGGCAAGCACACTTCCACCTTTCTTTCCTTCTCCATTTCTTCCTTCTTTTCTGTCCCCTGGTTCCATGAACTACGACGCTCTGATTTCCTCATTGCACTATGAGGGTACGTTGGCACGAGGGCCTCAATCCTCCGCGAGCACTTTCTTTTCTTTCTTTTTCCCCTTCCTTCTCTCTCTCTCTCTCTCCTTCTTTTAGCTAGAAGTCGTTAGATAGATAACCCATCCAAGCCTAGAAGCAAGCGAAATGGTTCCCGTCGAGTACGGCGGATGCGTAAGGTGCTAGTACCTTCCTTTTGCATAACCGACCCCCGTTCCCGTTTCTCTTCCCCTTGGGGTTTATCGATATTTTCCCTGTCCTTCGGGACTAAATAAAGTTTGGTGGCGACTCTGTGTTATCTTTGAGTGTGCGATTCACTCAGGATGTAAACCAACCATCTTCACACATGTTAATACTGATGTCCTCACATCAGAACATAATGTCAAGACAGATGTTACAACACCTTCTATCTAATAGAACAAATAAATCAAACTAAAAATAAATTGCAGAAAGATAAATAACACAGTCAATTATTAACCCAGTTCGGTGCAACATCACCTACATTTAAGGGCTTCCAAGCCAGGAAGAAAATTCACTATGATAGCATTAGTTCAAAGCTAAACTCCCCCGTTTACAACTTCTCGCCTAATCACTTCCTTGTGCAACTTCTACCTAGAAGCCCTCTAAATATGAGATCCCCCTCTCACTTCCTAACAGACACAAACCAGTGACAATTCAACAATAACCCAAACTAGAATAACACTCTTCCAAGAACAATACTTAGTTTTGCTTAAAAGCTTTAAACTAAGGACAATACACTCTTTCTTAAAAGCTTTAGAGTGAACAATAAACAACATACAATCAGGCTACCTCAATGTATCAAAAGATACATGGGTGACTTACAAAGTCACACTAAAGAGACTCTCAAAACCTAAGACTCTAAAACTTCCCCTTATTTTTACAAAAGTGAAAGTCGTGAAAACATTAGGTCTAGGTTTCTCTTTATATACTCCCTAGCAGTCCATGGGCTTCGAAATCTTCACCCGGATATTGCTTGATCCACACGCTGAGGGCTGCATCAATAATGCAAAAAATTCTCCTTAAATTTTGGAACAAATCATCAAGTTTCCTAAATTGTCTCAACATCCAATTTTAGAAACTTATGAACAGTTGGAGATCAAATCAAATGTTCCAGATTAAATCTTTTTGACTTGCGAAAATAAGAGAGATATATCCAAAAGAAATCTCACAGAATCAAATCAAATCTGTCAAGAGTAAGACTACAGCCTATACCGATGTTCTGGTATAGCATGTCACAACAACTGTCAGAACATTTGTCTTCAATGTTGACAGACCAACAAGTTAGGACATTTCTACCAACATCTTTTTGTGAACCATGTTTTAGCAAAATTGTTGTCAATCCTAAAACCATGGAACTAACAAATGCAAACAAGGAGAAAGCAATTTAAAAACAATACTATAAAGAACCTGAAATTAAACGGGAAGTAATTCTGCAAATACAGCGAACAGAAAGGAAAATAACTTCAAATGTCGGCACGCTTAATATGATTCAAGCTTACAAAATAGCACCTAAGAACTAAGAAGTGATAGTCCCCCAATGTGAGAGCTCTATCACTTTTTGAAGTAATTTCTACTTAAAACTAAGAACAAAACTTGTGCGTACAAACTCGGATGATAAAATCTGATGAAAATTACCAATATATAGTTATATGCTACAGGAAAACGTCCTTAAGTCGTGTGGAATTTGTGGAGAAGAAGTAAGGAAGTGGGTGAAGATGGAGCCAAGTTGGTTTCCTGAATTTTCTGCACTGCGCGTCCATGGAAAACGCTATGAGATCCATGGCGAACGCCATGACCTTAAATTGTGGAGTATGTGTCTTGTGGGGTACATGGTGAACACTATGAGGTGGTGGCGAACGCCATGCACCAGAAAGTGCCAATTTCTACGATTTTTCTTCATTTCCTGCTCTTTTTTTTTTGTTTCTCGCACAGATGCTTCTCTTTGATAAATACCTGAAACAATTAAATAATACCAGCATAATACTATAAAAACATATGAAATGACACTAATATGCATGCGAATCGAGCCGAAATATACTATGTATTTTCACGTTATCATATATGACTTTGAGAATCTTCTTGGTGAGGACTCTCCCTCCTAGGTGTTACCCGAAGATGCCCCCGCGGACTTCGGAAATAACTTACTCAGCTTCCTATTCTTCTAAACCTTTTAACAAAAGGGTGGAAATATGGTAATGTAAATCATAGCTACAACAATACCCAATATAATGAGGCAGGGCTTATCCACGTCTCTTGCATAAAGGAATGGTTGACGCGTGATGTTCTTGTGCTTTCAAGTTTGGCCAAAACATCCACCCTCGTGTTCTGATCTCGAGGTAAATGGAGATCTCGTATGATCTAAATAAGCTCAACTAATATTTCACTATGGTGATGTATTTCTGTAGCAAGGGGTCTTTGGTCTGCACTTTCCCTTTGACTTGGGAGACTACTAATTGTGAATATGTGTGTAACTTGACTTCTTCTACTTCAATATCCTATGGTAGCATAAGACCGAAAATAAATGTTTCATACACTTTTTGATTGTCATTGGAATAGAATTTAGAATGCAAAGATACTTTGATTACCACCCCCGCGCCGTTTTTGAGAATGAGCCTCGTGCCACTTCCTCTACTATTTGAAGGCTCATCTATAAAGACGATCCACTTCGTGCATGACTCTCTTATGGCCAATGTCATTTATGCATTGAAATATGAAAATACTTAAGCCCTAAGGGATTTACTTGGTTTGAAGGAAATATCAAACTCCAATATTTTGATAGACCATTTCATCATCTATTATGCTAAATCTAGTATGTGAAGGACTTACTTCAGAGGTTGGTTTGTTTGAACTACTATGGTATGTGCCAAGAAGCAGCGACACAACTTCCTCGAAGCTATTTTAAGGCTAAATCAATTTTATCCGTCCTCTAGTAGTGCATTTATGAACCAACTAGTGCTTTTGATATGGAATATACTAGACTTAATGTGATGTTTACCTCTTTTATAAGTACTACATTTACCTCCTTGATAGAAACAACTAGATAAAGGAACAAAGTATCTCTGGTTACTGACATGGATAAGGTTGTAGGAGTAGAAATGACATTTTTTCAATAATTTGATGGACTACTCATATTCTCGGGTCCACTCAAAATGTGCTTCTTTCCTCAGTAGCTTGTAGAATCGGAGGACATGTTAGGCTGATATTGAAATGAATTTTCTAAGAGTAGTGTGCATTTTGTTTAGTTTTATTATCTTTTTCTTCGTGGTTGGAGTCTCCATCTTGATGATCGTGCCATATTTGTCGGGGTTAGCTTCAATGCCTCTTTCTATCAAATAGAATCCCAAGAATTTACCGAACCTGACATCGAAGGTACATTTTGTTAGAACAAGATTTGGTTCTGCCAGATATCTCTAAGTTTTGATAATAACAAAGTAGTATTTGTGCGAGAACAATTTTGGTGCTCTAACGTTTGTTTTCTGAAGAATTAACAAACAGGATCTGACTCTGATAGAGAAAGCTCTGACTCTGATAGAGACCATGTGCAACGTCACTCTTATTTGACCAAAAGTAGCTTATGCGCCAAAAAAGCAAGTCTGCTTCTGATCTACTCACATTCAGAAAGATTCTAAGAAGACAATATGTTGCTGCTGCAATAATCTCTTGGATTCTGCCTCTGAGTGTGACTCTGATGATTTACTTCTGAAGGCTTTCTAGCTTCTGAAGTCATTATCTTCTGAAGACTAAGTGTTGAAGACTCTTAAGACAAGGTTCTGTTGAACAACGTTCTGAAGACTCTGAAGACTTAAGTTTCTGAAGACTAAGTGTTAAAGACTCTGAAGACAAGGTTCTGCTGAACAACGTTCTGAAGACTCTGAAGACTTAAGTTTCTAAAGACCAAGGGTTCTGAAGACTGAGTGCTAAAGACTCTGAAGACAAGGTTCTGGTGAACAAGTTCTGAAGACTCTGATGACTCAAGACTCTGAAGACCCAGTGATAAACTCTTCTACTCATGCTTCAATCATCTCTATTCAGAAGCCTCTGATGAACAAAAGAAGATGAAACGTTTGCGATGGAAAATAATACATAGTACGTATCAAACATGTTCTTTTCCACAACCATTCCACTACCCTGATTTGGTGGTACAAATGACAACTTTTGTGTACGATTTTCATCCCTGCATAACGACATTATTTCAAGTCTCCAGCAATCTTAATGATATTCCTGATCTACCCTCCAACGGATCTTTTTCTGGCTATATAAGGACTTGATTACTTGAAGAAAACAAGAGAGACTTATACGTGAACAGTAAAGCACAACAATACAACGCAAGAAACATTGTTCATACCGTATAGATTTTTTAAAGTTATTTGAGTTATTCATAGTGTTTATATCAGCTTGTGTAGAAGCAATTCATTGTAAACATTAACTTTGTTCAAACAGTTGTTTGTATTCCTTAAGGGACCAATTAGGTCAGAATCCTTAAGAAGATATAGTTAGTCTTTGATTGTTAGTCACCAGCAGTTGCTAGTGCAATGTAATCAGTTGATTATAGTGGATTAAGTCCTTGTGTATAAGGCGAAATCACATTGGCGGGTGGACTGGATTAACTTGATAGTTTTCAAGTGAACCAAGATATATCGCGTGTCTTTCTCTTTTGTTCGTTTCTTTGTGATCTTTGTTTGAGTTTCACAAAAAGATTTCATTTTGAAAACCCAATTCAAACCCCCCTTTCTTGTGTTTTCTCACACCTTCACATTTTTCCAGATTAAGTTTCATGTTATATTTCTAGAGACGGTTGAACACACTCGTGAGATGGGCATCGTGTAACTATTCTTTGATGGACTTGTTGATCATATCATCCATGTAAACTTCTAGCATTTCACTGATTTCTCCTTCAAATATCTTTTTCATCATTCTTTGGTATGATACACCCGCATTTTTTCACGCTGAAGGGCATGGAATTGTATCGATAATTGATGTGCTCCATCATGATGGAGGTATTGTCTATGTCGTCTTCATTCATAGAAATATGTATGTATCCAAAATAGGTGTCCATAAGAGACAACAAGTTGTACCGACCAAATTTTCTACGAGTTTATCAATACTGGGTAACAAGTATGAATCATTAGGTAATGCTTTGTTGAGGTATGTGTAGTCAACACACATACTCCATTTACTTGATGCTTTCTTAACCAAGGCGAAATTGGACAACCAATCAATGTACTTTATCTCAAGAATAAAACTAACCTTAAGGAGATCTTAAACGATGTTCCTAGTAGCCTTAGCTTTTTCAAGGGACTAACGCTTCCTCCTTTGGGATACATACCCGACCGAGGGGTTTTATATTCAACTAATGATATAACACATTGGGGTCGATGACAAACATTTTATTTGGGGAAACAAAGAAGAGATTGACACGGTATCTCTCCACGAAATTATGGAGGTTGTCCCTTATCTTTACCATTCATATTGGATTTTTATCGAGCTAAAGGACTATGAATTCTCCATCTTATGTTAGTTTTAGAATATTCATTCTTGCCTCAATCTAGAGGTTTTCCCATCATTCACTGCGTGTCATCCAAACACGCATCAAAATCTGCGATATTGACGTCCGTATGATTCTGATCAGAAAGGTTGGCCTTTTTCACCTTCTTCTATCACTAGAGGGATGTTGGAGTGGGATCTTTTAGAAGCGTTTCATGTATGAGTTGGGCTCTAACTAAGTCAGCATGGATATTTCATCATAAATGTTATGGTACTTCGTCTTTAAGTGGACGGTAGAAGAGAAAATGTAGAGAGCTAGGAAGAACGATGTCCCTAGAATACAATTGTAGACACTTTCGCATGAGACCACCAAGAATTACACGTCTACCGACATCACATATCTTCCTTCTCCCAAAGAGATTATTGACTCTATATTTTCGTAAGGGTGTGTTATAAAGTCATTGAACACCTCCAGATCGATGCCTCGATAAGGTTGTACTTTCTCTCTCTTCAACCATAATTCTTCGAAGAGGCTAACATACATGATCTCACATGAGCCTACCTCGTCGATTATAATTCTTAGTACTTCGTGATTCACTATCCTAGAAGTTATTACCAACATAAACACTTTGTTGAGGACAAGTTTTCTCTTTCCTAAAACCTTAGAATGGGTCTCTCCGGTTTTTCCTTTTCCTCCTACGCCTCCAATCCCAAGATCCATCTCTTCGTGGATTTATTGAATGACTCTTTAAGGTGGGATAATCCTTCGGTAATTGAGGGGACAGAAGGAGGTTGTGAAGTGAAAAGGTTGAAATCGGTGTGGTAGTGTCATACTGAACAATAAGTTGAGTTGCTTCGAAACATGACTTCAATGACAATTATTCGACGTAGAATTATCAAATCGGTTAATAGAAATGGTTGCGGCGACGCAACTTATCTAATGAACTCAATAAGGAATTTCGTGAGAATCAGAAAATGATTCTCATGGACAGCGCCGATATTTCAGTGTGGAATAGGAGATTGATGGTGTGCTGATGAAAGTCGTCATAGAAGTTCTCTGGTACGTTGGTGGATATCTATGGTAGGTGGAGTAAGGGATGAACCTGCAAGATTAACACTTCAACGCATAAGTGAGTGAGGTTAGAGAGGTGTAACTTTGAAGAGTACTGAATGAAATGTACCTATTATGGTGTTAACAAAGCTAATATGGTCGACGGTTAAAACCACTCCTAGTAAACGCGACGTGTACCACGTGAGACCGTTGGATTGAAACTAACGATTAAAGATGAATGTGTGGCTTGACTACGATGTTCGGTCTCGTGGTGAGAGTCCACATATTCATCGATCTTGGATGAGTATTTTGCATTATACATTTCGTATTGGACAGTTTTATTGGGCCGTTTGGCTTGTCCGGAAAAAATGATATTAATGAATTAACACTATAATGTGAATGGATATATACATCAAATTACTTTTTATAAAATCTATTATCATATTATATATTTACCAAAATCAATATTCTTCTAACGAAGCTGTGTCAAATTTATTATAAAAAAAAAAAGAATTTTCTATAAATAACTAGATTAGCAAGCAACATATAATCTCCATGAGCCAATTTGACCAAATTAGATCTAATTAACCCAACCAAAAGTCACACATTTCTCAACCTTTCGACTACTCCCACAGTCAAATTACATCTAATTAACCCAACTACAATTCACACATATTGAATTACAAATCAGATTTCTCATATCAAACCAAATGATCAAACCATTAAAAGAGCTTGTAACTAAATAAAAGAAACAAAATTCATGTGAGGTCAACCTGAGCAGTGTACATCTCATTTTCATGGGTTGAAAATAATTGAGTTGAGTTATTTAGAACATCAATATCACTCAAAACAATGTGCCTGCTGCTGAATAGTAGCATGTCTTGCAAATTCATGTGAATTTGTTAATTTTTTTTTAAAGTTTGGTATTCGGCTTTGCGACGGATTAATCTAAGAGGATCGATCCCACCGTCTACTCGCGGGGGGTCTATTTAAAGTTGATTCAAAGCTCTGTATAGACAGACTCAATAGAGAGATTATTAGTATCTAGCGGGATTTGAACTTGAGAGGACCAGACTCCCAAGACACAAGTTTTCATCTCAACCATTGAATGCGCTCAATTGATGACAGTAAGAAATCCAAATCCCTATCATGATCTTTTAAACAATGAGTCCTATCAATAAGAACTTGCTGTATTAACCAAGAGGTTGATGAACCATGTATAAAATTTCTATTACATGCAAATTTATGTTAGAAATGAAATTTTGACAAAACACAAAAAGCCAAAAATTTTCTAGTCCAGGTATATATGCTCCCAATGGAATCATATTAAAGGAGTGTTACGTGTTCATACTATCTTATTAAGGTGGCACAACTTTCGACACAAACCAATGAATGTGGTATCATAACCACCCCTCAAATAGCATACAACTTTTATTAGAATTTAAAGCACTCTCACTTTCGTGCACATAAAATTGATCCCAATGCAAATTGAAGGTGTTGGTGGAATGATTGTATTTATTAACTGATAAAGCTGTTGTTGTACATTAAGTACTAGTGTGATCACTGATCAGAGTTCACCCAAACACTTCAAGTATGAGAGAACAAAGGGTTATTCATATTGAAGATACTAGTCAAATTGAGAGATCTAGGTGGGTTTTGGATTGTCCTAATCCACCACCATTATGGAAGAAGCTATTGTGTTTGATCAAAGAGACTCTTTTGCCTCATGGAAACAAGCTATGGTTTTGTTCTAAGAAGAAAAGTTTTCAATCACATGCTTTGTGTTTTTTGCAGAGTTTGTTTCCTATTCTTGTTTGGTTGAAAGATTACACTGCTTCTAAGTTTAAAGATGATCTTTTAGCTGGTTTAACTCTTGCCAGCCTTTGCATACCTCAGGTAGGTTCTCACAAACATCACTTCTGGTCTTTCGGGGCGTGCAAAACGGACTACCACACAGGTCCCAAAAATTTTCATGGCTAAACCGTGTTGGGCCTCTGAAAACTTAAGACGGCCATGCTTTCGTGTACTTGTGCAGCCATCATGAATACTAAACACAAATTTAACGAGACTCTATTTAGATATTGTTTGACTTAGGACCTGTGCGGTAGTCTGCCTTGCACACCCTCAAAGACGGCCTTAAAATATACTTCAAGACCCATGTGTGTTTTTTTAGAAATAATGGATGAACAAAAGAAAAAGGAATTATTTCGAAAAATGCATGAGAAACATCAAAATTTATATTCTTGTAAATTTTTCATTTGAATATGGCAGAGTATAGGATATGCAAGTTTGGCAAAAGTTGATCCTCAATATGGCCTATGTAAGTTTCTTACTTACCTATTATTGTGTGCATGTTTGGATTATCTTTTGGAAGACTCAAAAGTGATTATGATGACTTAAAATTTATTTCTATTCAGATACAAGTATTGTTCCTCCTCTTATTTATGCTGTGATGGGAAGCTCAAGAGACATTGCAATTGGACCTGTAGCTGTAGTGTCTATGCTGTTATCTTCCTTGGTCACAAAAGTCATAGATCCTGTTGCTAATCCTCATGCCTATAGAGATTTTGTCTTCACTGTCACCTTCTTTACTGGAATTTTTCAAGCTGGATTCGGTATTTTCAGGTGATTTTTTTCTCATTGCCATGCAAATTTTCTTCTATAATAAACCAAATAGCTTGTTTTTTTTACTTATTTATCCTTCAATGTTTACAGGTTGGGATTTCTTGTGGATTTTCTTTCACATGCTGCACTAGTTGGATTCATGGCCGGAGCAGCAATCATTATCGGTCTTCAACAGCTCAAGGGTCTTTTGGGAATTACTCATTTCACCACAAAAACTGATGCAGTATCAGTGTTGGTTTCTGTTTATAAGTCATTACATCAGCAAATTACTTCTGAAGAAAAAGTGAGTTTGTATATGTTTTGGCTTAAGTATGTTTTGAATCATTGAATTTGTGTCAATCATGTTGTTGATATTTGGCTACTATTTTGACAGTGGAGTCCAATGAATTTCGTCCTCGGGTGTTCGTTCTTGATTTTCCTTCTCGTTACTCGATTCATAGTAAGTAATGAAAATTTCAGCATTCAGATATCATTACTTCACTATGATATATGGAATAAATGAATGATATTGTTTCGTTTTAGGGAAGAAGAAACAAAAAACTCTTCTGGTTGCCTGCTATTGCTCCTCTTCTATCGGTTATACTATCGACTTTAATAGTGTACTTATCGAAAGCTGATAAACAAGGAGTTAATGTGATAAAACATGTCAAAGGAGGACTGAATCAGAGTTCAGTTCATCAGTTACAGTTCCAGGGTCAAAATGTCGGGCAAGCTGCCAAAATCGGATTAGTCTGTGCAGTTATCGCGCTAACTGTAAGCTAATAGTAGTCCCTTGCCTAATTTTTTTTTAAATTATTATTTCTAATTTATAATTTGTAGTCCATACGAACTTCTGATTCAGGAAGCGATGGCTGTTGGTCGATCTTTTGCTTCGATTAAGGGATACCAACTCGATGGGAACAGAGAAATGCTATCAATGGGAATCATGAACATTGCAGGATCTTTAACTTCATGCTATGTCGCAACCGGTACTGACGAATGTTAATCATTAACTTTGATAATTTTGAGGGCATTTTGAGGTTTCTCTTAAGGTTCTTCTTTTGTTACATTTTCCTGCTACAGGTTCTTTTTCAAGGACAGCGGTTAATTTCAGCGCAGGATGTCAAACAGCGGTATCGAATATTGTAATGGCAGTTACCGTGATTTTGTTTCTGCAATTATTTGCAAGACTCTTATACTACACGCCTATGGCTATCCTTGCTTCTATCATCCTTTCCGCGCTTCCTGGACTAATTGATTTAAACGAGGCTCGCTATATCTGGAAGGTTGACAAGTTAGACTTTCTTGCATGTATTGGGGCTTTCTTCGGCGTCTTGTTTGCATCCGTAGAGATCGGTCTTCTTGTAGCTGTAAGTCATAGACCACTTCCAAACTCTGATGATTTAAAGGACTAAATTTGTTATACGGGTCTCATATCGGAGATCTTCTTCTGAGATCATGTCATAGTTTTTTTTATTGCTTACTTGTCTTCCAAGTAAAGTCACCAACTGAGAGATGCGTATTGTATAAGTTCTAGGATTCATGATTCCAATGTTTCAAGTGTTTTTTTATGGATTCGCAGGTGACAATATCGTTTGCGAAGATACTAATACAATCAATTCGACCGGGAGTAGAAATTCTAGGACGAGTTCCAAGAACGGAAGCCTTCTGTGATGTCACTCAATATCCGATGGCCATAAGCACACCAGGCATCGTAGTGATTCGCATAAGTTCTGGCTCACTCTGCTTCGCGAATGCCAATTTTGTCAAAGAAAGGCAAGCAATTAACAAATGATTTCGAAAAGGGATTTAGTAATATCTCTTAATAACAGCCATGTATGAAACTTTTTTCGCTTGTTCCAGAATACTCAAGTGGGTCGTGGAAGAAGACGAGATTCAAGAAACTGCTAAAGGAAATGTTCGAGCCATAATCATGGACATGACTAGTGAGTTTCGTTACGTTTTTTTTTTCAGAACTCTGAATTTTAACTCAACATTTTGATCATCGATACGACTCAAATGATCGTCTTGATTTCTGTTTAATAGACCTGATGAACGTTGATACTTCCGGAATTCTAGCACTCGAGGAGTTGCATAAGAGGTTGCTTTCGCGCGGCGTAGAAGTGAGACTACCATAACTTTTCATTCTTGTGACAAATATATTAAACAATGAATCTGTAACACTTGTGCTCTATGATTTTTACAGTTAGCTATGGTGAATCCAAGGTGGCTAGTAATTCACAAGCTCAAGCTTGCTCACTTTGTGGACAAAATTGGGAAACAATGGGTTTTTCTGACGGTTGGAGAGGCCGTCGACGCATGTCTGTCTTCTAAAATAGCTACGGCTTAATGTTGTTTGTCTATTACAACTGTTTACTACATAACTGCATATCTAAGCACATAAATTTGTATGTTGCTCTAAAGGGATTTTACTGACTACCTTATTATAATGTCTCAGTTTTGGAGAGTGATGTTTATATGAGTATATGGTTACTTACATATCATTCTAATGAAAGTTAATATATAAGTCAAGTTTAAGTTTTGATTTTAAAACAAAATGGATAATGCTATTGAGAATTGTTACAACAAAACAATTCTTTGGTAGAGGACACAACAAAACAACTCGAACTTCAATAAAACTTATATAGAGTTTATTTTCATATATTTGCTTGTAAGCTAATCACCTCAAAGATTATAAGGCATAATAGGAGAGTTATCTATCATGGTTTTGATTGACGCAAAAAGTATTCATAACATTCTACAACCTAGAATTTGACTTAGAAATGTTATTTTACTATAGGTTTTCATCCGCATAAGGTAAAATTCAAGTTTGAAATGTTGATGATACCATGTCATATTAGTTTTTCATAGGATTTGTTCTGGACGATAATAAGATAATGATCGGAGAAGCTAATCTGAGTTTGACGTTGCAGCAGGACTCTGTTTCTGATGCGGTGAATAAATTTAACGTGCAACATTAACACTTCAACGCTCAAGTTAGTTACGAGAAGACAAAAAGTAAAATGAAGTCTTATAGAAATGAATTCATATATGTGTTGGGGTTGTGAGTTGGAAAGGAAATTGACCCTTACTGACATTTCTCTTTCTAGGGCCTTGATACGGTCCGGAACAGTTGCCCTCAGGCTTGCTATGATAAGAAGCGTAGGAAGTCTTCGGACCGGGTCGGGCAAAGTTACAATTTCGTCTCTCGAGCTGAGTAACAAAAAGTTAGGGGCACACCTTCAATAAATGCTTGTCAAATTATTGGAACGCTTCACCTGACTATCCCACATGGCTCTAAGGGATCACTATAGGGAGTGGCGCATATGGTTAGACCATTCGAGTGCACTTGAGTGTATTTGTTATCTCGAGGAGGCGTTTCAGCTGTTGGATCATCGTGCTGATGTCTTCCCATGATTTTGTAACCCCTTTCCCTTCTTTACATAAACTTCTTTGTGTGTTTTTTTTAGAATTGTTCACTTTTCCTCTTTTTCCCCTTTCATGCTTTCTTCTGCATTACCTTGAGTGAAACCCCAACCTTTCAAGGTTCTCCACATACTCAATCATCTTAAGTACATGGGAACCTACAGGGGCTCCCTCAGCTAACTTGCCTTGAAAAAGGGCTTCTGAAACCTCAAACCTTTCATGCCTTGCCTGCTCTTGATAGAGCATCTTCAGGTGTTCGATCATATCGAACGCTGCCATATTCTCATGTTGCTTCTGCAACTCCGAGTCCATGGTAGCCAGCATGAGGCAGGCAATTTCATTGGCATCATTGACATGTATCGTACCTCAAAAAATATGATCCTTCGCGATGCGCAAAACGAGGTTGCATGATCACAGATGAACTTAGAAACGTCACCATCGAACTTTATTTATTCTCATGAGGGGAAAGGGAAAACATCAAGGAAACCCACGAATGAAAGGATAGGGTATGGTCATCGCAACCATGTTGGGTTCGGAAGTCGGTTATGTAAGGAAAAGGTACAAGCACCCTCTACATCCATCGTACTCGATGGGAACCATCTAATTTGTCTAGGCATGAAAGGGTATTTGATATATCTCAAAGCTTGCTAAGGGGAAAATGGATGTTTTTATTAGAGTGCTCGCCAAGGATGAATATCCTCGTGCCTACGTATCCTATTTGTTAAACAAAGAAGTCAGAGTTTCGTAGTTCGGAGTAGAAAATAATTGTGTGTTTGTTGATTTTATTGCCTTGAAACAGGTTTAGGAAGTGGTGCCGCGGGGCACAAAAAGAATTTGATGAGTTATGTATTTTTTAGACTTTGGAAAAAAAGTTTATTCTTGAGTTGAATTGCACTAAAGACTATGGGTAGAGGCGATTATTTCAATCAACCAAGTCGAACGCCTTGTGTTGAAATAATCAGAGTGAGTGTAGGGATGTCCATTCTCACCCATTCTCTACCACTTAAGACTTGTGGCGCACAATTCTTCTCGTATTTTATTGTGTTTTGAAATTTATTAGGAAAAAGACCATTTGATGTTGGATCAAGGGTTTATTGGTTGATTTAAGAAAGATTTTGGTGAATGGGTAGGTTGATGGCAATCGTAAAAACAATCGACTTACAAAGGTAAATGCAATATGGAGGGTGATTGGCTTAAGGGTTAAAGGTGGTGGAAAACCCTAATTATTTCTTATGAAAAAATGCTTAACGTTGGATCAAGCTTATTTGTCTTGTTTTTGAAAAGTGGGTGATTGATTTTATATTGCATTAATAGATCCTAAGCCAACTAACAATCAAAGCACAAAGACTAAAATTATTTACAACTTATGGGAATGAGGATACATTTGTTCAAATGGGGATGAATCCAAACCATAACACAAATAAGAATCATCACACACAAGCATGTAAACAAGCATATGAAATGCAAAAGGAGAATCATTGTATGAAAGCCCAAGAGGAGGCTATAAGGTTGATGGTGATCGTGAAAATAATCGACTTACAAAGTGTTTGAAAATGGCTTGATTTAAAATCAAGATATTAGTTTGAAAATGGGTTTAAGCATGCATATGTGAATGATAATTAAAAGCACAATGAAATGGATCATAAGTCATATAATGAACAAAGCAAAAGTATCACAAAAAAAAAGCATCAAATGAGTAAAAACAAAATACATAAAGGAAATGATTCATTAATCAAATTAAATATAAATATTTAATAAGATTAATCAATATTAAATAAAAATATGTAATGAAATTAACAAAAATAATATTTCTTTTAGATTTTTTTTTTAAATTTTAAGAAAATAAAGAAAATAATTAACTATATTAAATTTAAATATTTAATAAAATTAACCATTAAATAGATTAATTAATATTAAGTAAAAAACTTAATAAAATTAATTAGAAATTGATTAGAAATTATTTTTTGAGTTTTTTAGGGTTAAAAGAATTAATTAAAAAATAATTAATTGGATTCAATTCAAATATTTGATAAAATCAATCTTTTAATAGATTAATTAATATTAAATAGAAGAATTTAATAAATTAATTCAAATTAATTAATAAAATGTTTTTTCATTTTTCATGTATATTAAAAAAACTTAGAAGAAAAAATATAAAATAAAATAAAAATCCAAATTAAATATAATATGAAATAAATAAGTCAATAAAAACAATAAAAGAAAAATAATTATAAAAAAACAAAAGGCTAAATGGGCCTGGCAGTAGCAGCAAAAGACTTGAATCATGTGCTGGGGAGAGTCTACGGTGGACTCTGGTCAATCAGTTGACCATTGGAACGAATCCAGGGCGTTGATCAAACAAGGAGTCAACTTATTGACTCCAATCAAGGCCTGATGTGTGAGGACGCCCGGTAGGGACCATATGGCAGCAGGCACGAGATCAGACACAAAGGTCACCACCTTGATGACACTTGTCTAGGCAGTGACAAGTGTCACCGCCTTAGCTTATTCATCACGATGACGTGGCGACAATATTCAAAACAAATAGGGGGGATCTGATCATTTGTTCCTTATCTTCTCTTACTATGCCTTACTTTCTCCCTCACAACTTCTCACTCTGTAACAAAAAAAACTACCGGAAATCGCCTTCTCGCCGGAAAGGACTATTATCGCCGTCATCCTTCTCCGGCCAACCACCTTAAATCACTAAACCTCCCACACAAACCCTACCTATTTTCCTCCTCTCTTTCCAAATCTGCCGCTAGTTTTTTCAAAAGCATCACCAAAACTCCCAATCGAAACAACCCAAAAATAAACCCTAATTGGAAATATAGCAGAAATCAGGTACAATAAAGCAAGGCTAAGTAAATAATCTATTCAGGGGCAACAAACTACAAGAGTTTTAACAAAGAAGTTCATATTTGAAGAGACGCAAGGTTCAGAAGGACTACCTGTTGAAGATCTCTTCTGAGGTGCTTCCGACCGTGTCCAGGTACTTACTTCTCTTCCTCCTACTCGATCCTTTCTTCTTCTTCTATACTTCTTAATGTGTGATTGGCTCCTCTGAGTAGTTTTTCGAGCTCAGGTTGTTTTGAGTCTCAATGTGAGACTCAATTTGCTTTTGTGAATCTGAGCTTTTAGTGGAATTTAAGGTTCTTTGTAGGAAATGCTTTTAGGTTTTTTTCTTGCTATCTCTGTGTGTCCTTCCTTGGAAGGAATGAATTAGCCTAATATATAGGCATTCTGATATGTGTGAAGAGGAAAGGAATCAAAATACGTGTGAGGAATGGTGAGGTGTAATCTTCAGATAATGAAACCGTTAGAATTGGTAGCTACATCCCTGATTTCGTGGGATGCTCTCACGTATGGACTTGGTGAAATGCTTTGCACATGTCATGTTTGTGTGAGGTACATATGTGGTGTGTGCTGATTTTCACGTACCTCTTTTCTTGTGTTGATATTATGTGTGTGTGATGGTATGATGGTACTTCATGTATGTGTACTGTAATTTCCATTTGGTTCTAACTTTACATTGTACGTGGTATATTGAAAATGTGATGGTAATATCTGTTCATACCGTTGCTTCTAATTCTGCGCAGGTCACGTACTTGGCTTGGCAATGGAAAGTAAACATGGTTAGGAATATCACATGGTGATGATGATTGATGGCTCATGGGGTGAGGCACGGTGTAAGTCATGGATTTGAAGCAACTTATATTGGTCATAGCATATAATGATAATAGACTCTTGTTAGGTATTTCATTTGGGCTTTGGCTTGTGCATTGTCCTTCTTGCATTACCAATTTCAATTTCTTCATGTTGCTTTGACTCATCAACTCCTCTCTATGTACTTGCTAGGTTTTTCATGAGGAGAATGAGAACTCATGGGTGGTCGTGGCTTGAAGATAGGATTTGGCTTGATGAAGGCTCTGTGATGTATGGGCATGAAGATGAAGTTCGTGGTTTGGATTTGAAGACTTGGAATTGGCACAAGATTAGCTTGACATGAAGACTTGGTACGAGTGAGGAAGAAAGTCAAAATTGCTTTGCTTTTGGCTTTAGAACTTGGTCTTTTAGGCATTGTAGACTTAGGTATTGTAGACTTGTCTTGTAATCTTAAATTCAAATTGATGTATGCCTTTGGTTTAGATCTTAGAATGTAACCCTCATGTGACCTCAAAATAGATTTGTAACATGTAATTTGCAATTCAAGTGATGTGACCATGAAACTTATAATGCCTTGATTCATATTTTGTAAATTTAAATTCAAATGGATGTGGTGCTTTAGCAAGAACTTAGGATGAATGGCCATTGGAATGTGATTTTTTAGATCAAATTGAGACTTTGTAAACCTTGTAGCTCATGTAACCTCAAAGTATTTTTATTACTTGTGACATGAGATTGAATTCAATGAACATCCCTCCTTAACTTAAATTCACTATCTTTAATAGCTTTATCAAAATGTATTTCCTCCTTGAAGCGAATTGGGCCCTCCTTAACTTAAATTCACTATCTTTAATAGCTTTATCAAAATGTATTTCCTCCTTGAAGCGAATTGGGCCTCAAACTTTGAATCTTCATGACTTGCCTCAAACTTCCAAAGCTATCATCACTCGGGAGTTCAAAAATGAATTAACTTGCCATGACCAAAACCATCTTTGCTTTTTGAGTAAATCCTTGGGTTGTGAAAGCAAGGCTTAAAAATTGAAGCAACTTAATCAAACAACATGACTTAAGAAAAGAGTTTTAATTATATCCATGCATCACCTTGAAGTACACAGATGTCTTGTTCATAACATGCCTTGAATCCATTGCAAAGTTGGATCCAAACAAACATGACCTAAGGATAAAGCCTGAATGGTCATTTCTTGAACAAACTTGTAACAATCTTAGCCAACATCTAGCTTGGTCAATCAAAAAACCTTAGGATCAGTTCTTGAGTATGGCTCTAGCTTGGTCAATCAAAAAACCTTAGGATCAGTTCTTGAGTATGGCTCAACACATGGAGGCAAAACTTGTAATTAAGTTGAAATAGGATTCAAATCATCTGAACACCAATGATCATGTCCTCAACAAAAGCTTGCAAATACCATAAGCATACACAAATTCTTCATGACCTAAACCCTAGAAGATCATGGCCCAAGGCCATATGATCATCTAAAAGAAGGTCAAGATGCCACTCAAAACTAGGTACAAGAACATAAACAGGGTAGGACAAATTTGGGGTATGACAACATGCTTCTTATAAGCATCTCTTTCCGCCTTATGTGCAGAACTAGGAGGCTGCTCTCCAGGAACAGGTGCCTCTAAGACATACAACTTTTTATCATGTTTGAGGACAATCCTCAGGTTTTGGTGTCAATTCAGAAAATTTGTCCCAGACAAATTTTCCTTTTTAAGTATTGATCTCAAAATGTTGTTAGAGGTGTTTGTTGTCATGGTAATCTACATGGAAAAATATGAAATTATAAGTATCAATTAAAACCAATATATTCAATTAGGCCTTTAACTAAATATGCTCCCACTATTTTACTCAAACCAAATGACCCTCACCATTTGATTCGGAAAATCCCGTTGGAAGATTTTCTAGTGGATCGAGATCCATATTTCACATTGTTTTAAGTCAGTGTTACGCTGATTACACAAAACACAGTTATTTAAGTAGGAACTCCTTCCAATTGTATCTAATACAATTCTCGAATATTTTCAGTTGGGTGAATAACTCCTTATTCTAATCCATCATATGGATCATTCCCAACTCTTGCTTCTAAACGTATATAATCTTGTTATAATTTGTTTAGTTAAGTTTGACCCATTGTTTTAGAAATTGGATATTACATTTATCCCATCGCACCTTAGTAATATAGAACATGCACCTCGCGTTAGGCAAAACCTACATTTTTCGATACTAGTCTTGATGAGGGCAAAAACTTGGAAAGCATAAACTTAATATTCAATTTCGAGGGAATTTTCAATAAGTTTGATCTCATCAGCTTATTTATCATATAAATCGTCTCTCACATGCATCAACATACATTCACATACATTAACATACATACAAAATGAAACAATTATGGCCCCTAGTGCAATTGTTCTCCCAAGCCAAAGAGAGAACCTAACCTAAACCTAATAACGATCTACACTTCTCCAAGCAAGATCTCCAAGGTTGTCCTCCTTTTATCTTGTATTCTTCTCTTTCTTCATAACATTATATTACATCAAAGAATACTCGTTTACATACGAGGGAGTAAGATGAGAAAAGAAGTTACATCAAGGGATTAAAAGAGAGTCATGACACGCAGGTCATATTTTAAAATCCCAAAACAAAATAAAGGAAAACTAAGGCCATAAGTGATCACCACAAGAGAACAATAATAAATAAATTTTTATTATTATTAATTTAATTCCTGTTAATTAAATAAATCAAATGATCACACTACGCAGAGTAGTCGGGGGTTGTTAGGGGCAGCGCCCCGGCGCAAAATTTTAATGAACAATTCATTTGAAATTGACGTCGTTTTTGCATCAACACTTGATACTTTCCATAAACATTAAATCACAGGTTTTGTGTCGTCACAACCCTAATTGCATACCTTTTTTACAACACAACCCTTGTGTCGTCATGAGCTCTAATGCAACAACTTCATACCGTCAAAACACCATGATTGATAATTCAATATGATTGATCGACATGCCATTGCTTTACCATACTAACGTCGAATTCTGAAGCAAATTAACATGGATCACTCAAAAGAATAACAATCAATAAGTGATTGAATGGACGAAATAGAAATAGTATATCCAATATACCATCTTTGCACCAGAGTTACTTATATCACATATAAAACTGGATCGATCATATATGTGTAACTTAAGGACGATCGATGTATCTTTGCTTCACCATACTAATGTTGAATTTCGAAGCATAGTCAATATCGATCATCCAAATCGTACATAGCCTGATGCCAAAATTCAATTAGTTGATTATAGTTTAATTTATTCTGTGTTTTAATCGAATTAAAACAAAAAGTACTTAAAATAAATAGCTATCTAATGCATGGTTTTGTAAGTGGCTCTGATACCACTGAAGGGAAATCGCAATCCAAAATGCATCGGAAATTAAAATTTTCCCTTTAGTGATCCTTACGAATGGGCATGATCAGTGATAGAAACGGTTACCTCTTGTGGAGATAAAACGTTTGATGATGAATCGAAGGAGTGATCACGAGCATTGTGTGATGAATAACACCTCTACTCAGTCCATATGGACAGATTCCTTCTATCTCAGTGCTAGTTGCTACGGTTGAATGGCTTTGAGTGAGTGAGATAATGAAAATACGTTTAGGGTTTCATAGACCGAATTTTCATCAAGTGTGAATGCTTCTGCACAAGGGTTCTATTTATAGAACCACCTGTGTGGGTTGCAAGCTAAAAATCTCACTTTAATGCACGCACACCATATCCTATGGTGTATTGTATATCACTTAAGCGCGTGGTACCTTACCACATTTTATATTCTACTTAAGTGCACCGTACCTTACAGTGTTCTACATTTAATTAAGTGTATCATACCTTACGGTGTTCCTTATTTACTCTACCTCTTATTAATCTGTCCTTATGTGTGTGACCCTGTAGGTTTTCGTGACACTGGCAATTATATTAAATCATGCATTTAACATAATAAACAGTGAGTGGTATATAGCAACACTTCACTGCTATCTGTCATACCCTAAATTTTGACCCTAAGATTTTGTTTTATTTCGCATCGTCTGCATAGCATATCACATCATTTCTAGATCAATCATGCATGCATAACTAACCGATTTACCAGATTTGTGTTTGTTTGTTTTCCTTTGTGAATTTAGGGTTGCTACAGAAGGTTCAGAGGCCATAGAAGCTGCGTGTGTGCTCATTGTGATTCTGGTCCTTGCAAATTGTGTTGGATTCCTGTGGAGATAAAGGAAGAATATACCCTCATTCTTATGGTCCTTTGGTCAATGCAAACGGCATTTTGTCTCAAGATTTCGCAAATATTCAAGGAGGATTATGGTTTATGTCCTGGTGGGCATGGTTACTTGAAAATTGGTTGGAATTTCATGTTGTTTTGTATTACAAGTGGTATCCTCAATTTCAAAGGACTCCTCAAGACATAGTTGGATTTATTCGTGAAAGTAGATCGTTATTTATTTCCATTTTGATCTTGAGGGAAAGGGTGGATTTTCATGTTGATTGATTGTGACCAATATGTTTGAAGTGGCAAAATTCGAGATCAAAATCTTGAATCGAGTTTAAGCAAGAAGTTTTCAAAGTGGAATTCGAGACTTATGTTCCAATGGATCCATTGTTTTTTACAAGGTTTAAATTCAAAGTTAAGCTATGATTCAAGTTGAAATATTATCGGGCTCACGGTTTTGCTACAAAGTTACAAGAAATGATCCAAATTTTACCATAAAGAATTCATCAAGTACAAAGTTCAACCATGGTCTATGTTTCATAAGCTAGAAATTTTCAATATGTAGCATTGTCATATAAAGTTCATTGTTTGATTTTAATACATGGACTAATAGCAGCAGCAGAAGGAGTTTAGCTCCAAGTAACTCCCTTGAATCCTCTTGTCGGTTACGTGGCTTTGTTGATTGGCAGCTCATTGTTTGTAGTTGTGGGGCAGTTCTGGTCGTTGCATTTAATACCATAGCTATGCAAAAGCCACATTTGGAAGTACAGAATCATCAAGAAATGATATAAAAAAGAAAAGTATCCAACCAATTTAAACATGGAAATAAATTCAAGTATGTGTCCCAACATGTTTGAGATAATATGGAAACTCTTCATCGATTGTTAATTGCACAAAATCATGAAATCACATCCTGTGTTTATTTCCAAAACAATTCACAAACGTGTTAGGACATGTCGGCATGAAAACGGAAATAGAATTGGTACCATAATAATGTGTTCACCAAGAGGAGAATAAGATCAACCTGTTAAAAGAAAATTAAGGAGAAATCAGTGAAAAAGGGAAGACATCAATGCATTCATGAAAGGATCATCATCAAATCAAGCGTTTCAAAACTCGTCGGTACCAAAGGGGAAAGGTTATCACACAGAAATCATGAAAAAGGGCAAGGAATTAAAATCCATAACAACCATGGTTTCTTTCAAAAAAGCAAGAATCTCGTTCATTAAGTCGAAATCGGTACAATTAATCTGATAAACCTATAAAAGTAGCGCACACAAGAGCATTTGGGGAGAAGGAAGAAATCCAAAAGAGTTCACACGCATTATCAGAAAAACTCGCCACCCACAAGCAGTGGTATCAGAAATTCACAGAGCAAAAATCATCCCAAAATCCATAACCATCCGTCACAATTCACACAGAAAACATACACACATCAGTTCATACTGAGCACCACAAATCATCATTTCTCACATACATATGCACGACAGAGAAGCAGCATCAGTACAGTCACAAACATACACACATACTGCAGAAGATTCATGACCACAAAAATTCAGAGTTTCACATACACACGGCGTGAAAGAGTGAGAGATTCACAGACAAAGGAATTCATACACAACTCACAGACCACAAACAGGGAAAGGCATCGAGAATAGAATCCACACGCCGTCCCAGATACACAATAAAATTTACCAAAATTTGCGAACTCGTTGCAATACCTTCAACCGCTACAGAGTTCCGACGCCGTTCGACTAATCCCCGCCACCACGACTGTACCAATTCCGTAACCCAGCCGTCATCTTCGATCGTCTGCAGATCGTCCGTCCGCATAGCCGCAGCGACCTTACCCTTGAAGATGCGTTGGACGTACTCCAACAGGTATTTCCGCTAAACCTTACCCTCGTATTACATACTTATGTGCTAATTGTTGAATACTGCCACCATTTTGTTCTATTCGAAGAAACTTCGCGGTGATCGAAAGTGTGAATCGAGAGAGAGAGAGTCGGCGATGGAATGCGAGCGCGAAAGAGAGATGTTGAAATAAAAAAGAGGCGTGCCACGGTGATGGAGACGATCGGAGAGGGGGTGGGCTTTTGGTGAGAGAGTGAAATAGTGAGGAAGGAGACGGAGGAGAGTTTTCGCGACGGCGTGAGGGAAAGAGGCCGAGAGAGATGAGTGAGGAGCTGGGATTTCTGAAGCTGAGATTACTTCCCTTTCCCTTGTTTGGAATCGTGTAGTTTTTCTTTTTTCTACATAAAAAAAAAACTGATTTTGGTTTTTTCACGGGCCTTGCTAAGCCCAACGTGACTTTTCTCTTGACACTCCCTTCACATGAGACTCGGGTGGGCTCAGAGCTCCAGCCCATTTGTTTTATTCTAACACCCCATTTCCATTTGCACACTTCCCCTCTTGGATGTTGGTTTGTTTAGTTATTAATTAGTTTTTTTAATTTTTAGTATAATCAGTTTTTTAATTAGTTCTAATTAGTTTTTAATTAGAATTTAGTTAATTAATTTTAACTTATCTAATTAGTTAGCTAATTTTAAATTAGATTTAATTTAATTAGTAAATTAGTTTTCAATTAGATTTTAGTTTAATTAATTAGTTTTATTTAAATTTTGGTTCAAAACACTTTTCTCATTTCTGTAATAAATCTTGATTTCGTATCTTCATTTTAGTTAATGCCTCAAGTCAACTTTGAATCTAATTATTGATACTTTTGGTTGTGATTAAGTCCCGTTACTGATATCTATTCTCTTGTCTGTCTATTTCAATTCCAAAGAAAAGAATTTTCCCGTTGACTACCATGTCACAACTTAGCCTAAACTTTAGGTCCTTCCCTTAGCATTACACTTAGCAAGCAATAAATAACATAAATAATAACAAGAGGTTCCTGTAGAGTACTACAGACGTTTAGGATGCTAATACCTTCCCTAGACGTAACCAACCCCCGAACCTAGATTCTCTAAATTAGGTTTTCGATCTTTAACCCTTTCCTTTGGATAAAATAAAGACTGATGGTGAATTTCAAAAATTGTGATTCAAGTTAATCCAATAGCTTGATATCCGAATTCTCACCGCGACAGAAACTGGCGACTTCACTGGGGAATTTTCGAGGGTTTCCCCTAACTTGTTGATATCTATGTTATTTATTTGCTTATTTGCCTATATCTGTATATATACATGTTATGCTTGGGTTTTCTGTGTGCAGGGTTACTATTTGTGTGGTGAGACAAAGTCCTACACCCGGACTAGAGTGAAAATTATGATAGGAACGGTGAGAATTCAAGGATACTTTGAGGGAGTCGATTCCTGAAAAAGTGAATTGAGACTTCACCACTCAGTCTAGGCCCTCTCGAATAAAATATTTGTCCAACAAGTTCATTCGTGAAGACGATATGGTTTCGATCTAAAGGCCGTCGGGACTGGGGACCGTAGTTACCTTTAACCTAACTTGGCCTATTAGGATGTAGTGCGGGGACTATGCCGGAGTCTATTTCTGCAATAGTTGCTACGCGATACTACACTCAGACGAGATTCTCTTGAGAATATTATTGACTACCAAGTGATGTGGAAAATCGATAATATCCGAAAGATGGATTGTAGACTCTGGGAACTTTGTAGAACCCGTTCGGCAGGTACATTTGAAACCATATTACACACCTATTGGGAAGGGTAGACCATGGCTCCATGCTCGTGATCCTCAAACCTAAGCCTTTGCTTGTTTACCTGTATATGTGTATATGTGTATACATGTGTTTATGCATCCATTCATGCATTCATGAATAACCATTCGGTTTCAAGAAACTCAATTGTTCTATCCCTTGCAAAATCAATAAAAAAATCATGGATTATAAAATGAAACTTTTTTTTCCAAAATGTTTGCAACCTAATTTTGAGCTCCTTGAAACCATTACATTGCATTGCATATCATTTGCATCTTTGCATGATTCATTGCATACATCCGTTTGTCCAGCAACTCATTCCCAACTGTCTCTATCTTCCAGTGTTACCTGTGAGTCGTCAAGCTGATTCCTCGACATCAATACCAGACTAGAGCTAACTATAGACGCATAATGTCAGAGCAAGAAGCACATAACACTGAGATCCGAATGGATATCGACGACCTTAATTCAAGCATGGCAAAGCTCACTGAAATGCTCCAAGTTTTGATTGCTAGAGGAGAGCAACCCCAAAGGACTGTCATCCAGGAAGTTTCAAGCACTGATCCTCCACCGGTTCAAATGCCACCTTCAACCTGGCCAGAGTTTGGTTTACCTTCTGACTATTCTCCACATCTTGCATCTACTGCTATGATTGGTCAGACTTCCAGACCAGTGTTTTAAGCTCCAGTTTTCTCCGAGCCTAGACCTATGGTTACTGGTCCACGACCAGCTCCTCAACGTCCAGCTGTAGGACAGAATCGGAACCGTAATAGGAATAATTTTGATCCTATTCCGATGACATATACTGAATTATATCCTGGTCTGGTTCAGAAAGGTTTAATTACTACAAGGCCTTTGCCTCCTCCTCCAAATCCTCTTCCAGCCGGCTATAGGGTTGATCTTCATTGTGAATTCCATCAAGGTGGTGCAGGTCATAATTTAGAAGGTTGCTTTGCGTTGAAGGCTAGAGTACAAGAGCTGATCAGAATTGGTATTCTCTCCTTTCGTGACACCAATCTAAATGTCAAGAACAATCCTTTGCCAGAGCACGCTAAGTGAAGCTTCAGTCGACTTCAGCAGACTTCAGTGTTTCATACGGGACAACTCACCCTTGTTTCTGATTAGTCACTAGACCATGTTTCTTATTATTTTCATTTTCCTTATTTGTATTAGTTGTTTGCTTTCGATTTATGTTTGTACTTTCATAATTAATAAAATGAGCATTGCAACTTTTAATTTAATTCATTTGTGTTTGCTATTTTACGCTTTATATTTAAAAAAAAACAAAAAAAAAACAAAAAATCATCTCTTTTCCACTTTCCTTCTGATTATGCTAAGATTGGAGGGAGGATGATGAAAACGTTATACTCATAATTGTTGTTGGTATGCTTTCGAATCAAAACTTTACTGACGATGTAAGGCATTGTTTCAATTCCTAAACACTGGAGAAATATGGAAGATAAACCCTCGTCAACCCCTTTGAGCCTTGAAGTAGGAGTTTTTTTTCTTTACAAATAAAAACCCGCAATCTTAACCTGGGGCAGGGTAGTTCTCAGTTAACTGGATTGTGCATTCAAATACAAGAGTTTCATGCAAGACATCTTTCAACAAAAAGGTTGCATTCTCAATTTTTCCTTCGCACGCAACAAGCAAGTGTCGAAGATGTCCTTCAAGTCAAAAGTCGATGATGATTCGCCGTAATCATTAAGCCAAGCAGTCAATCTCTTTAAAAAAAAAAGATAAAAAAATAAAAAAAAAGGAAAAAGCCCGCTAAGTCGAAACCTATGAAGGAGACTTAGGCAGACAAAAAACTGGGGCATCCCGCTGACTGTAAGATTCACAAGAAACAGTTCAGGAAAAAGTTAGGGATAATAAAAAGGAGAAATCTTTAAATCCTTACCATGAAATCCTCAATGAAAAAAAAAACAACCAAGAGTTATAAGGAAGTAGTGACTGTCACCTCAAAAGTCCCTTAACTTCTGAACCATCATCACTATCATCAATGCAATCCCTAACCTATGGGAACCTGAGTGCAGAGTCTGAGTTAACTGAGTGTAGGACTGGAGATCATCACGAAGATTGGGTGGGTACAAATAAACTTTGAGCCTTTATCCTTTGTTTCTTAAACCGTGAACCAGACCACGTTATAACCCTCAAAAGACCTAATTGAAGCAAGGTTATTTTGAAAGCATAATACAACGAGGTTGCGTAAACTGACTCCTAAAGATCTTTGCAAATCATTTTTGGCATCACGCCTTTTTGCTTTATCTTTCACTTTTAAACGTCTTGAACCACCGTGTTCTGACCAGTGACCCTATTGTTTTACCTCTTTCCAAAAATGATTTTGATTTCAAAAGTTGCATGAACTTTACATTTACTATGTTTGTATGAACATTTTGTTTGCAAACTGGCTTCCTCTTAAGGAATTTTCAAATGGTTGAGAAACTTGGTCGGTGATCCAATCAGGGGCAAGTTCTTTCCAAATCGTGTTGAAGAATCAGTTCAAGATTTGTTGTTCAGGGGCAAGTCCTTCTCAGAATTGGTTTATACAGAAGACTTTTTCAAGACTCATACTAGGGCAAGCTTTCCAAGTGCACAGTAATTCAGTCATTTTCAGCATCAATCCAAGCTGAAGCAATTATCAGTTCATATACAACAACCAACTAATATGGGCCAGTTTACTTGAAGAATCCCTATGCAGCTTTCCATTCTTCCTACAAGGATCGTCAACTTAATACAGTTTACCAGTGTGGCAGATTTGTGCTCAGTAGCATCTTTAGTTCCAAAACAGAATGACAGTGATCTCCGTGTTGAGGAATCAGTCTTCCAGTCTTGTCTTCCCCAGCAGAGTCGCCATTTCTGTCGCGGTGAGAATTCGGATATCAAGCTATTAGATTAACTTGAATCACAATTTTTGAAATTCACCATCGGTCTTTATTTTATCCAAAGGAAAGGGTTAAAGATCGAAAACCTAATTTAGAGAATCTAGGTTCGGGGGTTGGTTACGTCTAGGGAAGGTATTAGCATCCTAAACGTCTGTAGTACTATACATGAACCTCTTGTTATTATTTATGTTATTTATTGCTTGCTAAGTGTAATGCTAAGGGAAGGACCTAAAGTTTAGGCTAAGTTGTGACATGGTAGTCAACGGAAAAATTCTTTCCTTTGGAATTGAAATAGACAGGCAAGAGAATAGGTATCAGTAACGGGACTTAATCACAACCAAAAGTATCAATAATTAGATTCAAAGTTGACTTGAGGCATTAACTAAAATGAAGATACGAAATCAAGATTTATTACAGAAATGAGAAAAGTGGTTTGAACCAAAATTTAAATAAAACTAATTAATTAAACTAAAATCTAATTGAAAACTAATTTACTAATTAAATTAAATCTAATTTAAAATTAGCTAACTAATTAGATAAGTTAAAATTAATTAACTAAATTCTAATTAAAAACTAATTAGAACTAATTAAAAAACTGATTATACTAAAAATTAAAAAAACTAATTAATAACTAAACAAACCAACATCCAAGAGGGGAAGTGTGAAAATGGAAATGGGGTGTTAGAATAAAACAAATGGGCTGGAGCTCTGAGCCCACCCGAGTCTCATGTGAAGGGAGTGTCAAGAGAAAAGTCACGTTGGGCTTAACAAGGCCCATGAAAAAACCAAAATAAGTTTTTTTTTATTTAGAAAAAATAAAAACTACACGATTCCAAACAAGGGAAAGGGAAGTAATCTCAGCTTCAGAAATCCCAGCTCCTCACTCATCTCTCTCGGCCTCTTTCCCTCACGCCGTCGCGAAAACTCTCCTCCGTCTCCTTCCTCACTATTTCACTCTCTCACCAAAAGCCCACCCCCTCTCCGATCGTCTCCATCACCGCGGCACGCCTCTTTTTTATTTCAACATCTCTCTTTCGTGCTCGCATTCCATCGCCGACTCTCTCTCTCGATTCACACTTTCGATCACCGCGAAGTTTCTTCTAATAGAACAAAATGGTGGCAGTATTCAACAATTAGCACATAAGTATGTAATACGAGGGTAAGGTTGAGCGGAAATACCTGTTGGAGTACGTCCAACACGTCTTCGGCGGCAAGGTAGATTCGCGGTGCAGGTCTCTGCGGCTATGCGGACGGACGATCTGCAGACGATCGAAGATGACGGCTGGGTTGCAGAATTGGTACAGTCGTGGTGGCGGGGATTAGTCGAACGGCGTCAAAACTCTGTAGCGGTTGAAGGTATTGCAACGAGTTCGCAAATTTTGGTAAATTTTATTGTGTATCTGGGACGGCGTGTGGATTCTATTCTCGATGCCTTTCCCTGTTTGTGGTCTGTGAGTTGTGTATGAATTCCTTTGTCTGTGAATCTCTCACTCTTTCACGCCGTGTGTATGTGAAACTCTGAATTTTTGTGGTCATGAATCTTCTGCAGTATGTGTGTATGTATGTGACTTTATTCTGATGCTTTTTCGGAATCACCTTGCTTTTACCATCTGATGTTTTTCCAGATGTGTCCGCTCCTGATGTTTTTCCAGAGCCCCTTTATGTCTATCTGATGCTCTTTCGGATATGACCTTGATTATCCGATGTTCCTCCGGATATGTGACTTTATTCTGATGCTTTTCCGGAATCACATTGCTTTTACCATCTGATGCTCTTCCGGATGTGTCCCTCTTTCTGATGTTCTTCCAGATCGAGTCTTTGTTCACTTTGTCTAAAGCCATTATTAGATACTGTGATTATACCTTTCATTCAAAGCCATTATTGGATGTCTGGTTTCTTTACCATCTGATGCTTTTCTGGATGTGTCCCTCTTTCTGATGTTCTTCCAGATCGAGTCTTTGTTCACAATCATCTAAAGCCATTATTAGATATTGTGATTGTACCTCTCATTCAAAGCCATTATTGGATGTTTGGTGTCTTTTGCATCCAATGTCATTCTTGGATGATGTTTTTCTAGATATTTCACTTTGTTTATTCTGATGCTTTTCCGGAATGACATTGCCTTTTTACCATCTAGCATTTTTCCTGATATGTTTTCTAATTCTTCACCCGTACAGTTATTGTTTTGGGGTGTACCTTTAGGATCCTTGCCTTTGCATTCATTTCATATCATATCATTTCATGACATATCATATGCATTTGTGGCTTCTTAGGGCCAAAAATTGTGCATGTTTGTATTTAAGTCTCTCCTATCACGTCTATACAAAGATTTCAATCTCCATATCTCCGGATAGAAGAAACTTAAATAGGGGCATTTGTCATACCCTAAATTTTGACCCTAAGATTTTGTTTTATTTCGCATCGTCTGCATAGCATATCACACCATTTCTAGATCAATCATGCATGCATAACTAACCGATTTACCAGATTTGTGTTTGTTTGTTTTTCTTTGTGAATTTAGGGTTGCTACAGAAGGTTCAGAGGCCATAGAAGCTGCGTGTGTGCTCATTGTGATTCTGGTCCTTGCAAATTGTGTTGGATTCCTGTGGAGATAAAGGAAGAATATACCCTCATTCTTATGGTCCTCTGGTCAATGCAAACGGCATTTTGTCTCAAGATTTCGCAAAGATTTAAGGAGGATTATGGTTTATGTCCTGGTGGGCATGGTTATTTGAAAATTGGTTGGAATTTCATGTTGTTTTGTATTACAAGTGGTATCCTCAATTTCAAAGGACTCCTTAAGACATAGTTGGATTTATTCGTGAAAGTAGATCATTATTTATTTCCATTTTGATCTTGAGGGAAAGGGTGGATTTTCATGTTGATTGATTGTGACCAATATGTTTGAAGTGGCAAAATTCGAGATCAAAATCTTGAATCGAGTTTAAGCAAGAAGTTTTCAAAGTGGAATTCGAGACTTATGTTCCAATGGATCCATTGTTTTTTACAAGGTTTAAATTCAAAGTTAAGCTATGATTCAAGTTGAAATATTATCGGGCTCACGGTTTTGCTACAAAGTTACAAGAAATGATCCAAATTTTACCATAAAGAATTCATCAAGTACAAAGTTCAACCATGGTCTACGTTTCATAAGCTAGAAATTTTCAATATGTAGCATTGTCATATAAAGTTCATTGTTTGATTTTAATACATGGACTAATAGCAGCAGTAGAAGGAGTTTAGCTCTAAGTAACTCCCTTGAATCCTCTTGTCGGTTACGTGGCTTTGTTGATTGGCAGCTCATTGTTTGTAGTTGTGGGGCCGTTCTGGCCGTTGCATTTAATACCATAGCTGTGCAAAAGCCACATTTGGAAGTACAAAATCATCAGGAAATGATATAAAAAAGAAAAGTATCCAACCAATTTGAACATGGAAATAAATTCAAGTATGTGTCCCAACATGTTTGAGATAATATGGAAACTCTTCATCGATTGTTAATTGCACAAAATCATGAAATCACAGCCTGTGTTTATTTCCAAAACAATTAACAAACGTGTTAGGACATGTCGGCATGAAAACAGAAATAGAATTGGTACCATAATAATGTTTTCACCAAGAGGAGAATAAGATCAACCTGTTAAATGAAAATTAAGGAGAAATCAGTGAAAAAGGGAAGACATCAATGCATTCATGAAATGATCATCATCAAATCAAGCGTTCCAAAACTCGTCGGTACGAGAGGGGAAAGGTTATCACACCGAAATCATGAAAAAGGGCAAGGAATTAAAATCCATAACAGCCATGGTTTCTTTCAAAAAAGCAAGAATCTCGTTCATTAAGTCGAAATCGGTACAATTAATCCGATAAACCTATAAAAGTAGCGCACACAAGAGCATTTGGGGAGAAGGAAGAAATCCAAAAGAGTTCACACGCATTATCAGAAAAAATCGCCACCCACAAGCAGTGGTATCAGAAATTCACAGAGCAAAAATCATCCCAAAATCCATAACCATCCGTCACAATTCACACAGAAAACATACACACATCAGTTCATACTGAGCACCACAAATCATCATTTCTCACATACATACGCACGACAGAGAAGCAGCATCAGTACAGTTACAAACATACACACATACTGCAGAAGATTCATGACCACAAAAATTCAGAGTTTCACATACACACGGCGTGAAAGAGTGAGAGATTCACAGACAAAGGAATTCATACACAACTCATAGACCACAAACAGGGAAAGGCATCGAGAATAGAATCCACACGCCGTCCCAGATACACAATAAAATTTACCAAAATTTGTGAACTCGTTGCAATACCTTCAACCGCTACAGAGTTCCGACGCCGTTCGACTAATCCCCGCCACCACGACTGTACCAATTCCGCAATCCAGCCGTCATCTTCGATCGTCTGCAGATCATCCGTCCGCACAGCCGCAACAACCTGCACCGCGAATCTACCTTGCCGCCGAAGACGCGTTGGACGTACTCCAACAGGTATTTCCGCTCAACCTTACCCTCGTATTACATACTTATGTGCTAATTGTTGAATACTGCCACCATTTTGTTCTATTCGAAGAAACTTCGCGGTGATCGAAAGTGTGAATCGAGAGAGAGAGAGAGTCGATGATGGAATGTGAGCGCGAAAGAGAGATGTTGAAATAAAAAAGAGGCGTGCCGCGGTGATGGAGACGATCGGAGAGGGGGTGGGATTTTGGTGAGAGAGTGAAATAGTGAGGAAGGAGACGGAGGAGAGTTTTCGCGACGGCGTGAGGGAAAGAGGCCGAGAGAGATGAGTGAGGAGCTGGGATTTCTGAAGCTGAGATTACTTCCCTTTCCCTTGTTTGGAATCGTGTAGTTTTTATTTTTTCTAAATAAAAAAAAACTGATTTTGGTTTTTTCACGGGCCTTGCTAAGCCCAACATGACTTTTCTCTTGACACTCCCTTCATATGAGACTCGGGTGGGCTCAGAGCTCCAGCCCATTTGTTTTATTCTAACACCCCATTTCCATTTGCACACTTCCCCTCTTGGATGTTGATTTGTTTAGTTATTAATTAGGTTTTGGGTTAATAGTGATTTACCCCCCTGACATATGAGCGTGTTTCCGTTTACCCCCCCACCGTTGCCATAGGCAGGTTTTGGCAACGGTTTTTTCAAAAAAATCGTTGCCTAAAGGCATGGATGGGGGTAAATCAAAATTCGCTCATATGTCAGGGGGGTAAATCACTATTAACCCTTAGTTTTTTTAATTTTTTGTATAATCAGTCTTTTAATTAGTTCTAATTAGTTTTTAATTAGAATTTAGTTAATTAATTTTAACTTATCTAATTAGTTAGCTAATTTTAAATTAGATTTAATTTAATTAGTAAATTAGTTTTCAATTAGATTTTAGTTTAATTAATTAGTTTTATTTAAATTTTGGTTCAAACCACTTTTCTCATTTCTGTAATAAATCTTGATTTCGTATCTTCATTTTAGTTAATGCCTCAAGTCAACTTTGAATCTAATTATTGATACTTTTGGTTGTGATTAAGTCCCGTTACTGATATCTATTCTCTTGTCTGTCTATTTCAATTCCAAAGAAAAGAATTTTCCCGTTGACTACCATGTCACAACTTAGCCTAAACTTTAGGTCCTTCCCTTAGCATTACACTTAGCAAGCAATAAATAACATAAATAATAACAAGAGGTTCCTGTAGAGTACTACAGACGTTTAGGATGCTAATACCTTCCCTAGACGTAACCAACCCCCGAACCTAGATTCTCTAAATTAGGTTTTCGATCTTTAACCCTTTCCTTTGGATAAAATAAAGACCGATGGTGAATTTCAAAAATTGTGATTCAAGTTAATCCAATAGCTTGATATCCGAATTCTCACCGCGACACTACCCAAGTCACGAAAATGTCATGTGATCTAGCAAAACCTTTTATGATAATACTTGTGTGTACAATTACCCTTTTACCCTCATGTCTACATTGACCACAAGGCAGATATCGTGTCATCCTTGTCCAGTTCAATTTTGGGCCCTTAAACATTTATACTGTTATGAAGGATGGGAAAATTCCATCTAGGTCACTCATGTCCCTCAACATGCTTTGTGAAGTACCCATCAACTGTCTTTATGGTCATCCAGTTATGAACAATGTTTGATCAGCAATAAAGTACTCGACTCTACATCTAGGGTCCATAGTGGTTTCAGGTTGAAGGGTAGTATACACCACTATTACCATGAGAGTAACTTATGACAGTTTGCATAACATTCTATGTATTACTCTCATAGCGGGTCAATCCAGTATAAATATTACTCCTAATGTTCACCTATATTAAGACTTGATAACTCCTTATTCATGATCCATTAGATGTAATCATCAGTCTATCTACATAATAGTCTTAATTCTTTAAGGTTGTCCCACTTTATAGTAAAGCTCGACTACAGATACTTTAAGAATAATGTCCTTATGTTTAATGGGATCTCATGATTAAGTCACACTTAATATTTCATTAAATGGACTAGCTATTCTAGGGACTTTATTATTTTGGAAAAATAAACATAATAAAGAAATGTCTTTTATTATTAATAAATAATTCGATACAAGTACCAAAAGTGTTAGCCTCTACGGCTTACACCAACAGCAGGACCACTTGGCTATATCACCTTCCCAACTTCATTCGCCTTCCTGGGTTTTCGCAAAGGTGTTCCAATATTGTTGTGAGTATCGGTAAGCTGAGTCATCTATTCGGCTCTTTTTAAATTTGTTCCTCATATCCCAAACTTTGCAAGACTTTGTTCATGGCCAAAGGATTGTCTCCATTCGTCAGTCAAGCAAGATTTTTTACATGTATATGGATAGATGGAAAAACTTCAAAGACCACTATATTTTAGTAATTCCCTTGAGCCTGAGGCCTTATTCAATTTATAGTAAGGTTGATAAAGAAGTTCCAACCCCTATCATCTTATTTTTTATGCCAAGAAAATATTGGAAAGTATTGGTCTTGAGATCATTTCAAGAAAGAGTCTCTTAAATACTCTTTCGGTGCTGACAAACTTTCTTTGGAAGAGGAGTTGTTGAAGAAAGATATGGTGTCCTTTTTGGGAAATATTAAGTTATAAGGAAGGAAAAAATCCTAAGGAAGCAGGGTCTATGAAACAGCAGAGAAGGATTATTAATTCTTGGACTATTTTGGATGTGTCTAGTGTCGAGGAGAGGAAAAGACCTTTGTGAGGGGAGAGTTTTTATTTTTATGACTAACACTCTTTCATTGTTTTCATATTCAATGGACTCACTTAGAATCCTTTATGAAAGTAGGAAGGTCGTTGAACCTATGAACGTTGCCAAGTCTCTCCCCTCTGCTAGTCCTTCTGACCAACTTCCAGCTAACCAACCCAACAACCATCCGACCTAATTGTATCACGACATGACCTCCTCCTCCGACTATGAAATACAAGGGTGAAAGGATGATTAAAAAGTCTCACGATCGTCTCCCTTCTATAAGAGGCAGCCCCTAGTAAAAAGGGTCAAGACAAAGAACCAATGTAGAAGGTGCTAGAAAAAGGACAAAGGTTTCTGATTCTCGTTCTACTGGATTTCTGATGTTCTTTCTCCCGAGTTCCATGAACATCTTAAGACATACGAAAGTTCTTCTCAGAGCAGAATGTTGTTTTTGTCCAAAATCTTTCAAATACTGGGAAGGTGGAGGTGATGGCCGAGACAACATACCATTTTATTTATCTATTATTAAAAATACTAAATATTTGTAAAATCCTTTTTTATAATATTTTAAATATTTTATCAAAAAATTATTATGAAATTAAATAAACAAATTTAAGCATGTCGAAAAATTTGTATGAACTAAAAAAAATTTAACTTCATTTTATAGAATGAAAAAACAAAAAAAAACAAAGTTTATATTTTTGTTGGTTGTTGATAGAAATTAATTATTATGCATCGTCAGTATAAAAAGTTTTCCACTATAAATTCATCATCATGATCCATTTGTATTATTTATAGGTGGTTAAAATAAAAGTCAAACTCTTACTAACATCTAACGTTTATGATTAATTGGCTATGTAAAATCTTTTTTACATTGTTGTTGTATTTCAATTAAATTCTTATTGATATGTGATTAATTACTATGTAGTGTTTGTGTATAAAGTTTTACACTGTCAATTCATCACCATGATCCATTTGCATTATTTATATGTGGTTAAAATAAAAAATACAAATCGTTAGTTAGTCCAGTGGTGATTGTCGCTGAATTTGATAAGGAAGACCATAATTCGATTCCTCACAATTACGATCGGGAGGGGGTTAAAACCACATGATACTAGAACTGACCCTCTTTTACACTATCGATGTATTTCAATTAAATTCTTGTTGATATAAGACTAATTACTATCCACTTCAATGTCAAAAGTCACAATGATCCATTTATGTAAAAAAAAGTTAATGTCTTCCTAACATCTAAAGTATATGATTATATTTTAGTCAATTTTTTTTTACCTAAATAACCTACTTTTTCTAATTAATTCCCAAAATAACCCATTTTTCAAAAAAAAAATTACCAAAATACCGCACTTTCAGATGAGGATGAAGTGTTGTTGCCATATGAATTGGCGACAACTTTCTATATGTTGTTGCCACTTCAATTGGAACTAGTGTCCAAGTGCATAAAGGAGTCGTCAATTGGCTTGTCACCAGTGTATGTAATACCCCGTAATTAATAAAATGCTCTAAATAATATTAGTTGAGATCAACTGGGTTTCGGTGTGCTCTGAGAATTATCTGTTGAGATAATTAGAGTAACTGAGGAGCTCAGAGTTGATTTAATTAATATTATCTGACTCTGAGGTTTTATTAATTGGTACACTAGAGACATTTTGGATACCCTCAATTTTGGAAATTTAACCAAATTAGTCTTACTAACTTTAATGATATTTTCCTTATATCATTTCCCTTCTCTTTTCCTTTCATTTGTCAACATAGAGAAAAGATAGTAAGAAGTTAGAGAGAAGGAGGAGAAAGAAGAGAAAGAAGAGAAAGAGGAAGAAGGAAACCCTAGAAGAAGAAAAGCTTGGAACTTCATCATTTCTTCATCAAATCATCTCATATTCATCATCAACAACTTCTTCATCTTGTGTTAGAGGTGGGTTCTAGGTAGAAACTCAAGGTTAAAGTATTTGAATAGAATGAGAAAAGTTAGGTTAAGGTGTTCTTGTTCCATTTCCATGAGAAATATATGATTCATGTTATATTCATGATATTGATGTGAGATTACGGTTTAAAATGTTGTTTCATGTGTGTCTGTGTCAATTTTGAGGATGGATTGAGTTTGGATAAGAGTGGGGTTGAAAACCCCTTTGGATCTCTCCTATTCTGATGGACAGATTACAGAAATCGCAGAGTTCGCACTGCGAGCTCTAGCGAACTACAAGCGAACATGGCAGTTTGTCATGCTCGCACTGCGAGGTAAAAGCGAACTCAAAGCGAAGGAACTCGCTTGGCCTTCGTACTGCAAACCTGGCAGTATTCTTCTCATTTTTTCTTGATGCTTGCTTGGTTGTTTCACATGCTCATGCATGGTTACTATATCTTGATTACACTGATTATTGTGAGTATTATGCATGTGGATTTATGGATGGTGAATTAATTAAAATGTTGACCAAGTGATTAAAAAGAATTAAGAAAAGTGAGGAAAACTTATCACAATCCAATGGAATGACATAGAGATGTAACTAGGAGTTGATAGATAACTGGATGACAATGCTTGTGCATTTGATGCCTAGGTGTGCATCCTTGACAAGTAGTTGTCTATTGAAGTGGTGAGACATTATATGGAACATGTGTAGTTTTGTGTTACTTTGAGAATAAGGTGTATGTGGCCTTGTGATTGTCGAACATAATCGTGTTTGTGTGTGTGTGATCACGTAGTCGAAAGAAATCCCTTGAGACGTGTCGTTCCAAGAGTTGAGGCTTATATAGAAAGCTCCTCTGGAATGTGTGTATTATTCATTAATAAGTATCCGTAACCCGTGTCGAGAACTCTTGTGTGGGTTGGCCAGGGAAAGTTACTTATTAGATAGGTATATGTGATCCATGTCGAAAACTCTTGTGTGGGTTGGTCGGGGAAAGTTACCTATGAGCTAGATATCTGTGACCCGTGTCGAAAACTCTTGTGTGAGTTAGTTGGGGAAAGATGTCTATAATACTAGGATTCGTGACCCGTGTCAATAACTCTAGAAGTAGGGTTGGCCTGGGAAAGATGCCTTGATGCGGTTTCCGACTAGTGATAGTTTGAGTTATTGAAATCAAGCAACATGTTTCCATATAGTGTATGAGTTGTGAACTCAAGTCTTGTCCCTTCCCTTTTGACTTGAGTTAGAATTGGTTAGAACCTTGTAAAGCCGAGAGAATCCATAAGATAAGGAACCCACTGGGATTATTATCTCACCCTATGTTGTCGATTATATTTCAGGTGGTTCAGATTCCGTGAAGGGTAAGGGAAATGTTGTTTGATATCCTTACTTGTCTTGGCTTTTTGGGATGTCATTGTTTCTGCTGTGAAGACTCTATGTTGAGATCATTGATATGATCTAGTTTTTAGTTGTTATGGACATCTTGTATATATTTATGTCGCTTTTAGTATTTTGGTGTTTTGGGCATGTAATATGTATAATGTGTCACTGGGAACTTATGTATATTTCAGTACCAAATTTACAATCATGTATAATATAAATTATTCTAGACTTATATTATATGTGGGTGTTACAATGTACATGCATATTTTTTTTAGTATAAATAGAGGTGTCTCCTACCATTTGCTTCAATTCACACTTCATTTCAAATTCTTCTTTCATTTTCATCACTAACTTTATCATGATTGTTAAAAGATATGGGCATGTTTGTTATTCCGCAACGAAACCTCTGATGAAAATGATTTTCTAGAACATCCAAAGCTTTGAGCATCTTGAGAGGAGTTTGAAAAGTTGGTTAGACGTAGACATTAATGATAGGGAACGAATTAGAAGTATCGAGAGACTTGTTTCCTATAACTCAATTGCAGATGACAATAATGCTATGCAACATATGTAGGTGCTAGTTAGAGATGACGTTGATATTAGGGATTTGTTGTCTACAGGAGATGACATTGTTTTGATTGTTGTAATCTATTAGACATGTGGTGGTGTTAAGTTTTTTTATCTGTTGTTGTAATGTTTTACTATGTCTTGTGTTGTTCATGTGTGAAAACTTTATGTTGTAAACAAAAGTTGATATATTATAAATGACAAGGTTACAAAAATTTAAAGAAAACAAATAAATGTTCATGTATAACTGGCTCCAACATTTAGACATTTTGTCTGATTGTGTCCAGGATGACGACATAAACCACATAAGCTTACCATTTTATCAGTCGTGTCCATTTCTATTCTAATTTATGTGTGTTGTACCCTAATTTTTACCCCTAAGATTTCTCACATCTCATTTGCATCTTTGCATCACAAACAAGATCATGCTTTGGTTCCTCTATCCCTCTCCTTTTTGGGTTTATGCCTTGCAGGAATCACTGAGCATCTTTGTGTTTATTATTTGCCTTTATTTGCTTATGTTTACTAACCTTTAATCAAAGTCCAAAAATATGTTTGTTTTCCCTTTACTAACTTTTTCAGGAAGAGGTTGGAATCAAGAATATCAAATACCAGTTCCTTAGCTTGAATGAAATTCATCTGAACAAAGTCAAAGTTGATATGCAAATAATTCAAAATCATCTGATCAAGGGTTTCTCAAGATTTGATCAATTATTATTCAAGAGACTCTAAGGTTCATGTGTTTATTTCCATGCCTTCTTTGACAAGTCAAGAATCAAGCCAGAGCCAGAACAGTCCAACCAACAAAGCATTTTTCAAGTTTTTCAGCAGTGCAATCGATTTGCACTATGGTCCAATCGATTGCACCCTTCATATTTGCACCAGATTTCATATTTTTTTCAGTAGTGCAATCAATTTGCACTGCAGTGCAATCGATTGCACGGGACAGATTTGGCCAGAAATGTTAATTTTCAAGTTCTGCAGCATTTTGGCACTAATTTTCAAATGTGACCTCATGTGGAATATTCTAGATCATGCAAAATTATCACAAAAATAATTCCCCTACATAATCACAATTAATTCCCACCATACACCCTCATTAATCACCACTTGATCTTGATTTTGCCTCCAAATTCAAATTCCAAGCCTAATTTTGGTTCCAAACCAAGCTCCAAGCCACCAAATTCTCAAGCCTAAACTCTATAAATAGAGGCTTCATTTCATTCACTGTTCAAGCTTTTGATAGCCAAATTCACCTTGCTAAAATTTCTCTCAATTCTCTTCAACTACCAATTTCACCAAAAGCTCTTCCTCCATTAAAGTTGGTAAGCTTTTCCTTGAAGCATACTAATCTTTGAGCTAAACCACCATCAAAACACTTCTTCAACATCAAATTCTATAGATCAAAGCTTTGGAGTTGGTTCTTGAAGTTGATTTGAAGCATTTTTTAGATTTGGAAGTGGTAAACTCTTGTTCCACCAATGTTGTGCTTGATTCATCTTCCACAATGTGATCTCTTGTTGATTCTTGTTGCTTGATCTTTGGATCTTGCAAATTGTGTTTCATTGGTGTTATTTGCTGTTGTTTTACTTGAATTTTCGTGCTCAATTACATACATGATCATGAGGTATTTTAAGAAATGATTGAATCATGGAAATGCATTTTTCAAACTGTTTTTTTTGCTGTCATAGCATGTACAAATCGATTTGCATCCTTGTGCAATCAATTTGCATTGTGCTTTTTGGCCTGGATGTGCTGTTTGGCACAGTACAATCGATTAGCACACTGGTGCAATCGATTTGCACGGTGCAGAATGTGTTTTTTTGGCTTGTTTTGGGACTGTTTTGAGTTCTTTTCTTCCCTCTTCCATTTCCTTTCGTTTTTCCTTGAATTGTGGTGCTTGTTCATCAAATTTCTCTTTAAATTCCATGTACTTTGGGTGTTTGATGAGATTGGATAAACCTTCATTAGTTCAAATCTATCTTTAAGTGGATCATTGGATTAATTTTAGGTGCTTTGAATTAGTGATAGGTTTAGTGCCTTAATCCACCAAGAAGAGTGATGGAACTTAAATATGGAATGATTCAAATATTGTAATTCAATTTGGCTTCCATTCCCCCTGTTTCTTCCTTTTTTTTCTTTTGGTCAGTGGAAATCTTACATATCATTAGACTTCTCTTTGAAGTTATGATCAAGATGAGACCATTACCTTTTTCTTTTAGTGTGGCAAGTTTTAGTAGAATGACCTACGTATCATTTCTCTAACTTGTATTAACACGAACATTGTTATTGACTGAACTCAGATAGTCATGGCTTCTACATAAGTCCAATTATGATTGCTTAACATAGTGCTAAATTGTCCCGAAATCAGAAATCAGTTCTTTTTTGTAAGTGAGTTGTCAATCTCCTACTCTCCATAGTGTGGTGTGAAATTGATTGTCTCCTTGTTGTAAAGGGAGTTAGTTGGCATACTCGTCGATTTTATCCGAGTTGGCACCCTTCCCTTAATGATGTATGGATTCATGTTTTCATGCTTATGGTTGACTAGTCGAGTATTCTTCGAAAAACCACCAATTGTTCTCCCTCACTAACACTAACATACTAACTATATAATTGCACTAACTTTACTTTGTGCCTTTTATTTTTTTGCTCTTTATTTCTTGTCATTTACTTTATGCTTTTACTTTTCGCACTTTTTTTTTTCTTTTTTGCCATATTATCATCTTATTTTCTCTTTGTCCACTTGGACACATGTTTATGCTTATGCTCTTTTTATTTTGTCCACTTGGACCATACCTCTCTTAAGACACTAATAAATACTTAAACACTTAAAAGACTTAGTTCTCTTAATTCCGGACTGTTTTGACTTTGTGAATGGACTTGGACATTGGACTTTGGACTTAGATCTAGGATCCTTACCCTATGCTTATGGAGATAGGAGACCTTGGAGTTTTGTTTATGGCTTACTTATGGCTTATGCTCAATGTGGAAGGAATTTTTGCTTGTGCTTATGCTATGGATTTTGCTATCATGTGGTTAGATCTTTCTTACTCTAGCTTTTATTTTGCTTTTAGGGTAGTCACTTCTTCTTCACCCATTCTTCAATTTTCAAATCTTCTCCCTTTTTCAAAACCTTATTGTTTTCAAAACTATAACCTCTTTCATAATAAAACTTTGACTTTTTGTCAAGTGATTTTTCAAACTTCATTTTCTTTAATAAATGTCAATCAATGTTAATTATACTTTGACCATTTCAAAAAGACTTTAAAAAAACACTTAAACTCATTCAAACCTTTTGTGCTTTATGCACTTTTTCTTTAAAAACTTTTTCATAAGTTTAGACATGAGTCATCTCTTTAAGCGGAACTATTCGCTTGGAAATGACAAGTTGTCTCTACTTTTAAAATCAACCAAAACAAACCAATTTTGTTATTTATACGACGAACTACGGGGTTTTGATCCTATATTGCACTTTGTGGATACGTAGGCATGAGGCGATAAGTCTCTCCAAACACAAAAATCTTAAAAAACAATTTCTCTTCTCATCTCCTCAATCTCATTTCAAACAAACCTTTTCAAACCAAAAAGCGCAGATATTTCAAAGGGTTTCTATATAGTACTATAAACCTTTTGGGTGCTAACACCTTCCCTTAGCATAACCAACCCCCTTACCCAGTCTCTGTTCATTTGTTCTTGTTTTAGAACTTGTTTAGGTTTTGTTCGCTCTTTTTCCTTTCCTTTTGCATAAAATAAAAGTGTGGTGGCGACTCTTGCATTTTATAAGTTAAGTTAAGCAATAGCTTACACTCATAATTTCCCCGCTACAACGTGATGTTAGGGTGACCATTTTTCTTCCATCGTATGTTTTCATTGTGCTAAATTATGTCCCCTTGATATGCAGTCCAATAATTTTCCAATGCTACCACCGGGAAGTTATTGTTGTACACATTGAAATCATTTATGACTTTGTAAACATCATAGAGATGCATGGAAACGCCTTGGCGAGCATATGAACATGTCACAATGACATGGGAGCAAGGCATACAGAAGGCTTGAAATTATCCACAGTCGTACCAACCTCTATTCAGTTGGACCCGATAGTCTCCATTTGGCCTCCCCTCATTGTAGTCTTGTGTTTCCTTTACACTAAAAGTGTGTCTATGACAGTCAAATATTGAAACGACATGTGTGCTAGCTTTGAGAGTTTCTTCCTTCATCACTTTCATGCAACTTTCAATGAATAATTACCCCAACTGTAATACCGAATGCCAATTTTTTCCTCTGGTTGTGAAAAGTGATCCCAACCTAAGGTATGTTGCTCTCACCAAAGTGATTATTGGTAGGTTTCTAATGCCATTGAAGATGTTATTCATGGATTCAACAAGGTTTGTTGCCATATGGCCCCATCGGCGTCCTTCGTCAAAGGCTCTTGTCTACTTCTCCAATGGAATGTTATCCACCAACCTTAATGCATCCAAACTTGACAATCTAATTACCTTGCGGTAGTATCAAAACGATAGTTCAGTTAAAGCATACCCTACATTCACAATTTTTTTCTGAAGGTTCTTATCTTTGATTTCCCGCATGAAATTTTGTGCGATATGTCTAATGCAGTAGACATGGCTTGAAGGAGGATTATGCCATTCGTTCTCATAATTATATATGCATTATCAATAGATGGATGTTTATTAGAAATTAAATAGAGGTTGGGTTGTGGAGCAACGTGTGCTCTGAGATTCTTGAGGAAGAAAATCCAAACACCACAAGTCCTACCTTCAACCAAAGCGAAGGTAACCAGAAAGATGTTACTATTGTCGTCTTATGCCACTGCCATAAGTAATGTGCCCTTGTATTTCCTGTAAAGCCATGTTTCATCAATTTGAAGAATAGGTGTACAAAATGCAAAACCTTTGATGCATGGTCGAAACTCCCAAAAGAGTCGATGGAATATTCTATTTCCACTAACATAAGGTCTACCTAGCGTATATGCTGGCAGTGTCTCCAAAATCATAACAGTTCCCAAAGCATGCATCTTAAGTGCAACCAAATATTTTGGAAGTTCTTTGTACTAATCCTTCCAATTTTCGAATACTCTTTCAACAACCTTTGTTCTTGCAATCCACGCTTTCTTGTATGAGGGAGTATAATTATATCGTGTAACGATATAAGAGATTATTATACTCACCTTCATTGAAGGGTCCTCGCTAACAATAGGAAAAATGTCATGACATATCAGTTTAGAGTTTAATTTACGGTGATCTTGTGAAATATTAGTGGCGATACAGGTATGAGGTGGATGTATGGAACTTATCTGCGATGAATCACTCTTATTCCTGTAAGACGCTACCAATAGAAACATGCAAAGCATATTACGATAAATAATTACATACCTTCTCACATCTGTGTGATGCATGGTATAATCAGTATAATTTTCCATGTGGAATTTTTTTATTGCTCACACACACTCTTCTTTAGTGCAAAAATGGTCTTACACTTTTAACTAACCGTCTGACTGCATATTTGGGTTATAAAAGAATATCAGAGGATGGATCATCGTCATCCGAGTTCAAGTTTGTCATATGTTGAGGGGGAAATATACATGACTTGGAGACAATGGAGCTTGATTATCATCATCTTCAGTGTTGGTGTTCATCAAATTATCAACTTGTATCTCACTTTCTTCTTCATCATCATCAACAACAACAACTTCATCTTCATCTGCATCCGAACCTTTAGTTTCATCTGAATCCACATCTTCAGCTTCATCTGAATATACAGATGTAGGTTCAGATTGATCGATTTTCTAAGATATTTGAGATGGAAGGGTTTGTTGGAGTAAAGTATACAACTCAATATAGTTAAAATTTAAATGTTTGTGACTAACGAGCATATTTTCAACATCTTCATCGTCTTGAACCTTAAGCAGATAAAATTTAACGTGGTTGTTTTAAAAAACCTGGATTTTGATATATAATTTGTGATACAGGACCAGACCCTAGTTTTGATTCTAATTTATCTTTCAAATGCAAGAAACTTTTATTTCTAATGATTGTAAATCAGATAACATCGTTGTTTTGAAAACTAAACCCAGATACATCAAAGACATATGTCTCTCTGTTGTAGTGGGCATTAATAATGTATCTCGGTGCAGATGCCATTGCTTGAGTATTTTCATATGAGAATGAAATAGTGTTGGTGTAGGTTGAAATGAGGATGATCATGCAACTTTAATATTCATGCATCATTCATTACACTCGCCAAGTCAATTGGCGACTTCTACCAAAAATTAAACTATGTTGCCAGTCAAAATGGCACTACCACACAGACCTGTACTAGCTGCATGCGCACCTGCAAAACCTGTTACACGAGACACAACATGGGAATCCTGCCACACCTATGCCATGCAGCTTGCGCAACCTATAAACCTTAGCTGCCTTATTACGTCACCGGTCTAATTAGCGACTCTTTGAGAAAGAGCAATGTGGCTGCCAATTGAAATGGCGCCACTAGTGATGCATGTATAGCTCACATTAAACACGTACAACCACATAACTTATCATCCGTTCCCTATAAATAAACATAAAATCAGTTATTTTTCATCATAAAAAAATACTACTCTGACATTCTCTCGAATTATCTCATTTATAAGTGTCTACAATGACTCTATTGACAATGGGTGAAATGCACAGAGGAACCGTCGCCAACATTGAGACTTGTGTAAGTGTTTAATTCACTACAATAGTTTATATTTCTTCTAATACATTATAAAAAAATAACGTTACATTAATTTTTTTGTAGGATCCATCTAGGTTTCGTTCTCGTGTCCACGAATATATTGCCCCTGATGTTTTGCTTGAACCTTATATTGAGCTCGCCAGTTTTGGACATGTTAGCAAAATCATATCTTCCTCGGTTGATGCTAAGTTTATAATAGCTTTACAAGAGAGATGGCGTCTCGAGACACATAATTTCTTTTTTCCAACCAGTGAACGTACCGTAACGTTAGAGGACATGTACATGTTACTCGGGCTGCCTATTGATGGTAATGCAGTCAATGGAAAAACCAACTTCACAAATTCAATTTGCAAGGATCTTTTTGGTGCCGACTTTTTAGATCATAACCCAAGAGGCCAAGGTGTCTTACTTTCGTGTCTTAAGACATATTACAACATTTTAACATTACATGAAAATTCTACCGAAGAAATGAAAATAATAAAAACTAAGTGTTATTTTATACTTTTAATTGGTTCATTTTTATTTTTCGAAGGTAGTCGTTCTAGTATGCACGTTATGTATTTACCCTTATTAAGGCACCTAGATAAAATAGAAATATATAGTTGGGTTCCACTTATTTGTATTATTTGTATAACTCTTTGTGTAAAAATGCAAAGAAAAACACATCTACATTTTATGGATGCGCAGTTTTGGTCCAAGCATGGGGTTGGTCTAGATCGCCATCCCTAGTGCCCATCAACCACAACAGCTTCTCATTACCGCATGCACAAAGTAAGTTAATAACTTCATTTTAATTTATTCACTTTACTGATTATTGTCTCTAACTAATTTATTTGAACTTTTTGTTTTAGATAGTCGGCTCGTGGTATGACTTACAATAGATGTCCTATACATTGTATCATTCAATATCCCAATCTCTTGGATCACCTTACACCTGGAGATGTATTCCCACTAAACAAATCAATTTACTTTTTAATAGTACCCATTTTATGATCTAATCTTTTTTTCTTATTCAGTTAATTTGGTGTCCATATCTAAACTTGGAACATCAACATGAAGTCAAAGAAGAAGATGCAACCGTTTGGATCGCATGTGTAACGCCCCGGTTTTTGTTAGATTTATTTAATCGAGTCGATTTAATTATTTTTGTTTTTATATTATTTTATTCTTGGTTTATATTTGGTAAATATGTTATGTGTATCGTTATTATGTTTTATCGCGTTTTGGGAACGTTTGCGAGGAATTGAGTGTAGGGGTATTTTGGTCATTTTGCTTGGTTAGATATTATTGTTTTTCATAAAATAGAAACTTAGAGACTAGAAAGAGAGAAAAGAAAGAGAAGAGAAAAAGAGAGTGAGAAGAAGAAAAAGAGGAAAAACTTAGAGTGGAAGAAATCGATTCAACCGACACTTTGAAGCACGATTAATCGGGTAAGGGTGCGAAACTCGATTATTATATGCTTGTGTGTGAATATGTATGTGTGTGTTTGAATGTTCTCTTGCTTTTCATAGTTTTTCAATTCTAGGTTGAAATGAGAAAAATGAATAGAAATCGATGTTTTCACGGTCGGAAATCGATATAAACTGTATTGAATGATCATACTATGCATATGAACATTTGTTGATACTTGTTATGCTGTTTGGAACTGATTTGAGATGAAAATGGTGATTTTGGGAAGGACTGTCGAAGGGTTATTTTTCTGGAAATCGCAGTGCGCGCTTAGCGCGCAGACGCCCGCTTAGCGCGGTCTGGAGAATTTGCAACCTCTCCAGGCAGTGAGGAGCGCGCTTAGCGCGGGGTAGAGCCCGCTTAGCGCGACCTGGAGCAAAATAAAATACAAATGTTTTTCTAAAATCCATAACTTTTGATCTGTAACTCGGATCGAGACGTTCTTAGTACCGTTGAAAAGCTGATGAGATGTTCTTTCTTATAAAAATGGTTTTGAGATTAGTGGCCGATTTAATTGTGTCGAGAATTTGGAAACGTGTCATTTTGTTGACTTTTATCGTCGTAAGTGTGTGCGATTGATGTGTTATCATGCGTTATGTTTTTGATATATAACGTATAGCTTGTGTTCTATTATATGATGTGAATGCATGTGATGAAATATTGTGATGATGGTTTGTGGCCTTATGGCAAATAAATGCATTGTTTTGGGTTTGATTGCAATGCATGATTATTGATGTTGAGATGGTTCACATGGTTATATATGTATATGCATTTGATTGTCGTGAGTCATTAGTATGCCATGCATCATGATATGCACCATGTGATGTCGTGTGCCCTTGTGGGGTGTGAGTGATGAAACGATTCCAGAGGGAATCTGCTGTGACGATCGTGTGCCTTATACAAAGAGGACCTAAAGCGACGTTATAGACGATCGTGTGCCTTATACAAAGAGGACCTAAAGCGATCGGATCCTGTGCCTTATACAAAGAGGGCCTAAAGCGGTCCATAAACGTCGTGTGCCTTATACAAAGAGGACCTAAAGCGACGGGGAACATCGTTTGCCCGACGGGGAGTTACATTAAGTAACAAGCGATGATTCCAATAATTCCTGAGTGAATTAATGATGATGAGAATGATGGATGGAATGGTACCACATGCATAGAGTCGTTGTGTCGGTCTCTGTGTATATACATAAGTCATGAATGGATTGATTATGTGTGGGAATTTGTGAATGAGATTGATGAGTGGATATATATATATATATATATATATATATATATATATATATATATATATATATATATATATATATATTACTGATAAATGTATTGAGCATGATTGATATGCCTTTGTGATGGATGTATGAGTTATGAATTATTTTGTTTTGTATTTGAACTATGGTGTACGTTGTGGTGAGAATGTTCTGCATGCGTATTTCGTGTTATTACATAATTGTATTTAATTATATTATAATTGTGTTTCTCACCCTTCTGCTATTTTGAATACTCTATGAGGCATTGCAGATTAGATGCTGGAGGTCTTTTTGTGAAGATTATGTCTTCATTCTTTTGTCAGTCGGCTATGATATGTAGCACTGGGTAGTCGGGGAGATCGTTATGGAATTATGTGTATATATATCTTTTTGGATTGTACATGTATAACTCTGTATATGACAGACAAACTTTTATGTTTATATAGGAGATTTCAGTTGCAGATTTTCCGCTTTTATTCTGTATCTGAATTATGGGTGTTAGGAACCGAGTTCCTCTGTTTATGTTGCTACCTGATTGTTGCATATCTATATGAGCAGGTTTTTATATTTCATTACTATGATGTGACGCTCCCGTCTATGCCATGAATGTTTTAATTATACTCTGATTATTTGTTATCGCTTTAATTACTCGGGGGTATAGATTGGGGGTGTTACATTAAGTGGTATCAGAGCCAGTCTGTGTCGGTCATTTTGACCAAGTTGTTTGTTGTGCGACAGTTGTGTTCTGGCGAGTTGATTGTTTAACCATAGTTACTGTTATTGGATATGAACAGAATATGGCTGGTAGGAATGTTGCTGCTCTTGCTGCTGCTATGCAAGCTATGGCTCAGGCTGTGCGGAATGCACCTAATTCTGGGGGAAATGATGAGTTCAGGAAGAACAAACCGCCTGTCTTCAAAGGGAAACATGATCCTGATGGTGCTCAGATTTGGCTTAAGGAGATTGAAAGAATCTTTCGAGTGATGGACTGTGCTGAGGAACAGAAGGTGAGACAGGGTACTCACATGTTGCAGGAGGAGGCTGACGATTAGTGGGTTAGTATGCGTCATGTGTGGGAAGCTACAGGTGAAGTTATCACTTGGGCTTTGTTTAGCAGTGAGTTTTTGAGGAAGTATTTTCCTGAAGATGTTAGAAGAAATAAAGAAATAGAGTTCTTGGAGTTGAAATAGGGTAACATGTCTGTTATTGATTACACTGCTAAGTTTGTGGAGTTTGTTCAGTTTTATCCACATTATGCTGAAGCAACTGCGGAGTTTTCCAAATGTGTGAAGTTTGAGAACGGGTTGCGTCCCGAGTGTCGCTCTCGAGATTTTCATCCAAGTACAAACGCGAAAGTGGCGCGGAAACAGAGTCGCCAACAATGTGTATTTATCCCAAGAGAGGGAAAGGAAACACTGCATAAACCTGGGGGAAAGGAAAAGCATGGCCTCACGACCAAGAGAAACGGGTAAGGGAGTCGGTTACGCAAAGGGAAGGTGTTAGCACCCCATGCGTCCATCGTACTCGATGGGATCCACGCTTGCTGTCTCGATCAAAGGGTGTCGTCGTCTGGAGCTCTATTGCTACTGGAAAGGAGAGGGAACGAGAACGAAAAAGAACAGAGAAACAAAGAAGAAAAGAAAAAGAAGTGACTCGGTAGGACATCCTCGGAGTCCTAGTTCTACGTATTCCCTCGGGAACAGGAAAATCAGAGTCAACGTAGTTCGGACACGAACTGGGGGAAAGGTTGTTCGCCAAGACTTCGCCGTCTTGTGCCTACGTATCCTCAATCTAACCAGAAAGAGGAAATCAGAGCAGTCGTAGTTCGACTTAGCCAAGTCTGTGTTTTTTATGAGCGACGTTAAGTTCGCATCCGGCAGTTAGGGTCGATGCCTGTTTGCGACGAGACGGAAGTAACGTGCCCTTTTCTGAAAATGAGGTTTGGAATTTAACAATCCCGAAGGATAAAAGGTTTGAGTTTATTTTGTGTTTTTTAGACCGAAATGTTTTTGAAGTTAATTCATAACTTGCATTGCACCCAAGTCTACAACATAGGATCGAATGTCTCGCGTATCGACCCAAGACGGGACGCATACTTAACATCCTAAGAAAGTGAAGGAAAATCCCCCACTACCTCATTTCCCACACATAAGGCTCGTGCACAATACATGTTAATCCTTTATTAAGTGTTTTATAAAAGATTATGAGATGAGAAGAGAAGACTCAAGTCGAAAAGAAAACACTAAAGGGAATCTAATTAGTTCCTAATGTTATCATGCACAAGTGGCCCTAATGGTTAAGTGTGGTTTAGAAACCTAAGTCTAAAAGAAAAGAGAAGAAGAGTGAGTTCTAACTTACTTTAAAGATTGAAGTTAAGTTAAGAACTCAAAGGGATAAAAGCAATAAAATGTCAAAGAAGCATAAGATGCTTATCACAATCACAACTTGAAAGCTTAAAAGAGATAAGAAAAGAGGTTGTATGTGGGTGCTCTCCCACACACTTGACTTACCATTAGCCCCTGAAAATGTTAGCTAAACAATTGAATATGAAAGCATAAGTGAAAGAAATCACACAAGTAAGCACCAAACATCTCATGAAATGAAATTATGAATCAAGCAAAGCCTAAGTCTAAAGAGAAGGGATCCTAAGTGTTAAATGACTTCTAAAGTCAGTAGCATGTCTAATGAGGTTCAATTAAAGTTAAGGTACCTAATGAGATCAAACTATGTCAAGAAAGGTGCCAAAGATTCACACAAGTTCAAGTTATGAATTAAAGATGAAGTATGAATGTGTATGGCATACAAACATGAATGAATGCATGAAGAAATGTCAGAGTCAGAAGTGAATGACATATTACAATGCATATGAATGTAGATGAATTATCATACAAAGCATGAGTGAAAGGAATCAAGAAGAGAAGACAAGATGAAAAGAAGTTCAAACATTGTTTAAGTTCACATAAGATGGCATACTTGTAATGCAAGTTATGAATGAATGATGAAACATGAACATGTATAGGGATGGATACAAGTCAGTAGTGTATGATATGTATGATCATATTAGAATGCATGAATGATGTCACAAAGTTGCACACAAAACAAGTTGAGACATGTTGAAGAAGATGCACTCAAACTAGGTCAAAGTAGTTCACATAAGCAACAAACATTTATGAACCAAAATAAAATGACAAATGACCTATAATCTAACATGTATGACCTATAATGTCTAAGAAATGACCTATAAATGCTCATACAAGTTCTAATGCAATGGAACCAATGCCTTCTAATCAAACAAAGTTAGAAGTTCAAGAGAAACACACACAAAGTGACTTATAATCATCAACGAGGAAAAAATAGAAAGAGACTTATTCAAAAAAATGAAATTGAATCATAAAGCACTTAAGTCAGAACCTAAACATGTATCAAAAGTTCATGCTAAAATTCAAAAAGAACATAGGTGAAATGAAGGTTCAAAGTCACATTGAAACAAACCAAAAGAATGCACAAATATGAAGATCAAAATGCATGATAAAATGACCTTAAAAATATGAGAAAAATGTTTTTAGATGCCTTAAGATGTTTTTTAGACATGGCAAAAAGAATGAGTGCAAACTGATTTTTGAACTATGCAAAATAAATGGATAAAGTTCATGTATCAAGAAAGAATCACTTTGAAAAAGAAATAAAAGGAAATTACAAAAACATGATCAAAATTTCACAAAATTAGAAATAAAAAATATGAAAAATTATTTAAATGTTTCAGAATGCTTCATGAATTTTTGTGGAATTTTTATGATGCATATGCTATTTTTAATAAAATAAAATTGAAACTATGTGAAAGATAAAATGAAAATATGAATGGATGAAGGAGGGGGTGCACAGATAGCAAATACCACGTTCAAAATGTTTGGGCTCAGAAACAAGGGGCGCAAAAAGCAAGAAATCCTGGGTCCAGTTACACACTTCAGAGGAGGTATATGATATGGGACCAGTCAAAAATGTTGACTCAACACACACCACACGATGCAGTCCACAAGATCAATCAAGCAATGTAAGCAAATTAGAGGGATCTCAATGCACACACACCACAAATACCAAACACGCGCGCACATGAAACAAGTCAAAGTCAGTCAACTATGAGAGAGAGAGTCACGTGAGGAGAGCGTGAATCATTTATTCACTGGCACCACATCATGCGTTGGATCAGACAAATCGTACGGTTGCGTTTTAATCTGATGTTAAACCCTAACAAAACCCTCACCGGCCGGAGAAGGACCTCCGGTCATCTTCCCCGGCCATCTCCGGTGACTGTAACAAATTCACAAGTCCAGAAATTCACAAAGCGTACATCAAAAGAAAGCTGAGCTCACACAGATCACGAATCCAGCAATAGATTTCTCAAACAATGCATGAACAAAGAGAAACAATAGCAAACATATTGCCCTAACAAACTGAAATCACACCTCTAGGAGGTCTAAACTATCCAGCCAGTTCATTGATTGTTCATTAAGCATTAGTCAAGTGAAACAAAGCATAAATAGTTGAAGTCGAAGCAAAACCAGTTGAAGAATCTCAAACCTGGAAATCTGAAGAACTTGAATCAAATGGAAAACCAGAGGGGAGAACTTGATCTTGAGTTTCCTAAGAGAAAAATAAATGCTCTGAATCCTTGGATCTTGAAGAAAATAGATTGAGATTCGAATTGGAGAAGTTGCTACACTTGAGAATTCGATCTTACTTCTGCTTGTTTTTTATCAGAAGAGCTTGAGGATAATCAATTGATGAGGATCAAAGTGAAAATGTGTGAAGAATTCGTGTGAAAATCAGAGAGAACTTTGAGATGAATTTTGGAGTGAACGTGCAAAAAATAAGGTGTCTTTTTCAATTCTGTTAGGATCAGGCTTTTATATCCATGGTTAATGGTTAACCATCATGGTTGATGGTTAGAACCATGATTAAATGTGGTGGAATGAGAGTGAGGGGTGGCTGAACCAATTTGCAATATGAATTTGAAAGTGAGAGTGAGAAATTCGTGCAGTGTTGTTGATCATGTGTAGTGAAGCTCATGAAACTTAAAATGAGGATGAGATTCATGATGTTGATGTATGATGATGGTATGACAATGTTTCAGCATTGCTTGACACATAAGTTTATTGTTTTGCAGCATTTCCACATTGGTGCATAGTCATGTATGGCATGCATATGGTCAGTGGTTGTCTCACCAAATGAAGTAAATGTTGGCATGCGTGTTTTGTTGTGAACCTGAACCAAGGCAATGCATCATTCTTTCTATCTTGGCAGAAAGTAAACCATGGAAATGATGATGTTTGAAGATGAATTTCTCCCAGGTTAATACATGAAATGATGTGATTCTGGATGCAATGGAGAGAGGATATATGATGGAACATTGTTGTTGTTTGTACCAAGATGAGAGGAGACCTCTAAGGCATTCAAAAGTGACAAGGAAAATTCTTGTTCATGACTGGCTTCTTGGGCGTGTCAAGTTGTATCATGCATGGCATCATGGGCGTATGGAATTCAGTGTTGATACCAATACTTTGAGCAACCATAACTTCCAATATATTGATCAGATGAAAAATTGATAAACATGAACATTGTAGAGGGCATGGAGATGAACAAGATTGGTGTTCAACATTTTTTCATTTGAATCTTTCTTGATGGAGAAAAATGGCTTACATTTGGCACACCACGTGTTTGATGAAATTATGGCCGGGTGCCTTGGAATTACTTTGTCATGACTTGGTTTTTGCCTTGATTTTGTCAAACTTTGATTGATCATAACTCCTTCAATTTTGATCCAATGGAGATGTTCTTGCTATGGATTTGAAGCTTGAAATGTGAAATTTTGATAGGCCTCCCTAGCCCTTCCATTTGACTCTTGGATCATGGGGAAAGAAAGCCCCAAAGTGAGCTCCTCCACTTGACAAAACTTACCAAATTAGGAAACCCTAATTTCTATTTTTGGAAGCTTTTCACATTTTTTGATCTTTGATGATTCTTTCATTATTTCTTGACCAAACTCTCTCCAATGATCATGTTTGACATGAGGAACATGGATTTGACTTCAAAAAGTCAAGGGTTGACTTTTTCCTCTGCACAGTTGAATTTTCCCCAAATTTCTTGATTCTAAATCAATTGGTCAATTGAAACCCTTCCAAATCAAATTGATGGACCATTCTTCATACTTAGACCCTTGAGGGCATGTAGAATACCATGAGATCAAGTCTTGCCCAAGAAATCAAAAATAAACTAATTTTATGGCAAACCCTAGTTTTAAACCCTCAGTCTAAGAGAAAATAGCACATCCTGCAAATCCAAATTCTTCTGAATATGATGAATATCTTTTCTAACAAAGATGAGATATGCCATTTGGAGGTGATAAAAGTTCAAGGATCTTGCCCCTTGGGGCATTATACTCAAGAATTCCAAAACCCTAGTCTTGCACTGGTTAGGATGGTGATCCCCTTGCATTCTCTTGTCAAGCTTGATCATATGATGAGGTGATGACCAATTAAGACCCCTTAAGGCTCAAGGCTCCTTGGATTTGGTTTAGACACCCTGATCCCATGCCAAAGAACCAATGAAATGCAAATGATGATTATGCCAAAATGCCATGAAACATAAGCCAGTAGAAGCTAAAAGCAAGAGGGCACATTTTGAGGTGCTACAGCTGCCCCTATTCAAACTTCTTGGATCCGAGGGTATGATAGCAACGAATTTCAGACAATCGGGATACACGGGGTTTGAATACCAAAATAACCTGGAAATTTGCAACCTGTGGGGAGATACAAAATAAAGTGCTCGCCAAGCGAAGGTGGACTCAGAAGCAATGGATACCAACCAAAAGTTGGGATAACGCAAAGGATACCAACCAAAAGTTGGGATAACAAAGGGTACCAACCAATAGTTGGAATAACCAAGAGTAGACCAACCAAAACTTGGGATGAACAAAGAGAATACCAACCAAAAGTTGGGATAATAAAGGGTACCAACCAATAGTTGGAATAACCAAGAGAAGACCAACCAAAATTTGGGATGAACAAAGAGAATACCAACCAAAAGTTGGGATAATAAAGGGTACAAACCAATAGTTGGAATAACCAAGAGAAGACCAACCAAAAGTTGGGATGAACAAAGAGAATACCAACCAAAAGTTGGGATAATAAAGGGTACCAACCAATAGTTGGAATAACCAAGCGAAGACCAACCAAAAGTTGGGATAACAAAGATAATACCAACCAAAAGTTGGGATAATAAAGGGTCCCAACCAATAGTTAGAATAACCAACAGAAGACCAACCAAAAGTTGGGATGAACAAAGAGAATACCAACCAAAAGTTGGGATAATAAAGGGTACCAACCAATAGTTGGAATAACCAAGCGAAGACCAACCAAAAGTTGGGATAACAAAGAGAATACCAACCAAAAGTTGGGATAATAAAGGGTACCAACCAATAGTTGGAATAACCAAGCGAAGACCAACCAAAAGTTGGGATAACAAAGAGAATACCAACCAAAAGTTGGGATAATAAAGGGTACCAACCAATATTTGGAATAACCAAGCGAAGACCAACCAAAAGTTGGGATAACAAAGAGAATACCAACCAAAAGTTGGGATAATAAAGGGTACCAACCAATAGTTGGAATAACCAAGAGAAGACCAACCAAAAGTTGGGATGAACAAAGAGAATACCAACCAAAAGTTGGGATAATAAAGGGTACCAACCAATAGTTGGAATAACCAAGCGAAGACCAACCAAAAGTTGGGATAACAAAGAGAATACCAATCAAAAGTTGGGATAATAAAGGGTACCAACCAATAGTTGGAATAACCAAGAGAAGACCAACCAAAAGTTAGGATGAATAAAGAGAATACCAACCAAAAGTTGGGATAATAAAGGGTACTAACCAATAGTTGGAATAACCAAGAAAAGACCAACCAAAAGTTGGGATGAACAAAGAGAATACCAACCAAAAGTTGGGATAATAAAGGGTACCAACCAATAGTTGGAATAACCAAGCGAAGACCAACCAAAAGTTGGGATGAACAAAGAGAATACCAACCAAAAATTGGGATAATAAAGGGTACCAACCAATAGTTGGAATAACTAAGAGAAGACCAACCAAAAGTTGGGATAACAAAGAGAATACCAACCAAAAGTTGGGATGAACGAGAACGCCGACCAAGGCGAACTCAACAAATGAGACCAACCAAGAGTTGGAATAAAGGAAGGATACTAACCAAAAGTTTGAATAACCAAGAGAAGACCAACCAAAAGTTGGGATGATAAAGAGAATACCAACCAAAAGTTGGGATAATAAAGGGTACCAACCAATAGTTGGAATAACCAAGAGAAGACCAACCAAAAGTTGGGATGAACAAAGAGAATACCAACCAAAAGTTGGGATAATAAAGGGTACTAACCAATAGTTGGAATAACCAAGAGAAGACCAACCAAAAGTTGCGATGAACAAAGAGAATACCAACCAAAAGTTGGGATAGACGAGAACGCCAACCAAAAGTGAACTCAACACGAAGGATACCAACCAAAAGTTGGAATGAAATACACTAACCAAAAGTTAGGATAACGAAGGAGACCAACCAAAAGTTGGGATAACAGATACTAACCAAAAGTTAGAATGAAACCAAGGAGACCAACCAATAGTTGGTATAACAGCCGAAAATGAACAGGAAGTAGAATCAACGGACTTACAACCTGAAAAGAAGATGACTCTGCTGGGGAAAGAGAAATCTATACAGACAAATCTGCAGGGGAGTACAGGAAGGAACAACAGTAAGAAAGGCCCACTGGTTGCGGTGTAATGTTAAATAACATCTCCTGAGTTACATCACTTTATGCTGGGGAAAGATACTGGCAAAAGAAATCAAACCTGGCTTATGCCTCGAATGCGCATGTTTGAATTTTTCTATGGCGTAATGCTCCATACAAAATGGAAATGCTACGCATTTGGGAGGATGCCTTGCAAAGATGCTTATGCAATGCAAAAAGAAACGCTCCAGCAAAATAAATGCTGACGATAAAGGCAGCTCCACCGGGGATGACAAACTAAATTGTCCTCTGAGTCCAAGAACTCTGCTGAGAAGGATCATTTTGAACAACTCTTTTGATCAACAACTTCTGCTGGAGATGAAATCCCAAAAGAACATCCACTCTACTGGGGATTATACATAACTCTTTGAAAAAGGAAACCAAGACCTGCATCAGAAGAGTGCCAAATATCATTTGGACTTAAAACCTGCTGGGTATGTCAACCATCGCTAATCAAACCTGCTGCAAAGACTACCACCAAACTCCGCTTGGGGAGACACATCACAAGTACTAGACCTGCTGGGGACACCATTGAGTTGAACCCTCTGTTGGGGAAATGACTTCGCCCTTATCCTATTGTTGCTGGTGAAAACACGTTTCCTGACTGGTCGAGGGGAGTAGACACCAATACTATGCGGGAAAGACAACATCTTTGTCTCGGGAATATGTTCCACAACTCTCATGTGGTAACAAAACAACATCCATCCTAAAGCAATCAACTTTAGATGCTGGCTGAGGAACAATCTTTTGTACTCTGACTGGGGAGAGTGACAGTATGATGAGGATGATGAAACCTCAATGCCAAGGAGAAATAACTCTGTTGGAGAGAAAAGTCAACGAAACCTGCCGAGGGATATCATTGAGCTTAATCTACTGTTGGAGGAGAGATTTTACCCTGCTGGAGATTAGAGTGTGCCGTTGCTGACGGAATTACACTTCCTGGCCTGCTGAGGAAAATGAGTACCAGGCTCTGTGGGGCAAATAAAGTCTTTTCAACGACATCCAACACATCTCCTGTTGGAGATACAACCACATTCAACTCAGAGCAATCTACTTTGAACTGCTTGCTAGGGAATAATCAACCAACCATGACTTCGGTTGGGAAACACAATCCTCTGTACTCTTGCTGGGGGGAGTAAGCTCTGCTGAGGATGATGAACTTTCAGTGTTGGGGAGAGAAACTCTACTGGGGAAAACAAATTTGTTACCCTGCAGCCATATGGTAAACTGAACCATTTCTATGTTCATGAACGGCCTTTTGAACTCTCCACTTGCCCCAGACCACCAGGTCTAAGGAAGAAATCATCTCAAGAGGATTTTATAGAAGACCGGGTATTCATACTGCCCCAGGATCTTCAAACTCTTGGAGAGATTTGTCAGATCTCGACGCAACTGCCCCAGACTTCATAATCCATGAAGTAAATTACCTCGAAAGGATTTGTAATGACTTGAAAATACTCTGCCCCAGTATTTTGAACCTTGAAGAGGTGTTTTCAATTAACCGTCTCAGGAGTGGACAACTTCTCACGCTCTAGAGGTGACCTGCCCCAAGTCTTGAAGAAAATTTGCCCCTGACTGATCTTACAGAGATTTGTCAAATCAACTTTATAGTCCCATATTAAGCGCTTGTGGAGAGATTTATTGAATCTCGACATAATTGCCCCCATTTGGCTGCTTCTTATCACCATTTATCGGGAACCCCCAGGCTGCGCACAGTCTCTTAGCCACATACCCCTTGACATGACTGTCCTTTAGAGTCTTCACCATCTCAACTCGGCGTGATCGAGTTTCTCAACTGATGTTCATCCTGTAAGCTTCTTTGATGTCAAACGCATGCAAGCAGAAAATGTTTAATATGAGAATGACAATTCTAATGCAACACTCATGTTAACCTGAAGTTTTATTGAAAATGCGTCGCCAAGCCTCGTGAACGAATCACTAGCTAGGATGCGACATTGATTTTTGAATGGAAAACAATACGCACATGTAATACCAACAAAAATCTTATTGGCGCAACTCATGGGAGTCAGGAACGCTATCTCGTTGAAGTACGCCTTCAGAATAAACCTTGTTTCAATTAGGACTTTTGAGGGTTGTATCGTGGCCTGGTTCACGGTTTTGAGAAAAAAGGATTTAAGGCTCAAAGTTTATCGATGCCCACCCACTCTTCGTGATGTTCTCCAGTCCTACGTTCAGCTAATTTGACATAAGCGCTCATCTCTCAAAAGATGTTATGATCTTTAAGGAATCCATACACTGATGGTTTGAGACCCGATGAGGTTTTGGAGCAATAGTCACCCCTTTTGTCTTTTGTGTCTGTAGCCACACGATTTTGTTCTTATTTGAGGATTTTTCTTTTGTAATCCTTTTCCGCTTTTTCACCCCTTTTTTATTTAATTTCCCTAATTTTGCCTGGACTGATTCTTTTTTAATCTTTCGATCTTGAAGTCCAGCGGGATGCCTTATCTTTTGCCTAAGTCGCTTGTCTTCGAGTTTCGACTTAACGGGCTTTCTTTCTTTTCCCCCTCTTTTTTTTTAACAAATCGTGTGACACTGGATTGTCTGACTTGTTTGAAAGGGTTATGACTGCCTCATTCCTTAGTCAATGAGGGATAACCATTATGGTTTCACGTCCTTTGACCTCTTGATGGTGGAATAGAAGGTAATGGATCCTCAGAAGCACACTCCTTTTGAAATTTGAACGCTCGGTCAAATTAACTGACGCCTACCCTGCCCCTGGGTTAAATGTGAGGGTTTTTTCATACGAAAAGAAACTCCTACTCCAAAGCTCAATAGGGTTGACAAGGGTCTATCTCCCTTATATCTCAGGTGTTTAGGGATTTGAAACAATGCCTGTACATCCTCAACAGGGTTTTATCCAAAAACTTGTAACCAAAGATTCTGCGTTCTTACCTCATCATCCTCCCTCAAGAGTTCTAGACAAGAAAGTTGGTATTGCAGTGCATATAAACATGAATGAGTGCATAAAAGTAAATTACTTCAGGAACAACACATTCATTGCATTAAAATCAACATCCAAAATATAAACAAGTTTTCATGCAAACACTGTTTAGACAAACAAATGAAAGCTACATATGAAAATGTAGTAAAGAATCCAAAGATTGCCATTGTTGAGGAGACTTGACTCCGTCTGGACTTATTGCTTCTGGTAACATCCCTGCAGTCCCAAGTGCCCACTTGGGAAGCTTCAGTTGAAATGCATACCATCGACAGTGAAAATAATGACCCTTGCATCAATCAGCTCTTGCACTTCGTGCGGGAGCGCCTTACAATCCTCAGTTGAATGCCCCCGTGCCCCAGCATGGTATCCACATCGAGCATTGGCATTAAACCCTGGCGAATATGGAGGAATGATCGGATCTGGTTTCCTTGGCACAATCAAACCTCTTTTAACCAACTCTGGCAATATCTGACCATACAGCTTTGGTAGTACAACAAACTGTCTGTTTCTTGGCTTCCGCCGCCCCGCTTGAGAACTATTCTGCTGTTGATTCTGATTTGCGTATTCATCTGGCCAGGCGCTTTCCCCCTCAGACTTAATCGAGGAGTGGACAGCAGTTGCGGACGTAGGGATTCTAAGACTAAGGACTGCAAGAAATGCCCCTGACTTGATGTAGCTTTGGGAGAAGCAACAGGGAGATCCACTTTTTTTTTTTCTGAAGTAGGAATGAAACCACCATGAAAGCTTATGCCGCTCGGCGTGAATTCAATTTCCCTCGAATCGACCAGATCTTGTACGGCATGCTGAAAGGCCTTACAATTTTCCACATTATGCCCCGGCGCACCAGAGTGGAAGTCACAATGGGCTCTTGCGTCATAACCCGGTGGGGGGAGTACCAGAGAGAGGAGCCAGAGTCCTTTTCTGTACCAGTTGCAACTGAAGGAGATGCTGGAATAGTTGAGAATATGGCACTGGTGGAGTCTCAAAATTCCTATTCCGCTTAGGCGTAAATTGCTGCTGGCGTGGAGCACGATTTTGCTGTTGAGATGCAGCCAGGACGGTCACAATGGCAATCTACTCATTTTTTGGGAGGGATCCCTTAAACAGTGGAGGTGAGACAATTCCAGCCGCAACTTCAGGCATGAGAGTGTCATACCCCAAAATTTTCCCTCTCATTTTCATATCATTTAGCATGTGCTTTCATTTCATTACATTGCATTCAAGCATAGAAAAATAAAACATAAAGCATTGCATTGCATCTTGCATAAAGGCATGGGATCAGTTGATTCTCAAAGGTGTTGATCATCCAAAGCAAGGGAATAAGAGCCAAGGGTCTCCCAACAAGCCTCAAAGGTTTCTTATATCATATATCATCTCACTTTGATCCCACAAGGCATTGGAAGAGGAGAATTCATCAAGAAGATTGGACAGTGCATCACCTCTTAACCAAAAGTAGTCAAAATTAGGGTTTTGGATTCAAGCCCTCTCCTGATGAAATTTTGATTCAAACTTGATCTCAATGTTTTCTACATGATATCAAGTATCTAAGGATGTAAGATTGTCCATTGGTTCTTTTCAGAAGAGGTTCAATTGGTCAGTTGATTGAGAATCAAGAAATTGGGGAAAAAGTCAACTGTGCAAAGGAAAAAGTCAACTCCTGACTTTTTAAGGTTAAATTCATGAAATTTAAGTTACATATGGTTAATGGACAAGATTTGATCAAGAAATGATGGAGGAATCATGAAAAATCAAGAAATGTACAAAGTTTCCATTTTTGGAAATTTAGGGTTTCCAAAAATGGCAAGTTTGGACCATTTTGCACCACACTTTGAAGCATTCTTTCTCCATGATAAAAGATTCAAACCTCAGGCCTAAGTTAAGCCAATTAAATTTCACACTCTAAGCTTAAAATCCATATAAAGAACTCTTCCATTGGATCAAAATTGAGGGAGTTATGATCAATCAAAGTTTGACAAAACTAGGTCAAAAACCAAGTTATGGCAAGGCAAGCCCAGGTCTGCGCACCATAATTTCATCAAACACATGGTGGGAAAAATGTCAAGTCATTTTTCTCCATCAAGGAAGTTTCAAATGGAAAACTTTCCAACATCAAAGTTGTTCCTTTCCATGCCCTCTACAATGTTCATGTTGGACATTTTTCCATTTGAGCAAGTTATGATGGATTTATAGTGGCTCAAAGTGGATGTGTTCATGCTGAATTTTCCATAGGTCACATTGCCATGCCATGCCAAGTTTGCCACGCCCACAAATCAGTTTTGTTCCCTTGAGTTCATGGGCATTTTCAAGTGTGTTTGAGGTCCCATTTCAATTCAATTCCCACACCAAACTTGTTCTCTTATGTCCCCTCTTTCCATTGACATAAAAAATAGACATTTTCATTCATTAATATGAGAGAAATTCATACTCAAACCTCACCATTTTCATTGTCTTTGTTCTGCCAAGAATGTTATTGTTGTTGGTTCTCACGCAGCAAACACAATTCATGCCAACCTTTACATCCTTTCCTCTTACAGCCAAACCAACCTTCTTACACATTCATGTACATACATAGCAACATACATCAAAGAGGAAAAACATAAAACTTGTCGTGCAAGTCATGTTGCAGCCACCCATCAGCATAACTTCATCACCACCATTCCTTCTAATCACCACCATACCACATCATGAACTCACCCACGCCATATTAAACCTTTCCCAACTCGCCCTAATTGTCATGACTCAATTAGTTAGAGTACACTCAGTTAACCATTCCCAAACTCACTTAACTCACTCAATTAACCACACTAGTTACCATTTTAACTCAACATATATATTCAAAAATCATTCAGAATTAAAGGAACACTTTATTTTTCACTCTCACTCCAAAAACTCTCTCAAACTCTCTGTGAATTCTCTCTCTTTCACCACACGATTCAATCATTCTCTTCATCATTTCATCATCATCTTCACTCATCTCTCATCACTGTCATCATCAAGTGTTCATCAAAGAGTAAGTTGAATCAACATCAAGTGGAGCAATCCTCATGCTGAATCTTAATTTCCATCAAGAATCGAGTCTTACAATAGCATTTATTTGGCTCAACTTAAGCTCAAGTTCAAGTGCATTTCTCTGGTTTTCTTTGGATCCAAGAGTTCTCCAAATTTCAGGTTCCATTTCATCAACTTTTATTGCTTTGAATCCACTGCATTTTAGCTTATTTTTGTTGATTTGAGCTTAATAGCAGCTATGTTGAATCCGGCTAGTTGATAGGCATGCTAGATGCTTAGTTTTAGAAATTAGGGCAAAAATGTTTGTGGATGTTTCTTGCTGTGTGTGCATGGTTTGATGTTTCTAAGTGTTGATTCATGATCTCCTCAACTTCCTCTTCATTTTGGTATGTGATTTGTGGATTTCTGAACATGTGAACGTTTGCAGGTGGTGGCGTATCGCCGGAGAAGATGACCGGAGATCCTTCTCCGGCCGGTGAGCATTCAATATTAGGGTTTCTGGACTTTAAGTCTCGGTCGTGCGATCACGTTCATCCTATGGTTATTAACTTGCCAACACATTAAAATGTCATGTGACTTGCATGTGCTATATTTTGACTCCAGATGGATCTTGTGTGTATGTGTACATGATTGTTTTGGTGTGCTTGCATTGTGGATTGTTAGATTCATTTACTTTCCTTGATGATCACATGTGGACTTGATCCAACGCTCATAAAGGTGTCAGCGCATTAAAATAACATGTGACCTGCGCGTGACTTTTTTTTTAATTCTGATGCTTACATGTGCGCGTGTGTATGGTAGTTCATGTGCACTGGTGCTCTAATCCACGTGATGTTCATGCTTATCTTGATGATGTCTAACTAGTTAATTCTAGGGTCATGATTGCTTCCACACGTTGATTGCATGTACACACTATCACACACAATCACACGTTTAAATGGATTGGATTTCTGATTGCTATTGGCACACCCCTATCTGAGCCCAAACTATTTTTGAACAATAAAATTACTCACGTTGCACTCCCTCTCCCTTTTATTCTTACATTTTAATTTCTTTTCCATATTGTTTTGGTTTTATGATTTTAAAAATAGTAAATCATTTCTAAAAATCCCAAATTAATTCATGTGTGTCCTTAATACATTTAAATAATTTTCTTTAATTTTTAATTCTGACTTTGTGAATTTTTTAGCATAATTCCATTATTTTCTTTTAATTTCTTTTTTGAGTGAACTTCATCATGATACTCAAACTTGTGCATTTTATTTCTCCCATCTCACATAATATTTTTCATCCATTCTTTTTGCATTTGTTAGATAACACATTAAAGTATGTAATAAAATATTCATTTGATTTTTAAAGTCATTTCATCTTGTGTTTTGGTGTTCTTATTTGAGTTTTCTTTTGAGGTGTTTCAAGGTGAATTTGTGAACTTAATTGAGCATGGTTCTTGTTGAATTTTGTGCTATACTTTTGATATGTGATTCCATTATGACTTAGTTGATTTATGTTTTATTTTCATAATTTTACAAAATCATTTGCTATTTGTTTATGCATGCTAGAGTAGGAGACATTTTGTGAAGTTTTGTTAACATCTAAACCCTAGTTTTAGGTAGGCATTTATGCCATCCTATTAGGACTTGTTTGTGCATCTTTTATAGGTTATTTGTATGATATTATAGGTCATCCTAAACCATGATTATAGGTCATTTCTTTTCTTTATTTGTCATTTGTACATGATTGTTCTAAATGTCATCTTTACATGAATGTTGTTGACCTAATCCATGCATCTTCTCCTCTTATGCTCTACATGTTGCATGTGTGCATTTTGTATGACACATCCCTCATTATATTTGCATCTCATCAATAGTATGCCACTATCCAGATGTATTCCTAATCATTTCTCATGTTATGCATCTTTGATATATCATTTTGTGTACCTAATTGAAACATGTTTCACTTCTCCTTACTTCTACTTCATCTTATTTCCTATACTTGAATCATTGCATCCATGATTGGTATGATGATTCATGTACATGTTAAGCCATTTTTAAATGATATATGATTCTGACTTTGATCTTTTATGAAGCATTAATGCATGATCACCTTGCATATTCACCCATTCTTCATCTACTCCTTCCATAGTGCACTTCTTTGATGTTTAAGACTTTGCTTATGCACAGTTGGTGTGTATTAGGTATCTTAACATTAGAGAATACCCTTTAGATATAGGTTCTGACTTTGATTGAGTTTCATCTCTTAGGATCTTTATTCATGGGATCTTGATTTGTTTGATCACTCCTTGTTGTCCTTTCCTTATTTCACTATTTGTAAATAGTTTATGAATTAACCTTTTCATGTAGGTGCTAATGGTAACTAAGTGTATGGATAACCTTCCACACACTTCTTTATTTCTCCTCTCTTATTTCTTTTAATAATTCAACTTGTGATCATGATAAGCATTTATATGCTTTCCTTGAATAACTTCTTTCTTCTCCCTTTTGAGTTACAACTCATCTTCTACTTTAGAAGTGAATTGTTTAATTCACTCTTCTTCTCCTTTCTCTTAGGATTAGATTTCTTAAACCACATTAACCATAGGAACATCCATGTATGATAACACTAGGGTGAGTCTTAGTCTCCCTCATTAGTTTTCACCTTTTGCTTCCCTTTGAGTCTTTCTTCTTCTCATCTCATAATCTTTTTTTTAAAATACTTAATAAAGGTTAAACGTGTATTACGCATGAGCCTTAAATGTGGGAATTGAATAATGGGGGGGGGGGGGGTTCTATTCATTCTTCTAGGATACCTAGTGTACATCCTGTTGGGGGACGATACGCAACGTATTCGTTCCTATGTTGTAGACTTGGGTGCAATGCAAGTTACAAACAACTTCAAAAACACTTCTTTCTAAAAAACTTCATACAAACAAAAAAATTCTCTTCTCATCTCCTTCATTCTACTCCTTAAGGATTCATCACGTCCGTTCCACCGCAAACAGGTAACGCCTAAGTCTCCCTACAGCGAGCTGCAACACCTAACTGCTGGAACGCGAACGTCGACGTATTCCACTAAAAAACACGAACAATTTTCCCTTAGCTGAGGGGAACTACGTCGCTCTGATTCTCATGTTCCCGATGAGATACGTAGGCAGTGGGGTAGGGCCCATTCGAGCACTTCTTTTATTTTCCCTACATTTGTTTCTTCGTTCCTTTCCGTTCTCATTCCTTTTCCTTTCCAGTAGCAGCGGAGCTCCAGACGACGACACCCTTTGATTGAAACAACAAGCGTGTATCCCATCGGGTACGATGTACGCGTGGGGGTACTAACACCTTCCCTTCGCGTAACCGACTCCCAAACCCAGATCTCTTGGTTGCAAGACCATGCTTTTCCTTCCCTTCAGGTTTATGCAGTGTTTCCTTTCCCTCTCTTGGGATAAATACACATTGCTGGCGACTCTGTTTCGGTGCCACTTTTGCGTTTGTACTTGGATGAAAATCCCGGGAGCGACAGCTGACGACTCTGCTGGGGCTCGAACCCAGAATCTTTGGTTCCCTAAGCGATTCAATCCTAGCACTTGTCTGGTTTTTTCTTTCATTGGGTGTTTACTGTGGTGCTGTATTTTGCTGTTTACTGTTTTACTATACTATTGTTTACTGTATTATTGCTTTACTGTATTACTGTTTTACTGCATTTATGGTATTTTCATTTCATTATTATACTGGATTGTGCCGTGCTGTGCTGGATTTTTCTGTTTGGTGGGCAGGGTGTTCTGAGAGATAAGCCCACTACCCAGGCTTGAGCATACACATAGGTATTAGTGTGGGTGGGCGTGTCACTCCCGTGGTGTTTTGCCACGTGTGGGTGTTCACGAGACCTACAACCAGACGAGGTTCTATCTGGAGCTATCTGCTACTGTATGCTCTATACAAGCTAGGAGATATTCTCTGGAGGAATTGTCGACTCTGGTGACCATTCTCGAGGACTCAGCTGCGGCACTCCTCCCGAGTTATGACAGTGGCAGACCACACTTTGTGGCAAACCCATTGCACATTCTCGATCCGAGGACCCAATGCTGGGAACTTGCTACAGGATATCCTTTTTTAGGGGAATCACCTGAGGCCTCCTTGATTGATGATGATGCCAAACCAGAAATGGTGAACGTATCATCATTTCTCGACCTGAGAGCCCGTGATATTGAGGATCCTCACCTTTCTAGTACCCACATGTGAGAGGGACGGGTTGTTTGCAGGTTTGCAGGTAACCTTGACTTTCAACATACCTGGTACACTGGATTTCTTATCAGTATAGTTTATCTGTGTGGTTACTCTGTTATTCTGGAATTCTGGGGAACTTGAGCCTTGAATTTATGCAACTATTTCAGTCCAGCACAGATACGTGGCACTTTGATCCCATGCCTTGCATTGCATATTTTTCTCTAACATTCATATTTTTCATTTTCCAGGTAGTATCTGATTTTGATTCCAGTCAACGGGCAGTTATAGGGATGGACAACAAAAGGGACAAGAAGAACACCATTGTGTACAAGTTCCCGAAGCTCATCCTGGGTCAGATTTGTAAATTGCAAGAGATGGCCAGTCCGGAAGTGTTAGGAATGTTCGGAGAGAAGTACAGTTGGATCCTATCCTTTGCTCTTAACCTCAGTGAATATGAAACTGATGGCTTATGCACCCTGATGCAGTTCTATGATCCTGCCTTGAGGTGCTTTGTACTGACGGATTATGTTTTGGTTCCTACTCTAGAAGAGTATTCTAACATTCTGGGAATTTCCATCAAAGAAGGTGCTCCTTTCTGTGGGTCGAAGGCAGATCTTGATTTCCAAGCTGTGGCTGGTGCTCTTTATTTGAGCAAGTCAACTTTGGAAGTATTTCTGGCAAGGGAAAGGTTCGTGGCTATCACCTATCATACTTGGCAAATAAGGCTCAAGAGGTAGCAAAGGAGAAGAAGTGGAATGTCTTCAATGCAGTGTTGGCTATCTGTGTATATGGTATTGTCTTGTTCCCGAATGAGCCTGATTTTGTTGACATGGATGCTATCAGAATATTTGTATCTCAGAATCCGGTGCCAACCTTATTAGGAGATCTTCATTATGCCTTGTACAATAGGAACGAGAAGAGACGAGGTGGGACAGTTCATTGTTGTGCACCTCTTTTCTATACGTGGTTTGCCAATCGTCTACCCCAGCCAGGTACTTTCAAGGATACTAAGAGTTCCCTGAAATAGAGTCAACGTCTGATGGGCCTAGATGCTAAGGATATTGTTTGGGTGAATCATGGAGTGCTGGGTAAAGACATTTTGCACAGTTGTGGTGAATACCCTAATGTGCCATTGATAGGGAGAAAAGGAGGTATTAACTATAATCCTTCCTTGGTTATCCGGCAGTTTGGGTATGCTCTGAAAAGTCCCCCAGTTGAAAAGGAGTTGGAAGAGTCTTTGTATTTTCGCATGGCTGATGATGGATTAGATATGGCGCAGAAAGCTTCCAAAGCATGGCTCAGTAAACAGAAGAGAGGGAAGACCGTGTGGGGTTTTCCTAACAATCAAACTTTCCCTCCATATGAGCAATGGATAAAGAAGAGGGTCGAAGAGTACTATTTGCCTTTTGATTGGGCGCCTCCCTTGTATCCCAAAGTGATAGAGGAAAGAATCACCATACCAATTGAAGAATTCGATAAGCAGCGAAGAGTGGTGCAGGATTTGAGGGAGGAAAAGGCTAGTATGAGTAGTAGACTTCAGGGCGCTTTACATGACAACTTGGAGATGAAATGGAAGGTCCAAGATTTGACAGAGCGTTTGGAAAAAAGGAGAAGGATCTTGATGACAGAGCTCAGCACTGTAGAAAGATCAGTATGACTGCTGAATCATCCAGCAAGGCCTACAGGGAAACCAAGAAGCTCTTGACCAAAACTGAGGACAAGCTTGCCATGTATCAGGAGATGTGGGAAGAGCTCAAGATTGAGAATGGGGAGTTAAAAGAAGAACTTCAAAGAATGAAGGAAGATAAGAAGCACTTATCTGGTAAGTGGAAAGGAGCCCAGAAAGAAATTGAAGAGCTCAAGTTGAAAGCGGGAATCAAGAAGTCAAAGCGCGAAGGCAATGATGTTGAAGAGCAGATTGCTGGGCTGAATCAGGATGTCGAGAAGAGAAACAGACTGATCAAGGGGTTGCTAGAAAGACCTACTCATCCAGACACTGCGAACCTTCTTGAAGAGATTGAAGCCAGCTTGTTTGGAATCGATTTGTAGTGATTCTGTTGTTTGTAGTTTGCTATGATTACCATCAGGATTGTTGATGGAATCACTTTTGATTGTATCAGACCTATCTGTATGTTTTCTTATAATATGATATTAAAGTATTTGGTTCGGCCATATTTGTCTCTACAGCTCTCAGTTTTTGAAAGGTGTCTTCCTTTGTTTGATTCTGCAATATTTCTGGATTCGGATTTATTTTCCGATGTTGTGTCCGATCCCTTGCCCGATTTCAAAGCTGGAATCAAAGCAGATATGCCCTGGAAATGTTTAAATATGATTGTTTGCATATTTTACATTTGCATCCTCATAATCATAAGCATTTTTGCATAACAGGTACTTGCTCCGGTCTTTCTAACCTTTATTTGGTTTCAGGCATTATAGCTGATACCCACGTCCACCGATACGCAACTCGAAGAAATCAAACAAGGATAATGGATCAAATGCAGAATGATTTGGCTAAAATGAGGGCACGCATGGACCAGTTCATGACTCTCATGATTGGTATGGCACAGACTCAAGAGAGATTGAGACTTCTGGTCGAGCGTCCAGAGACTACGCTGGGAGGTAATCAGGTTGACAATTCACAGACACATGGCACTCCTACTCCTGCTGGCAATCCTCCTCCTGTTGGTAATCTGGGTAATGGAAATGTCAAAAATGCTGGTGTTGTTCAGGAAGATGCTCAGGAAGATCAGTTCACCCTGCTGGATACTAATATGGATAATCCTAACGACAGAAGGTATGATGAGCTGGCTGAGAAAATAAGGGCTATGAAGTGCAAGAATTCTCTGGGCATTGATGTTACTAATCTGGGTCTGGTACCAGGGGTCAGAATTCCTCCAAAATTCAAGCCACCCACTTTTGACAAATATCATGGCAATACGTGTCCCCAGACACATATCCAGGCTTATTTTGGGAGGATCTCAGCCCACACTGATGACGAGAAGTTATGGATGCATTACTTTCAGGACAGTTTTGCTGGAGCGCCATTAACCTAGTATATGAAATTGAACAAAGCTGCTGTGAGAAGTTGGAAAGATCTGGTAGAAGCATTTCTGAAGCAATATCAGTATAATATCGACATGGCTCCCAACCGCACTCAACTGCAAGGGTTGTCACAGAATGCTAAGGAAAGTTTCAAAGAATATGCTCAGAGGTGGAGAGAAATGGTTGCCCAGGTTCAACCCCCTTTGCTGGAGAGAGAAATGGCAGATATGTTCATGGGCACCCTGCAAGGGGAATTCCTTGATAGATTGGCTGCTTGTCCATCGACGGGATTATCTGATATTGTGATTGCCAGCAAAAGGATCGAGAGTTTGTTGAAACTTGGAAAGATTCAAGATGTAAGTGGTGTTGGGTCATTTGGAACGAAGAAACCTTTTGCTAATGGTCAGAAAAGGAGAGAAGGTGATACAAATGTTGTGTATAGAGGACGGGGAAGAGGATGTTCTCAGGCTTATCACCAAGTAGGTGCAGTGACGATCCCAACACCATCTGTTCAGTAACAGCAACCACAACAGCAGGTTCAGCAACAACAGCAACCTCCTTTCCAACAAAGGTCTAGACAGAGGGACCGCAAAATTGACCATCTCCCTATGACCTACTCAACACTGTTACCCCGGTTAGTCAAATTATAGTTGGTTGAACTTCGTACCATGAGGCCTCCTGCTGCTGGAAACTTGCCACCTAACTATGATGCTAATGCTCGCTGTGATTTCCATTCAGGTGCTTCGGGGCACACCACTGAAAAGTGTTGGGCATTTCAAAATAAGGTGCAAGATCTGATAGATGCTAAAGTAATCAACTTCTATCTACCGCCTAATGTTCTTCAGAACCCCATGCCTAATCATGGGGTGGCAGATGTGCACGCTATTGAGGATGGGAAGAGGTTGAACTTGGTGACAGATGTCAGTAGAGTGAAGACTTCATTGCTGGTTGTAAAAGATCGTCTGTTGAAGGGACAGGTGTTCCCGGGTTGTGACCAAGATTGTTTTGAATGTATGGGTCAAGAGAATGGTTGTGATAAATTGAGAGTTGGTTTACAGAATCTGATCAATGAATTCCATCTACAGTTTGACTGGGTTGTGAAAGATATTGATGAGGTGCCAACTGTGACAATTTATTATACTCCTGCTAAAATTCAGGTACCTGCAAGTGCAACTCCTATAGCAAGCGTTGTGCTAGAAAGACCCAGTCCTGTTTCCATCACGGTGCCAGGACCAGTTCCGTTTACCTCTAATAAAGCAATCCCATGGCATTATGGGGCAGATGTGTACTATAAAGGGAAAAAGCAGGAAGTCGAGACATCGGCCAGTTCAAATATTGATAACGTGGGTGGTGTAGGTGGCTTTACAAGGAGTGGAAGGTTGTTTGCTCCCCAAACCCTTTGAAGTGATAAAGAAGTTGAGGCTGCGACAAAAGCTAAAGGAAAACAGGTGGCTGAGAGTGTGCCCGTGCCTGAAATAGATACCAAGATTACCTTTGACAACGAGGTAGAAGAGTTTATGAGAATAATAAAGAAAAGTGATTACAAAATCGTCGATCAATTGAATCAGACGCCCTCGAAGATCTCAATTTTGTCATTGTTGATGTGTTCTGATGCACACCGAGAGGCTTTGCTGAAAGTGTTGAAGAGAGCCTATGTTCCACAGGAAATTACCGTCAATCAGCTCGAAAGTGTGATTTATAATGTCAATATCAGTCATGGATTGGGTTTCACGAGCCGAGATTTGACATCTGAAGGTAGAAACCACAACAAAGCTCTGCATATTACAATGGCGTGTAAGGGTGCGGTGTTGTCCCACGTGTTGGTAGACACTGGTTCCTCGCTCAGTGTCTTGACTAAGAAGACGCTGATGAAGCTGGAGGTTGATGGATTGATATTAAGGCCAAGTGATTTGGTGGTCAGAGCGTTCGATGGGACAAAAAGATCTGTATTTGGTGAGGTGGAATTACCTGTGCAAATTGGATCTTAAGTGTTCAAGTCTACATTCCATGTGATGGATATACAGCCGGCTTATAGTTGTTTATTAGGTCGCCCATGGATTCATGCGGTCGAGGCTGTTACATCCACATTACATCAGAAACTGAAATATGAGTTTGAGGGACAAGTAGTGACTGTGTGTGGCGAAGAGGACATTTTTGTTAATCATTTATCCACATTCAAGTATGTTGAAATGGATGGAGAGATCCACGAAATGCTTTTCTAGTCGTTCGAGGCAGTGAATATTGATAAAGTGCCTGAATCTTCCCCTACACCAGATAGAGCCGACACGTCTATTTTGTCTTATAAGCAAGCTGTCGAGGTTGTTAGAGCAGGTAATGCCCAGGGCTGGGGCAAGCTGATAGAGATACCAATGAAGGAGGACAAGTTTGGTATTGGCTATCAACCCTCTATGGATTCGGTTGCAACATACAGTGGACCCATCACTTTCAGCAGTGGGGGAATCATTTACCCAGACCAGTCTTGTGCAGTTACAAAAGATGGCATTGACAGTGACTGTGACTTAGACAATTGGGTACGCCCACGTGCCTCGGGACAACAATTGCAAAACTGGTCCGTTGAAGAAATCGTCCAAGTTACTCTTCAAACAGAGTAATTTTCTTTTTTTTTCTTTAATCATAATGCATGTTAAAATCTGGCGCTCTGCCCAAGGTGTTCAGATTCATTTGTAGGGCCAACCATTTTCATTTGCAATTTTAATCATCAATAAAGGACGTTTTGCACTCAAATTTTGTTCCCTGTCTTTCATTTTTTTTTTTTTTGCACAAAAAATTAAAAATGGCAATGTTTCATTTTTTTTTGTTCTAAAATAAATTCTAAAATAAAGCATGAACCCGTTCGTGCAGACTTGATCCTCCGGATTTCATTGATAACGGTTTTGCTATGGCTATGTATGACTTTGACAAACCGATTTATCAAGCCGAAGAAGGGGATGAGAAAGGTTGTGAACTCCCTAAAGAACTGGCCAGATTGTTAAAACAAGAGGAAAGGGTCATCCAGCCTCATCAAGAGACCATAGAGATCATCAATATTGGTACCGAGGGTGTTAAGAAAGAGATCAAGATTGGCGCCAGCCTGCAAGCAGATGTGAAGAAAGCTTTGACTGAAATGTTGTGTGAATATGTTGATATCTTCGCCTGGTCATATCAGGACATGCCGGGGTTGGATAGCGATATTGTTGTGCACAGGCTGCCATTGAGAGAAGAATGCCCACCAGTCAAGCAGAAACTTCGTCGGACTCATCCCGATATGGCCATAAAAATCAAAGAAGAAGTTCAGAAGCAGTGAGACGCAGGGTTTCTTGTTGTGACCAACTATCCTCCCTGGGTTGCCAACATCGTGTCGGTACCAAAGAAAGACGGAAAGGTTAGAATGTGTGTGGATTATCGAGATCTTAACAAAGCTAGTCCGAAAGATGATTTTCCACTACCTCACATCAACGTGCTGGTTGATAATACAACTCAGTTTTCAGTGTTCTCGTTTATGGACGGTTTCTCCGGGTACAACCAGATTAAGATGGCACCTGAGGATATGGAGAAGACCACGTTCATTACCCCATGGGGTACATATTATTATAAAGTGATGCCTTTTGGGTTGAAAAACGCCGGGGCAACGTACCAGCGGGCAATGGTAACTTTGTTTCACAACTTGATTCACAAAGAGATTGAATGTTATGTGGATGACATGATTGCCAAGTCGCGAACAGAAGAAGAACATTTGATTAACTTGAGAAAGTTGTTTGAAAGATTGAGAAAGTTCCACTTGAGATTGAATCCGAACAAGTGCACTTTCGGGGTGCGTTCTGGAAAGCAGTTGGGTTTCATTGTAAGTGAAAAAGGAATTGAGGTTGATCCTGCCAAAGTTAAAGCAATACAAGAGATGCCTGAACCGAGAACAGAAAAAGAAGTTCGTGGTTTCTTAGGTAGATTGAACTACATTGCAAGGTTCATATCTCACCTAACAGCCACGTGTGAACCAATATTCAAACTGCTGAGAAAAGATCAAACGGTCAGGTGGAATGACGATTGCCAAGTGGCATTCGATAAAATAAAAGAATACCTGCAGGAACCTCCGATTCTAATGCCTCCAGTTCCAGGGAGACCTTTGATAATGTATTTAACAGTGCTTGAAGGATCTATGGGTTGTGTTCTCGGTCAACACGACGAGACAGGTAGGAAAGAGCATGCTATCTACTACCTGAGCAAAAAGTTCAATGACTGCGAGTCCCGGTACTCAATGCTTGAGAAGACATGCTGTGCACTTGCATGGGCTGCTAAGCGATTGAGACAATATATGCTCAGGCACACAACTTTGTTGATTTCAAAAATGGATCCTGTCAAGTACATCTTCGAGAAACCAGCACTAACAGGCAGAGTGGCACGGTGGCAAATGGTCTTGACAAAATATGATATTCAGTACACTTCTCAAAAGGCCATCAAAGGAAGTGTCCTGTCAGACTATCTTGCACAACAGCCGATTGATGATTACCAACCCATGAAATTTGATTTCCCTGATGAGGACATCATATTTCTCAAAGCCAAAGATTGCGAGGAACCACTCCCGGAGGAGGGGCCAGACCCTGAATCCAAATGGAGTTTGATGTTTGATGGGGCCGTCAACATGAATGGGTGCGGAGTTGGAGCAGTTCTTATCATGCCAGAAGGTGTTCATATGCCTTTCACTGCCCGAATAACTTTTGGATGCACCAACAATGAAGCTTGTATAATGGGTATTGAGGAGGCAATTAATTTGTGAATTAAGACCCTCGATATTTTTGGTGATTCAGCTTTGGTAATTAATCAAGTGAAACGGAGTTGGTACACGCACCAGGCGCATCTGGTTCCGTATAGAGATTATACGAGAAGATTGTTGACATTTTTCACAACAGTGAAGCTGTACCATATTCCTCGAGATGAGAATAAGTTTGCTGATGCCTTAGCTACATTGTCTTCTATGATCAAAGTGCAAAGGTGGAACCATGTGCCCAAGATTGAAGTGTCTCGCCTGGATAGACCTGCATTTGTGTTTGATGTTGATGCAACGTCTGATGACAATCCATGGTTTCATGATATTAAGTGTTTCTTGAAAAGTCAGGAGTACCCGCCTGGGGCATCTACAAAAGATAAGAAGACTTTGAGAAGGTTGTCTGGTAGCTTCTTCCTGAACCAAGATGACATGCTGTACAAACGGAATTTTGACATGGTTCTGCTCAGATGCGTGGATAGACACGAAGCAGACCTGTTAATGCAGGAAGTGCATGAAGGCTCTTTCGGTACCCATGCCGGAGGACATGCAATGGCAAAGAAACTATTGAGGTCGGGGTATTATTGGTTGACAATGGAGACAGATTGTTGCAAGTACGCCCGCAAATGTCACAAGTGCCAAATTTATGTAGACAAAGTGCATGTGCCTCCAAATCCGTTGAGTGTCATGTCCTCGCCTTGGCCCTTTGCAATGTGGGGCATTGATATGATTGGAAAAATTGAGCCTACTACTTTAAACGGCCATCGCTTCATCTTGGTCGCCATTGATTATTTCACGAAGTGGGTTGAAGCAGCATCTTATGCTAACGTCACTAAGCAGGTGGTCGCTCGTTTCTTGAAACGGGATATTATTTGTCGCTACGGAGTGCCCGAGAGAATCATTACTGATAATGGTTCTAATCTAAATAACAAAATGATGGTTGAGCTGTGCCGGGACTTCAAAATTGAACATCATAATTCTTCTCCATATCGTCCAAAGATGAATGACGCTGTGGAGGCGGCCAACAAGAATATTAAGAAGATTGTGCAGAAAATAGTTGTCACATACAAATATTGGCATGAGATGCTACCGTTCGCCTTGCATGGGTACCGAACGTTAGTACGCAAGTCCACTGGGGCAACACCATTCTCACTTGTATACGGTATGGAGGCAGTACTACCGGTCAAAGTTGAGATTCCATCCCTCAGAGTCATGATGGATGTCAAGTTAGACGAAGCTGAATGGGTTCGTGCCAAATTTAATCAGTTGAGCCTTATTAAAGAGAAGCGACTGGCAGCTGTGTGTCATGGGCAGTTATACCAACGGAGGATGAAGCAGGCATTCGACCAAAAGGTGCGTCCTCGGGTTTACAGAGTTGGAAATGTGGTACTCAAAAGGATCCTTCCTCCTAGTACAGATCACAGGGACAAATGGACTCCCAACTATGAAGGTCCGTTCGTGGTTAAGAAGGTCTTCTTGGGCGGAGCCTTATTACTTACAACCATGGACGACGAAGACTTTTCATCCCCTGTCAACTCAGACGTAGTCAAAAAATACTTCGCATGAATAGACCCGCTGGACAAAAAAAAAGTCCAGGCAAAAAAGGGCATCCCGGCGAACCACAAAAACAGAACAAAAAAGGTTCGGGCAAAAATTAGGGATAATAAATAAATAAAAAATTTTTGTACACCCGGTGAGTTGAAAATCCGCAAGGACAACTCAGGCAAAAAAGGGTATCCCGGTGGATTGAAAACCCGAAAGGGCGGTCCACGCAAAAGAGGGATTTAAGCGAACGATTATGGTCTGAGTCATCTATACTCCATCGCCATTTCAACAACTGACATTCCAAAGGGTAGGAATCGGTCTGATCATTCCTCAGAAGGCAAGGTCGGGGAGTCTTAAAGACATACTAGCCATAGCAGAATTGAAACTCAGTGGAATGTCGTTTTGACATTGCCATTAAGATAGTTTCTTTTCTCAATTTACAACAGTCTCCTCTTTCCAGGGTTTGCTTCCTGATGTAATTGCCTATTCTGGGCTTTTCTTCAATAAAAGTGGTTATTCAGTCAAAAGCTTCTTATTTTGTTTTACTGCTTTGTTTGCAAAAACGTCCGAATTTTTGATAAAACATTGCATTTGAAAACATTGTGGCCTTACAATAACATGTGCAGAAAAAGATTTAAAATTACTTTGAATGTTAAGTAATCCTGGATGGTGGATTCAAACCACGCAATATTCCGGGGCATGTGTGTGTATTCTTTTGTTGCAGGTAACAGATCCAGATGATTTCAAGCACAAGAGTCATTCCTCTCATACAAGTAATCACTTATTCCCATGCAGAATATTGGGGCAGTCAGGTTCAGGAGAAGATTCGCTTGTCACCTTTTTTTCCACAACATTTACTGATTGAGTCCATCATTCGGTCGACCGTCGTTCACGACGATTCGATATCAGTGAATTAAGTTCAACTGGGTATCATTGTATCTTATTAAGTCGATTCTCTCATTCAATACTTCCAACAGATACAAGCTTTGTTGTGTCGATAATGGTTGCAAATTCCCCAGTAGAGTCGTTTCGCAGATTTTTTTGCAACTAAGGTTCAAGACTCAGTGAGTGTCCAGGAGTTGGAAGACGCCAAGTCTTCTGTAAAATCCTCTTGGGACGTTTTTCAGGCCAGTCTTGTATCATGGAGCAAAAAGCAAGTTGTTGACCCTCCCAAGCATGGGGCATCTTGAATTTCCCCGGCAGGAGGTGTTCCAGATCTATTATCCCCGGTAAAGTAACCTCTCAGTTACTGCATTTTGGCTCAAGTCTCGATATTTGTTTAAGAGTTGGAAGATGTTGGATCTTCTGTAAAATTCTCTTAAGAAACATTCCCTAGCACAAGACACTCTGAAGTGGTTTTCCCCAGCAGAGTTTGTGGTAAACTCATTATTCCGAGTGGAGTCGTCAAGCGGAAGGTTCGCCTAACATGGGGCATTGTGGCATTTATCCTAAGCTCGACAGTTTTGTTCCTCAACAGATTACCGTGAATTTGCTTTGTGCTTTCCCAGCAGATCTCTAGGGACTCTTTCCTAGCATGTAGCAACATAATGTCTTCTAACCAGGATCTGCATATCCCCGACGGAGTAGCTCCGGTCGCCATCAAGATCGTATCTTTGGTAGTTGTATTCCCCACAGAGTTCATCATCGAATCTTGTCAATAATACTCCCCAGATGAGTTGTTGTTCTCCCCGCAGAGGTTTATAAGATCAACAGAATCTCTCCCTCAGCAAGGTGTTAGTATATTCTTTCCCAGCCGAGTCAGAAGGTTGATGATCCCCACAAAGGATCTCGAGTTTGGTAGATCCCCAAGCAGAGTTTTAATGACTTTTCTCCCCCAGTAGGACGTCATTCAGAAAATTCTCATCCCCAGCGGAGTTGCTATGATCAGAATTCATCCCCAGGCAGATGAAGTAATTCCTGGAAGAGTCATCATTTCCCCATATTTCAAAGTCCAATTTATTTTTGGCAAGCATGACAGTTCGAAGCAGACGGATTGTTCATTCATTCTCCAACAGAGATATCATCCTTTCAGAAGTCTCTGAGGTCAAATCATTAATCATCATTCCTCAGCAAAGTCAACAAGGATGTCTGACATGGATGCAGAGGATAATCCAACATTGGAATTTTGCAGAAGTCCAACCGCAGATTGGCAAAAGTCCATCTAAGGGTGGCAAATCATCGAAGTCCAACTGCAGATTGGCAAAAGTCCATATAAGGGTGGCAAATCATCAAAGTCCAACCGCAGATTGGCAAAAGTCCATCTAAGGGTGGCAAAACAGCAAAGTCCAACCGCAGATTGGCAAAAGTCCATCTTAGGGTGGCAAGAAGACAAAGTCCACCCGCAGTGTGGCAAGCCAATAGTCGTCTGGCGTCGTTCCAAAAGACATTGTTAAAGTTCACCCGTAGTGTGGCAAGCCAGTAGTTGTCTGGCGTCGTTCCAAAATACATTGTTAAAGTCCACCCGCAGTGTGGCAAGCCAGTAGTCGTCTGGCGTCGTTCCAAAAGACATTTTTAAGGTCCACCCGCAGTGTGGCAAGCCAGTAGTCGTCTGGCGTCGTTCCAAAAGACATTGTTAAAGTCCACCCGCAGTGTGGCAAGCCAGTAGTCGTCTGGCGTCGTTCAAAAAGACATTATTAAAGTCCACCCGCAGTGTGGCAAGCCAGTAGTCATCTGGCGTCGTTCAAAAAGACATTATCAAAGTCCACCCGTAGCGTGGCAAGCTAGTAGGCATCTGGCGTTGTACAAAAGACGTTGTTAAAGTCCATCCGCAGTATGGCAAGCCAGTAGTCATCTGGCGTCGTCCAAAAGACATCTCTCCAGTGTTATGGTTATCATCAGAATTTTTTATCCAAGCACAGTTCATTTGGTTGGGTTTATATCCCTTTTCTTCTTCTCCACAGAGTGCAAATTTTCTGGTTATTTTTGGTATTCAATCCCTTCATACCTTAAAAGTCTGACAGCAATCGCTATCATCCATTCAGGTCTACTGTGATTGAATAGGGGCAGCTGTCATACCCCAAAATTTGCCCTCTCATTTTCATATCATTTAGCATGTGCTTTCATTTCATTGCATTGCATTCAAGCATAGAAAAATAAAAGATAAAGCATTGCATTGCATCTTGCATAAAGGCATGGGATCAGTTGATTCTCAAAGGTGTTGATCATCCAAAGCAAGGGAATAAGAGCCAAGGGTCTCCCAACAAGCCTCAAAGGTTTCTTATATCATATATCATCTCACTTTGATCCCACAAAGCATTGGAAGAGGAGAATTCATCAAGAAGATTGGACAGTGCATCACCTCCTAACCAAAAGCAGTCTAAATTAGGGTTTTGGATTCAAGCCCTCTCCTGATGAAATTTTGATTCAAACTTGATCTCAATGTTTTCTACATGATATCAAGTATCTAAGGATGGAATATTGTCCATTGTTTCTTTTCAGAAGAGGTTCAATTGGTCAGTTGATTGAGAATCAAGAAATTGGGGAAAAAGTCTACTGTGCAAAGGAAAATGTCAACTCCTGACTTTTTAAGGTCAAATTCATGAAATTCAAGTTACATATGGTTAATGGACAAGATTTGATCAAGAAATGATGGAAGAATCATGAAAAATCAAGAAATGTACAAAGTTTCCATTTTTGGAAATTTAGGGTTTCCAAAAATGGCAAGTTTGGACCATTTTGCACCACACTTTGAAGTATTCTTTATCCATGATAAATTCTTTAAACCTCAGGCCCAAGTTGATCCAATTAAATTTCACACTCTAAGCTTCAAATCCATATAAAGAACTCTTCCATTGGATCAAAATTGAGGGAGATATGATCAATCAAAGTTTGACAAAACTAGGTCAAAAACCAAGTTATGGCAAGGCAAGCCCAGGTCTGCGCGCCATAATTTCATCAAACACATGGTGGGAAAAATGTCAATCCATTTTTCTCAATCAAGGAAGCTTCAAATGGAAAACTTTCCAACATTAAAGTTGTTCCTTTCCATGCCCTCTACAATGTTCATGTTGGACATTTTTCCATTTGAGCAAGTTATGATGGAGTTATAGTGGCTCAAAGTGGATGTGTTCATGCTGAATTTTCCATAGGTCACATTGCCATGCCATGCCAAGTTTGCCACGCCCACAAATCAGTTTTGTTCCCTTGAGTTCATGGCCATTTTCAAGTGTGTTTGAGGTCCCATTTCAATTCAATTCCCACACCAAACTTGTTCTCTTATGTCCCTTCTTTCCATTGACATTAAAAATAGACATTTTCATTCATTAATATGAGAGAAATTCATACTCAAACCTCACCATTTTCATTGTCTTTGTGCTGCCAAGAATGTTATTGTTGTTGGTTCACACGCAGCAAACACAATTCATGCCAACCTTTACATCCTTTCCTCTTACATCCAAACCAAACTTCTTACACATTCATGTACATACATAGCAGCATACATCAAAGAGGAAAAACATAAAACTTGTCGTGCAAGTCATGTTGCAGCCACCCATCAGCATAACTTCATCACCACCATTCCTTCTAATCACCACCATACCACATCTTGAACTCACCCATACCATATTAAACCTTTCCCAACTCGCCCTAACTGTCATGACTCAGTTAGTTAGAGTACACTCAGTTAACCATTCCCAAACTCACTTAACTCACTCAATTAACCACACTAGTTACCATTTTAACTCAACATATATATTCAAAAATCATTCAGAATTGAAGGAACACTTCATTTTTCACTCTCACTCCAAAAACTCTCTCAAACTCTCTGTGAATTCTCTCTCTTTCACCACACGATTCAATCATTCTCTTCATCATTTCATCATCATCTTCACTCATCTCTCATCACTGTCATCATCAAGTGTTCATCAAAGAGCAAGTTGAATCAACATCAAGTGGAGCAATCCTCAACCTGAATCTCAATTTCCATCAAGAATCGAGTCTTACAATAGCATTTATTTTGCTCAACTTAAGCTCAAGTTCAAGTGCATTTCTCTGGTTTTCTTTGGATCCAAGAGTTCTCCAAATTTCAGGTTCCATTTCATCAACTTTTATTGCTTCGAATCCACTGCATTTTAGCTTATTTTTGTTGATTTGAGCTTAATAAAAGCTATGTTGAATCCGGCTAGTTGATAGGCATGCTAGATGCTTAGTTTCAGAAATTAGGGCAAAAATGTTTGTGGATGTTTCTTGCTGTGTGTGCGTGGTTTGATGTTTCTAAGTGTGGATTCATGATCTCCTCAACTTCCTCTTCATTTTGGTATGCGATTTGTGGATTTCTGGACATGTGAACGTTTGCAGGTGATGGCGTATCGCCGGAGAAGATGACCGGAGGTCCTTCTCCGGCCGGTGAGCGTTCAATATTAGGGTTTCTGGACTTTAAGTCTCGGTCGTGCGATCACGTTCATCCAACGGTTATTAACTTGCCAACACATTAAAATGTCATGTGACTTGCATGTGCTATATTTTGACTCCAGATGGATCTTGCGTGTATGCGTGCTTGATTGCTTTGGTGTGCTTGCATTGTGGATTGTTAGATTCATTTACTTTCCTTGATGATCCCATGTGGACTTGATCCAACGCTCATAAAGGTGCCAGCGCATTAAAATAACATGTGACCTGCGCGTGACTTTTTTTTAGAATTCTGATGCTTACATGTAAGCGTGTGTATGGTAGTTCATGTGCACTGGTGCTCTAATCCACATGATGTTCATGCTTATCTTGATGATGTCTGACTAGTTAATTCTAGGGCCATGATTGCTTCCACACGTTGACTGCATGTGCACACTATCACACACAATCACACGTTTAAGTGGATTGGATTTCTGATTGCTATTGGCACACCCCTATCTGAGCCCAAACTATTTTTGAACTATAAAATTACTCACGCTGCACCCCCTCTCCCTTTTATTCTTACATTTTAATTTCTTTTCCATATTGTTTTGGTTTTCTGATTTTAAAAATAGTAAATCATTTCTAAAAATCCCAAATTAATTCATGTGTATCCTTAATACATTTAAATAATTTTATTTAATTTTTAATTCTGACTTTGTGAAGTTTTGAGCATAATTCCATTATTTTCTTTTAATTTCTTTTTTGAGTGAACTTCATCATGATACTCAAACTTGTGCATTTTATTTCTCCCATCTCACATAATATTTTTCATCCATTCTTTTTGCACTTGTTAGATAATACATTAAAGTATGTAATACAATCTTCATTTGATTTTTAAAGTCATTTCATCTTGTGTTTTGGTGTTCTTAATTGAGTTTTCTTTTGAGGTGTTTCAAGGTGAATTTGTGAACTTAATTGAGCATGGTTCTTGTTGAATTTTGTGATATACTTTTGATATGTGATTCCATTCTGACTTAGTTGATTTGTGTTCTATTTTCATAGTTTTACAAAATCATTTGCTATTTGTTTATGCATGCTAGAGTAGGAGACCTTTTGTGAAGTTTTATTAACATCTAAACCCTAGTTTTAGGTAGGCATTTATGCCATCCTATTAGGACTTGTTTGTGCATCTTTTATAGGTCATTTGTATGATATTATAGGTCATCCTAAACCATGATTATAGGTCATTTCTTTTCTTTATTTGTAATTTGTACATGATTGTTCTAAATGTCATCTTTACATGAATGTTGTTGACCTAATCTATGCATCTTCTCCTCTTATGCTCTACATGTTGCATGTGTGCATTTTGTATGACACATCCCTCATTCTATTTTCATATCATCAATAGTATGCCACTATCCATATGTATTCCTAATCATTTCTCATGTTATGCATCTTTGATATGTCATTTTGTGCACCTAATTGAAACATGTTTCACTTCTTCTTACTTCTACTTCATCTTATTTCCTATACTTGTATCATTGCATCCATGATTGGTATGATGATTCATGTACATGTTAAGTCATTTTTAAATGATATATGATTCTGACTTTGATCTTTTATGAAGCATTAATGCATGATCACCTTGCATATTCACCCATTCTTCATTTACTCCTTCCATAGTGCATTTCTTTGATGTTTAAGACTTTGCTTGTGCATAGTTGGTGTGTATTAGCTATCTTAACATTAGAGAATACCCTTTAGATATAGGTTATGACTTTGATTGAGTTTCATCTCTTAGGATCTTTATTCATGGGATCTTGATTTGTTTGATCACTACTTGTTATCCTTTCCTTATTTCACTATTTGTAAATAGTTTATGAACTAACCTTTTCATGTAGGTGCTAATGGTAAGTAAGTGTGTGGATAAGCTTCCACACACTTCTTTCTTTCTCCTCTCTTATTTCTTTTAATAATTCAACTTGTGATCATGATAAGCATTTATATGTTTTCCTTGAATAACTTCTTTCTTCTCCTTTTTGAGTTACAACTCATCTTCTACTTTAGAAGTGAGTTGTTTAATTCACTCTTCTTCTCCTTTCTCTTAGGATTAGATTTCTTAAACCACATTAACCATAGGAACATCCATGTATGATAACACTAGGGTGAGTCTTAGTCTCCCTCATTAGTTTTCACCTTTTGCTTCCCTTTGAGTCTTTCTTCTTCTCATCTCATAATCTTTTTTTTTAAATACTTAATAAAGGTTAAACGTGTATTGCGCATGAGCCTTAAACGTGGGAAGTGAATAATGGGGGGTTTCCCTTCATTCTTCTAGGATACCTAGTGTATGTCCTGTTGGGGGACGATACGCAACGTATTCGTTCCTATGTTGTAGACTTGGGTGCAATGCAAGTTACAAACAACTTCAAAAACACTTCTTTCTAAAAAACTTCATACAAACAAAAAAATTATCTTCTCATCTCCTTCATTCTACTCCTTAAGGATTCGTCACGTCCGTTCCACCGCAAACAGGTAACGCCTAAGTCTCCCTACAGCGAGTTGCAACACCTAACTGCTGGAACGTGAACGTCGACGTATTCCACTAAAAAACACAAACAATTTCCCCTTAGCTGAGGGGAACTACGTCGATCTGATTCTCATGTTCCCGATGAGATACGTAGGCAGTGGGGTAGGGCCCATTCGAGCACTTCTTTTATTTTCCCTACATTTGTTTCTTCGTTCCTTTCCGTTCTCGTTCCTTTTCCTTTCCAGTAGCAGCGGAGCTCCAGACGATGACACCCTTTGATTGAAACAATAAGCGTGGATCCCATCGGGTACGATGGACGCGTGGGGGTGCTAACACCTTCCCTTCGCATAACCGACTCCCGAACCCAGATCTCTTGGTCGCAAGACCATGCTTTTCATTCCCTTCAGGTTTATGCAGTGTTTCCTTTCCGTCTCTTGGGATAAATACACATTGCTGGCGACTCTGTTTCGGTGCCACTTTCACGTTTGTACTTGGATGAAAATCCTGGGAGCGACAGAGAGTATTATTTTTGCTTAGTACACCTCTCACGACCTCCATAACCAGACTCATCTGAGTCTTCAGTTTGTTGACCTCTTCCTTCAGCACTTTCTGGTCTTGAACCAAAGCTTGCATCTTCCCCATAAACTGCCCCATCTGAATCTTCATTTCGGTCATTTATGCAAGGAGTGTTCCATGGCTATCCTCTGATTATCGCAGGTCGAGTAGTGGTGGTAAGTCAAGCTGGCTGTCCTGAAGATAATACCAAGTCAGAATGAGAAATCTGCTCTGAAACACCTGTTATGCATATGAGTATGAGAATGCAATGCAGAATGCCATGTTCGAATATTTCCAAGGAATCATTATGCTTTGATTTAAAATTTGTTTCACAGACGAACCACAAGAAATAGATGGAAATGCTCAGTAGCAAGTCTCAAAGTTAATATCCCTTGGAAATACAAGAACATGTATGCGAAAATGATGATGTAGATGCAACAGACATGGGATCAAGGCTTCCATAAAGCTCTGTACTGCTGTGCTGCTGAATGGATAAGTTCAAGGGTCTGCTCTGAAGAGAATACCCTAATACCAGAATATCCGAATAACCAGAATACCAGAATAACCAGCATATCGGCATAATCAGAATACCAGAATGCCAGGGTGCCGAAATAATCAGAATACCGGAATACCCAGCATATCGGCATAATCAGAATACCAGAATGCCAGGGTGCCAGAATAATCAGAATACCGGAATACCGGGATATCGGCCTAATCAGAATCCCAGAATACCAGGCTGATAAGTTTGCACTGATAAGAGAACCAGAATATCAGGTAGGATGACAGTCAAGGTTACCTACAAACCTGTAAATAACCCGCCCCTCTCACATGTGGGTACTAGGATCCTCAGTATCCCGGGCTCTCAGGTTGAGAAATAATGATACGTTCACCACTTCTGGTTTGGCATCATCATCAATTGAGGAGGCCTCAACTGATACCCTAAAACGAAAGGTCCTCGGCTTCTGGCACTGAGGTCGAGAAGCAATAGTACATTTATCCCTCGGGGTATAGTACTATCGCCAATCGAGGAGTGCCTCCACTGATTCACTTTCAAAAAGGACATCCTATAGCGAATTCCCAGCATTGGGTCCTCGGATCAAGAAGTGTAATGGGTTTTCCATTTCTGGTCTGCCATTATCACATCTCGGGAGGAGTGCCGTTGCTGAGTCCTCGGGAATGGTCACCAGAGTTGACAGCTTTCTAGGTTAACACCCCGAAATGCACAAGACGCGCAAATCAGAACATCTCCCAAGAAAACCTCGTCTGGTTGTGGATTTCGTGTAAACCATACGTACCAACACGCTACATAGGCCACACTATTTTCCACTCTAGTCCTATGTGTACACTCAAACCTGTGTAATGGGCTTATCTCTCAGAATACCCTACCCACCAAACAGAAAAACCAGCACAGTCCAGCATAATAATGATATGTAATGCAGTAAATGCAGTAAAAACAGTAATACAACAAGATACAGTAAAGCAGTAATACTATAAACAACAATACAGTAAAACGGCCAAAAACAGCACTATAACTCCATAAAAACACCCAATGAAACAAAAACAGACAAGCGCTAGGATTGACTCTCTTAGGGAGAATATTTCCCCAGCAGAGTCGCCAGCTGTCGCTCCCGGGATTTTCATCCAAGTACAAACGCGAAAGTGGCGCGGAAACAGAGTCGCCAGCAATGTGTATTTATCCCAAGAGAGGGAAAGGAAACACTGCATAAACCTGGGGGAAAGGAAAAGCATGGTCTCACGACCAAGAGAAACGGGTAAGGGAGTCGGTTATGCGAAGGGAAGGTGTTAACACCCCACGCGTCCATCGTACTCGATGGGATCCACGCTTGCTGTCTCGATCAAAGGGTGTCGTCGTCTGGAGCTCCACTTCTCCTGGAAAGGAGAAGTAATGAGAACGGAAAAGAACGGAGAAACTAAGAAGAAAAGAAAAAGAAGTGACTCGGTAGGACATCCTCGAAGTCCTAGGCCTACGTATTCCCTTGGGAACAGGAAAATCAGAGTCAACGTAGTTCGGACACGAACTGGGGGAAAGGTTGCGCACCAAGACTTCGCCGTCTTGTGCCTACGTATCCTCAATCTAACCAGAAAGAGGAAATCAGAGCAGTCGTAGTTCGACTTAGCCAAGTCTGTGTTTTTTATGAGCGACGTTAAGTTCGCGTCCGACAGTTAGGGTCGATGCCTGTTTGCGATGAGACGGAAGTAACGTGCCCTTTTCTGAAAATGAGGTTTGGAATTTAACAATCCCGAAGGATAAAAGGTTTGAGTTTGTTTTGTGTTTTTTAGACCGAAGTGTTTTTGAAGTTAATTAATAACTTGCATTGCACCCAAGTCTACAACATAGGATCGAATGTCTCGCGTATCGACCCAAGACGGGACGCATGCTTAACATCCTAATAAAGTGAAGGCAGATCCCCCACTATTTCATTTCCCACATATAAGGCTCGTGCGCAATACATGTTAATCCTTTATTAAGTGTTTTATAAAAGATTATGAGATGAGAAGAGAAGACTCAAGTCGAAAAGAAAACACTAAAGGGAATCTAATTAGTTCCTAATGTTATTATGCACAAGTGGCCCTAATGGTTAAGCGTGGTTTAGAAACTTAAGTCTAAAAGAAAATAGAAGAAGAGTGAGTTCTAACTTACTTCAAAGATTGAAGTTAAGTTAAGAACTCAAAGGGATGAAAGCAATTAAATGTCAAGGAAGCATAAAATGTTTATCACAATCACAACTTGAAAGCTTAAAAGAGATAAGAAAAGAGGTTGTATGTGGGTGCTCTCCCACGCACTTGACTTACCATTAGCCCCTGAAAATGTTAGCTAAACAATTGAATATGAAAGCATAAGTGAAAGAAATCACACAAGTAAGCACCAAACATCTCATGAAATGAAATTATGAATCAAGCAAAGCCTAAGTCTAAAGAGAAGGGATCCTAAGTGTTAAATGACTTCTAAATTCAGTAGCATGTCTAATGAGGTTCAATTAAAGTTAAGGTACCTAATGAGATCAAACTATGTCAAGAAAGGTGCCAAAGATTCACACAAGTTCAAGTTATGAATTAAAGATGAAGTATGAATGTGTATGGCATACAAACATGAATGAATGCATGAAGAAATGTCAAAGTCCAAAGTGAATAACATATTACAATGCATATGAATGTAGATGAATGATCATACAAAGCATGATTGAAAGGATTCAAGAAGAGAAGACAAGATGGAAAGAAGTTCAAACATTGTTTAAGTTCACATAAGATGGCATACTTGTAATGCAAGTTATGAATGAATGATGAAACATGAACATGAATAGGGATGGATGCAAGTCAGTAGTGTATGATATGTATGATCATATTAGAATGCATGAATGGTGTCACAAAGATGCACACAAAACAAGTTGAGACATGTTGAAGAAGATGCACTCAAACTAGGTCAAAGTAGTTCACATAAGCAACAAACATTTATGAACCAAATTAAAATGACAAATGACCTATAATCTAACATGGATGACCTATAATGTCTAAGAAATTACCTATAAATGCTCATACAAGTTCTAATACAATGGCACAAATGCCTTCTAATCAAACAAAGTTAGAAGTTCAAGAGAAACACACACAAAGTGACTTATAATCACCAACGAGGCAAAAATAGAAAGAGACTTGGTAAAAAAAAATGAAATTGAATCACAAAGCACTTAAGTCAGAACCTAAACATGTATCAAAAGTTCATACAAAAATTCAAAGAGAACATAGGTGAAATGAAGGTTCAAAGTCACATTGAAACAAACCAAAAGAATGCACAAATATGAAGATCAAAATGCATGATAAAATGACCTTTAAAATATGAGAAAAATGTTTTTAGATGCCACAAGATGTTGTTTAGACATGGCAAAAAGAATGAGTGCAAACTGATTTTTGAACTATGCAAAATAAATGGATGAAGTTCATGTATCAAGAAAGAATCACTTTGAAAAAGAAATAAAAGGAAATTGCAAAAACATGAACAAAAAATCAAAAAATCAGAAATAAAAAATACGAAAAATTATTTAAATGTTTAAGAATGCTTCATGATTTTTTTTGGAATTTTTATGATGTATATGCTATTTTTAATAAAATAAAATTGAAACTATGTGAAAGATAAAATGAAAATATGAATGGATGAAGGAGGGGGTGCACAGATAGCAAATACCAAGTTCAAAATGTTTGGGCTCAGAAACAAGGGGGCGCAAAAAGCAAGAAAGCCTGGGTCCAGTTACACACTTCAGAGGAGGTATATGATATGGGATCAGTCAAAAATGTTGACTCAACACACACCACACGATGCAGTCCACAAGATCAATCAAGCAATGTAAGCAAATCAGAGGGATCTCAATGCACACACACCACAACTACCAAACACGCGCGCACATGAAACAAGTCAAAGTCAGTCAACTATGAGAGAGAGTCACTTGAGGAGTGCGTGAATCATTTATTCGCTGGCACCACATCATGCGTTGGATCAGACTAATCGTACGGCTGCGTTTTAATCTGATGTTAAACCCTAACAAAACCCTCACCGGCCGGAGAAGGACCTCCGGTCATCTTCTTTGGCCATCTCCGGTGACCGTAACAAATTCACAAGTCCAAAAATTCATAAAGCATACATCAAAAGAAATCTGAGCTCACACAGATCACGAATCCAACAATAGATTTCTCAAACAATGCATGAACAAAGAGAAACGATAGCAAACATATTGCCTTAACAAACTGAAATCACACCTCTAGGAGGTCTAAACTATCCAGCCAGTTCATTGATTGTTCATTAAGCATTAGTCAAGTGAAACAAAGCATAAATAGTTGAAGTTGAAGCAAAACCAGTTGAAGAATCTCAAACCTGGAAATCTGAAGAACTTGAATCAAATGGAAAACCAGAGGGGAGAACTTGAACTTGAGTTTCCTAAGAGCAAAATAAATGCTCTGAATCCTTGGATCTTGAAGAAAATAGATTGAGATTCGAATTGGAGAAGTTGCTACACTTGAGAATTCGATCTTACTTCTGCTTGTTCTTGATCAGAAGAGCTTGAGGATGAACAATTGATGAGGATCAAAGTGAAAATGTGTGAAGAATTCGTGTGAAAATCAGAGAGAACTTTGAGATGAATTTTGGAGTGAACGTGCAAAAAATGAGGTGTCTTTTTCAATTCTGTTAGGATCAGGCTTTTATATCCATGGTTAATGGTTAACCATCATGGTTGATGGTTAGAACCATGATTAAATGTGGTGGAATGAGAGTGAGGGGTGGCTGAACCAATTTGCAATATGAATTTGAAAGTGAGAGTGAGGAATTCGTGCAGTGTTGTTGATCATGTGTAGTGAAGCTCATGAAACTTACAATGAGGATGAGATTCATGATGTTGATGTATGATAATGGTATGACAATGTTGCAGCATTGCTTGACACATAAGTTTCTTGTTTTGCAGCATTTCCACATTGGTGCATAGTCATGTATGGCATGCATATGATCAGTGCTTGTCTCTCCAAATGAAGTAAATGTTGGCATGCGTGTTTTGTTGTGAACCTGAACCAAGGCAATGCATCACTCTTTCTATCTTGGCAGAAAGTAAACCATGGAAATGATGATGTTTAAAGATGAATTTCTCCCAGGTTAATACATGAAATGATGTGATTCTGGATGCAATGGAGAGAGGATATATGATGGAACATTGTTGTTGTTTGTACCAAGATGAGATGAGACCTCTAAGGCATTCAAAAGTGACAAGGAAAACACTTGTTCATGACTGGCTTCTTGGGCGTGTCAAGTTGTATCATGCATGGCATCATGGGAATATGGAATTCAGTGTTGATACCAATACTTTCAGCAACCATAACATCCAATATATTGATCAGATGAAAAATTGATAAACATGAACATTGTAGAGGGCATGAAGATGAACAAGATTGGTGTTCAACATTTTTTTCATTTGAATCTTTCTTGATGGAGAAAAATGGCTTGACATTTGGCACACCACGTGTTTGATGAAATTATGGCCGGGTGCCTTGGAATTACCTTGTCATGACCTGGTTTTTGCCTTGATTTTGTCAAACTTTGATTGATCATAACTCCTTCAATTTTGATCTAATGGAGATGTTCTTGCTATGGATTTGAAGCTTGAAATGTGAACTTTTGATAGGCCTCCCTAGCCCTTCCATTTGACTCTTGGATCATGGGGAAAGAAAGCCCCAAAGTGAGCTCCTCCACTTGACAAAACTTACCAAATTAGGAAACCCTAATTTCTATTTTTGGAAGCTTTTCACATTTTTTGATCTTTGATGATTCTTTCATTATTTCTTGACCAAACTCTCTCCAATGATCATGTTTGACATGAGGAACATGGATTTGACTTCAAAAAGTCAAGGGTTGACTTTTTCCTCTGCACAGTTGAATTTTCCCTAAATTTCCTAATTCTCAATCAATTGGTCAATTGAAACCCTTCCAAATCAAATTGATGGACCATTCTTCATCCTTAGACCCTTGAGGACATGTAGAATACCATGAGATCAAGTCTTGCCCAAGAAATCAGAAATAAACTGATTTTATGGAAAACCCTAGTTTTAAATCCTCAGTCTAGGATAAAATAGCACATCCTCCAAATCCAAATTCTTCTGAATATGTTGTATATATTTTCTAACAAATATGAGATATACCATTTGGAGGTGATAAAAGTTCAAGGATCTTGCCCATTGGGGCATTATACTCAAGAATTCCAAAACCATAGTCTTGCACTAGTTAGGATGGTGATCCCCTTGCATTCTCTTGTCAAGCTTGATCATATGATGAGGTGATGACCAATTAAGACCCCTTGAGACTCAAGGATCCTTGGATTTGGTTTAGACACCCTGATCCCATGCCAAATAACCAATGAAATGCAAATGATGATTATGCCAAAATGCCATGAAACATAAGCCAGTAGAAGCTAAAAGCAAGAGGGCAAATTTTGAGAGATCAAACAGGCAATTGGTTATCAAAGAATTAGGAGGTTTTCAGATTTGGTGGATTGTTGTAGAATTTATGAGGAGGATAGCAAAGCTCGTTCTACTCATTATAAGAGTGTGAATGAAAGGAAGGGAAAGCAACCGCTTCGTGGTGGTCCTTATGTGGCACCAGCTGACAAGGGAAAACAAAGGGATAATTTTGATAAAGGGCCTAGTGGGGGAGGTATGTATAATCCTCCGAGATGTTTTAAGTGTCATGACTTAGGACATCGTCAGTTTGAATGTAGAAAGGATATGAGGAAGTGTTCCAATTGCGGAGGTATAGGACATGTCGCAGCTGATTGCAAGAGGAATGTGGTGAAGTGTTTCAATTGTGGTGAACCTGGTCATGTTAGTACGAGGTGTCCGAAACCAAACCAAGCTCAAGCTGGAGGAAAAGTATTTGCATTGGCAGTAGCTCAGCCTACTAGTGCAGATCGTCTGATCAGAGGTACTTGTTTTATTAATAGTACGCCTTTAGTTGCTATTATTGATACCAGAGCGACTCATTTGTTTATTTCGTCTGAGTGTGCGCGGCGTTTGAATCTTTTGTTGTTGTTGTTGGGTGGAGAGATGGTTATCGATACTCCAGCATTGGGGTCGGTAACTACTTCTCTGGTTTGTTTAAGTTGTCCTTTGACCATTTATGGAAATGATTTTGCTATGGATTTGGTGTGTCTGCCGTTGGAGGGTTTAGATGTAGTTCTGGGAATGAATTGGTTACAGTTCAATCGAGTTCATATCGATTGTTATCATAAGTTAGTAATATTTCCTTCTCTTGAAGAAGACGAGGAATCAAGTTTCTTATCTACCAAAGAGTTGAAGAAAATTTTGGCGGATGAAGCTCAGTTGTTCGGGTTGTTTGCATCCTAGACCGTGGATAGTCAAGTTACAATTGATGTATTTCCAGTTGTGTGTGATTTTTCGGAGGTGTTTCCGGAGGATATTTCTGATGTGCCTCCAAAAAGAGAGGTGGAGTTTTCTATAGATCTAGTTCCTGGTACTAGCCCTGTGTCTATGGCACCATATCGTATGTCGGCATCTGAGTTAGTTGAGTTGAAGAAGCAGTTGAATGAATTGTTAGAAAAGAGGTTCGTGAGGCCGAGTGTATCTCCTTGGGGTACGCCAGTTTTATTGGTGAAGAAGAAATATGGAAGTATGCGATTGTGTATTGATTATCGCCAGCTGAATAAGGCAACGATTAAGAATAAGTATCCTCTTCCGAGAATTGATGATTTGATGGACCAGTTGGTAGGTGCGTGTGTGTTTAGTAAAATTGATTTGAGGTCAGGTTATCATCAGATTAGAGTGATGGAGGAAGATATTCAGAAGATGGCTTTTAGGACACGATACTGACATTACGAATATTTCGTGATGCCGTTCGGGGTTTCTAATGCGCCGGGAGTGTTTATGGAGTATATGAATCGCATATTCCATGAGCATTTAGATCAATTTGTTGTTGTGTTTATTGATGACATCTTGATTTATTCTAGGTCTCGGGAGGAACATGCGGAACATTTGCGTATTGTATTGCAAATTTTGAAGGAAAAGAAACTTTATGCCAAGTTGTCCAAGTGTGAGTTCTGGTTGTCAGAAGTGAGTTTTCTTGAGCATATGATTTCAGGTACTGGTATTGCTGTGGATCCATCCAAAGTAGATGCAGTTCTACAATGGGAGGCTCCTAGATCTGTTAATGAAATTAGAAGCTTTTTGGGTTTAGCTGGATATTATCGAAGATTCATTGAAGGCTTTTCCAAGTTAGCACTTCCTTTGACCCAGCTGACTTGTAAAGGTAAGGCGTTTATTTGAGATATTAAGTGTGAGGAAAGTTTTAGTAAGCTGAAGAGAAGATTGACTACAGCTCCGATTTTGATCTTACCGAATCCTAGTGAACCGTTTGTGGTGTATTGTGATGCGTCTTTGAGTGGTTTAGGTGGAGTGTTGATGCAAGAAGGTAAAGTTATGGCTTATTCTTCGAGACAATTGAGGGTTCATGAGAAGAATTATCCTACTCATGATTTGGAATTAGCTGCAGTGGTTTTTGTATTGAAAATTTGGAGACATTATCTCTATGGTGAAAGATTCAAAGTCTTTAGTGATCATAAGAGTTTAAAATACTTGTTTGATCAGAAAGAGTTGAATATGAGGCAACGGAGATGGTTGGAATTTTTGAAGGACTAAGATTTTAGCTTGCATTACCATCCTGGTAAGGCTAATGTGGTAGCCGACGCGTTAAGCCGGAAATCTTTGCATATGTCTGCTTTGATGGTTAAAGAGTGGGGACTTTTGGAAGAATTTAGAGATTTGAGTTTGGTGTGTGAAATGACATCTGATAGCGTGAGGCTTGGTATGTTAAAAGTCACTAATGATTTTCTGTTAACCGTTAGCGAAAAACAGAGGCTGGACGTGAAATTTGTTGATTTGATGACGGTTGGAGGTAAAGGTGTGAATGGTGACTTTAAAGTGGATGATCAGGGTGTTTTGAGATTCCGTGGTAGAATTTGTATTCCTGATGATTCGGAATTGAAAAAGATGATTTTAGAGGAAGGACACCGGAGTAGTTTGAGTATACATCCGGGAGCTAATAAGATGTATCAAGATTTGAAGAAGATCTTTTGGTGGTCCGGATTGAAGAGGGATGTGGCTCAGTTTGTTTATGCGTGTTTGACGTGTCAGAAGTCAAAGGTAGAACATCAGAAGCCTAGTGGATTATTGCAACCGTTGGATTTTCCCGAGTGGAAATGGGACAACATTTCTATGGATTTTGTGACAGGGTTGCCGAATACTCAGAGGGGACATAATTCCATTTGGGTGATTGTGGATAGGCTGACTAAATCGACGCATTTCATTCCGATTGACATCAGTTTTTCTTTGGAGAGGTTGGCTGAGATTTATATCCGTGTGATTGTGAGATTTCATGGTGTTCCGTTGTGTATTGTATTAGATTGAGATCCGAGGTTTACTTCCAGATTTTGGGAAAGTTTGCAAAAGGCGTTAGATTCCAAGTTAAGATTGAGTTATACTTATCATCCTCAGACGGATGGTCAGACCGAGAGAACTATTCAGTCATTGGAAGATTTGCTGAGAGCTTGTGTTCTTGAGCAAGGTGGTGCTTGGGATAGTTATCTTTCGTTGGTTGAGTTCACGTATAACAACAGTTTTCATTCGAGTATTGGAATGACACCTTTTGAAGCGTTGTATGGAAGAAGATGTCGAACGCCTTTGTGTTGGCATGAATCTGGTGAGAGTTCGGTGGTTGGACCGGAGTTAGTTCAACAAACTATGGAAAAGGTGAAACTTATTCGTGAGAAGATGAAGGCTTCTCAGAGTAGGCAGAAGAGTTATCATGATCGAAGGAGGAAAAATCTTGAGTTTCGAGAAGGCGATCATGTATTTTTGAGAGTTACACCGGTGACGGGTGTTGGACGTGCATTGAAGTCGAAGAAGCTTACTTCTTGGTTTATTGGTCCTTATCAGATATCTGCGAGAGTGGGTGTTGTGGCTTATCAGGTGGCGTTGCCACCGAATCTTTCGAATTTACATGATGTGTTCCATGTTTCACAGCTTCGGAAGTATGTTCTGGATCCGTCGCATGTGATTCCGATGGATGAGGTTGAGGTAAGGGAGAACCTTACGGTTGAGGCATTACCGGTGAGGGTTTTGGATCGCGAGTTGAAGCGGTTAAGGGGTAAAGATATTGCGCTTGTGAAAGTAACGTGGGGAGGCGCTGCTGAGGGCAATTTAACTTGGGAGTTGGAGAGTCGGATGCGGGAATCGTATCCGGAGTTGTTCGTCTTAGGTAATATTTTCGAGGAAGAAAATTTGTATGTGGGGGAGAGTTGTAACGCCCCGATTTTTGTTAGATTTATTTAATCGAGTCGATTTAATTATTTTTGTTTTTATATTATTTTATTCTTGGTTTTTATTTGGTAAATATGTTATGTTTATCGTTATTATGTTTTATCGCGTTTTGGGAATGTTTGAGAGGAATTGAGTGTAGGGGTATTTTGGTCATTTTGCTTGGTTAGATATTATTGTTTTTCATAAAATAGAAACTTAGAGACTAGAAAGAGAGAAAAGAAAGAGAAGAGAAAAAGAGAGTGAGAAGAAGAAAAAGCATAAAAACTTGGAGTGGAAGAAATTGATTCAACCGACACTTCGAAGAACGATTAATCGGGTAAGGGTGTGAAACTCGATTACTATATGCTTGTGTATGAATATGTATGTGTGTGTTTGAATGTTCTCTTGCTTTTCATAGTTTTTCAATTCTAGGTTGAAATGAGAAAAATGAATAGAAATCGATGTTTTCACGGTCGAAAATCGATATAAACTGTGTTGAATGATCACACTATGCATATGAACATTTGTTGATACTTGTTATGCTGTTTGGAACTGATTTGAGATGAAAATGGTGATTTTGGGAAGGACTGTCGAAGGGTTATTTTTCTGGAAATCTCAGTGCGCGCTTAGCGCGCAGACGCCCGCTTAGCACGGTCTGGAGAATTTACAACCTCTCCAGGCAGTGAGGAGCCCGCTTAGCGCGGGGTGGAGCCCGCTTAGCGCGACCTGGAGCAAAATAAAATAAAATAGTTTTTCTAAAATCCATAACTTTTGATCTGTAACTCGGATCGAGACGTTCTTTGTACCGTTAAAAAGCTAATGAGATGTTCTTTCTTATAAAAATGGTTTTAAGATTAGTGGCCGATTTAATTGTGTCGGGAATTTGGAAACGCGTCATTTTGTCGACTTTTATCGTCGTAATTGTGTGCGATTGATGTGTTATCATGCGTTATATTTTTGATATATAACATATAGCTTGTGTGCTGTTATATGATGTGAATGCATGTGATGAAACGTTGTGATGATGGTTTGTGGCCTTATGGCAAATAAATGCATTGTTTTTGGTTTGATTGCAATGCATGATTATTGATGTTGAGATGGTTCACATGGTTATATATGTATATGCATTTGATTGTCGTGAGTCATTAGTATGCCATGCATCATGATATGCGCCATGTGATGTCGTGTGCCCTTGTGGGGTGTGAGCGACGAAACGATTCCAGAGGGAATATGCTATGACGATCGTGTGCCTTATACAAAGAGGACCTAAAGCAACGTTATAGACGATCATGTGCCTTATACAAAGAGGACCTAAAGCGATCGGATCGTGTGCCTTATACAAAGAGGACCTAAAGCGATCCATAAACGTCGTGTGCCTTATACAAAGAGGACCTAAAGCGACGAGGAACATCATTTGCCCGACGGGGAGTTACACTAAGTAACAAGCGATGATTCCAATAATTCCTGAGTGAATTAATGATGTTGAGAATGATGGATGGAATGGTACCACATGTATAAAATTGTTGTGTCGGTCTCTGTGCATATACATAAGTCATGAATGGATTAATTATGTGTGGGAATTTGTGAATGAGATTGATGAGTGGATATATATATATATATATATATATATTGGTGATAAATGTATTGAGCATGATTGATATGCCTTTGTGATGGATGTATGAGTTATGAATTGTTTTGTTTTATATTTGAACTATGGTGTACGTTGTGGTGAGAATGTTCTGCATGCATATTTCATGTTATTACATAATTGTATGCAATTATATTATTATTGTGTTTCTCACCCTTCTGCTGTTTTGAATGCTCTATGAGGCATTGCAGATTAGATGTTGGAGGTCTGTTTGTGAAGATTATGTCTTCATTCTTTTGTCGGTCGGCTCTGATATGTAGCACCGGGTAGTCGGGGAGGTCGTTATGGAATTATGTGTATATATATCTTTTTGGATTGTACATGTATGACTCTGTATATGATAGATAAACTTTTATGTTTATATAGGAGATTTCAGTTGCAGATTTTCTGCTTTTATTCTGTATCTGAATTGTGGGTGTTAGGAACCGAGTTCCTCTGTTTATGTTGCTACCTGGTTGTTGCATATCTATATGAGCATATTGTTATATTTCATTATTATGATGTGACGCTCCCGTCTATGCCATGAATGTTTTAATTATACTCTGATTATTTGTTATCGCTTTAATTACTCAGGGTAATTGGGGGTGTTACAGCATGCACGTCGATAATCAGATTCACCACTGTGGAGATGCCCCATAATGACCATGTCAAACTGCAGTTTAGAAGGCTTTAAAATATCCCAGATCCCGCGACTGACCTCTGTCAATCGTACCAACTAAAAATTAATGAAGAATGGAACTTTGTCAATTTAAAGGACTTTGCTAAATCTGAGTGTCGTAAATGGGAGGAACCGTCGTGACCATGTCTTACGTGACCCTATAATGCCAACCCCCTCCAGACCAACTAATACTTATATGGCTTGGTACAGATTGGTTGCAACCGAGTTTGTCTTCGAAGAGAGGTATCTATACGATCCACGATAAACCACTTACACACATGAAGCTTGAACGTCTACCCCCCCCAAAAAATTACCAGACATGTTACTCACAACCCCCTACCCAAAAAAATTACCGATCCACAAACACACAAAACCACAAACAAAATATGCCAGACACCCAACCATAATACCAAGAGCGTCCCCATATCATCACCAATAAAATGACTATTATCAAGACACCAAATCGCATATGCAACCAACATAACATCAAGATATAGCCAAAACATCCAAGGAACATGTTCTGGACTGGGCTGGAGATAGCCCACCATCAGGCACGACCCAACCCAGCTCCGCGTCGGGGAGGGCCCAACACAAAGGCCAAATCAACCATCATCGTGGGAGGAAACATTCCTCACACGTCCTCCCCGCGTTCTCCACGTGCTCCCCACGCAGGGACACCTCACCAACTGACCTGCACCTTTCACGGGGCAGTTGACCCAGGACAAAGACCATGTGTTGGTCTTCCCTACTACCACGTAGGATCCTGGAAGTCATCCGTAATGGGCCTGGTTATTCAACCAACAATAGATGCCCATTGGCCCAGCACTGATGACACATTATAAATACCCTCCTCTGCAGGAGAGTCAGGTATTCTAATTCATACTCGCTTTCTGTACTTGCTCTCTCTCTTTCGCTCTAAACCTCACTTTGGCATCAGAGTGTCTTGCAGGTACAACTCCTCCTCTTCTCCACCACCGATGAATTTGGAGCTCACGACTTGTTGCTGGCCGCTGAATATTCTTTTGATCTCGATAAGATCAGTGGAGCCGTCTGTGGGAACTTTTCTCCCCCGTCTTTTCTTTCCGTGAAACTTAAAGACCAAAGCAACCTTTCAACTTCCTAACAATCATTATGGCCGATACACACGCTGAAGATCATGTTCAGGAAACCGCTTTCGCTACCGGCGGTGACCATGACAACAACGAAACTACCGTTGCTGAAGAGGGTGACCCCGAACACAAACTCACCGCCTCTCCCTCCTCTGATGATGCGGCCTACAAATCCTTCTAACATCAACCCTTTGAGAATCCTGGAGTTTTTCAACCAATTCCCGTACCACGTGCCGCCAATCCTACCACGGTGGCCTTGTTCGCGGCAATGAACCAGACCAACTTCATGATTTTCCAGCAGAATGAGCGGATTGGAATGCTGGAGAAAGACTGTCAATCACGCTCTCCCCCGCGGAGACACCGCCGACCTGACCCTCGTAGCCCATCCCCACGACGACGAGACACCCGTCCACATTCTCCCTTGCAGAAACACCAATGGGATGAGTCTCGAAGCCTCTCCCAGCAACAACCTGGGCATCTCCCGCGGCTAGAGAGACCACAACCTGCGATTACGTAGAAGCGTGATCGCACTCCTCCCCACGGAGAGCGGCGCTCCCTGGCTCCCAAACAAAGCAAAGTTGGCGGGCAACCGCATAAGTCAAAAGGTCGACCAAGAAACTTGTCGCGCCACAGCAGAAGCCCTCGGTACGACCACTCCCTGTCGCGCTCACCAGTCCGAAGCGATGAAGACGACCCCCGCGGTCCATTATCCTAAGCAATTATAGAGACTTCCTTCCCTGTCGGGATGGAAAAATCGCCGAGTCTGGCGACCTACGATGGCACGACGGACCCAGATGATCACATCGAGAACATCGATGCGATTCTCGACTATTGTAATGTTAGAGGTGCCATCAAATGCTGACTCTTCCCCACAACTCTAAGGAAGGGTGCCATGGCATGGTACAAAAGCCTCGATTGTGAGTCCATCACCTCCTGGATCTGAAAACGAAGTTCACTGGGCATTTCACTGCCTCTCGACGACACCCGAAATCAGAGGCGTTGCTTAAGGCCATCATTTAGGGGAAGGACGAATATCTCTGAGACTACATAGATAGGTTCAATCGAGAGGCCGTCCAGATCGCCACGACTGACCGGATGAAGAGATACATGCTCAGGCGTGGGTAACGCCCCCGCAGCGACTTCGCCAAAGCAGTTGCCATCGAGACACCCCATTCGCTGGCCGACCTCCTCCTTAAGGTCCAGGCCTACATCCAATACGAGGACAGAGAGGCCTCCAACAATGCGCGTGACTCGCACAACCAAGAGAACACCAAGGTCTCGAAGCACGACGACTCTGTGGCTCCTCGACGAGGCGGGGAGAAAAGGAGAGATGATAAGCCCCACGACTCCCACGAATACAGGGGACCAATAAGCCATTTCGTTGAGTACACGTTGTTGAATGCTCCCCGCGAGCGCATCCTGGCCGAGTGTATAAACTCGGATTTCCAAAAGAGTGGGGTTCGTTTCCCCAAGTCGACGCCCCCTAAACCGAACGTCAACAAATCCAAGTACTGTCGGTTCCACAAGAGCCCCGGACACGTCACGGAACCGATCGCTTTTTGATTATCTTTGAGAACTTGAACAAGTTTCCTCTCTTCATGGCTGGTCAACGAATTACTTATGATGACAGGCTTTCTGCATTCTTCATTAAGAAAAATATACTTCAAATGTTGAGATAACATTTTTAACTCTAGCTTGTCATTCTTTTGTATGGATTCCTTTTTCAATTGTTCAATTCTTGTATCTTTTGTGGGAATTTCCTTTGTTGTGTCAAGTTCTATCAAACACTTGTTGATTTCTTTTTCTTCTTCTGGATTGAGAAAGTTGAATGCATCTAAAAGGGCTCATTCTAGAGGAGCTGATATATGTGTTTATTGTTGCACATTTTGAATAGCTTCATCAATTGCATCGACCCTAAAACAAGCTCCTTTGTCCTTGTAGTGTTTCATTGCTTCGAAGAGGTTAAAACTAACTTCCTCGTCTTGGATGCGTACTTTCTTCAAACCGTCATCGATATCAATCATCATACGTGCAGTTTTCATGAATGAACTACCCAAAATGAGTGGTACATAATCATCTTCCTTAATATCTATGACGACAAAATCAATAGGAAAAAGAAATTTATCTACCTTGACTAGAACGTCTTCGGCGATTCCGGCTGGCTTTGTGACTGATTTGTCGACCAGCTGCAGAGTCGTTCTTGTAGTTTTCATGTCCAAGTCACCAATTCGTTTTATTACCGAGAGTGGAATAAAATTGATACTTGAGCCAAGATCAATTAATGTCTTTCCCACGTTTATGTTTCCAATGGTAACAGGTAACGTAACTCTTCCAGGATCTTTCTCCTTTTGCGGAAATGTTCGTTGTATTATCGCACTACAGCTTGGGTCAAGGTGAATTATTTCTTCATTCGTAATCCTCCTTTTCTTGGTAAGGATTTCCTTCATGAATTTTTCATATGTCGGCATTTGTTCGAGGGCTTCAGCAAATGGAATGTTGATTTGTAAGCGTTTGAAGATGTCCAAAAACTGAGCATATTATCTTTCCTTATCTTTCTTTGTTGGAGCATGAGGGTATGGCAGATTTTGTGTTTGTGGAGTGATCATTTTCCCTTTGTCTTCTCTCCGATTCCTCCGTTCATCACATTTATTTTTATTCTTTTCAACTACTTCCTTATTTTTTTCTTCTTCCCTCTCTTTTTTCTCTTTCATTTCTTCTTGTTTTTCTCTTTTTTCAATAATACTTTCCTCTCGGTCATCACTACCACTTGCTTCTGGATTGATGATTCTACCACTTCGTGTAGTTATTGATTTACAATGTTCCTTTGGATTCGTCTGAGGGTGGCTGTGAAGGTACCTCATTGTTGATCTGCTAGTTGCTTTACAATTTGTCCAACTTGTGTTTCCAAGTTCCTCATCGAAGCATCCGTATTCTTTTGATTTGTGATGGATAATTGCATGAATTGGTTCAATGTTTCTTCCAATTTGGAGGTTCTGTCCGCTGAATTGTATGTTGCGATTGTTGATGAAAATTTTGATATTGGTTGGGCCTTTTGATGCTCTTGTTTCTTGCCTCCAGCCTTGACCATAATTGGCATTATTTACGCATTGATAGTTTAGATTTCCTTGGTATGGTGCTGGCCTTTGTTGATTCCCCATGTAATTAACCTCTTCATTCATTGGAGGGCAAAAACCTGTTGGATGGTCACTAGTGCATAGCTCGCACAACTTGTTATGGTTTGTTGGCCGATCTGTACATTTCTTTAAGCTGTTGTGGAAGTTTGGACAGCTGCTTAGTTAATTCTTCTGCTGTTTGAGTGAGAAGTTTGTTTTGTGCCAGTATTGCATCGTTTAGGCCTAACTCTAACAGTTTGGGCTTCCTTTGTGCAGTTCCTCTATTATATTGAACTTGATGGTCATTAAGATCCATACAATTGATGATGGACACTGGTTCTTCTGTACTTTTGGATAGTAACGAACCACCTACAGTTGCATCAAGTAGAAGCTTTGGTTGTGGTTGTAATCTGTTGCAGAAGATGTGGATTTGTGTGAGTTCATCAAAACCATGATTCAGACATTTCTGTAGCATAGATTTATAACGTTCCCATGCTTCACATAAAGTTTCTGTTGCACTTTGAGCGAATGCGGTTATTGCTGTTTTGGCGTCCATGAATCTGTTGTGTGGAAAGAATCTATTCAGAAAGTTTTCTTCCATGACATTCCAATTGGTCATGGTTTCAGTGGGTTGGTCCAGATACCAATCCTTTACTTTTCCGATCAAAGAGTGCGGAAAGAATCACATGCAAACTGCTTCTTCTTCTGCTTCAGGTGCTCCCAAAGTACTAGCCAATTCATAGAACTTGGTGAGGTGTGTGTATGGATCCTCATGATCTAGGCCTGCAAAAGGATTTGCATAAATGATCTGCAGGAATCCTGTTTTCATTTATGCTTGTTGGTTGGTTGGATTGTTGGTGAGTCGACCCAATCGTCTTGGGCTACTTTGACAAGGTCCTCCATTGACAACTTCAGGTCCACCTTCTGCCATGGTTTCTTTTGTTGAATGAGTTGATATGGAAGCTCCTTTCCTTTGAGACTTATGTTTTGCTAGCTTCTTTTGCTTCTTTGTTTATCTTTTGTTTTTTCGGATTGTTCTTTCAATCTTGGGATCAAAAGGTAGTAAATCTTCCGATTTTGTACCTCGCATACACAAAGCTTGCAATTTCCAACCAATACAATGTTAGGAAAAGGGTAAGATAAAGAATATAGAAAAGATATATACATCTTTTAACAAATGTACAAACTTAAAAAGATATCAATATTCGTTTTGTTCATAATATCTAAATGCCAGTCCCCGGCAACGGCGCCATTTTGATGTTGAGTAAATCAAAAGAAGTATTTAGTATCGTATCCACAGAGACCGACGCGATATTACCAACTTTTCAAGATAATCGTTATCGTTTTCAAGTTACGTTTGTCAAATGGTTTGATTAAAGTAATGGAATTAAAAATCGTAATTTGATAAAATAAAGTTTAATTAATAAGAAAACTTGTCGGGATTGGAATTCCTCTACTGTGCACACATGTCTTTGATTGATTCTTCATAAAACAAACTTGCTTTTTCATTTCTTATCTTCATTAATTCACTCACAAATTGGCATATGTCTATGCGTTTGTTTAGATTTCAATCGGTTTAGTTTAATCAACAATTTCTCAATCTATTAAACGAACCGATCGTATTAAGGACTGAATGTTGCTTATGAAAGTTAAACCTTAATTTTATGTCTAGAACGTAGTGTTTAACCAATTATAATCTTAAAACATGGTACGAATGTATTTCCCAATCATAATTCGTATCCAAAGGTTTGATTGATATAATTAATATATAATCGATAATCATGAATAACATAGTTTCATTAAAGAAATAATCAATAAAGATACATACGATTACGGTATACTCCTTCCTATCCTAACAAGAGAAGAGTTAGTTATCCATTGTCATGGTAACTTGTACAACAAGGTAGAATTGGAGATGACTTAGCATCAAGGATGATGTCTCGATTCTTGATGCGAACCCAGCTCGATTCTCTAATACTCTCCTCTTACAAACTAATACAACTGTTTATTACAATATATGTTTATTTCTTTCTGTGATGATGATTCTCAAAATTTTTCTACTGCACCCCTTTTATACTGGTTGAGTTGAGGCACTTTTGCTATGCGAAGTTCTGCTCGCTATGCGAAGTGACCTTGCTTAACCATGAAGAACTTTTAAACCGCCCCTAGGAACCGCAATACTTCACTACACGAAGTAAAGTTCGCGTTGCAAACTTTCCTCGCGTCTATCACTCGAGCGAAACTTAGTGCTTTTGCTTCTGTTTCTCACTTTGCTATGCGAAATAACGTTCGCGTCGCAAAGTTGCTTTTGCTTCCTCTCGCGCCTATCGCTTCAAGCAAAGTTTTGAGATTTTGATTCTCTTTCTCTTTTGTTGTTGCTTGCTTCCTCTTCACGTTGCGACCTTCGCGTAGCGAAGTATTTGCTCGCGATGGAAAAGTTGTAGGGCATGACTTCTTTTTGCTTGAAGTTGATTTGTTCCTTAGTCCTTTCCTGCATAAACACAACCATTTCAAGAGTAACACATTCTTGGGTTATGGTTAGTCAAGTTTCATCATTTTGAGTTCATGGAAGTGACCAATTGTCAAGTTTTGACTAAAGATTTGTTAGCTATTTGAACCTCAATCACGTTGTCGTACCAGTAAGCCAGAACACCCAGCTCGCGATGGGAAGTTCACACCGCGAAGCAAAGACCTCGACCGAGATCTTAGCTCTGATGTCGATTGGAAGCCAACTTCGATCACTCGACCAGTTCCCTACAAAGTCGATCACCAACTCCGTCGAGCAAGGGCCCCCAGACACTTGGTGAAAACAATGTTACAAGCATGAATATCATCAAGCAAAACATGTAAAAGGCATACACACATGGTAAAAAGACAGTTATATTTGGATTATGAATCAAACATTCAAGTATAACAAATGGGCAGGTGTAATACCCTAAATTTTGACCACTAAGATTTCCCATCATTGTGCAAATCATCAGCACAATATGGATGTACCTTTGTACCTCATTAGTCTCCCCAAAGATGGGTGAGCATCCACTACAATCAAAATTAGGGTTTCAAGCCCTCTCATAGTTCTCAGACAAAGGATCAATCAAGAAATGACATGATCTTCAACTTTTCTAACCTCCCAAGTAACTACAAAGGATCAAAAGGACTCCCACTTCAAGGATTAAGCACAAGGATGCTCTCTTCTAGGTGGATCAAGCCTCAAGATCGCCAGTGTCACTAAATTAGGGAATTTGGTCGACCAGGGCCTCCAGATGGAAAATTTTCATCTGGGCACAAGGCAATGATCCAAAACATTACCTAATATACTTCATGGAACCTCATGAACCCATGCATCAAGTCAATTTTGCCTCAGGGGACGCATTCATCAAAAATCAGGAATTAGGGTTTCTTGACCTAATTCACCCCTAAGTTGACTTTTGGGACAAACCATGAGCCAAGACCTCAAGACATGATTTGAGGGTCTCTAATATACCATATTGATCCATTTGGAACAATGGATTGATCCAAGAAGTTTGAGCAACAAGTCTCAATTTCATCTGCACCACAATTAGGGTTTTAAGAGAAAAGTCAACTGTAACTTTGACTTTTGACCAAGACATGCTCCCAAACCCTAATACATGATTGAATATACCCTATGACACCCATGGAACATGTCCATCAAGTTTGATTTAGGTCAAGGACATGATTTCCTGAAGAATTGCACAGTTTGGAATTCATCTGATAAAAAGTCAACTGTGCACAAAAGTCAACTTTGACTTTTTGAGATTTTTCACCAAAATGGATTTTTAACCCTAAAATGATGTTAATGCATGATTTGAATCATCATTCATCAAGAAAAATCAAGAAAAGTGAGATAACTTGTAAAAGGGGTAACCATAAAACTTAGAAATTTTTCTAAGTTAAAAATAAAGTGGCAAAGGTACCAACTTTGGAGGACCATAACTCCTAAACCACAAGGCCATTTTTTCTCATCCAAAGATGGATTTGTAGCCCTCATTATCACCTACAAAAACTTCAACTACAAGTCATTCCAATTCATTAAGGATTTTGAGTTATGGAGTGATCAAAGTGGCTGAAAAGTGAAAATGTCACTTTTTCCAACACTTAGTGAAATTTTCACTAAGTCAGATTCTGCCTCACTTTTTGCCAAATGTAGGGGGATTTTTCACTTGGAATCAAAAGAGATCAAAACCAAACTTGTTCAAACAGTTGTTGTATCATGTAAGAGCTTTCCAAAATGGCCAAGAACATTGCCAAATTCAACTTACACCATGAGATATGACATTGGCAAGTTGCCTTGCTAAAATCTGTCAAGGCAAGGCAGAATTTGCAACTTTGGTCGATTTGCCAAAATCAGCCAAATTCAATTGCTCCTATCCACTTGGACACCTCAGAGGATTGAATCTAAAGGGGACAATCACTGAGCCAAGCCTCCAAAGTCCATGGAACAAGAAATAACATGTTGAACCTAGAATGGCCAAAATAGGGACAAGACTTCAAATTTGGAATGAGGCATTCAATGGAACCATCAAGGTGGCATGGACTGAGCCATTCTCATCTGAAATCAGTCAAGACTTATCCAAGACCAAGGGGACCATAGCTCTTTGCCCTAACCTCTAGTCAATGGCTAGAGGAGACTTGCATTTCCATTGGCCAACATTGAGGAAACACCTGCTGCAGTTGCCATTCACTGTGGATCCCAAAACAAACTTGCTCTACTATAAATAGAGCTCAATTGTGGTCAGTTTGAGTACACCAAAGCCATCTAACAGATGTTTTCCTCAAAATCTCTTCTTTCACTCCAATTTTGCCTTCTAAGGCAAGTCACTATCGGGTTTTGAGTTTGAGAGCAATTCCAATCAAACCAATCACTCACACACCTCACATACATCACATATGAGCTGATCAAACACTTAGATTACTTCTGAAACATCAATTTCACAAAATCAACAGCTGGTTGCTCAAGGTTTTAACCAAAGTGCAGCTAAGGTACCACAAAATGATCCAGCCAATTTCAATCAAGTCCAACCATCCAAACACAATCCATAGGGTGTAGGGAAGCTGTTCAGATCATCACAACTCATCTGTAACACCTCCAAATCAAAAATCACTTTGAACTTGCTGTCACGACTTGGAGGTAAGCACATACTTGGTCATCTCTCAATCTATGCATATTTCCTCGCACAATAATTTGGCCATATGTTCATAATCATGCATGGAATGTTTTCCCTCAATTAATTGCATTGTTTGAATCGTGTATCAAAAATCCTAGCCTTCATGCAGAAATTAGGTTTCTTGAGGTCTCTTCGTGATTTCTTGTTGTATGTTTAATTTAAATGAAATTAAAGTACATAGACATGATCGTGAGGTTGAGACGAGCATAATGATATGTGGATTGCATGATATGATTACGTATTCATGGAGATTGGATAGAAAATGCAAATCTGAGAAACCAAGAACACGCGCGTGTTCTTCAGCTTGTTCTTGGCGCCATTTTTAGAAATTCAAATATTTGAATTTTGTGATTTTGTTTAATTGATTCAAAAATTAATTTCTCTCTGAGTTTTAATGATTTTGAGTTGATTCTTTTTTTAATAATTCACAAAAATATTAAAATATTTTATTTTCACAAAAAATCCCAAAAATATTATTTATTTCATATAATTGATATTTTTGCAAAGAATTAATATTTTAATTGTTTTTGACATTTTAAATATTTTTTCTACATTGATTTTGCAACTTTTAATGCTTTCTAATTATTTTGTAGGTCAATACTTAATTTTTGAAGCATTAATCCAAGATCACAATTTGTTTTCCATGTGTTAAACAATTTTTGATCATTTTAATTGAATTTTTATTCAATAAAATACATTTTGAAAACAAATTAGGATTTTGGATTAATTCAGCCCTCATAAATCATTTTCAAAACTTTTTGGGCCTCTTGAGAGAGTGTAAGACCCATCCCCCCTTGTACAAAAACTTTTTTGGGCTCACTCATTGTATAAGTCCCTCTGTACAAGTAAACGGCGCGATCGTCGCCCGTTTAAAATAAAAAAAATCATCTGGGCCTCTCCTCGAGCTATAAGACCCATTCAAAACTTTTGGGCCTCTATTAGAGTGTAAGACCCAATCCCCCTTTTAACCAAAACATTTTGGGCCTCACTTATTGTATAAGTCCCTCTGCGTTAAAAGAAAACCTCGGCGCGATCGCCATTTTAAACAAAAAATCATTTGGGCCTACCCTCGTGTTATAAGCCCCTCTCTTTTCTTTAAACCTTTTTTGGGCCTCTTGAGAGAGTGTAAGACCCATCCCTTTGTACAGAAAACCTTTTTGGGCCCCAGTCACTTGTATAAGTCCCGCTGTACAAAGTCAAACAGTGTGCTCACTGATAAAACCCTGGGCCTCTCCTTGAGCTGTAACCCCCAAATCTTTCTTTTTCAAAGCACTTTCTCCTTTGATTTTGAATATACTGTTGTTTTCAATCTTTCTTTGTTGAACAACTAACCAAACAGCATGGAAGCACTACAACCGAGTAAGTGGTTATCGCTTTCATTTACTGCTTTCATATTATAAACTGTATTGTGGGGCTGCTCACTGTAAGTCTCCTTTCATAAACTCATATCTACTGTGTAATAATAGTATAGATATTTCGAGTTTCCCCGGCAACTACGTCTAGAACTAGGTGACGCCGTTTCATTTATTCGTAGAAATAGACGCCTAGATCCCCAATAGGAGCACCAGATACAGTCTTCTCTTCGGCTGTCCTCCTTAGGAATCATCAAGAAGCTCTACTCCCCAAGATGAATGTATTCTCCGTGAATGGCATCTTTGAGTTTCTTCCAAATTCTCGAACTTTCCTGACTTGATCTATTCCTTGTGGATAGCTTGCCTTGAATGTCTCGGGGTTTGGGTACCCACTACGGTCATAATCTTGGACCTTAACTAAGGAACCCTCTTTAAAAGCTAAAAGTCACTAGATAGTAAACCTCGCACGTTTACCAGTGGTTTTTATCTTTAAAAGAGTTATCTCTCCTAATGGAAAGGAGATGATAGACCCACGGGCTTCTTAAAAGCATCGGCCTCCTCTTGGCCATTATTCAAGGACACTACGGCTTCTTAGAAGTATTCACAGCCTCCTCTTAGGCTTCGTATAATGATCTCTTCCTCCGGGAATGATAGCCTCCTCTTGGGCTTCGTACAAGGACCCGTCGGCTTCTTAAAAGTTTCCAGCCTCCTCTTGGGCTTCGTACAAATTGTCCCGACGACCTCCTAGAGGTATAGGAACAGAACCTAGTCATCCTCATAGAACAGTCCTTTCATAGAGTCTACTACTGTTTCTCAAAGCATAGTACAAAAGAAAAAAAACTCTAGACTTGGACAGTCTAACTTCCTTGAGTCTCAAAGACATTCTCAAGTGACCCCTTCGTTAAATAGGAAGGAAACCCGCAGACTCGGACAGTCTCAATACCCTTTGGATTTCCCGTTTCCTCAAAGAGAAGGAAATATCCCTGATCCTCAGATCAAATCCCTAAGTACATTGTTGCTCATATAAGAACCAAATTTCTCTTTTAAAATCAGTATATTGGATCTGTCACTCAACTGAAACAAACCTTTAGCCTCCATCTCCGGCTTCGTACGAGATACAAAAACACTCTCTTGTTGAGTATCAAAGACTCCCTCATAGAGTCAAACAAACAATAGCCTCTATCTCGGGCTTCGTACGAGACACAAAGACTCTATCGTCGGGTCAAAAACTTTTAGCCTCTCTCTCGGGCTTTGTACAAGACACAAAATAGCCTCCTCTTAGGCTTTGTATAATGATTTTCCTAGCGGAAATTAGCCTCCTCTTAGGCTTTGTATAAGAAAACCACTGGTTGATCCAATCAACCTTTTAGCATCAAAGTTGTGCCTCGTTCACAGTACACAAACATCAACAACTCCTTTCCCTTCATCTAATCATTGTAAGTAGCAAGCCTCTGGATCATCGATATCCATGCCACTGTCCCTCTTTTAGCATGAGAAATTCCTAAGGAAAGATGGCATTGCTCTACACTGAGTTAAAGTCTTCTCCTTCAGGTTAAAACCATTTCTTCGGAAATTATGGCATTGCTCGGATCCGCGAATCCCAGTTAAAGTAATTCTCCTTCCCCCTCTTTAGAGATGACAAATTCTCTCTAAAGTCGAGGTCTTTCAGCTTCACGTCTTGGGCTTTAAACAAGACACAAATAGACCTTTCAGCTTCACATCTTGGGCTTTGAACAAGATACAAACCACCTTTCGCTTCACGTCTTGGGCTTTGAACAAGACACCAAAACACCAAAAACATCCATTTCCTCCCATAGAATAGGAGGAACTACGAATGCTCTGATTTCCCTGTTTCGGTAAATGGGAATACGTAGGCATAAGATCGAAAGAAAAGATCTTAGCGAGCACAATCAACAAAAAACCCAAATCCCATATCTCCATCAATTAAAAATCAGTAATTCAAAAGCATCAGTCCTAACATCCTAATCCTTGTTCCCCGCCAGAAACCTTCTGCCTAGATAAAAAGAAAGAAAACCGTATTGGTGAAAATACAAATAACCAGTACAAAGGCCCCCCACATTGATAGCATCTGTAACCTAATAGACCGCTATTTAAACTCAGTATGCAAGCAGGGTTAATTGGAGACATCTATTTCCCTTCCTTATTCAACTCACAATAGGATAAAAAATGAATCGACCTGTAGTTTAAGCTTAAACCGCAGAGAGCGACCAGCGCTTAAGAACCGCGTCCAAAATCGCTCGCTACAGCAGGGCCCAATATTTAAATATTACAAACTTCGGTATGCAGGATGTACAAATAATAGATCGAAATACAAAAATGCAGCACGCAGGCCAAACAACTACAAAGCAAAAACTAAACATCTTCCTCCTCTTCAAGCCGGGACTCCCTATAGACTTGATTGACAGTGCCTCTGAGACCTGCAGGAGAGACTATCTGACCGTCGACCACCTGGTGCAGGGGCCCGATCCCCTCAATGACGAGCTGATGTCTGGGGTTGGCAACTTGGAGTTGTTCCACCACACTGTTGAAACCCAGCTCGAGGGTATCCAAACAGTCTTGCTCGGTCCCCCTGATGCGTGATATCAACTCACCCGGAGTCAATAGGGCCTTCTCCTCAGTAGTTTCATCCTCAGTCAGCACCGCCGCAACCTCCAGTTCGGTCATCCAAGCCTGGAGACACTTTTCTCCTCGACCTCAATCTCATACTTCGCCTTGTAGTCAAGGCCGTCGTTCTCCACCTTGGTCTTCTTTGCCTCAAGAGCCGCCTTCGCGACCTATACATTCCTTAGCTCATCAAGGGGGCAGGTCTCATCGTTTAGGGCCAGGGCGGTCTCCAAGACCCTTATCACAGAGGCCGCATCCTCGGAGAGCACTTTCCTCCTGGTCACCTTGTCAACGGCCAGAATCGCCTTCGTGTCCTACTCGGGCACAACCAGAGAATTGTCCCCGCCGAAGAGGCCCCTGTGAAGATGACAAGGGGTAGTACAAACCTCTCCCCGACAACCCCCTCAGTGAGGTCGACGGTCCCAGGGTCTGCTTCATGCTGCCTCTTCTTAGAGGGATCCTCTAAAGAAGAAGGAGACTGGATGCTCTGAGGCGAAGAGGAGGAACCGCCAACAATGTGGTCCAGCTTTGACTATTTTTGGATTTTGAAAACGCGACCCTTGGGGGCTTTCTTGGCACCCCTTGCTGCCGCGATCTTAAGTATGCGCTCCTGGAGACTCGACATCTGACCTGCAATAAAAGAAAGAACACTAGTTAATATTATAAGGAAGACTAAGCGAACGCACAAGTTGAAAATGCATTAACTACCTAAAAGCCTCAAGGCTTCCTTGGCGGAACTGCACTCGAGGAGCGCCTTGGTGTTGATCAGCTGAGCCCCGAAAGATACCTCCCCATCCTCGTTACGGATGAAGCTCCCTTCCTTGTTCACGCACATGGCGGGGGTGAAGCTGTCGACGAACGACACGAGCTTCTCGTAGGCGAGCTGGTCCTCAGCTTCTAACTCGTTGGGCTTCGTGATGTAGTGGTCGGTCCCCTTGTCGAAATGAACCCTCTGCCATTCGAGGGGAAACTTTATTTCTAGCTTCTCCACCTCCTTCCCGCCCTCGAGCTCAACCATGCGTTCAAATCCGAAGTCGATAGGGGCCTCCAACACAGGCTCCACAAGATAGTATCTATCTTTAAAGGCCCAGACAGAGTCCAGGTATGTCCTAAACAACTTCCTTGGTTATTTAAAGGATACCTAACTGTGCTTCCCGTGTATAGATTGTCGTTGAAGGTGGAAAACACGGAAGAACAGCGGGATGGTGGCGTCGATCTGAAGGTGGTGACAAACGAGCTCGAACGCCTAAACAAATGCGATCGCGTTCGGATGAATCTGAAAGGGCGCCAACTCCTGCGATTGAAAAATCCCAATTTGGAAGTCACTAAAGGGTAGGCGGAGCCCAGCCTCTCAGAAAGCGAACTCATACATAGGGAAGTACTTCCCCTTATATGAAAAACACATCTGGTCCGTTCTTTAAGGCTTTAACGTCTCCTAGTTCACGGAGGCTCCTTCTTCTATGTCCTCGACGATGGTACAAGCATCCTTTTTGTCATAAGTGAAACGCGAGATAATTTCCCGGGGCTCCTGCCCGACCCAGTCCGAGCTGGATTCAGCCTTCGCGTCGGCCTCGGCGTCTACGTTGACCATTTTAGTATCCTTGTTTTGACGATCCATTTAACCTGAAAAGCAGAAGAAAATAGTGAATTCGGCGTTAAGATCAAATCCAACCTTCTGCTGCAATTCAAATGAAATGGTGAGGAGGGACGCGCGTGCATACTCCCCAGACTTCAATGGGGAGAGCCTCCTCGGCACGAGGACTTGCCATCGGAACCCTCGCGGGGAGGAAGCCCCTCGACACGAGAATTCCTATACTCTCGCGAAGAGAAAGTTTCCCCAACGTTAAGCCCAACCAAGATGTGAAAGCTTCATGAGTTCCCCGAGATCTACATCGAAAAATTCATGAGTTCCCCGGAATCTTCATGAGTTCCCAGGAAACTTTATCAAAAACTCCATGAGTTCCCCGGAATCTTCATGAGTTCCCTGGGATCTTCATCGAAAACTTCATGAGTTCCCCAGAATCTTCATGAGTTCCATGGGATCTTCATCGCAAACTTCATGAGTTCCTCGAAAACTTCATCGGAACCTCATGAAGTTCGCCGTAAGTTCAAGAGCACCACCGGGAAATTCATAGAAATCTCCAGAAGACGTGTGACTTCATCGCGAAGTTCATGAGCGTCCAGGAACATGCATTCCTAAAGCTACGTTCTGGAACTAATCGCTACCATACTAGCTGGAAAGGATAGATGAAACTTATGTGTATGAAGGAGATTATGGAAAGCTACGGTGGCGAAAAAAGAGCTGACGATGGCGAAGGTGACGACAAGCGAGAGTTGGAGAGAGCAACAACACTTGAGGAAACTTGAGGAATTCTTGAATAACTTAAGTACTGTGAGCATAAAAAATGAAGCCCCGCTCCTCATACTTATATCCGCTGGCACGCAAAACGAATTGTCACCTAGACACTCGATTATCCCTACTCGTAGGCCGTCAGACGCATTTATTGTTTCTGACACGTGGCTAAAAAACGTCACACTTGTCTTTTCAAGACCCAACACACGGCTCGAGGAGATGACGTGTTCGTTCCTTCCACTTCCCTCACTAATCCCCGAGTTCGTCGTTCTAAGTCTTGCCTGTTAGACGGCGGCAATGATCTAGAAGAGGGGTTGAATAGATCACTAATTTTTAAATAGAGTCGGTGCTTGAAATTTTTTTTCAAAAATGTGCGGAAGCGGCCGAGGAAATAAATCATCTTAACGAACCGTTATTGGTAAGATCGGATATGCGAAACCGAATGGAATTGAATTTAATGAGAAAATAAATCAATAATTTGAGAATTATCAATACAAGTGATGATCACTTTAGTTTATCCAATTTCCAATGACTTGTGAAATGTAAACTTAAATTGACAATATCAAAAATAGTTTGTGTACGATCAATTAGTCGAACACTTGGTGTGCAAAACACCCCAAGTTAAATTTCCTATGTAATGTTAGTGCAAAATTTTTCACAATTACAATCCAAGTGATTGTAATGAGTTTTCAAAACAAAATTTCAGCACTACACGACAGCAGAAATTTATTGAGCAATTGATATTACACAAATGTGAACAATACAAATTAAAGAGATAGAGAAAGAGAGAACAACACCGGATTTGTTTAGGCAGTTCCCCTTTCATCCTCGCTTCGGGTACATCTGCCCCCAATTCTAAAAACTAGAATTGAGATATGTATTATCAAGTTGCAAAGTTGATATAAGAGAAGCAATAGTCACCACACACTCAAGCCTAATTGTTGAAGTTGATACTATTCCCTTCTCTCCCCTTGATTCAAGTCAAATCAAGTGCATCAAATGCCTCGAACAAACCTCTGATTACCGCTACTTATTTGAACAAACCCATTGGTCTTCAAACCTTTCGCTCGGCTGATTTCAATCACACGACGTTCGAACCTAAATCTTTCTACACAATCCTCCGGTTACCGCTACTTGTTTGAATGAAGCCAACGTTTTTCAAACCTTTCACTCGGCTGAATCTGTGAAGCAAAGATCTGTGCAAAAACCCCCCAAATCCTAAATATCTTGAAGGACAAAACCCTAACGGTTTTATTCAAGAAAATCCCACTGAATTCTCAACCCAAATTAGATACACAATCATACGTTTGGACGTTATCACCTCGATAATGCAAAATATCAACAAAAATGATTATGTGTAATTGTTGAAGAATGCAAGATTGAGAGTGAAGATGATGAGCAAAAATCAGTGTCTATTTTCACTTTTCTTGTTCTATGTTTGTACAATAATGACACAAATGAATATATATGATGCAAAGACCCAAAAACTAAAATAACAACTTTTTGAAACATAAAGGATCAGAAAAATCATCTTTAGTGCACGAGAGGTCGACCATATCACTAGGGGGTCGACCTGAGCACACTCGAATGCAAAACATGCGCAAAAATTTCAGCGATGCGTCGACCAGAACAGGGTCATGCTTCGACGCAAGGCACCCTTAAAAACCAAAAATGTTCTTCTTACAGTATGCGTCGACCGCTCCTTGCATGTGGGTCGGCGCATGGACACCCGAGAGCAACAAATGGTTATTTCCATAGCTGCGTCAACCTCCACATGGTTGTGAGTTGACACAAGGTTGCAAAGCTGCCAGTAACACCTTTTGTGTGTATTTTGGTCGACGTAAACCCCTTTTTGGGTTGACCTAAGGTATCCAACATACTCTAATGCACAGATTCCACGCATGGGATGCTCCTATATGCATAGACACATTTTTACGGAACATTTTATGCATAGATACATTAAAGAATAAATGCAATCTAAGACGCGATGATACTATCCAAAGTACAAGTACAAGATGATACTAATTTTGACATCATTATAACTAGGAATAAGGAGTCTTGCGCTCACATACTCCCCCTTTTTTATGATGGCAAAATCCTTGCAAATCTTCGACATATCGAGTACATTGTGATGCATCCTCCCCCTGATTTTATGCATTTCTCTAAAGAAAAATTATGATCTAACTTTGTAAAGCACTTGCTTTTGCATTCTCCCTCTTTGACAACATCATAAAGAGCGAATCAATAGGTCAATCATAATCAAAACATATTCACATGTACACAATTATACTCTTTGTAACGGATAAAGCATCAACAACGATTCACATAAAATGTTGTTAATGCAAGAGATAGAAGCATAAATAAGACAAGAAACATAACAAAAGAAACTTAGTGCATTACACAACCAATTTGTTTAGTACAATTGCAAAGTCAACAAAAGCAAACACATAACAAAACATAATAAAAAGTATGCAAAATAAAACATGACATGCACAACACCAACACAGCTCAATCCTCTATGGTCTCCTCCCCCTATATGGGTGACCCCTCCCTCTAAAAGAGTAATCTGGAGGTGGTGCTTGTTGCTCATCTATGCGTTCAGTGAGTTCCAAAACAGCCCTGTTGAGAATATTGAAGTTATTTGTAAGAGAGCGATTCTGACCATCAACTCTCTCAGCCATAGTATCAAACCTTTGTAGCACAGTGGAAGCAAACAAATCAAAGTTGTCACTTTGAGCTTGGAGCTGGCCTTGCAAAGGTGTGTACCTTTCCTCTTGACGAGTAGCAAAGTTTTGTTGTTGAAGTTGCATATTCCTCAGCATCTCAAGAACTTCAGAATTGTTTGGTTAAGGTCGAGGTGGAGACGGAGGCATGTAGGATGAATCTTGATTAGTCCGGTCTGTGGTAGGAGGCATGTAAGATGAGCCTAAGGTCGTCTAGCCTGTGTGTTGCCACTCACCCCAGCCTTGATTGGCATAGGGATCCTGAACAAGTGAGTGAACCAACCAATCATTTTCATCATGATCATCATCATGATGGTCAGTCTCCATCTGATGAGCTTCCTTATCCTCCTCTTTGTCTTCTTCTTCATCCTCATATGGATTCTGTACTCTTGCACCCGAGCTCTTTGTATTAACCATGTACCTTTGCCCTTGAGGATCCCAAAGGTAACCCATCAAAGTCATGGTCTTTTGGCTAAATTCTTGATCATTAGTAATGGGGAGGTATGGGATATCTTGGACAATAATTCTAGCCCTATCAAGAACACTTTGAACCATAGCACAAAGTTGTCCTTCTACCTGATTCCTTTAGAGCAAAAATTCTGCTTGCAATGTAGTATGGCCAATTAATTCTTTTCTTATTTTTTAGCATATAGACCAAATGTACCTCATCTTGGTCAATCATTAAGTAACCTCCCTTCTTGGGACGAAGAATGTGAGCCACAATCCATTGTAAAATCCTGTCAATAAGGTTCAACCGACCTGTAGTAACCGATTTAGGAAATAAATCACTAGCAACAATGTCTTTAGGATAGGGATCTTTCAACATTGAATTCAGAGCAAACTTGAATTCATAATCTAGTGCCAATTTGGTGTCGGTTATGTTAAAGTGAGGATACTTAACTGGATACATACTAAACAACTCTTCCCAAACTTTACCATCAACCTTTAAGGTCTTACCACCAATTTTGTAACAAACTTCAAGATCAAGAAATTTTCCCTTTATACCCGTATAGAACAACCTAACCATGTCTTCATTATAGTTTGTGTAGCGTGCGATTTTTTTCGGTGACGCGACCACCTTATCGCCATGGGTTTTTCCTCACCGCAATGGTAGGAGTTGGGTGCTACTTTCTGATTTCTTATTTATCCTGTGAAGCTGGAAAGGAAAGGGAAGCTATCTAAAACTAACCTTGCATGCAAATGTTTAACTGAACAAAGGCTTAAAGAGATTGGGGAGTTCGGGGTCAGGTTATACAATGGGGAGTTGTCAATTACCCATCCTATATGTGGTTATCCACAGGTTGTTAGCAATTTTCCTTACTGCTTTCTACTTACTGGTGTTTGTCTGTTGTGGGTTGGGAAAGTTTCTCCTTGGGGAGTGTTTGAGAGAGAGACTTTTTGTTTGATTTCGGGTTTTTCGAGGTTTTTAGTAAGGTATTGGACCTAAGGTTTTTGATTGGTGTGTGAAGGTACTGGACCTAAAGTTTTTGATTGGTGTGCTCGCTAAGATTTCGTAATCTTATGCCTACGTATTCCCGTTAAATATAAACAGGGAAATCAGAGCAATCGTAGTTCCTCTTATTCTATGGGAGGAAAATATATTTGTGTAACGCACAATTTTTGTCGATGACGCAACCACCTTATCGCGGGAATTGTGGTCTTCTCCTCAATGAAGAGGAGGGGGTGCTACTTTCTGATTTCTTATTTATCCCGTGAAGCTGGAAGGGAAAGGGAATCTATCAAAAACTAACCTTTCACGCGAATGTTTAACTGAACAAACACTTAAAGAGATTCGGGGAGTTCGGGGTCAGGTTATACAATGGGGAGTTGTCAATTACCCATCCTATATGTGGTTATCCACAGGTTGTTAGTTTCAGGTTTCGCTTTGTACTTGATGGTGTTTATCCGTTAATGGGTTGGGAAAGTTTCTTGGGAAATATGAGAGAGAGAGAGAGAGAGTGAGTTTTTGTTGATGTTAGGGTTTTCCGATGTTTTTGGTAAGGTACTGGACCTAAGTTTTGATTGGTATGAAGGTACTGGACCTAGAGTTTTTTATTAGTATGCTCGCTAAGATTTCGCAATCTTATGCCTACGTATTCCCGTTTAAATGAAACAAGGAAATCAGAGCAATCGTAGTTCCTCCTATTCTAAGGGAGGAAAAAGATATTTAGTGTCTTAATCAAAGCCCAAGATTGAAGCTAAAAGGTTGAGTATTTGTGTCTTGTTTAAAGCCCAAGATTGAAGCTAAAAGGTTTGACTGAGAGAGAATTTGTCATCTCTAAAGGGAGACATCTTGTATGTTTATCACAACTGTTGGGTGACTATTTATAAAGGAGGGTTACTTTAACTGGGATATGAGAATCCAACAATGCCATAATTTCCTTTATGAGAGATTTATCCTAAAGGAGAAAACTTTAACTCAGTGTAGAGCAATGCCATTTTTCCTTAGTAATCTTTCATGCTAAGGGAGGGACAGTTGCATGGATGTAAATAATACAGAGGCTTGCCGCTTACAGCAATTAGATGAAAGGGAGGTTTGACCAGGATAAAAGATGGACAACAGCTTGGATGTTTGAATCAACAAGTGTGCCACTTACGGCAGTTATCTGGGATTAGGTTTTGTTTTGATTTCTGTTTTGACAAGTGATAAATAGAGAAGTGACTTCCTACAGAGAGATTTTGTTTTCCTCTTAGGGGATGTTGATTTTTGTGTGCCTTGATCAAAGCCCAAGGTTGAAGCTAAGAGGTTGATTGACTCCACTGGGGAAGTCTTTATACAAAGCCTAAGAGGAGGCTATAGTAGGGTGACTCAACAAGAGAGTGTTTATATATGTCTTGTACAAAGCCCAAGATTGAGGCTAAAAGAGACTGATTCTTTGGGGGACATCATTATACAAAGCCTAAGAGAAGGCTAACAGTTTGAATTTTCTGGGGAAAATGTTTTGTCTATCTTGTACAAAGCCCAAGATTGAGGCTAAAAGGGGATTTTGACTCCGTTGGGGAGGGTTTGTATGTGTCTTGTATAAAGCCTAAGATTGAGGCAGAAAAGAAGACTGACTCAGTGGGAAAGAAATCTTTGTCTGTCTTGTACAAAGCTCAAGATTGAGGCTAAATGAGACTGATTCTTTGGGGGACATCATTATACAAAGCCTAAGAGGAGGCTAACAGTTTGACTTTTTTGGAGAAAATGTTTTGTTTGTCTTGTACAAAGCCCAAGATTGAGGCTAAAAGGGGATTTTGACTCCGTTGGGGAGGGTTTGTATGTGTCTTGTATAAAGCCCAAGATTGAGGCTAAAAAGAAGACTGACTCTGTGGGAAAGAAATCTTTGTCTGTCTTGTACAAAGCCCAAGATTGAGGCTAAAATGAGACTTTACTGACTCAGCTGAGGGTATTATAGGTGTCTTGTACAAAGCTTAAGATTGAGGCTGAAATGAGTTTGACTCTGCTGGAGAGTATTATCTGTCTTGTACAAATCCCAAGATTGAGGCTGAAAAGGAGAGGATTGACTCTGCTTAGGAAATTTATATGGTGTCTTGTACAAAGCCTAAGATTGAGGCTAGAAAGGGTTTGAATCAATAAGAGAGTATTTTTATCTGTCATGTACAAAGCCCAAGATTGTGACTGAACAAGCTGGAGAAATCATTATACAAAGCCTAAGAGGAGGCTAACTTATGTTTAGGGGAAATCTTTATACCAAGCCTAAGAGGAGGCTGGAAAAGATTGACTCAACAAGAGAGTGTTTTTATCTGTCTTGTACAAAGCGCAAGATTGAGTCTAAAAGGGTTGACTCAACAAGAGAGTGCTGAAAAGGTGATTGACTCAACAAGAGAGCCTGAAAAGGTGATTGACTCAACAAGAGAGTCTGAAAAGGTTAGCTCCGCTGGGGAGAATCATTGTACAAAGCTCAAGAGGAGGCTGACTATGCTGAGGAAATAAAAGATCATTATACAAAGTCTAAGAGGAGGCTATCTTCTGCTGGGGATTATTGAGATCCCAAGGCAAGTCCAAATGGGGAATCAACTCTTGTTGAGGATTACATAAGAGTTGAGATATCAGAGACCTTGAGGTTCTGATAAACGGTTTATTAATATCCTTTTGACCCTGGCTGGGGAATCTTAGGAGAGAGACTGGGTTTTTAGAACCCATGGGTTTTAACTCTGCTGGAGATTGATCCAGAATGACCGGGGTTTCTCCTATGTTTGTAAGGTGCTTGAGAATGTCTTTAAGACTCAAGAGGGGATTAGACTGTCCAAGTCTTCTGGTATGGAAGAGTTTGTCTTTGTACGATACCCAAGAGGAGGCAGGTGTTTTAAGGGATGAGAATCAACCCTCAATGGGTCTGAGATTTGACACTAGAAAGATTGCTCTAGCAAAGGATGACTAAGTTCTATCTTATACCTTTAAGAGGTCGTCGGGTCCTTGTATTAAGCCCAAGAGAAGGCATGAGAACTTCTAAGAAGCTGGAGGGTCCTTGTACAAAGCCCAAGAGGAAGCGGGGATGCTTTTAGGAAGCCCGTGGGTCCAAACTTAAGAAGAGTTCAAGAAAAGTTTCACCGAGAATAATCTTTTAGTGAACAGTTCTAGGGTTTGAAGAAATTCAAGAGAAGTTTCACCGGGAATTAATCCTCTCTAGGGAAACTGAATTTCTTTGACAAGTTCTAATAGTAACATTCTGAGAAAAGGTTCACCGAGAATACTACCTTTCTCTTTGTTCCATATTGTTTAAGCCCAAGAGAAGGCAAGATAGTATCTGGAAATCCTATGGGGATCTAGTTTTAACTATATCAAAGAGTGACCAACTGGCTTTACCTAGGTCTAGACCTAGTTGCCGGGGAAAACTCTAAGCAGATATACAAGTATATACAGTTGATATATGACAAGTATTTAAAAGGATATGAAAGAAGGACTTACAGATGAGCAGCTTCCACAATATAGTTATAGATATATATATGAAAGCAAGTAAATGAAAGCTGATAAAAACTTACAGGTGAGCAAGCTTCCATGCTGTTCAAACAAATATATACATGTATATGTGCAAGTAAGTAAAAGAAAGCTGATAAAAACTTACAGGCGAGCAAACTTCCATAGCTGTATTGTTAGTTTTAAAGAAATTAAAGAAAGTTTTGATAACAACTGTATATTTTAACCTAAATCAAAAGGGAAGTTGTTTTTGAAAAGATTGTTGGGGCTTATACTCAAGGAGAGGCCCATATAAAAAACAGTAATTTTACTGTTGTTTGTAAACTGTAATGGGTCTTATACAACGACGGAGGCCCAAAAATTGTTTATGTACAAAGGGGGTTGGGTCTTACACTCTATTAAAGGCCCAAAGATTATTTTTGTACAAGTGATGGGGCTTAAAACTCAAGGAGAGTCCCAGATAAAACAGTGATCGCACCGTTGTTTTTGAAAATTGTACTGGGACTTATACAATGACTGAGGCCCAAAAATATTTTATGTACAATAGATGGTTGGGTCTTACACTCTATTAGAGGCCCAAAAAAGGTTTTAAGAAAAATAAATGGGACTTATAGCTCAAGGAGATGCCCAAGTGATTTGATTTTGAACTGGCGATCGCGCCGAGGTTTTTGAAAATGTGTTGGGACTTATACAATGTCTGAGGCCCTAATTTTCAATTTCTTTTAAAAGTAATTCTTTAAAGAAAATCAATGAAAATGATAAAAATACCAAATAAGTTTAAATAAACTACTTGTGACTTTTGGTTAAGGTTTGAAAAATGAGGTTTTAATCACAAGATGATTTAGAACTCATTTGGTTTTGATTTTTAAGATAAAAATTCACTTTTAAAATGTTTAAAAACAATAAAAAATGAATTTATTCACAAAAATACCAACTATATTAAATAAATAATATAAATCTATTTTTTTGTAGAATAAAATACTTTAATATTTTTGTGATTTTTCAGAAAAAGAACCAATAAAAAATGATTAAAATTGAAAGAGAAATTAATTTTTCAAATCATTAAAAATAATATGAAAATTAAAATAAAAAATGGAATAAGTGATAAAAAAAGAGGTCTGGGGCGAGGGGGATTCGAACCCCAGACCTCTCGCTCGTTCAATACACACAAACCAGTTGATCAACCACTGGGGCGCAATGCCAGTTCATTTAATATATGGCAAACAATAAATATATAACAAACTTGGTTGGATTTCTGAAGCATGGCGCCATGGCCATCTTCATCCTCAAGCTCAGATACGTGAAGCCTCATATCTCACTCGTCTCTCAACCATTTCACACGATCCAAATATGAAAATCTTGCGTTTTCAAATGAGGAACACAATGGCAATACCTAATTTTATTTAAATCAAGTGAATCAAAACATAATCTGATAAAACCTGAAGAACCCTAAAATTGGCATGAACTCAATAAAATCCTATACACGAGTTGTAAACAATAATTGATTGAGGGTAAATGATATACAAACATCCAGAAACACAATGGTAACAAGAAAGCATGTTTATGATGCATGATTCATTAAGTTTGAGAGTCAAGTTTTACCTCTGCAAGTGAGAATCGAATTCTGGTTTGGAGGTGTTACAGATGAGTTCCAATGATTTAGACAGCTTCCTTGTACCTCAATGGATGTGTTTGAGTGCTTAGGTTGATTGGAAAACCTCTGGATTGATCAACCTGATTCCTTCTACAGCAAGTCATGAGTCTTGTGCAATTGGGTGGCCATTTGGTGATTTTGATGTTACAGATGTTATGTAAGAGTTTAGATCACCTTTATATGTTATATGTGAGGTGTGTGAACCATTGGTTTGGTTGAAATCACTCTCAAATGCAAAACCCGATAGTGACTTGCAAGAGAAGGTGTTTTTGGAGTGAAAGTGGTGATTTTGAGAAAGGCATCTATTTAGGACCTTTGGTGTACTCAAACTGATCAAAATTGAGGCCTATTTATAGTGTGTTAAGTTTATTTTGCAAACATCAGGGTGTGGCAACTGCAGCAGGCCTTTAGCCAATGTGGATCAAATGGAATCTTAAGTTTCCTCTAGGCATTGACTTGAAACTAGAGCACAGGCCTATGGTTCTCTGTTGTATGAGCTTATATTGACTCATTTGGTTGATCATAGACTGATACATGCCAGCTCTATGCATCCATTGAATGTCTCAAAACAAAATTGGAGTCTTGAGGCATCTTTAGCTTTTAGGGATGGCACACCTACATGTAGTTCCAAAGACTTGAAGGCTTATGGATCAGTGTTTGTTCCTCCTTGGTCTCCCCCTGAGGTGTGCAGATGGATAAACATGTCTTTGATGACTCATAATATGCAAATTCGACCAAATGCACAATTCTGACTTAGTGAAAAATCAGATTTTGGAGCTAACTTCCCATGGATGTGTCTCTCAGCTCAAAATGAATTAGAGAGACTTCTTGTACTTTTTGAAAAGCTTGAATGATGTACTAAAACATTGAAGTTTGAAGATTTCATTGATTCATCTTGGATAAATGTGAAAAATGCCTTGGAAGTTTGATGTTTCATGCTGAAATTACAAGGCAGAATTTTCACTAAGTGTTTTTTGACATATTTTAGTTTTTTCACCACTTTGATCCACCACTAACTGAAAATCCATGAAGAATTGGAACTTGATGTAGTTGAAGCTTTTGTAGAGTGTAGCAAGACCTACAAATTCAGCTTTTGATAACCCAAAATGGTTGCTTAGATCCCAAGTTATGGTCCTTGGAAGTTGGTACCCTAGCCACTTTGTTTCATAACTTAGAAAAATTCTAAGTTTTTTTATGGTTACCCCTTTAGCAAGTTAACTCACTTTCTTTGATTTTTCTTGATGAATGATGATTCAAATCACATATTAACATTGTTTTAGGGTTAAGGAACCTTGGTTGACCAAAAATCTAAAAAGTCAAACTTGGACTTTTGTACAGTTGACTTTTTCATTAGATGAAATTTTGATTTTGTGATTCTTTTATGAAATCAATCCTTGGGTTCAATTAAACTTCATGGATGGCCTCCAAGGGTATTTAGGAATGTCTTGGACCCCTCCCTAAGGTTTGAGATCAAGGGTAGGCCAATAGTCAAGGATAGGGTTGACTTTTTCCATCAGAAACCCTAATTTGTGATCAGATGGTTTTGAGCTCTTGTGGCTTATTACTTGAGTTCTTTGAGTCAATCAAATCTTGTAAACATGTCATTATGATGTATTTGAGGTCTTTGAAGTTCATTTTGGAGCCTCAAGCCATGCCTTACTTCACAAGTTAACTCAAGGGTTGAATTAGGTCAAAACCCTAATTCCTGATTCTTTGATAGATGGACCTTCAAGGTGATTTTGCCATTGTGGGTGGGCTCTTGAGATCCTTTTAAGCTTATAGGAAAACACATTGAGGCATTGGCTCATGTCCAGATGGAAATTTTCATCTGGAGGCCTTAGTCGACCAAAACCCTAATTTGGGGACACAGACGATCTTGAGGCTTAATCCACTTGGAATGCTGCAACCTTGTGCTTGATTCTTGATGTGGGAATCCTCTTGATCCTTTGTGGGTGTTTTGAGAGGCTAGATAGGTTGAAGATCATGTCATTTCTTGATTGATCCTTTGTCTAAATGCTCTGAGATGGGTTAAAACCCTAATCTTTGATTGTAGTGAATGCTCAACCATCTTTGAGGAGATTGATGAGGCATGATAGTTCATCCATATTGTGATGATGATTTGCACAATGATGGAAAATCTTGGTGGTCAAAATTTGGGGTATGACACATGCCCCTATTTAATCTTCTTGTGCCTAAAGGTGTGAATGGCGAAGGTATTCGGGCATTCATGGTGCAAGAGGATTAAATATCGGAATACCCAAAATTTTGATGGTGGTTATGAATGGCTGCTTGCTCATCCATCTTCTTTTGCTAAACAATGATGCTTAGAAAAGGTAAAAACTTCCCCTCGACCCTGGTTTTTAGCCAAGGAATTGGTCTCAGTTTCTTTTGTAAATAAACTTTCCCTCGATCCTGGTCTTCAGCCAAGGAACTGGTCTCAGTTTCTTTTGTCAATAAACTTCCCCTCGATCCTGGTCTTTAGCCATGGAACTGGTCTCAGTTTCTTTTGTCAATAAACTTTCCCTCGATCCTAGTCTTCAGCCAAGGAACTGGTCTCGGTTTCTTTTTTCAATAAACTTTCTTGACAAGGGACGCTATTTGTAGCGGTTTTCCTCAAACTTCTCGCCGAATTTTCCTGGGGAGATGCCATTTGATGGGAAAAAGTTTTGATGCCAGACTCGTTGTGATGCAATCCAATTTTGAGGTGCTGATGACTTCATTAACATTGACTCTCCTGGAGAGAAAAATCAATGTGCTGCTGAGAGTCTTTGGTTGTGAGGCTTTCTCTGGGGATTTTCCTTAATCGGGGAAAGCGAAGATATTATCTTCAATGGAGAAGAGTGACCTTTGTCGGCTGTCTTCTTGCCTTTCAGAGGTTCAAGTTATCAAAGTGGTCGAGGACCGTCTCCAATCCAGAAATAAACTCGGGGGAAATTGTTCAGACACAACATTTCCTGATGAGGAAAGAACTGACAACTCGATTGAGAGGATTTTTATCACTTGGGGATAAGACTGACCAGAGTGATAGTGATGCAATATGAATATGAGTATGAATCAATAATGCATGATGTATGTATGTTTATGCTGACAAAACTGACGCGACATACAGACTAATAGATGAATACAACTGGATACTTGGCCACTGCGGGGAATAAAAAGTATCACTGGTTCCAGATAGCAATCCTGCCTTGCTTAGGAGAAACGTCTCGGTGGGGAAAAAGAATTGTCCAATCGGTCTTAGGAGGTATGTACTCTGTCGGGGATATCACATGGGACATTTGCATCTGACACAGTTGATCCTTCGTTCAGGCGTACTGGTTTAGAAGGAGTACTTTGATTCTGCACTTTGAGGTTCAACCACCTTCGGAGAAGCGATCGATATTATTTTGATGTTCAACAGTCAAGAGAATTGCCATCTTTATTTTAAAAGCAGAAAAAGTTTTGACAAGTAAATTCTTTTTTTTGTTTTATTTTAAGAATCGTTGATCATGTTAAAAAAAACATCATTCTGTAATGCTAAAACAAATAATAATTACAAACAAAAGCACTAGGGCTCAAATTTTATTGATAGGATGGAAACCAGCCAAGCGCGTGATCCCATAGAGTATTTACAAAGTATAGAAAATGGTAATTTAAGGGAAAAGGGCTACATTGAAACATAACGACCGTTATCCTTCTACCAACTTTGAATTCTGGACATCATGAGCTTCTGTCGAAGATGACCTTGACTGGAGTTTTCCTGACAGATGACATTGCTGCTGAGGGATTCAACCTTGTCAGACGTAGTTACTTGCCATTAATCCCTAATTTTTGCCTGGATTGTACTTTGAGATTTCCAATCCATCGGGATGATTTTTTTGCTTATTGTCTCTAATTTTTGCCTGGACCGCCCTTTCGGGTTTTCAATCCACCGAGACGTTTTTTTTTCCTTTTTTATTTTTTTATTTTTATTTTTTATTTATTTTTTTGTTTAGGCGAAGGATTTCTTGACTACGTCAACATTTGTGGGGTAGGCAAACTCCTCTCCATCCATGGTGGCAAGTCTCAAGGCGCCGCCTAAGAAGGCTTTCTTGACCACATATGGGCCATCGTAATTCGGAGTCCATTTGCCTTAGGAATTAGTGAGAAATGATTGTATCTTCTTGAGCACGGGGTCTCCTTTTTTAAAGACACGGGGTCGGACCTTGTTATCAAATGCTTTCCTCATTCTCTGTTAATACAACTGACCCTGGCATAGAGCCGTTATTCGTTTTTCTTCGATCAGATTTAGTTTGTCGTACCGACTTTGACACCACTCAGCTTCTATTAGATTAGCTTCCATCAATACCCAGATTGATGGGATCTCTACTTCTATGGGAAGCACTACCTCCATGCCATATACTAGAGAGAAAGGGGTTGCCCCTGTTGAAGTGCGGACAGATGTGCGATATCCGTGAAGCGCAAAGGGTAGCATCTCCTGCCAGTCTTTTTAGGCTACAACCATCTTTTGAATGATCATTTTGATGTTCTTGTTAGCTGCTTCTACCGCTCCGTTCATCTTAGGTCGGTAGGGAAATGAATTATGGTGTTCGATCTTGAACTCAGCGCACAACTCTTTCATCATCCTGTTGTTCAAGTTAGATCCATTATCCGTAATGATCTGGCTTGGAACACCATAACGAAAGATAAGGTTATTTTTGGTAAAGCGGACTACCACTTGTCGGGTTACATTGGTGTATGATACCGCTTCGACCCACTTGGTGAAGTAGTTAATGGCTACCAGGATGAACCGATATCTGTTGGAAGCCTTGGGTTTGATCATGCCAATCATGTCGATTCCCCATATGGAAAAAGGCCATGGGGAAGAAAGAACTTTGAGATGTGTTGGCGGTACATTGATTTTGTCTGAGTATATCTAACACTTGTGACATCTCCTCATGTACTTGTAGCAATCGGATTCCATGGTCAACCAATAGTACCCGGCTCTTAGAATTTTTCTCGCCATTGTATGTCCATTGGCATGAGCGCCAAAGGAGCCTTCGTGAATTTCTTTTATCAGCATGTTTGCCTCTGGTCTGTCTACACATCGGAGTAAGACCATGTCAAAGTTTCTCTTATAGAGTGTGTCACCGCTCAGGAAGAAACTGCCAGCTAGCCTTCTGAGGGTCTTTCTGTCTTTTCTGGATGCACCAGGTGGGTACTCTTGTTTCTGAAGGAAGCATTTGATATCGTGATACCAAGGTTTGTTGTCTATGACTGCTTCAATTGTGAAGATGTAGGCGGGCCTTTCAAGGCCCATTACGTCGATCTTAGGTATGTCATTACATTGACCTACACTAATCATGGAGGAGAGAGTGGTTAATGCATCAGCCATGTGATTGTCTTCACGAGGGATATGGTGAAACCCGACTTTGTTGAAGAATGGTAACAACCTTCTTGCGTAGTATTTGTAAGGAATCAGTCCTGATTGGTATGTGTTCCAATCTCCTTTGATCTGATTGATAACCAGGGCTGATTCTCCATACACATCCAAAATCTTAATTATTAAGTCAATTGCTTCTTCGAGACCTATGATACAAGCTTCGTATTCGGCCTCGTTGTTTGTACACTTGAATGTCAATCTGGCAGTGAAAGGAATGTGGGAACCCTGAGGTGTTACGATGATTGCCCCAATTCTGTTTCCATAATTGTTGACAGCTCCGTCAAAGATTAGTCCCCTTTGGGAACCTGGTTCTGGCCCTTCACTAGGTAGCGGTTCGTCACAATCTTTCATTTTCAAGTACATGACATCTTCGTCTAGGAAGTCAAACCCGACTGATTCCTGATCGTCAATCCGTTGATGAGCCAAATGATCAGCTAAAATACTCCCTTTGAAAGCTTTCCGAGCATGGTACTCAATGTCGTATTCTGATAACAACATTTGCCACAGCGCAATCCTTCCTGTGAGAGCAGGTTTTTCAAAGACGTACTTGATTGGATCCATTTCGGAGATTAACCAAGTAGTGTAACAAATCATGTACTGGCGAAGACGTTTGACTACCCAAGCCAGAGCACAACAAGTTTTCTCAAGCATAGTGTACCGAGTCTCACACTCGGTGAATTTCTTTCTCAAATAGTAAATGGCAGACTCTTTCCTTTTGGTTTCGTCTTGTTGGCCAAGTACACAACCCATTGAGTCTTCCAAGACTGTTAGGTAGATGATCAGTGGTCTTCCTTTCACTGGAGGTGATAGAATCAGTGGACTGAACAGGTATTTCTTGATACTGTCGAAGGTGGTTTGGTAGTCTTCTATCCATACGTAGTCCTGATTCTTTTTGAGTAATTTAAAGATTGGCGCGCATGTCGCGGTCATGAGGAATATAAATCTGGAAATGTAATTCAAACGTCCCAGGAATCCTCTGACTTGTTTTTTAGTCTTTGGAGAAGGCATTTCTTGAATGGCCTTGACCTTGACAGGATCAACCTCAATCCCTTTTTGGCTGACGATGAACCCTAGCAGTTTCCCTGAGCGGACACCGAACGTGCATTTGTTGGGATTCAAGCAGAGTTTGTATTTCCTCAGACGCTCGAATAATTTTGACAGGTGGGTCACATGTTCCTCTTCCGTTTTAGATTTGGCAATCATATCATTGACATACACTTCAATTTCTTTGTGTGTCATGTCATGAAACAGAGTAGTCATGGCCCTTTGATAGGTTGCCCCGGCGTTCTTCAAACCGAACGACATTACCTTGTAACAAAAGGTGCCCCATGGGGTGATGAAGGAAGTTTTTCCATTATTTTCGGCGCCATTTTGATCTGATTATAGCCCGAGAATCCATCCATGAAGGAGAATACTTTGAACTTTGTTGTACTGTCTACCAGTATGTCTATGTGCGGCAGAGGGAAGTCGTCCTTTGGACTTGCTTTGTTCAGATCCCTGTAGTCTACACACATTCTGACCTTTCCGTCTTTTTTCGGAACTGGTACTATGTTGGCTAGCCATTGGGGATATTCTGAGGTGGCGAGGAAACCCGCGTCAATCTATTTATGTACTTCCTCTTTGATTTTGATGGCCATGTCTGGATGAGTCCGTCTTAGTCTTTGTTTTACCGGCGGACATTCTGATCTTAAAGGTAGATGATGTTCCACGATGCTGGTATCCAACCCTGGTATATCCTGATAGGACCAAGCGAATACATCGGAAAATTCTTTGACCAGTTTTATCAAGTCTTCTTTGACTGTCGGACTGAGCAGTGCCCCAATCTTGACTTCCTTTCTCTCTTCTTCTGAACCCGGCTCTTTGTGAGGTTCAATGGACCTTTCCTCTTGTCTGAGTAATCGGGAGATCTCTTCTGGAATTTCTTCATCATTTTCTTCTTCAGCCTCAAATACCGGGAATTCAAAGTTGGGAGAAGGCATTGGATTGTATGTTTCAATGGGGTTTAAAACAAGCAATTTAGACTTATGGATGATTTTCGGGACACCGACACCAACCCATTGGCGGTGAACTCCTCGGTGAATCACAAAGTATGGTATCTTTCTTCTTGGGTTGTCTTTAGAAATAACGCTGATTTCTGGTGGAGCAGGATCGTTGGAGTCTGTTTCCCAGGCAGAGTTGTCGTAGACGAACTCTTCTGTTGTATCTTGCATAGTGTTTGCACTCTCAGGTTGATCTCCCCATCCAGTGAGCTGGATGTCTTCGAGCCTGATACGAGAGCTTTCAGGAGTGGTGTACTTGACCAAGAAGTCGTACTTGCCACTCGGTTGTCTTAAAGTGTCCCATACTTCCGTGAAACTAGAGGAGTCATCCCTCTCGATGACGTTGACTTCGGGAAAAGCGTAGTTATGGAACTCTTGTCCTGCAACCTTTGCAAATTCATCGTCGTGCTGGATATTTTCTGAATGCCCTGAGTAATGATCCCGTGATTCGGTGGGGACATAAGTATTCTTTCCAATGATTCTCAGTTGATATGCATCGTTGGGCTGACTCTTTTGCCCCAAGTCTCCTGGGTACGGCTGCCAGATAGGCAGACCATCCATTGGGCCATAATAGTCATAGTCAAAGTTATCTTTCATCAGAGTGTCCTCCTCTAATGAGTTTGGTGGAGCACGACATCCTTCTGGATCACAATCTCCGTATATCATTTTGACGTCTGATCTTGGTATATATCTCGGACTCTGTACGGTTACTATGGCATATGCACCTCTCCCTGAGACATATAACCGTCTTCTTTAAGATAGGACTTCCATTCTTCATCCGTATTTGAGGAATCACCCTCGTTGATGGTATGGACTTCTTGAGACACTTGGTGAAGAAAACCTCCACTGTGGAAGAAGTCCTGAATGGGATGAAAACTTTCATCTTTAGTAGTAGTCTAGGTACAGGTGGAGGAAAAACCAAGACCTTTCTTCATCTTATTGTCAGTAGGAATGACAAGTTGTCCCCATCCTTTTGCATTGTTACTTTTGATCACTTCGAGAGCATCTTTGTATGAGGAAATCGATGTTCCTTTTTCTGATTGGTTGTCTTTGCTCACCGAAAGTACTTGGAACTGGGTTCCAACAACCTCTTCTGGTTCTACACAAGTGGACGATGATAAGTTACTCATGATCAAGGCTTGCTCTCCGCAGACTGTGACTAGTTGGTCATTCTTGACGAACTTCAACTTCTGGTGAAGTGTCGAAGTGGCTGCCCCAGCCTCGTGTATCCAAGGTCTTCCTAACAAACAGCTGTATGCTGCCCGGATGTCCATGACCTGGAAAGTGACTTGGAAAGTGTGAGGACCGATAGTTATGGGAAGGTCGACTTCGTCGATAACTATTTTTCGGGATCCATCAAATGCTTTGACGATGACCTCACTGCCTCTCATCGGAGATCCTTGAAATGATAGTCGCATTAGAGTAGATTTTCGCATAACATTCAGAGCTGATCCGGTATCTACCAGTACGCTGGCTAAAGCATCGTCCTGGCAGTTGACTATAATATTTAGTGCCATGTTGTGATGTTTGCCCTCTTCCGGCAGTTCTTCATCACTAAACCCCAAGTTGTTGCAGGAAGTGATGTTGGAGATGATGCTGTCGAATTGTCTTATTGTTACTACTTGTTCCACAAAGGCTTGCTCCAAGACTTTCTGTAGAGCTTCCCTGTAAGCTTCAGAACTGAGTAAAAGAGATAGCACAGAGATTTTTAAAGGATTTTGCAATAGTTGATCAACAATGTTGTACTCACTCTTCTGGATGAGCTTCAGCATCTCATCGTTGTTCTTTGAAAGGTCGGGATTACTAGATTGACCGACTGGTTGATTCGGACCTTCTGTTTGAGGTTCCTTTTCTCTGGTGGGTTCTCCAACTCCTCTGTTGAAGATCCGACCGCTCCGTGTTACTCGACTGATGTCTGCAATATTCACGACGGAGGGTAATAGAGTTTCCTTTCCATTCTCAAATGTTGTTGCACCGTACTTGTAAGGGATAGCCTTATCGGATTTGTAAGGCATTGGTCCCGGTAGATAGATAACAACAATAGCCTTTTGATTTTTCTGACCATTGTAGCCAGCCTCAATTGGTCCGAGGTTGAGAATCTTTCCACTATCAAGAGGGACTCTTGATTCATGGAGTAAAGGGATTATGGCGCATACATCTTTGGCCACTTCTCGTTTAGGGATTAAGAAAACGTCTTTGCTTCGATTGGGAAGATAGTCTGATATTATGTTGATCGAACTAGAGCTTGAACATGGTCGAACCTCTTTGTGGTCCAACTGACTTTGAAGGGCTGCTCGCACGAGGTAGCATCCTTGGTTATCTTCTGAGAAAACTCTACAGTGCTCATAGTTGTGTGGTGGCACCCGACCACGTCTGCTTTGTATGCAGTGCAACCTCACTAGATCTATTTCCATTGATCGAACATCATGACTTTGATGCCTTGTAGGGTTCCCGTTAGTCATACTAACTTGTTGTGTGTCTTCATCTAGATAGATCGGAAGCCACCAGTGGTTCAATAAGTGTTATAGTATTCTTTAAACGAGTTCACATCCTTGGTCACTCTCACGACATACTTTACAATTCTGATAATCATGGGAAGTCAGAAAACCGAACTGGACTTGCTTAGCGTGTAATTCCACCAAGCTGGTATTCATTAAGCAAACATCAAAGATTTGAATCATGTTGACTTGATAGTGACTTCTATCATGGTAATCCTGGATCCATCCAAGATCCATCTGATGCTGGAGGGCCTCTTGTACAAAAGAGCATCCCTAATTATTTACCGAGCAGATCAGACAGGAATCGTAATCGTGTCGTGGCAGATCATGATGTTGGCTTTGCCTTGAGTGCATTGCCACTAAATTGACATTCATTGCACAGATTTTGTGGTTTTGAATGATGTTGGAATTTGTATAAGTCATGTTGACTTCCCGGATTCGGTGATCTTGGATCCATCTGAGGTCCATTTGTTCTTGTAGAGTTGATTGCACCACAGAACATCCCTGATTGTCTTTGGAGCAGACATCACACTGGTTATAATTATGAGACGGTACATGACTGTATCCACTCTGTCTGCAATGCATCTTGACCAGGTTGGTTCCCAATAAGAGTACATCGTGTATTGGATAGCTGTGGTTGGATCCTTCCTCTATCAAATTTACTGCAGCTTTCTCGTGTTGAGGCAACGGGTTCGTATGAACATTTGGATTTGTATCTTTGAAAGATAGAACCCCGCTCCTAACAAGCTTCTGTACATCGGACTTGAAGATGGGAAAATTTTCTATGTTATGCCCTGGTCCTCCTTGATGGTAAGGGCAAGTCTGATCCTCTTTGAACCAAAAAAGCAGATTTTCCGGTACTGTAAGAGGAGACCTAGTTTGGACATGCCCCTTGACCAGTAGTAGTGGAAACAGTTCTGCGTACAACATTGGTATAGGGTCAAACCCTGGTGGTCGCGTTGTACGGTTGTTATTGTTGTACTGAGGACGAGCCTACTGAAGAGGCTGTTGTGTCCTTTGCTGATATTGTTGTTGATTCGGTTGGCTTTGAGCAACCCGAGGTTGATACGTTGGAATAGGCGCAGGGTTGATAGCAGGAGTTACAGCTGCTACCGGTTGGTATCTTTGCCTTTGCTTTTTGAGAGATATATTACCAATATCTTGCTCTTTTTTCTTAGGGAAAGCACTACCGTATCTTTTGGTATTGCTTGATGGTCTGGTATCTTTGACCAGACGTCCTTCTCGGACTGCTTCTTCAAGACGTACTCCCATGTTCACCATTTCAGTAAATTCGTTGGGCGCACTGGCGACCATTCGGTCGTAATAAAATGAGCTTAAAGTTTTCAAGAAGATCTTTGTCATCTCTTTTTCCTCAAGAGGTGGACAAATCTGGGCGGCAATTTCACGCCATCTCTGAGCATATTCCTTAAAGGTTTCCTTGTCCTTCTGCGACATGGCTCTGAGTTAATCTCTGTCTGGTGCCATGTCCAGGTTATACTTATACTGCTGAACGAAGGCATCGCCAAGATCTCTGAAAGTGACGATCTTTGTGCGGTTTAAACCTATGTACCATTTGAGTGCAGCACCTGTTAAACTATCTTAGAAGTAGTGGATCAGTAGTTGTTGATTCTCTGTTTGAGTTGACATCTTTCGAGCGTACATCACCAAATGACTTTGAGGGCAAGATTTGCCCTTGTATTTCTCAAATTCGGGCACCTTGAATTTGTGCGGAATTTTCACATTGGGGACCAAACAAAGGTCTGCGGCGTCTTTTCCGAATAAATCCTAACCGCGAATGGCATGCAGTTCCTTCTGAATCTCCAAGAATTGCTCCTGGAACTCATTCATTCTGTCGTACATACTTTTGTTTCCACCAGAAGGTATTTGTGGAATCTATCATTCCGGGACAGTGTGTACCACGGATGGTGGTATAATCATTACGGCTGTGACTCTTGGTACTTCCCTATCCCGAAGTTTGTAACCTTCAGGAGTTACTGTCGGGCCCCTTGCATCTTCGCTTTCCCGAAGTTTGTAACCTTCAGGCCCAGCGGTTCCTGCTGCAGTTTCTGGATCTTCCGTGATCGACGGAATATATCCTTCCAGGATATAGTTGAGTGGCATGCCCTAGGGACGATCTTTAGGCATGTTGTACCGTGGATCATACTTTTCCACTATGGGTGTAGTTGTGATCTCTGAGATCACAGTCCTTTGTTGTTGTATCTGAGTTGCTGCCAGAGATTGCATTTCATTATGAAGTTTTCTCAGATCTTCTTTCAGAGCGTCGATTTCTTCTCTCAGCTCTTTGGTATCTTCCTCGAGATCATCTATTTTCTTTTGTCGATTGGCCCAAGTATTGTACGAATGAGACAGTTTGACTATAGAATTGAGACACAGACATGAGATTCGTAGGTAAGGAGAATGCGTTATATGAGAATGATGAATGATATGCAATAATTATATTTTAATTTTTTTTGTTTTAATCAAAAGAAACTTCAACAATTGGATTGCAAATATCATACAATGGGGAAACCCCATTTTATTGAATTCAAAGATTGCGAAAATGGAAATACAGTATCTTACAAAGTGTTGTAAAAGGAAAAATCTAAGCTTATGGATCCTGAGTCCTCTCTGAGGAGAGCTCAGGTGCTGGTTCTGGTATTTTCCTTTTCTTTGATCGGGGCTCTTGAGCCGTTGTCGGGTTGTCATTCATTTACCAAGTGAAAGGAACAAGCAAATTCCTTCGGTCTTCTTGACTTTCTACAGCATGTTGCTCTAAAATCTCGATCAGAGCATCTTTTTCTTTTAATAGTTGCTGAATTTTGGTACACTCCATATTGAGAATGCGGTTCTTGTTTTTTCCAAGACTTCCTTTCCCGTTGAACTTTGTTGAGAGTGGCCTGGAGTTTTTCCGTATCAGACATAAAATAAAGGACAGATTCCTTTAACGGAAGAACTTCTTGACGAGGGTATGGCATCCACAGCTTGAGGGCTCTAGTTTTTACCCATTGGAGATAAGGTTCCACAGAGATACAATCTGGTTTTCCTAGAGACTCTCTTCCTTTCTGGTGAACACGTTTCTAGGCATGCACTATTTTTGTCTTTAGTGCCCTGTCACTTTCTCCTTCCTTGAAGAAAAGACCTTCCAGATGAACATTTACGCGGGATATGTCTCATCGGGTATCCGAATTGATGACGAACTAAAACTGGATGATAGTTGATTAATCCTTTGGTTCCTATGAGGGGTACATTAGGGAAGTTTCCACAACGGTCAATGATTCTTATCCCGTCGTAGATTCGATTGTACCAATCTATGTCAGAGTTGGTAAGAGACATGATTCTTTGTGACCAACGTAGAGTACTCTTATGATCCCAGAAAGTGGCAGACTTTGGTAAATGGGAAGTGAACCATTTGTATAGTAGGGGTACACAGCAGGTGATCATTCCTCCGCTGTACAAATTCCTTAAGTGTACAGAATGGTAAGCATCTGCGAGCAGGGTCAGTACCGGGTTTCCAATCAGAAATATCTTAATGGTATTGATATCTATGAAGTTATCAATGTTGGGAAAAAGGAACAACCCGTAGGTGAATAAAACAAAGATCTCTTCGAAAGCAGTAACGTTTCCTATACTGGCAAAGTACAGGATTTTCTCTATCAAAAACTTGGCCGGTAAACCTTGGATTCCATCCTTAGCGGTCATGTGAGTCCTGACTTCTGACTCGTCCAAATAGATTGCTCTTGCAATGGTTTGATCCTTTGGAATTTCTTCCAGTCCAGAAAACAGAGCTTGGTCAGTAATGGGTAAATCAGTCAGGTGAGAGTACTCCTCCAGCGTTGGTGCTAGTTGATAATCTGGGAATGTGAAACAGTGATAAACCAGATCATAAAATTGGATCAGAGTAGACAGTATTCCTTCAACTACATGGACCCTTAACAGAGACAGCAGTCTTCCGTACTTAGCTCTGAAAGCATCAGAGCTGGCAATCATCCTTGCCAACCCTCTTAAATCCTCTAATTTTGGAACCTTGAAGGTGTACTTGTGAGTCTTTCTTCTACCGAAATCCATAACGCAATCTTTCTCTCTGATATTTACAATCATTGTCTTAGTTTAATTTGAAAAAGAGATACTAGAAAAGAAGATTTTTTCTTTGTTTAAAAGTTTTTTAATGAAATGAATGCATGAATGCAGCACACAAAAACATAGAAAAAACATGGGTTCAAAGGTTCAGCGTCACGAGCATGGAGTCATGGCTCTACCCATTCCCAAAGGTTGTACTATGGTGAATTTTGTACCTGTCCTCAAAATCATTGACCCCTCTTGGGATAACAACAGTAAGCTGGTTCACCCGAGCGAGCTGTAGTATCTTAGAGTAATCTCAAATGAGGGTAGTATCGCGTGACAACTATTTTCGATAGCTTCCGCACTACAAAATAGTCACATGGTCTCAGTCTACTAAATCCTCAGTTTCATGGATACCACAATCGAACAATCTGCTTTCACAACCGAAGTCACTAGACATTGAATCCGCAAAGGGTATCTCCACTGATTCGATGGTCTACCGGGATCGCTTATTCGGGAATCACTCCGTGTAAGACCACCCGTCTATGCCATCACTTATCTTAGGTATCACTCAAACTTTCCACATACGGCATCACCCGCATTCCCATTAGCAGAAAAATAAACACGGATATCAATTAGGAAAAACAATATATATATATATATATATTTATTCCTAAAGCTAACATCCTAGACCTCTTAAGACTTCTAGTCTATAATCTTAAACAGATCAAAGACGTCCCCAGCAGAGTCGCCATTTTACTGTAGCGCGTGATTTTTGTCGGTGACGCAACCACCTTATCGCGGGAAATGGGGTCTTCTCCTCAATGAAGAGGAGGGGGTGCAACTTTCTGATTTCTTATTTATCCCGTGAAGCTGGAAGGGAAAGGGAAGCTATCTAAAACTAACCTTGCAAGTGAATGTTTAACTGAACAAACGCTTAAAGAGATTCGGGGAGTTCGGGGTCAGGTTATACAATGGGGAGTTATCAATTACCCATCCTATATGTGGTTATCCACAGGTTGTTAGTTTCAGGTTTCGCTTTGTACTTGATGGTGTTTATCCGTTAACGGGTTGGGAAAGTTTCTTGGGAAATATGAGAGAGAGTAAGTTTTTTTTGATGTTCAGGTTTTTCGATGTTTTTGGTAAGGTACTAGACCTAAGTTTTGATTGGTATGAAGGTACTGACCTAGATTTTTTTATTAGTATGCTCGCTAAGATTTCGCAATCTTATGCCTACGTATTCCCGTTTAAATGAAACAGGGAAATCAGAGGAATCGTAGTTCCTCCTATTCTAAGGGAGGAAAAAGATATTTAGTGTCTTGTTCAAAGCCCAAGATTGAAGCTAAAAGGTTGAGTATTTGTGTCTTGTTTAAAGCCCAAGATTGAAGCTAAAAGATTTGACTGAGAGAGAATTTTTCATCTCTAAAGGGATACATCTTGTCTATTTATTACAACTGTTGGTGTCGCACCCTAATTTTTGACCCTAAGATCCTCGCCTTGGTCGTTGCATGGCATATTAGGGCATCCTTCGTGCATAACTAACCGCTTTATCTAGCTTTGTCTGTTTGTTTCTCTTATGAATACAGGTGCTGCTGCAGAAGATTCAAGGTCCTGAAGGCTGTGTTGTGTGTGTGATTCTGGAGATTCTCTAGTCCTTGCAAGATGTGTGTGGATTCCTGTGACATTGTGCCCTTTCTCTTTCTGGTCCATAAACCACTACCAAGCCTTTTCACCTTTAAGACTCCTCAGTTTCCTCCCCACAGAATACCCTCTGATATGGAATTTGGTACCCTAAGACTAGTCACTAGTTGCGCGGTAAAGTTATATTACAAGATGGCATCTTCCCCCTCTGTAAACCCCTCAAATTCAAGAGACGTGTTGCTCAATGATGCTTCGTTCTTAAGTAATAAAAGTCTAATTTGGAAGGAATTAGAAGTTTGGAATTCAAAGGGGCAAATTCAGGTCTGTTATTGTCACAAGCTTACAAGCTCAGGTTGAAGTTCCCACGATTCTATATCATATGATTCAAGTATGAAGCTCATGCCATGGTTTCAAATAGATATTCGTATTCTTGAAGCTGTCAAGTTTTCTTCAAGCAAGTTTGAAGATCATTGGAAATTAAACGTTCAAGATACCTTGACTATTGGCAGAAGTTTAAAGTCCTCACGAATACCTAAAATTTGGGTATTAAAACTCAGATTCCAAGTTAGACTTCCAAATCAAGATCCAAAATTTCACATACAAGTTCACTATGGAATGGCAAGGATTATTCAAGTTGCAAGGTACGTGTATGGCGTCGTTTTTTTCATTCATAGAGATCATGGGACGCATATGTTCATTTTAAAATGAATAAGGTTTTCATTGGACTCATGATCAAGAGAGGTTTTAAGACCTTTATTCAGAATTTATCACCAAGGATTAAATTTCTGAGTTTAAAGAAAGTTCTAAGCGTACAAGGCTTCAATTGAGTTCAATTCTATTATGAATTTCTAAGTACAAGATTATATCCATCAAGGGAGTTCAAGGCCACAAATGAATCCATGAGTTTGGACTTGTAAGTTCTAAATTTTAAATTTCAAATTTACTCAAGTTACAAGGAAGTTCCATGGGCATAACATTAAGTTTTAAAGCTACAAGTTTGAATCTAGGAGGATCAAGTTTCATCAAAATTCAAAATAATTCAAATAGAAACGTTAATTTAGCAAAATCCAAGGTTCCAAATAAGAGGTGGTCTACATGCTTTTATGCTTCTTTATAAGAGGTGTTTTGATTTCACCATATACAAGGTCCACTTTTGGACGCAACTTAGATTGAATTACCAAATCAGTTCCAAACTCATCATAAAGACAAGTTACTTTTATTTCCTTCCAAATGAGACTCAATTCTAGAAATAGGCAAATTCAACACAAAAATCCAAGAGTTCTATACAAGATGAATTCTAATTTGCATTTCTCAAGTACAAATAAAAGACACTACAAGATACAAATTGGAATCATGAAAACTTTTTGAATTTAGTACAAGTCAAGCTCATTCAAAAATTTGCAAAAGGACTCAAGTCACCATCCCAGAAGGATTTAATATTTTGGACCCGAGGATTAAAATTCACACTTTTTAAGTTCACATGTTACAAAAGGACCTCAATTTACTCATATGAATAGAACGCCAAGAATAATACTCAAATGGAAATGACAGAACTTCTCTTTTAATGTCCTCCACGTAGAATCGTCCCACATTTTGCTAAGCTTGCTGCTTTGTGATGGATAGCAGGCGTACTTTCCTTATGGACTACTGGTCTCCACGTACTTTCGGTGGCAACAGAGGTCTTCAGAAAGCATTTAATTCTCTTGGTAAGTAGTAGGATCTGTAAAGGATACGTGGCAGTTAGCACAAGATTAAGATTTGACAATTGTATGGGACCCCCAAAGAGATATAAAAGAAGACTCACAAGATGAAGCTATTACATCATAGCAGCAGGCCCAAAACATGATTAGACAAATCCAAAACACGTTTACAACAGGTTTCAATGAATTAATCGCTTTTTGATTCATTCCAAAATGAGGACTAAACACCTTCATTATGATTCCAAAATTAGTTTCAGACATCGAAATTAAAAAAAAAAAGGAAACGTATCAAGAACCTTAATAGTCATGTTTGCAGCAGCTAAGATAATTTCCAAAACCATTCACAGGCATATTGAGTCTAAAAAGGAAAAGTTAGAACACGTTTCAGAAGAAATATCACGAATCCAATTAACTTTCCAAAATTACTGAACATGTTGTGGCAGTTTTTAACGCATTTTCAAATCAGAAAGGACACAAATCAGACAGCATTACAAGCTTTCCTAATCAAACTTATATGTCTCATACACCTTTCAAGAGTTACCTGAACCGGATCCAACATATCACAGACCAATTTCAAAAACATACTTAAAATGACAAAACATGTTTCAAGAGCATTCACCATTGGTTAAGCCTATATAAAGGTCTCATACGCGTCAGAAAATGGAAGAAAAAAACCCGACATCATACAGCCCAAACCATTTACAAAACTTACACCAAACCATTCATCAAACCCAAAACACAATCATTCATCAGTTCATACAATACCAAAATTTACCAAAGATATGCCAGAAAAATTTCAAAACATCAGAACATACCCAAACATTCACCACTCCGAAAAAGTCAAAAAATTCAATCATACACCACACCAGTATACTAGAAAAACCATCAATCATACACCAAAACAATTCATCAAAACCTTACACAATCAACATCAATTCATACGACAATCAGAGAATCATTCACAAACACACACCAAAATCATACACGCATATCACAACAAACACACACGAGCAGCAACCAACGCGGATTCAGAATCTCAACAACATCAACAATAATACGCAACAATTGGAAAAGAAGATTGGCGGAGACGAGAGAAACTTATCTTGGAACATAAGATTTTGAGGTGGCGGTCGCACTCCCTCGCCTTCAATCGCCGGCGTCCTTTTCCCTTTTCTTTCTCGCTCTTGCTTTAATTTTCAACGTCATGTAAATGTAATCAAAAATAACATAATGAAATTGGGGTATCGGGATTGCTGGGGTCAGGGTTTTGATTGTTTTGCCTGATCGGAGACGACGAGAGTCGAACGGTGAGCGATGGCGCCGCTGGGGTTTCGAAACCCTAGTTTCCATTTTGAGAGATAGAAAGTCTGAGAGAAGATGAGAATGAGAGGCTGCGTCTCTTCTTTTTTTCTTTTTCCTTTTGGAGCGAATAATCATGTGCACTCACGCCCACACACATGCACCGTGCGTATCAAATGGTTGAGGTTTGAGGGTCTATGGTAGACCCTCCCTCCTGGCACACATAGGATCCCTTTGTTTTATCGTATTTATCTTTTAATTTAACTTTTTTAGTAAATTCAGAATTCTTTCTTTTTAATTGGAACTGGTTTTTAATAATTATTTCTCTAATGATAACTTTTTAAATAACCTTTTAATAATATAACATTTTTTTTATGTCCCCAAATGTTACTTTTACTAAAATATAATTAAAACTTTTGTTAGGATTTTTTTCCTAAACTTTTATAATAAAAATTCTTTTTTAAAGAATATATTAAAATAAAATCTTTTCTAATTAGTAACTTTTCTTTATAAACTTTTTTAATATAACTTTAATATTAAATAATAATAAAACCTTTTTTGTTTTTTAAATATTAAAATTAAAACCTTTTCTAAAGTAATATGGAAACTCTTTAATATATTTTTTTCTTTAATATAACTTTAAGGCTAAAGATAATAAAACTTTAAAAATAATTAAAACCTTTTAGCAAAAAGAAAACTAAATAAAAATATTTTTTTATTAATCTCCTTTTAAGTTATCAAACTCTTTTTTCTAAATAAACTGTTCCCTTTTAGAATCCCTCGCGATAGATCGTACGCTTGAGTGACGTAGATTAAGATCTTTAGTTAATATCATGCCTTACTTAAGCATTGGTTCGTTTATCATTATATGTAATGTATGCTTGCTTTGCTCTAAACCCTTTCAAAACATAAAACTCTCGATCCAACGTCGAGCCATCTTCCACCCATGTAAGTCGATTGCTTTCGAGCATCGCCATCAACCTTTGGTCACTAGACACAAGACTAGCACCACTTTGCTAGGACTCTCGTTAATTCATTAATAATCGATTGCATTAATATCCAAGGGAAAATCCCAGGCATGATAACCAAATTATTGTGCATGGTGCATCTGCATATCATACCTCCCTATAGATTTTATACCTTAAGATAAGTTTATTAGACAACTTTAGGATAGACTTCCTAAGTTAGTCCCCCATCAAATTTTGATTTTTACAATCGAACTTTAGCCTACCTAATTCTCCACACAAGAGAATTAGATGTGAATCATCTCAAAGAAGGGACATACAATCCCATACCCCACAAATACAAACAAGTTTCAAAAACTGTGGTGGTTTCTTAAGATGATGACTCATCTTCTCTCCTAAACCTTTAAATAACTTTAGTATCCTTCAAGAGGAACTACATGTGCTCTGATTCCCTCCCGACAGGATATGTAGGCACAAGATGCGATATCTTGTCGAGCACACTTAGGAATAGAATTCTAGGTCACCTACCCTTAAACCCTTAGCAAAAAAAAACAAATAACATAAATAAAACAAGAGGTTCCTGTAGGGTACTACAGATATCTAGGGTGCTAACACATTCCCTAGGTATAACCAACCCCCGAACTTTAGAATCTTAGTTTGCATTTGCATTGCATTGTGGGTAATTTGATCTTTCTCCCTTCCCTTGGATAAATCAAAGACGGTGGTGAAATAAAAGAAATGCGATTCAAGTTAACATAATAGCTTGGTATCTAATTCTCACCGCGACAGAAATGGCGACTTCACTGGGGAATTACACTCATAAGAGGGTTCCCCCTAACTTGTTTCTTTTGTGTTATTTGTTTATACTTGTGTATATTTGTATACTTGTTTATCTGTTTGCTTGGATTTTTCTGTATGCAGGGTTATATTTGAGTGGTGAGATAGGTCCTAACCCGGACTTGAGAGCACATATAAGATAGGATCGTGGATATAATCGAGGAGATTTCGAGGAAGTAATTCCAAAGAAGTCGATTTGATTCCACACTCAGTTGAGGCCCTCTCGAAGGTGGTATTTGTTGAACGAGCTATCGTGAATACATTACTACTTTCGACCTAGGAGCCCGGGATATTGAGAACCGTAGTTACCTTTAACCCAACTTGGCCTTTTAGGATGTAGTGCGATGACTATGAGGGAGTAATTCCAAAATGGTTGATACGCGATACTACACTTAGACGAGATTCTCTTGAGAATATTGTTGACTACCAAGTAATTGGGAAATCGATAATATCCGAAAGATGGATTGTAGACTCTGGGAACGTTTTAGAACCCATTCGGCAGGTACCTTTGAAACCATAGTACACACCTCTTGGGATGGTTAGACCTTGGCTTCATGCTATGACCTTTCAAACCTAGGACTTTTTGTCTGTTTGATTGCTTGTGTGTGCTTTGTGCTTTGTGTGTTTGCATCCCTGCATTCATTAGCATCATATCATAAAGTTTCATGGAACTTAGCTTTGTCTATAAACATCATAGGGATATCATGGACTCTAAAAATAAGGGAAAAAAAAAAGAAAAAAAGAAAAGAAAATGTTGAAGTACACTTACATGAGTTATAACCTAGACGATCTAAGGGGATTGGAGACCTTATTAACGGATAAAGAAAGGTTCAAGACCTTATATGGGGAAGCCCTTATTGATAAGGAAATACTATCTACTCTACTCCAGTCCATCACTATTGGTGACAACTCTTGAAGAATATTCTCAGCTAATGGAGTTACTTATTCAAGACAAGAATCCATTTACTATCTTCGGCAAATGTCCGAGCTAATATGACTACAAAAGGAGAAATGTTGGAAAGAAGTTACTCTAGTCCTTAATTGGAAGAAGTCAAACGAAGACCGTTGGAAGAGGTCTCCTTAGATCTATCATTAGCTTTTATTTACCTTTACGTTATGACTATTGTAAGGCATACAGACGCGTTTTAATTTTGTATTCCGATACTAATGGTTGTAACCATTAAAAAAATGCGTCTTTTGATATCCCCTGATGATTATAAATAGCTGAGTTCCATGAATCTTTTCGCATCATTTTCATTTGCATTCCTTTGCATTCCAGGTTCTCATTTGTGTTTCTCTTCTCAGTTAAGTTGAATCATCGATACGATACTCGGGCCGATCAAAGGAAGAAGATGGACAATATTGAGCGCGAAAATCGTGAACTCCGCAAGGAAGTGACTGCTTTAAGGGCTAGTGTGGAAAGGCTCTCTAATTTGGTTGAAACTCTGATTGCTGCTCGAAGTCAACCTTCTCCTCATATTTCTCAGACTTCATTTCAGGAGACCGAGACTTCTGAAATCACGCCAGCGCCCATTTCTGCGGCTCTCGTTAACATTCCTAACAGCTCTAAGGATCTTAGAGAGGGTTTGCTCAAAAAGAAGGAATAAATTGCTAATGTCATTTTGCGAGAAAAGTATAAAGGATCTCGTAGCGAAAGTAAACAACACGTGGATCAGTTTGACCCGATCCTAATGACCTATTCTGAGTTATATCCTGCTTTAGTACAGAAGAATATGGTGCAAACGAAGAAATCTCCGGCCATCCCAAAGAAGCTCCCATGGTGGTTTAAGTCTGATCGTTTTTGTCTATTTCATCAAGGGGCACCTGGTCATGACATTGAACAATGTTATGCTTTGAAAGCTGAAGTATAGAAGTTAGTGTAAAGTGGCATTTTGTCTTTTGAGGATTCTGGGCCCAACCTCTCAACAAGTCTGTTGCCCAAGTATGAAAGCCCTGTGGAAGAATGTCTCGAAGAACACCGTATTTCTGACGTGAATTCAATAAGAGGATCTTTGGTGGATATGCATGCCGATTTGTGTAGGTTTACCCACTACGAGCATAACCATACTTTTTGCAAAATTTGCTCGAGGAATCCCCGTGGATATTCTGTTGTGAAGAGGGATCTCCAAGATATGTTGGATCAGGAACTTCTTCATATCCCTATAGAAAGGATGAGTGTCGTAGTCCCGCGCTTTAACAATATGAAATACAAAGACTAATGCGACATGTTGTTTTGTCTTTTGGAGACTCTAGACCTAATGTGAAAACCATAAGCTCATACTGAGACAGCCTCCTTAAAGCTTTAGTTAATTTACTGCTTTTCGCATGTAATGCTTTTTATTTGTTAATGCATTTGTCATTTGCGTGTAAGAACTTGTTATTTTGAATAATTGGTGCAATGAATAATGTTTGTCTTGAAGAAACCCATTCGTTTCACTCATTTTAAATGTTCTTTCTATTTTATAATGCTAATACTACCCTAATCTCCTGCCTTGGCAGAGAATTGGATGGAGGATGATGAAATCAAATGCAAGATCTCTTGTTGTATGCTCTTGAATAAAACTCTGCTAGTGATATAAGGCATTGTTTCAAGATCCTAAACACCGAAGATATAAGGAGATACACCCTCGTTAACCCTTTTGAGCCTTTGAAGTAGGAGTTTTCTTCTCCAAATAAAAAACCCTCATTCTTAACCTGGGGCAGGGTAATTTTCATTTTAAAAAAATGGAGTAAAATATCACGAAGATTTGGTGGGAACAAACACACTTTGAGCCTTATATCCTTTGTTTCTTAAACCGTAAACCGATCCATGATACAACCCTTAAAAGTCCTAATTGAAGCAGGGTTTATTTCGAAAGCATACTCATTGAGATATCGTTTCCTGACTCCTATGAGCTATGCTCGAATTCACGTTGGCATTATAAAATCGGTAATTCAACCACCAAAATAGTTTGAATAAAATTTTCAAGACAAACAAATGTTTCATTAGGAGTTTCAGAATTAACATTTTTCTGCTTGCTAACATTGCTTGACATCATAAAAGCTAGCATACGAGCATCAGTGATGAGCTAAATCTTTTGAGATTTGAAACTCTGATGAGTAAATGGCGAATCATTTCAAAAGGATGACCATATTCAGGGGCACGTTACCTGAAGACTTTGCTGAGCAGGGGCAAGTTGTTGTCCAGCTGTTTCTTTCACAGTCTGACCCTAAGGGGCAGGTTCGAAGACTAGGAGCATCGTCAGTCTGGGGCAGTTACGTCGAGATTTGATAAATCTCTCCAAGTTCGAAGACTCAGTTTTACAGAACACCGTCAATCTGGGGCAGTTACGTCGAGATTTGGTAAATCTCTCCATAGTCTGAAGAATAAGTTCGAAGACTCAGTTTTACATAACACTGTCAATCTGAGCCAATTATGTCGAGATTCGACGAATCTCTCCAAGAGTTTGAAAACATTGGAACAGTTGGATGCCAAGTTTTCTGTAAAATCCTCTTGAGATCTTTCTTCTCATAAACCATATGATCTGGGGCATTTGAGAACTGAAGAGTATTTTATCCATTCACAACAACTATTGTTCAAAATGGCGACTACTAAGCAATTCATCAAGGCAGAACTACTCTTGTTCTCATGACACTTGTTTACTCATGCTCCAAAGAGTTTCTATCCCAAGTAATGTGATGACTCCCTAGTAAGTTCCTACTTTAGGTAGTCATGACTAGTCCCCGGTGAATCTCTACTTCGAGCAGTTATGGCATGTTTGATGCAAGATTTCCCCAGTTGGCAGCCTAAGGATCCTCAGTAAATATCTTTGGTTTCAACCTTCCCCAGCGAAGTGAATGTTTATTCCTTAGTGGATTTTCTCATTATCCCAACCTTCTCCAATAAAGGCGGATGTTTATTTCATCCCCTCGAAGTTTTATCTCCGACATTTTAACTATTATCGATTCAAGCTTCCCCGATGAAGTGGATATTTATTTGATTCAGTTACAACGCTCATTCAGATTACTTCAGCTCGCAGTGGATATTTATTTTATCCCCCATGAAGTCTTTTCGATCATTGAGTTTGATCCCTTCCCAGTGAATCTTTCTCATCCCCAACAGAATCACAGGGTTCATCTTGACAATCCTAAGTGAAGTTATGATGTTCATCCCCAAGTAGAGTGTTCTCTTTTCCCCAGAGAAAACTTGAAGCTGTGAAGTGGGACTTGTTTCTATATGGCTTTTCCGTTCATCCCCAGTGATGCTTCTTATATTGCAAAGATCGGCCGAGTATCTGTATCGAGATGCTTGTTTTTATCTTCAGTTTTCTTTTTGTTGTTGTTTTATCAGCATAAGCATAAGCATAGCATGGCATTCTTTCATGTAGATTCATGGCATGTGTGCATTTTGCATCTTGCATTTTTGTGTTTGTATGTTTGTTCTTTCACTTTGGTTGCGCTTATCCCCAAGTAACTGGGTTTGTCTGCTCCCTCCAAGTAAATTGTCAGCCTTAAGCAGAAAGAGCACATCCTTTCTAATTCCCCACTGAGCTCGATCCTCGTGGAAGATGGTTGCTTTAGTTTTCTTTTCCATATTTGGATAAAGATAAACCCGTTGAGTTCAATCCTCAATGGATGAAGTCTTATTTGACCGTTTCTTTCCAGTTATTTCCTGGATTGAACTTTGGTCCCTGACAATCACAATTTTGGATATCGCTAGGCTGTTGAACCTAGATCAGGCGTGCATTTATTTTGTATTTCGACTCCCCATGAAGAATCTATTTGAAGATCTCTATGGAAGACAAAAGTTATTTCTCCAGCAGTATTATGGGAGTTAAACCCAGACAACAAGTGGTATCTCTTTATTTGAGCTCTGTTTTCTATCCGGATGACAAATGGAAGTCTCCTCAAGACAGTTCGTCTATCCTTGGTGAAGTTATCAAGGTTATCAACTATTCTCCGTCAGATGTTATCTCGCCGGAAATCCGTCAGAAAGGTTCATTGAAGACTTTCCAAGTATTCTCTTTATTTGAGAATCTCTATTACAAGAATTTTACTAGCTTCAACACAGTTTTCAGCTACGAAAATATTACTTTCTCAGTGGTATTCTCCCCAGTGAGTCCACAATTCAATTTGCTTCCATCAAATGGCATCTCTTAAAGAAGTTTAGTGAAGATTCAAATGATCTTTCTCTTTATTTGAGAAGACATATTTTACAAGTCAGTCGGCCTGCATCTCTTTTGAGGATCCCCGGTGAAACTTCCAGGATCTTGGCAGTAGATTCCCTGGTTTACTTTAAAATCCGAAGAACAGTCGCTTCTTTCCAGGATCTCGGCAGTAGAATCCCTGGTTTACTTTAAATTTTGATAAACAGTCATTTATTTTCAGAAGACCTCGGCAGTAGGTATTTCCCTGGTTATTCTCGGCAGAAGATTTCCAGAAGACCTCGGCAGTAGGTATTTCCCTGGTTATTCTCGGAAGTAGATTTCTAGAAGACCTCGGCAGTAGGTATTTCCCTAGTTATTCTCGGCAGTAGATTTCCAGAAGACCTCGGTAGTAGGTATTTCCCTGGTTATTCTAGGCAGAAGATTTCTAGAAGACCTCGGCAGTAGGTATTTCATATTAAATTCTCTGGTTATTCTCGGCAGTAGATCTCCAACAGACTTCGACAAACATTCGTTTCTTTCTAGGATCTCGGCAGTAGATTCCCTGGTTAATTTCAAACTTCAACAAACAGTCATTTCTTTCCAGGATTTCGGCAGTAAATTCCCTGGTTAACTTTAAACTTTGACAGACAGTCATTTCTTTCCTCGGCAGATTCCTCAATATTTTGATAACAGACACATTCTTCGATAAAACCTTAGCAGAAAGTATTCTCAAGTCTCAACAATGGGCACCTCCAGTTGATATCTCTAGATGATTCCTCCGGCTGACCACTAAAACAGGATCCTCAAATAGATTTCCTCACAAGTTCATCACCATATGTTTAAGATACCTTGTGATTGTCGGTTGGTAGTCTCTTTCCCCAGTGGAGTTAGATCTTTCCCCATGGAATCTTGTTGTGCTAGGTCGTCTTCGTCGGGTCTTCCATCCTTTGATTGCTTTCTATGTTTCAGCATCAGTTTTCCCCTGTGACATTTTTCCTCACAGGATCTCTGTCTTGCATATCATATCATTTTCATACCATATCATGTGCATTTTGCGGCATCTTAGGGCCAAAAATTTGTGCATGTTTGTATTTAAGTCTCTCCTATCTTGTCGAGATGAAGATTTCAATCTCCATATCTTCAAATAGAAGAAACTTAAATAGGAGCATCTGTCGCACCCTAATTTTTGACCCTAAGATCCTCGCCTTGGTCGTTGCATGGCATATTAGGTCATCCTTCGTGCATAACTAACCGCTTTATCTAGCTTTGTCTATTTGTTTCTCTTATGAATACAGGTGCTGCTGCAGAAGATTCAAGGTCCTGAAGGCTGTGTTGTGTGTGTGATTGTGGAGATTCTCTGGTCCTTGCAAGATGTGTGTGGATTCCTGTGAGATTGTGCCCTTTCACTTTCTGGTCCCTAAACCACTACCAAGCCTTTTCCCCTTTAAGACTCCTCGGTTTCCTCCCCACAGAATACCCTCTGATATGGAATTTGGTACCCTAAGACTGGTCACTGGTTGCGCGGTAAAGTTATATTACAAGATGGCATCTTCCCCCTCTGTAAACCCCTCAAATTCAAGAGACGTGTTGCTCAATGATGCTTTATTCTTAAGTAATAAAAGTCCAATTTGGAAGGAATTAGAAGTTTGGAATTCAAAGGGGAAATTCAGGTCTGTTATTGTCACAAGCTTACAAGCTCAGGTTGAAGTTCCCACGATTCTATATCATATGATTCAAGTATGAAGCTCATGCCATGCTTTCAAATAGATATTCGTATTCTTGAAGCTGTCAAGTTTTCTTCAAGCAAGTTTGAAGATCATTGGAAATTAAACGTTCAAGATACCTTGACTATTGGCAGAAGTTTGAAGTCCTCACAAATACCTAAAATTCGGGTATTAAAACTCAGATTCCAAGTTAGACTTCCAAATCAAGATCAAAAATCTCACATACAAGTTCACTATGGAATGGCAAGGATTATTCAAGTTGCAAGGTACGTGAATGGCGTCGTTTTTTTCATTCATAGAGATCATGGGATGCATATGTTCATTTTTTTTATTTCGTTGATTTTGTGGTTGGCATTTATTTTGCTAAAACTATTCTAGCAGCAAGATGTTGTAACAAGATGTTCTAATTTGCTGCATTCAACATGTCGAATGGAGATGTCCCATACTGGCTCATAGGACATCGCGTCTGAATTCAGTTTAAAAGAAGATTCTGTTGCTGTTAATTGTTACTGAATATTCTGTGAATATTTGGTTATCCTATGTGGCATCCAAAGTATTTTTGGATTGTGTTTTTGTGTTGGTTTTCGGATTTTCAGCGCTTTCTAATTATGGAGACATATTAGGAAACTTTAGATTGAAGACCTATTTTGTTGGAGTTTATTTTGCAGATTTGTGAGAAGTCTCTTTGCTGCGGTTTTGAAGCCCAATCCAGTCCAGATTTAATGCTATATATTGACTGGTGTAAACCTAGTTTAGGTGTGGAACTTACGTGTGTTTTTGTTAGGGTTTTCGAGTGTATTTTGTGAGCCTAACTGGTATCATTCTGATAACAGTATAAGGACTGGTTTTTGTGTTGTAAGTTCTGTCAGTTACTCATAAACTTTTAAGCATTGAGTTTCTTGTGTGTCAATTCTCATAAGCTTTGAAGTATTGAGAATTGTGTGTTTTGAAAGTGTGACTTTCGGTTTGTTACTTGTGTTGAAAGGAACCAATCACGAGTTGTGGTTGTAGAGGGATTTGAGGAGGGCCTCATACCTAGGTGAGTCTCAGGTAGAAGTCATAGGAAAGGTAGTGATTAAGTGAGCAGATTATAACACGGTTTGGTTATTGTATGATCTGTGAATTGATACTATCGTATATTGGTTTCGTCCCTGGCTTGGTAGCCCCCATAGTAGGATTGTTGATCCGAACTGGGTAAACATATCACTATGTTCTTTACTTTCTGCACTGTTATTATTGTTATCTTGTTCATTGTGTTGGATATCAGTGTTTCAACATCTGTGTAGGACATCTGATATCTGTGCCAGAATTTCAATTGGTATCAGAGCTTGCACCCTTGTTTGGTTCTGGGTGAGATTCAGGGAAGGCACTTTCTGGTACAATGGACAAGGATGGAGGATTTTTGAACAAACCACCTCTGCTTGATGGTTCCAACTATGACTATTGGAAACCAAGGATGATAGCATTCATAAAATACATGGATGATCAAGCATGGAAAGCTGTTATAAAAGCATGGGAACCCCCAAAGGTTAAAGATGGAAAAGGTACCCCTACTGATGTGGTGAAGGAAAAGGAAGACTGGGATGATGCAGACTACAAAGGGTCCATGGAAAATTCCAAAGCCATGAATGCATTGTTTAATGGTGTCAATAAGAATATCTTCAGGTTGATTGAACATTGAACCATTGCAAAAGAGGCATGGGAGGTCTTGGAGGTTGCTCATGAAGGGACTTCAAAGGTGAAGATGTCAAAACTTCAGCTTCTCACTAGCAAGTTTGAGAGTTTGAAGATGAAGGAGGATGAGAGCATTCATGATTTTCACATGAACATTATTGAGATAGCTAATGCCTCAAGTGTCCTAGGTGAAAAGATGTCTGACAGCAAACTGGTCAGAAAAATCCTCAGATCTCTACCTAAGAGATTTGACATGAAAGTGATTGCTATAGAGGAAGCTCAGGATATAGACAATATGAAAGTGGATGAACTTGTGGGATCTCTTCAAACATTTGAATTAGGGATCAGTGAAAAGTCTGAAAAGAAGAAGAGCATAGCTTTTGTGTCAAATGCTGGTGACTCAAAAGATGAAGGTGACCTGGTCAGAGATGAAGGGGTGTCTAAAGATCTGGTATTGCTTGGAAAACAATTTAACAAAGTGTTGAAAAGGATTGACTGGAAGTCAAGAGAAAATGCTCAGAACAAGTCACTCGACATCAGTAAAAACCAGGATGGAGGCAGATGGGCCAGAACTGAAGAAGACTCCAATCAAGGGAAGAGAGTTCAGTGTTTTGAATGTGAGGGATATGGGCACATAAAGACTGAGTGTCCCACGTATCTCAAAAGGCATAAGAAGGGCTTATTTGTGTCTTGGTCGGAAGGAGAGTCTGAGAGTGATCTTGAAGAAGAATCGGCAAAATTGGTGACAGCCTTGACCGGGATATGTAAGGCTGATGGAGAAACTACTTGTGAGTCTGACTCTGACAAAGAATCTTATATTGGAGAACTCACTAAGGAAGAAGTCTTCACCAGGTTCTCAGAGTTGTGTATCAAGAATGAAGAAAGGTTCCAGATAATATTAGATCAGAAGGTTTTGATAGCTCAACTAGAAGCTGAGAAGGAAGAACATCTATCAATCATTGCTGATCTGAAAGAGGAGGTTGTATGGCAAAAGTCAAAACTTGACAATATGACCAAATCTATAAGAATGCTGAACAATGGTACCACGCAGCTGGATGAGATTCTTCAGACTAGGAAATATGCTAGAAATGTGCAAGGCCTTGGGTTTAACAATCAAGCAGAGACCTACAAGAAGCCTGTATTAAAGTTTGTCCCTCAGAAAATAAAGCAAGAAGAGGGGGTGTCAAATCACATGTTTCAACATCAGATGAAGCATCAGAAAAGAGTTTGTAGTTCAAAGTATAAACCATGGAGATGCCATTACTATGGAAAGATTGGCCACTTAAAGTCCTTTTGCTACAAGTTGCACGGTTATCCCAAAACTGCTCATCAACAAAATAAAGGACAGAGTTGGGCTAAAGTGAAGAGAAGATGGACTCCTAGAAATATTATGGTCGGTCTCATAGCACATACCTCTCTTAGAGCATGTGCAAGGGAAGATTGGTACTTTGACAGTGGTTATTCAAGACACATGACTGGTGTGAAGAAATTCTTGTCAGATATCAAGCCTCACTCCACCAATTATGTCACTTTTGGGGATGGATCAAAAGGTGAAATAAAATGTGTTGGAAAGCTGAACTACACAGGACAACCAAATCTGGATCGTGTTCTATTTGTCAAAGGGTTGATCGCAAATTTGATCAGTATAAGCCAACTGTGTGATGTAGGACTCAAAGTAAATTTCACAAAATCTGAATGTCTAGTAATCAATGAGAAAGATGAAGTTGTTATGAAGGGAACCGGGTCTAAGGATAACTGCTATCTGTGGAATCCTCAAGAATCGGAAAGTTTGTCTACCTGTTTGATGTCAAAGGAAGATGAAACCAAACTGTGGCATCAGAAATTGGGTCACTTACACTTGAAAGGGATGAAGAAAGTTATGTCAAGTGAAGCTGTTAGAGGTATTCCCAAGCTGAAGATTGATGAGGATAGAATATGTGGTGAATGTCAAGTTGGGAAGAAAACAAGGGTGTTACACAAGAGGCTTCAACATCTTACCACAACTTCTAGAGTTCTGGAACTGCTTCACATGGACTTAATGGGACCTATGCAGGTTGAAAGTCTTGGTGGGAAGAAGTATGCCTATGTTGTCGTTGATGATTACTCCAGATTCACCTGGATAAGCTTTATCAAAGAAAAGTCTGAAGTATTTGCAGCCTTCAAAGAGTTGTGTCAAAGGATTCAGCGGGAAAAGGACTGTGGTGTTGTTCGAATCAGAAGTGACCATGGGAAAGAATTCGAAAATAGCATGTTTGAAGAGTTTTGCTTATCTGAAGGAATCACTCATAAATTCTCATCTCCGATCACTCCTCAGCAGAATGGTGTGGCGGAACGCAAGAATAGGACTATACAAAAGTGTGCAAGGGTCATGATTCATGCCAAAAAGCTTCCATATCATTTTTGGGCTGAAGCCATGAATACCGCTTGCTATATACACAATAGGGTGACTATCAGATCAGGTACTTCTGTCACTCTTTATGAGCTATGGAAAGGTAGAAAGCTAAATGTGAAGTATTTCCATGTGTTTGTGAGTAAGTGCTATATCTTGGCGGATTGTGAGCAGAGGTGAAAGATTGATCCTAAGAGCGAGGAAGGGATATTTTTGGGATACTCTACAAACAGTAAAGCATATAGGGTATTTAATTCCAGAACTAAGGTGATGATGGAATCCATAAATGTGGTGGTTGATGACTCTAGGAAAGGCGAAGATGTCCCAGATGATGTTGGAGCATGCCTTCCCATGAACAATGAAATCTCACAAGACATTGAGTCCGTAGAAAATAATGCTCATGAAACCGACACTAGACCTGAGAATGAAGAGGTAGAGGATACTAACAGGGGACCCTCTATAAGGATTCAGAAGGATCACCCTAAGGAATTGATTATTGGAAATCTGAATGAAGGTGTAAGAACCAGAACGAGGGAGGTTGTGTCAAATGCATGCTTTGTTTCAAAGATTGAACCAAAGAATGTCAAAGAAGCATTGACAGATGAGTTCTGGATAAGTGCTATGCAAGATGAGCTTTGTCAATTCAAGAGGAATGAAGTCTGGGAACTGGTACCACGACCAGCAGGAACAAATGTGATTGGAACAAAATGGGTTTATAAGAATAAGTCTGGTGAACAAGGAGTTGTTAACAGGAACAAAGCCAGATTAGTTGCTCAAGCATACACACAGATTGAAGGAGTAGACTTCGATGAAACATTTGCTCCTGTGGCTCGATTGGAATCCATCAGATTGCTGCTAGGAGTGGCATGTTTGTTGAAATTTAGATTGTTTCAAATGGATGTCAAGAGTGCCTTTCTGAATGGCTATCTTAATGAGGAAGTCTATGTTGAGCAGCCTAAAGGGTTTGTGGATCCAAATTTTCCTGATCATGTTTTCAAGCTAAATAAGGCTTTGTATGGGTTGAAACAAGCTCCACGAGCTTGGTATAAAAGGTTGACTAAGTTCTTAGTCAACCATGGATACATGAAGGGTGGTATTGATAAAACACTTTTTGTCAAGGAGAAGGATGGGAAACTAATGATTGCTCAGATTTATGTAGATGATATTGTGTTTGGTAGGATTTCGGATGAAATGGTCCAACATTTTGTCAACCAAATGCAGTCTGAATTTGAGATGAGCTTGGTAGGTGAATTGACCTACTTCCTTGGATTACAAGTCAAGCAGATGAAAGATTCCATTTTTATTTGTCAGAGCAAATATGCGAGGAACATTGTGAAGAAGTTTGGACTGGATAATGCCAAGCATAAGAGAACTCCTTCTCCTACTCACTTGAAGTTATCCAAAGATGAAAAGGGAGTGAATGTTGAACAAGTTTATACAGAAGCATGATTGGAAGTCTGTTGTATCTTACAGCAAGTAGGCCAGACATAACCTTTGTTGTTGGCGTGTGTGCAAGATACCAAGCAGAACCCAAGGTCAGTCACATCAATCAAGTTAAGAGAATTCTTAAGTATGTGAGTGGTACATGTGATTATGGGTTGTTGTACTCCCATGACTCAAGTCCCATTTTAGTAGGATATTGTGATGCTGATTGGGCTGGAAGTGCTGATGATAGGAAGAGTACCTCTAGAGGATGTTTCTTTTTGGGAAATAATCTTATTTCATGGTTTAGTAAGAAGCAAAATTCTGTTTCTTTTTCTACTGTTGAAGCTGAGTACATAGCAGCTGGAAGTAGTTGTGCTCAACTGGTGTGGATGAAGCAAATGCTATCTGAGTATAATGTCACACAAGATGTCATGACATTATTTTGTGACAAACTGAGTGCTATTAATATTTCTAAAAATCATATTCAACATAGCAGGACTAAGCACATTAATATCAGGCATCACTTCATCAGAGAACTTGTGGAGGACAAAGTCATAACTCTTGAGCATGTGAGCACAGAAAATCAGCTTGCTGACATATTTACCAAGGCTCTGGATGCAGTTCAGTTTGAAAACCTGAGGAGCAGACTTGGGGTTTGTATTCATAAGGAACTATAGCAATTAATGTTCCTTCTGGCTGCCAGATTGGAAAGATTAAAGGAGGTTCTGGTAGTGCAGTGTGTGCATAAGGTTATAAAGGGGAAAATGCTGAAGTTTGTACATGACACTTGGTCATGTGATGTGGTGGGCATCTACTCTCTGATGTTGTTTATTCTGGTCTATGACTTGACCACTTCTCAAATTTTAATAACTGTTCTACTTGCCTTTGTCATATTTCTGGCTAAAAAGGAGGAGTAGTGTGCTTGTGTGTGTTGTGCTTGGGCTGGTGCTGCAGCTGAGGGGGAGAATGTGGAATGTTTGTGTTGCTGCAGTTGAGGGGGATTTTTTTTGCTTGTGCTTCTTTGCAAGATTTATTTGGTGTGTAGTTTAGCCAAAATAAGCCAAATGGGGAGATTGTTATTTCGTTGATTTTGTGGTTGGCATTTATTTTGCTAAAACTATTCTAGCAGCAAGATGTTGTAACAAGATGTTCTAATTTGCTGCATTCAACATGTCGAATGAAGATGTCCCATACTGGCTCATAGGACATCGCGTCTGAATTCGGTTTAAAAGAAGATTCTGTTGCTGTTAATTGTTACTGAATATTTTGTGAATATTTGGTTATCCTATGTGGCATCCAAAGTATTTTTGGATTGTGTTTTTGTGTTGGTTTTCGGATTTTCAGTGCTTTCTAATTATGGAGACATATTAGGAAACTTTAGATTGAAGACCTATTTTGTTGGAGTTTATTTTGCATATTTGTGAGCAGTCTCTTTGCTGCGTTTTTGAAGCCCAATCCAGTCCAGATTTAATGCCATATATTGACTGGTGTAAACCTAGTTTAGGTGTGGAACTTACGTGTGTTTTTGTTAGGGTTTTCGAGTGTATTTTGTGAGCCTAACTGGTATCATTCTGATAATAGTATAAGGACTGGTTTTTGTGTTGTAAGTTATGTCAGTTACTCATAAGCTTTTAAGCATTGAGTTTCTTGTGTGTCAATTCTCATAAGCTTTGAAGTATTGAGAATTGTGTGTTTTGAAAGTGTGACTTTCGGTTTGTTACTTGTGTTGAAAGGAACCAATCACGGGTTGTGGTTGTAGAGGGATTTGAGGAGGGTCTCATACCTAGGTGAGTCTTAGGTAGAAGTCATAGGAAGGGTAGTGAATAAGTGAGCAGATTATAACAGGGTTTGGTTATTGTATGATCTATGAATTGATACTATCGTATATTGGTTTCACCCCTGGCTTGGTAGCCCCCAGAGTAGGATTATTGATCCGAACTGGGTAAACATATCACTGTGTTCTTTACTTTCGGCACTATTATTATTGTTATCTTGTTCATTGTGTTGGATATCAGTGTTTCAACATCTGTGTAGGACATCTGATATCTGTGCCAGAATTTCACATTTTAAAATGAATAAGGTTTTCATTGGACTCATGATCAAGAGAGGTTTTAAGACCTTTATTCAGAATTTATCACCAAGGATTAAATTTCTGAGTTTAAAGAAAGTTCTAAGCGTACAAGGCTTCAATTGAGTTCAATTCTATTATGAATTTCTAAGTACAAGATTATATCCATCAAGGGAGCTCAAGGCCACAAATGAATCCATGAGTTTGGACGTGCAAGTTCTAAATTTTAAATTTCAAATTTACTCAAGTTACAAGGAAGTTCCATGGGCACAACATTAAGTTTTAAAGCTACAAGTTTGAATCTAAGAGGATCAAGTTTCATCAAAATTTAAAATAATTCAAATAGAAACGTTAATTTAGCAAAATCCAAGGTTCCAAATAAGAGGTGGTCTACATGCTTTTATGCTTCTTTATAAGAGGTGTTTTGATTCACCATATACAAGGTCCACTTTTGGACGCAACTTAGATTGAATTACCAAATCAGTTCCAAACTCATCATAAAGACAAGTTACTTTTCTTTCCTTCCAAATGAGACTCAATTCTAGAAAGAGGCAAATTCAACACAAAAATCCAAGAGTTATGTACAAGATGAATTCTAATTTGCATTTCTCAAGTACAAATAAAAGACACTACAAGATACAAATTGGAATCATAAAAACTTTTTGAATTTAGTGTTAGACGATGGCTATGGATCTAGAAGGGGGGTTGAATAGATCCCTTGAGTTTTACACGCAAATGGTCTACAAAATTTGTTTTTAAAATTTGTTTAAATGGAAGCTACCACTGGATAGAACGTCTACAACGAACCTTCTACCAAAAGGATCGGATATGCACGAAGATATCACGGATGAGTGCAGAGGAGAAAAATTCAGTTTTGAATATTACACTTAAGATACGCAATCAACAAAATATCACTTGGTTGATGTATATCCCAATCCAATGAGGAAAAGTGATAAGCAATTTAAAGACAACGAGTCCGAATTTGCTTTGAAACAAATTATCAAACACCTAGTGTGTGAAAACACACTACATGCAGAATTTCAGTAACGAGTAATGTACAGCTGCTTCCTGAACTTGACTAGATTTCTATTTGAGTGTTGAATACCGTTCTTATGAACATATCTATTGTATCTCTTCACAAATAAGCCCATATCATCACCGGATTCTTCATCTTTGTCATTATTAGTTTCATCATCACTTAGCTCTTGATGTGTGGACTTTGAACAAGAAGCCTTAAGAGCTGTCGACTTCTTCTCCGTATCTTTTGCCTTCTCTTTCTTGATACTCTTTCCATGTTTATCCAAGCTAATGAGAACTTGCTCATGCTCATCAAGTTTCCCAAACAGTGTCGTGAGGTCTAGTGTAGCAAGATCATTGGCCTCCTTGATAGCGGTGACCTTCGGTTGCCATTCCCTGTTAAGACACCTCAGAATTTTGTTAGTAGAAACCTCATTTGGAATTGGTTTACCAAGAACATGCAGTTTATTGATATTGTGAGTGAATCATTTTTACATATCCGCAATGGTTTCCCCTTGCTTCATGTAAAACAAATCAAACTCTTGCGTTAGTGTATTAATACGAGCCAACTTAACATCATTAGTGCCTTCGTGGGCTACTTGTAAAGCATCCCACATGGCTTTGGCCGTCTCACAATGGGAGAGTCGATAATACTCGTCAACTCCTAAGGAGGAGATGATCATATTACGAGCCTTCCAATCATAACTGTACTTTTTCTCGTCCTTCTCAGTCCATTGAGCTTCGGGTTTAGGAACGACAACGCCTTCCGCGTTAGTCATAGTAATTTGCATGGGACCGTTTAAAATAACATTCCAAACCTTCCGATCATTGGAATTAATATGAACGTGCATACAATCCTTCCAGTAGCTGTAATTTACGCCTGTAAAAATGGGAGCTCTATTATAAGCCCCTTTAGGTTAGTTCGCCATGATCCAAGAAGTTTTACCGAAGCACCAGAATTAACCGGAGCTCGTGATACCACTTGTTAGACGATGGCTATGGATCTAGAAGGGGGGGTTGAATAGATCCCTTGAGTTTTACACGCAAATGGTTTACAAAATTTGTTTTTAAAAATTGTTTAAACGGAAGCTACCACTAGATAGAACGTCTATAACGAACCTTCTACCAAAAGGATCAGATATGCACGAAGATATCACGGATGAGTGTAGAGGAGAAAAAATCAGTTTTGAATATTACACTTAAGATACACAATTAACAAAATATCACTTGGTTGATGTATATCCCAATCCAATGAGGATAAGCAATTTAAAGACAACGAGTTCAAATTTGCTTTGAAACAAATTATCAAACACCTAGTGTGCGAAAACACACTACGTGCAGAATTTCAGTAATGAGTAATGTACAGCTGCTCCAAGATACAATTCAAGGAATTATATCAGTTTAACAAAGCAATTTATCAGCTTACAATTACTCTACTATAGAAATTTTGATGACTTACGACTTCACAGATTCGAACGAAATGAATTGTAAAAGAGTTAAGGAAAGAGAAAACAAACGCGATTTGATTAGGCAGTTCCCCAATCGTCCTCGCTTTGGGTACGTCTGCCCCCAACTCCACAAATGGAATTGAGATATATATATATATATATACTGTTGTTGCAAATTGTTTATTACAAGAGAAAACAATGAACATCCAAACCCTCGAACGTCTTCGATCGTTGATGCAGAATTTTCTCTTCCCTTGATTCAAGACGAATCAAGTGCTCCGAATATGGTTGATCCAATTACCATCCCACGCTACTAAACCGAAAGAAACCACCTTTCTTCAGTTACCTTCACTCGGTCAATTGCGATCTACCAAGAATTCGAACCCAAACCTCCTTTCTATGATCCTCTGATTACAGCTACTAAACCAAACAATTGCGCCAATTTCCGGTTACCGTCGCCTAGCCGAATCCCTGTAGAAAGAACAGTTTGTGCAAAAACCCCCAAAATCTATCCGATTCTTGGAGCATAAAACCAACTGGTTTTATTCAAGAAACACCTGCCAAACTCTCAACCCAGAAGATGAAGATTACAAGTCAAGCTCATTTGAAAAATTGCAAAAGGACTCAAGTCACCATCCCAGGAGGATTTAATATTTTGGACCCGAGGATTAAAATTCACACTTTTTAAGTTCACGTGTTACAAAAGGACCTCGATTTACTCATATGAATAGAACGCCAAGAATAATACTCAAATGGCAATGACAGAACTTCTCTTTTAATGTCCTCCACGTAGAATCGTCCCACATTTTGCTAAGCTTGCTGCTTTGCGATGGATAGCAGGCATACTTTCCTTATGGACTACTGGTCTCCACGTACTTTCGGTGGCAAAAGAGGTCTTCAGAAAGCATTTAATTCTCTTAGTAAGTAGTAGGATCTGTAAAGGATACGTGGCAGTTAGCACAAGATTAAGATTTGACAATTGTATGGGACCCCCAAAGAGATATAAAAGAAGACTCACAAGATGAAGCTATTACATCACAGCAACAGGCCCAAAACATGATTAGACAAATCCATAACACGTTTACAACAGGTTTCAATGAATTAATCACTTTTTGATTCATTCCAAAACGAGGACTAAACACCTTCATTATGATTCCAAAATTAGTTTCAGACATCGAAATTAAAAAAAAAAAAAGAAACGTATCAAGAACCTTAATAGTCATGTTTGCAGCAGCTAAGATAATTTCCAAAACCATTCACAGGCATATTGAGTCTAAAAAGGAAAAGTTAGAACACGTTTCAGACGAAATATCACGAATCCGATTAACTTTCCAAAATTACTGAACATGTTGTGGCAGTTTTTAATGCATTTTCAAATCAGAAAGGACACAAATCAGACAGCATTACAAGCTTTCCTAATCAAACTTATATGTCTCATACACCTTTCAAGAGTTACCTGAACCGGATCCAACATATCACAGACCAATTTCAAAAACATACTTAAAATGACAAAACATGTTTCAAGAGCATTCAACATTGGTTAAGCCTATATACAGGTCTCATACGCGTCAGAAAATGGAAGGAAAAAACTTGACATCATACAGCCCAAACCATTTACAATACTTACATCAAACCCAAAACACAATCATTCATCAGTTCATACAATACCAGAATTTACCAAACATATGCCAGAAAAATTTCAAAACATCAGAACATACCCAAACATTCACCACTCCGAAAAAGTCAAAAAATTCAATCATACACCACACCAGTATACTAGAAAAACCATCAATCATACACCAAAACAATTCATCGAAACCTTACACAATCAACATCAATTCATACGACAATCAGAGAATCATTCACAAACACACACCAAAATCATACACGCATATCACAACAAACACACACGAGCAGCAACCAACGCGGATTCAGAATCTCAACAACATCAATAATAATACGCAACAATTGGAAAATAAGATTGGAGGAGATAAGAGAAACTTATCTTGGAACAGAAGATTTTGAGGTGGCGGTCGCACTCCCTCGCCTTCAATCGCTGGCGTCCTTTTCCCTTTTCTTTCTCACTCTTGCTTTAATTTTCAATGTCATGTAAATGTAATCAACAATAACATAATGAAATTGGGGTATCGGGATTGCTGGGGTCAGGGTTTTGATTGTTTTGCCTGATCGGAGACGACGAGAGTCGAACGGTAAGCGACGGCGCCGCTGGGTTTCGAAACCTTAGTTTCCATTTTGAGAGATAGAAAGTCTGAGAGAAGATGAGAATGAGAGGCTGCGTCTGTTCTTTTTTTCTTTTTCCTTTTGGAGCGAATAATCATGTGCATTCACGCCCACACACATGCACCGTGCACTCACCCTTTTCGTCCATTGGACCACACGCGTGCGTATCAAACGGTTGAGGTTTGAGGGTCTATGGTAAACCCTCACTCCTGGCACACATAGGATCCCTCTGTTTGATTAACGTATTTATCTTTTAATTTAACTTTTTTAGTAGATTCAGAATTCTTTTTTTTAATTGGAACTGGTTTTTAATAATTATTTCTCTAATGATAACTTTTTAATTAACCTTTTAATAATATAACATTTTTTTTATGTCCCCAAATTTTACTTTTACTAAAATATAATTAAATTAATTAAAACTTTTGTTAGGATTTTTTTCCTAAACTTTTATAATAAAAATTCTTTTTTAAAGAATATATTAAAATAAAATCTTTTCTAATTAGTAACTTTTCTTTATTAACTTTTTTTATATAACTTTAAGATTAAATAATAATAAAACCTTTTTTGTTTTTTAAATATTAAAATTAAAACCTTTTCTAAAGTAATATGGAAACTCTTTAATATATTTTTTTTCTTTAATATAACTTTAAGGCTAAAGATAATAAAACTTTAAAAATAATTAAAACCTTTTAGCAAAAAGAAAACTAAATAAAAATAATTTTTTATTAATCTCCTTTTAAGTTATCAAACTCTTTTTCCTAAATAAACCGTTCCCTTTTAGAATCCCTCGTGATAGATCGTACGCTTGAGTGACGTAGATTAAGATCTTTAGTTGATATTATGCCTTACTTATGCATTGGTTCGTTTATCATTATATGTGATGTATGCTTGCTTTTCTCTAAACCCTTTCAAAACATAAAACTCTCGATCCAACGTCGAGCCATCTTCCACCCATGTAAGTCGATTGCTTTCGAGCATCGCCATCAACCTTTGGTCACTAGACACATGACTAGCACCACTTTGCTAGCACTCTCGTTAATTCATTAATAATCGATTGCATTAATATCCAAGGGAAAATCCCATGCATGATAACCAAATTATTGTGCATGGTGCATGTGCATATCATACCTCCCTATAGATTTTATACCTTAAGATAAGTTTATTAGACAACTTTAGGATAGACTTCCTAAGTTAGTCCCCCATCAAATTTTGATTTTTACAATCGAACTTTAGCCTACCTAATTCTCCACACAAGAGAATTAGATGTGAATCATCTCAAAGAAGGGACATACAATCCTATACCCCACAAATACAAACAAGTTTCAAAAACTGTGGTGGTTTCTTAAGACGATGACTCATCTTCTCTCCTAAACCTTTAAACAACTTTAGTATCCTTCAAGAGGAACTACATGTGCTATGATTCCCTCCCAACAGGATATGTAGGCACAAGATGCGATATCTTGTCGAGCACGCTTAGGAATAGAATTCTAGGTCACCTACCCTTAAACCCTTAGCAAAAAAAAAAACAAATAACATAAATAAAACAAGAGGTTCCTGTAGGGTACTACAGATATCTAGGGTGCTAACACTTTCCCCAGGTATAACCAACCCCCGAACTTTAGAATCTTAGTTTGCATTGCATTGTGGGTAATTCGATCTTCCTCCCCTTCCTTGGATAAATCAAAGACGGTGGTGAAATAAAAGAAACGCGATTCAAGTTAACATAATAGCTTGGTATCCAATTACCACCACGACAGTTGGGTGACTGTTTATAAAGGAGGGTTATTTTAACTGGGATATGAGAATCCAACAATGCCATAATTTCCTTTATAAGAGATTTGTCCTGAAGGAGAAAACTTTAACTCAGTGTAGAGCAATGCCATTTTTCCTTAGGAATCTTTCATGCTAAGGGGGGGACAGTTGCGTGGATGTAAATAATCCAGAGGCTTGCCGCTTACAGCAATTAGATGAAAGGGAGGTTTGACCAGGATAAAATATGGACAACAGCTTGGATGTTTGAATCAACAAGTGTGCCATTTACAGCAGTTATCTGGGATTAGGTTTTGTTTTGATTTCTATTTTGATAAGTGATAAACAGAGAAGTGACTTCCTACAAAGAGATTTTGATTTCCTCTGAGGGGATGTTGATTTTTATGTGCCTTGATCAAAGCCCAAGGTTGAAGCTAAGAGGTTGATTGAATCCACTGGGGAAGTCTTTATACAAAGCCTAAGAGGAGGCTATAGCAGGTTGACTCAACAAGAGAGTGTTTATATATGTCTTGTACAAAGCCCAAGATTGAGGCTAAAAGAGACTGATTCTTTGGGGGACATCATTATACAAAGCCTAAGAGGAGGCTAACAGTTTGGCTTTTTTGGGGAAAATGTTCTGTTTGTCTTGTACAAATCCCAAGATTGAGGCTAAAAGGGGATTTTGACTCCATTGGGGAGGGTTTGTATGTGTCTTGTATAAAGCCCAAGATTGAGGCTGAAAAGAAGACTGAATCTGTGGGAAAGAAATCTTTGTCTGTCTTGTACAAAGCCCAAGATTGAGGCTAAAATGAGACTTTACTGACTCAGCTGAGGGTATTATAGGTGTCTTGTACAAAGCCCAAGATTGAGGCTGAAATGAGTTTGACTCTGCTGGAGAGTATTATCTGTCTTGTACAAAGCCCAAGATTGAGGCTGAAAAGGAGAAGATTGACTCTGCTTAGGAAATTTATATGGTGTCTTGTACAAAGCCTGAGATTGAGGCTGGAAAGGGTTTGACTCAATAAGAGAGTATTTTTATCTATCCTGTACAAAGCCCAATATTGTGGCTGAACAAGCTGGAGAAATCATTATACAAAGCCTAAGAGGAGGCTAACTTCTATTTAGGGGAAATCTTTATACCAAGCCTAAGAGGAGGCTGGAAAAGATTGACTCAACAAGAGAGTGTTTTTATCTGTCTTGTACAAAGCCTAAGATTGAGGCTAAAAGGGTTGACTCAACAAGAGAGTGCTAAAAAGGTGATTGACTCAACAAGAGAGTCTGAAAAGGTGATTGACTCAACAAGAGAGTCTGAAAAGGTTAGCTCCGCTGGGGAGAATCATTGCACAAATCCCAAGAGGAGGCTGACTATGCTGAGGAAATAAAAGATCATTATACAAAGCCTAAGAGGAGGCTATCTTCTGCTGGGGATTATTGATATCCCGAGGCGGGTCCAAATGGGGAACCAACTCTTGCTGAGGATTACAGAAGAGTTAAGATATCAGAGACCTTGAGGTTCTGATAAAGGGTTTATTAATAGCCTTTTGACCCTGGTTAGGGAATCTTAGGAGAGAGACTAGGTTTTTAGAACCCATGGGTTTTAACTCTGCTGGAGATTGATTCAGAATAACCGGGGTTTCTCCTATGTTTGTAAGGTGCTTAAGAATGTATTTAAGACTCAAGAGGGGATTAACTGTCCAAGTCTACTAGTATGAAAGAGTTTGTTTTTGTACGATGTCCAAGAGGAGGCAGGTGTTTTAAGGGATGAGAATCAACCCTCAATGGGTCTGAGATTTGACACTGGAAAGACTGCTCTAGCAAAGGATGACTAAGTTCTGTCTTATACCTTTAAGAGGTCGTCGGGTCCTTGTATTAAGCCCAAGAGAAGGCATGAGAAGTTCTAAGAAACCGGAGGATCCTTTTACAAAGCCCAAGATGCGGCGGGGATGCTTTTAGGAAGCCTGTGGGTCCAAACTTAAGAAGAGTTCAAGAAAAGTTTCACCGAGAATCAACTTTTAGTGAACAGTTCTAGGGTTTGAAGAAATTCAAGAGAAGTTTCACCGGGAATTAATCCTCTCTGGGGAAACTGAATTTCTTTGACAAGTTCTAATAGTGACATTCTGAGAAAAGGTTCACCGAGAATACTGCCTTTCTCTTTGTTCCATATTGTTTAAGCCCAAGAGAAGCCAAAACTGTATCTGGAAATCCTATGGGGATCTAGTTTTGACTGTATCAAAGAGTGACCAACTGGCTTTACCTAGGTCTAGACCTAGTTGCCGGGGAAAACTCTAAGCAGATATACAAGTATATACAGTTGATATATGACAAGTATTTAAAAGGATATGAAAGAAGGACTTACAGAGGAGCAGCTTCCCACAATACAGTTATATATATATATATATATATATATATATATATATATATATATATATATATATATATATATATATATATATATATATGAAAGCAAGTAAATGAAAGTTGATAAAAACTTACAGGTGAGCAAGCTTCCATGCTGTTCAAACAAATATATACATGTATATGTGCAAGTAAGTAAAAGAAAGCTGATAAAAACTTACAGGCGAGCAAGCTTCCATAGCTGTATTGTTAGTTTTAAAGAAATTAAAGAAAGTTTTGATAAGAACTGTATATTTGAACCTAAATCAAAAGGGAAGTTGTTTTTGAAAAGATTGTTGGGGCTTATACTCAAGGAGAGGCCCAGATGAAAAACAGTAATTTTACTATTGTTTGTAAACTGTAATGGGCCTTATACAACGACGGAGGCCCAAAAATTGTTATGTACAAAGGGGGTTGGGTCTTACACTCTATTAGAGGCCCAAAGATTATTTTTGTACAACTTGAAATTCTGGTACAGATGTGTGATGTCTTTGTGCAATGTCACAACATCGCAATCTGCTGAACAAGGCAATAATAGGAACAGTAATTAACACACTGAATTGTTCACCCAGTTCGGTTCAACAACCTACATCTGGGGGCATACCAAGCCAGGAAGGAAGTCCACTATTAGTAGTATCAAATTACAGACTCAACAGACCAGTTGACAATCTACCTAATTTAATCACTACCCAATGACCCTTCTACCTAAGTCCTCCCTAGGTAAGAGACTCCATCTCACTTCCTATCATCACAATGATGTCTAGCAGTCAACTACACCGTCACTGCATCAACAGCTTGTTTACCAACGACTTTTCTAACACAGAAAACCAGAAGACACACTTCCATGACTTACATTGGAGTTGCTTCAAAGCTTCCTCCAAGAACAAACCCAAACTCATTACCTACAGGTTTCTGAGTTAACCACAGTGACCATCTCACAACCCGAGTGGTTCACTTTGACAAAGCCCTAAAGATCTACATCTTGGACCCGTACCTCTTCTAGGTTACAAGCATTATATTTATAACATAATCCCAATTGGATTTGGGCCTTCAAATCATATCATATCTTCTGTAACAAATCTGCTTCTAAATAGATCTTCAATCATATCTTCAATTAAATCTTCAATTATTAACTCTGAATATTCTCCATATCTTTATGCTTTAAATGTGCAACAAACTGATCTTCATAACTGATTGTAACAGAATATATCTCTCCCTTGATCTTCGCCTGCATTCTCTGATTCTCTTTAGCAGAATATCTCATTCACACCAGAAACACGTGCAGCCCTAATTAATCATCCCAGACTTGATGTTGTAATGTTCTGGTATAGTGATGTTAAGACTTTGCATGTGACATCACTCTTCAGCACTTTAACTCTTCAACACTATTTACAACCCAGACTGTTAGCAGTTCATGTTGCAACATCAACCATGACATCAACATTGTTTTAACAAAATTTCAGCCAATTACAAGAACTTACAATCTCCCCCTTTGGCTAATTTTTGCTAAAACAACTATATAAACATTACAACTCAGATTACAGCAGTAATTACAACTCTATACTACTGTCAGTAGTTATCAGTAACCACTGAACCTAACAGTAACCATCAGTAGCTACTGTGAGCAGCAATCCTGGAGAAACATCTTCTAGGGAATATTTGAATGATGTTAAGACATCATGTCTGACAACTTCTTTTGGCAGCACATCCCACCACAATCACTTCAGGCAGCACATCAGGAGGAAGAAGTAGAAAGTCCCGAAGTTATGCACACAGATTACAGATATCTGGTGTACATGAGGAAGAACATTTTAGACACTCCCCTTTAATACAACACAATTCTTTTTCCTTTCAACTCAGACCCGGAATCATTGTTGACGACTCCCCCAGACAAGAAATGTTTGTCTATTCATCAAAGACCAATGGTGGCATAAGATAATTCTGCACACCATCATTGATCAGACACTGGGTTTAGACCATGGCATAAGAGGAAACTTAAGAAGTGCCATTCTGCCAACCCAGGTAACTCAGAACACAAGTCACAACTGTGTTCATAACTCAGGACACAAGTCACAAAGACTCAACCCCAACTAGAGAATGTACCATCCTGTTCTGCAGAATCAGAAACAACTGATTCCAGGCATAACCTCTGTGTAAACCATTTAGACCATCTCTCTCCTTTCTCCCCCTTTTTAGCCACAAATTGGTAAAGGAAACCCTCACAAAACCAGACCCAAGAAGTGCTCAACCAAACACGAATAAATGCCATATGACTCACTGGCTGAAGGTGAACAAACTAACCCCTATAAATAGCTGACCAGTAACTTAGAAATTAACGAGCCTTGAATATGTCAATGTTCTTGGTCAAACAAATGCTATTTTAGGTATCAAAAACTGCATTCAAATTCAATGCCTACCTTCCAAAAACTGCCTTGACTGCCTTAAATATTTCACAACTGAATCTTACCGTAAATTAGGCCAATAACGCTCCATGCATAGTCGAAGCCACGTGTTTCACTTTATCCTAACATCACCGTCCAAAATACTTCCCTGTTTGGCTCAAGAAAAACATGTCCTGTAGCATGTTCTGACATCTCTTCAGACATTGCCTGCTGGCTCATTAACCCAAGACTCTACAAACACATCTTCTTATCTAATGGGTATAGATACAACTTCTCACAGCTTCTTCTAGAGTGCTTCCAACCATCAGCCAAGTACACCACTTTTGCTTTTCAGACCTCTACTGTATAGGCACTATCTTCACACAGCTATGACAGGTCCCATCATCACACTGCAAAAGCTTGATCAGCACACATGCTGCAACAGGCTATAGTAATCAGTCTTACACTCAATGCCCTTTATGATATCCCACCAATAATGCCACATTCCTCATGGGGATTTTAGATACAAGATATGCCAAGTCCAATAAACAAAGGCCCATTTGATTGGAAATTTCTCACACAAGATAAACACCCTTCTGTCCTTACATTCACCAGCTCATAATGAAGTCTTCAACATGAAAGTAGCCATGTATTTCCTGAACTACTTACCATCCAGATTAGAATCTGCCCATTCTAATCCACACTATGTCAGAACTGCCACTTCAGACTATAATGCTGCTTCTTCAAACTCCATAAGTATGGTACATACTCAACCATAATGTTGTAACAACATGTAGGACATCAGCACGAGACACAAGACCATCCCACTTAACTAGACAAGACCTAGCCTTATCCTACTAGGACCACTTCCACCCAGGCACCAAGCACGAAGTTCTGGTAACCAATATGTCAAGAAAAGCAGGTTCCCAAGAAAAACAAATTCCCACACCAAAGACTACTCTGACTGGTCAGGCGATACAAACAATGCCATATTATCCATTATAAATACCAAACCTCATTGCTCCTATCAGCACACCAAGGAAGGAAACATGAGTCAGTCTAACAAGAATGCAGCAAAGAGACACAAGCAAGAGGATAAGAAGCCAGATCCTCAGAAGTTGAAGGACACAACACTGTCCAAAGCTGGAGCATCTTCTGGAGCAACAAGAACACGCAAGACATCAGAAACCAGGATGAAGACTATCAAGAAAAACCAAGTGCAGCTTCAAGCATCTGATGATGAATGGGATGAAGATTGGAAGACTTTTCTTGATTCGGGGGGTTGGGATAATCTTTAGACACTTTGTTTGTTGTTTTTACTCATCTTGTAAGCTTTCATCAATGCAATAAATTTCTGTTTTACTTCTGTTCCATTTACACAACTATACAAGACACTAAATCCTCATGTAAACAACTTTTCAATTTGCTTTAAACTAAGTGCCAACACCAAAAGCTCCCATAATATCATTCTCCCCCTATCAAGGATAACCAGTGCACCTTTGCAAGAAGAACACCTTCCATCAACACAAACCCCTACTGAGTTCTTCCAGAAATTGCAAAGAAACGCACATTCTCCACAGACAAAGTTGTCCTTCAGACTCCTCCTCAGAAGCATGTGCACATATGATTCAAACAATTAGCTTCACAAGGGTAGAACCATTTATGTCCACACCAACAAGCATCCAACAGCCTAATGTCATAACATGTTATCTGACATTATCTCCTCACAAGATTCAACCAGCATGCAATCTTCACAATATATATACCTTTGCAGCAAAAATCCATAGACAAGTATTCCCCCTGTCATGGTTAACTAATGCTCTAGATGAGGATGAACATTTGAGCACACTTCTGTGCACATGCATTTTGGTACCACTGTCCCTTTCTCTCAAGGCAGTCATTAAACATTTCATCTAAGGCAGACCTTCTACTTCATCATTCTCCTATATGATTATGTAGACGCTCCTTAAGTATGATGTAGGCATCAATCTTCTGAACCAGGGCATAATCTTCCTCTCATCCTTCTTCAAGAAGAATAGTCTCCTTGAGTCTTCCACTCATCGCCCTACTTCCCAAGAGTAATTCAACCTCATCACTGACAAATTGGATGATACTCCATGGTTACCAATCAACCAGTGCTTAACCCTTGTAAAAACTTCTCAACACTTATGCAGTCCTGCACTTTAACTTCAGACAAATACAAAGTCTCCCGTCAATGTATATTGTCATTAGTTGAATGTACAACACCATCCTAAGCAGACAAAAATGCAAGATACAACATTTTATCTGGTCTGACATCCTTTTCCTGCAGTCTTGAGGCACTGGTTGATCCTTCTTTTGCTAATCCACACCACTGATCACTTTAGATTCGGTAAGTGGCTTGACCTGATACTTCACGTGAGCATAAAAAACTTCCTTTAGCTGAGAAGGCAAAGACTGAAGTAATGTTTCAACATCACCAATCACACTAAACATGAACCAGCATCCTCTAATATTCCAAGAATCTTCAAACTTTTGATGCCATCCTCATTAGGTTACCACAACTAAGCTTAAGAGATAACTTATCAAGATCTTCACTCCCGCATGAGAACTTTGACAGTGATACTCTTTTGCTTTGGCTCTACCTTCTTCTGATCCTTCCAGCCACAAGGCTGACACCAATTCCAATTGACCAAAGGCTGATTGACATATTAAGCTCAGCTTCTTTCTTACACAACCCAGATGCCTCCTCTTCCAAGTCAGGAGTAGGTTCTAAACAGATGTGATCAACACATTTGTTTAGCCCCCAAGCATCTGTCACAATCTGCTGGTAGGACATAAGTTATCTTCACACCCAGAAGATCCTTAAACACAATCCAGAGATTGACCTTGTAGGGTTGGAGGCAAATTACTTCTTTCTTCAGGCCTTTTTTCAACATGCTCATATAAGAACTAGTTGAAGATGTTCTCATGTGTTACCATACCATGTGATATATCTTCAGAACAGAAAGTTGTAGCCTTGACACAAAACCATCAGGAATTTTCCATCAGATATATATATATATATATATATATATATATATATATATATGTGTGTGTGTGTGTGTGTGTGTGTGTGTGTGTGCAGCGGAACATACACCAGAAAACTCCTTTACGATGTCATAACCCTTGTATAACCACGACGCTCCAAGTGCACTAGGTCATCATAGGTTTGAAAATAAGTCAAACCACACATCAGCTCACCACTAAAGCTTCATTCTCCACTCCAAGGGATTATACAAAAATCTCTATGAGCTGACCAAGTCCATAACTATCTTCCTTGCTCGTGAACCAGAAAGTATCTTCCCTAGATCTCATCCAGAAACAGACAGAATGCCTGCTCTGATACCAATTGAAATTCTGGTACAGATGTGTGATGTCTTTGTGCAATGTCACAACATCGCAATCTGCTGAACAAGGCAATAATAGAAACAGTAATTAACACACTGAATTATTCACCCAGTTCGGTTCAACAACCTACATCTGGGGGCATACCAAGCCAGGAAGGAAGTCCACTATTAGTAGTATCAAGTTACAGACTCAAAAGACCAGTTGACAATCTACCTAATTTAATCACTACCCAATGACCCTTCTACCTAAGTCCTCCCTAGGTAAGAGACTCCATCTCACTTCCTATCATCACAATGATGTCTAGCAGTCAACTACACCGTCACTGCATCAACAGCTTGTTTACCAACGACTTTTCTAACACAGAAAACCAGAAGACACATTTCCATGGCTTACATTGGAGTTGCTTCAAAGCTTCCTCCAAGAACAAACCCAAACTCATTACCTACAGGTTTCTGAGTTAACCACAGTGACCATCTCACAACCCGAGTGGTTCACTTTGACAAAGCCCTAAAGATCTACATCTTGGACCCGTACCTCTTCTAGGTTACAAGCATTCTATTTATAACATAATCCCAACTGGATTTGGGCCTTCAAATCATATCATATCTTCTGTAACAAATCTGCTTCTAAATAGATCTTCAATCATATCTTCAATTAAATCTTCAATTATTAACTCTGAATATTCTCCATATCTTTATGCTTTAAATGCGCAACAAACTGATCTTCATAACTGATTGTAACAAAATATATCTCTCCCTTGATCTTTGCCTGCATTCTCTGATTCTCTTTAGCAGAATATCTCATTCACACCAGAAACACGTGCAGCCCTAATTAATCATCCCAGACCTGATGTTGTAATGTTTTGGTATAGTGATGTTAATACTTCGCATGTGACATCACTCTTCAGCACTTTAACTCTTCAACACTATTTACAACCTAGACTGTTAGCAGTTCATGTTGCAACATCAACCATGACATCAACATTTTTTTAACAAAATTTCAGCCAATTACAAGAACTTACACAAGTGATGAGGATTACAACTCAAGGAGAGGCCCAGATAAAACAGTGATCGCACCGTTGTTTTTGAAAATTGTACTAGGACTTATACAATGACCGCCAAAATATTTTATGTACAATAGATGGTTAGGTCTTACACTCTATTAGAGGTCTAAAAAAGGTTTTAAGAAAAAGAAATGGGACTTATAGCCCAAGGAGAGGCCCAAGTGATTTGATTTTGAACTGGCGATCGCGCCGAGGTTTTTGAAAATGTGTTGGGACTTATACAATGTCTGAGGTCCAAAAATGGTTTTGGTTAAGAAAGGGATTGGGTCTTACACTTTATTAGAGGCCCATGAGTGTTTTGAAATATTTGATAAGGATCAAAATCAAAGAAACCCAAATATTCAATTTCTTTTAAAAGTAATTCTTTAAAGAAAATCAATGAAAATGATAAAAATACCAAATAAGTTTAAATAAACTACTTGTAACTTTTGGTTAAGGTTTGAAAAATGAGGTTTTAATCACAAGATGATTTAGAACTCATTTGGTTTTGATTTTTAAGATAAAAATTCACTTTTAAAATGTTTAAAAACAATAAAAAATGAATTTATTCACAAAAATACCAACTATATTAAATAAATAATATAAATCTGATTTTTTTGTAGAATAAAATACTTTAATACTTTTGTGATTTTTAGAAAAAGAACCAATAAAAAATGATTAAAATTGAAAGAGAAATTAATTTTTCAAATCATTAAAAATAATATGAAAAATAAAATAAAAAATGGAACAAGTGATAAAAAAGAGGTCTGGGGCGAGGGGGATTCGAACCCCAGACCTCTCGCTCGCTCAATACACATAAAACAGTTGATCAACCACTAGGGCGCAATGCCAATTCATTTAATATATGGAAAACAATAAATATATAACAAACTGGGTTGGATTTCTAAAGCATGGCACCATGGCCATCTTCATCCTCAAGCTCAGATACGTGAATCCTCCTATCTCATTCGTCTCTCAACCATTTCACACTATCCAAATATGAAAATCGTGCGTTTTCAAATGAGGAACACAATGGCAATACCCAATTTTATTTAAATCAATTGAATCAAAACATAATCTGATAAAACCTGAAGAACCCTAAAATTGGCATGAACTCAATAAAATCCTATACACGAGTTCTAAACAACAATTGATTGAGGGTAAATGATCTACAAACATTCAGAAACACAATGGTAACAAGAAAACATGTTTATGATGCATGATTCATTAAGTTTGAGAGTCAAGTTTTACCTCTGCAAGTGAGAATCTAATTCTGGTTTGGAGGTGTTACAGATGAGTTCCAATGATTTAGACAGCTTCCTTGTACCTCAATGGATGTGTTTGAGTGCTTAGGTTGATTGGAAAACCTCTGGATTGATCAACCTGATTCCTTCTACAACAAGTCATGAGTTTTGTGCAATTGGGTGGCCATTTGGTGATTTTGATGTTACAGATGTTATGTAAGAGTTTGGATCACCTTTATATGTTATATGTGAGGTGTGTGAACCATTGGTTTGGTTGGAATCACTCTCAAATGCAAAACCCGATAGTGACTTGCAAGAGAAGGTGTTTTTGGAGTGAAAGTGGTGATTTTGAGAAAGGCATCTGTTTAGGACCTTTGGTGTACTCAAACTGGTCACAATTGAGGCCTATTTATAGTGTGTCAAGTTTGTTTTGCAAGCAACAGTGTGCGGCAACTGCAGCAGGCCTTTGGCCAATGTGGATCAAATGGAATCTTAAGTCTCCTCTAGGCATTGACTTGAGACTAGAGCACAGGCCTATGGTTCTCTGTTGTATGAGCTTATCTTGACTCATTTGGTTAATCATAGACTGATACATGCCAGCTCTATGCATCCATTGAATGTCTGAAAACAAAATTGGAGTCTTGAGGCATCTTTAGCTTTTAGGGATGGCACACCTACATGTAGTTTCAAAGACTTGGAAGGCTTATGGATCAGTGTTTGTTCCTCCTTGGTCTCCCCCTGAGGTGTGCAGATAGATAAACATGTCTTTGATGACTCATAATATACAAATTCGACCAAATGCACAATTCTGACTTAGTGAAAAATTAGATTTTGGAGCTAACTTCCCATGGATGTATCTCTCAGCTCAAAATGAATTAGAAAGACTTCTTGTACTTTTTGAAAAGCTTGAATGATGTACTAAAACATTGAAGATTTAATATTTCATTGATTCATCTTGGATCAATGTGAAAAGTGCCTTGGAAGTTTGATGTTTCATGCTGAAATTATAATGCAGAATTTTCACTAAGTGTTTTTTTGACATATTTTGGTTTTTTCACCACTTTGATCCACCACTAACTGAAAATCCATGAAGAATTGGAACTTGATGTAGTTGAAGCTTTTGTAGAGTGTAGCAAGACCTATAAATCCAGCTTTGGATCACCCAAAATGGTTGCTTGGATCCCAAGTTATGGTCCTTGGAAGTTGGTACCCTAGCCACTTTGTTCCATAACTTAGAAAAATTCTAAGTCTTTTTTATGATTACCCCTTTAGCAAGTTAACTCACTTTCTTTGATTTTACTTGATGAATGATGATTCAAATCACATATTAACATTGTTTTAGGGTTAAGGAACCTTGGTTGACCAAAAATCTAAAAAGTCAAACTTGGACTTTTGTACAATTGACTTTTTCATCAGATGAAATTTTGATTTTGTGATTCTTTTGTGAAATCAATCCTTGGGTTCAATTAAACTTCATGGATGGCCTCTAAGGGTATTTAGGAATGTCTTGGACCCCTCCCCAAAGTTTTAGATCAAGGGTAGGCCAACAGTCAAGGATAGGGTTGGCTTTTTCCATCAGAAACCCTAATTTATGATCAAATGGTTTTGAGCTCTTGTGGCTTATAACTTGAGCTCTTTGAGTCAATCAAATCTTGTAAACATGTCATTATGGTGTATTTAAGGTCTTTAAAGTTCATTTTGGAACCTCAAGCCATGCCTCACTTCACAAGTTAACTCAAGGGTTGAATTAGGTCAAAACCCTAATTCCTGATTCTTTGATAGAAGGACCTTCAAGGTGATTTTGCCATTGTGGGTAGGCTCTTGAGATACATTTGAGCTTATAGGACCACACATTGAGGCATTGGCTCATGTCCAGATGTAAATTTTCATCTGGAGGCCTCAGTCGACCAAAACCCTAATTTGGGGACACATGCGATATTGAGGCTTAATCCACTTGGAATGCTGCAACCTTGTGCTTGATTCTTGATGTTGGAGTCTTCTTGATCCTTTGTGGGTGTTTTGAGAGGCTAGACAGGTTGAAGATCATGTCATTTCTTGATTGATCCTTTGTCTAAATGCTCTGAGAGGGGTTAAAACCCTAATCTTTGATTGTAGTGAATGCTCAACCATCTTTGAGGAGATTGATGAGGCATGATGGTTCATCCATATTATGATGATGATTTGTACAATGATGGGAAATCTTGGTGGTCAAAATTTGGGGTATGATAATTTGGTGTCTTGTTCAAAGCCCAAGATTGAAGCTAAAAGGTTGAGTATTTGTGTCTTGTTCAAAGACCAAGATTGAAGCTAAAGGTTTGACTCAGAGAGAATTTGTCATCTCTAAAGGGAGACATCTCGTCTGTTTATCACAACTGTTGGGTGACTGATTATAAAGGAGAATTACTTTAACTGGGATAAGTGAATCCAACAATGCCATAATTTCCTTTATAGGGGGTTGTCCTGAAGGAGAAAACTTTAACTCAGTGTAGAGTAATGCCATTTTTCCTTAGGAGTTTTCTTCATGCTAAGAGAGGGACATTGGCGTGGATGTAAATAATCCAGAGGCTTGCCACTTACAGTAATTAGATGAGAGATGAAGTTTACCCGGATAAAAGATGGACTACATCTTGGATATTTGAATCAACAAGTGTGCCACTTACAACAGTTATCTGGAATTAGGGTTTGTTTTGATTTATCTGTTTTGATGTGTGATATACAGAGAAATGTTTTCCTACAGAGAGATTTTGATTTCCTCTAAGGGGATGTTGATTTTTGTGTGCCTTAATCAAAGCCCAAGGTTGAAGCTAAGAGATTAATTGACTCCATTGGGAAGATTATTATCTGTCTTGTACAAAGCCCAAGATTGAGGCAAAAAAGAGACTGACTCTTTGGGGGGTATCATTATAAAAAGCCTAAGAGGAGGCTGAAATTTGACTTTTCCGGGGAAATATTTTGTATGTCTTGTACAAAGCCTAAGATTGAGGCTAAAGAAGGATTTTTGACTCCACTGGGGAATATTTGTAGGTGTCTTGTACAAAGCCCAAGATTGAGGCTAAAAGGGGAAACTGACTCTACTGGTGAGAGGTTTTATCTGTCTTGTACAAAGCCCAAGATTGAGGCTAAAAGAAAATTGAGTTTATTGGAGAGTATGATTTGTCTTGTACAAAGCCCAAGATTGAGGCTAAAAAGAGAATTGACTCTGCTTAAGGAGATTTTATATGTGTCTTGTACGAAGCCCAAGATTGAGGCAAAAAAGAGACTGGCTCAACAAGAGAGTGTTTATATGGTGCCTTGTACAAAGCCCAAGATTGAGGCTGAAAAGGGTTGACTCAACAAAGGAGTGCTTTTAGGAGATTGACTCGACAAGAGAATGCTGAAAAGGTGATTGACTCAACAACAGAATGCTTTTGTTTGTCTTGCACAAAGCCCAAGATCGAGGCTGAAAGAGGTTAACTCAACAAAAGAGTGTTTTAAGAAAGAAGATTTACTCTACAAAAGAGTGCTTTTGAAGCTAACTCTGTTGATGAAAATCATTATACAAAGCCTAAGAGGAGGCTGGCTTCTGCTGAGGATTATTGAGATCTAGAGGCAGGTCCAAAATGGGGAATCAACTCTTGTTGAGGATTACAGAAGAGTTGAGGTATCAGATGCCTTGAGGTTCTGATTTGAGATAATGTTATATTGATGATAAGCTGATCATAGCTGGGGAAATTTAGGATGAAAGACTGAGTTTTAGATCCTGTGGGGGTTTTAACTCTACTGGAGATTGATTAAATGATCTGGGTTTCTCCTGTATTTGTAGGGAGCTTGAGAATGTCTTTGAGATCCAAGACGAGATTAGACTGTCCAAGTCTACTAGTATGGAAGAGTTTATCTTTGTATGATGCCCAAGAGGAGGCTGGTGCTTTAAGGGATGAGAATCAACCCTTAAATTGGTATGAGGTTTTGACTCTTTAGAAAGACTGCTCTAACAAAGGATGACTAAGTTCTGTCATATACCTTTAAGAGGTCTTCAGGGTCCTTGTATTAAGCCTAAGAGAAGGCATGAGAACTTCTAAGAAGCCGGAGGGTCCTTGTACAAAGCCCAAGAGGAGGCCAGGGATCCTTTTAGGAAGCCTGTGGGTCCAAACCTAAGAAAAGTTCAAGAAAAGTTTCACTGGGAATAATCTTTTCTTTAGTGAACAGTTCTAGGGTTTGAAGAAATTCAAGAGAGGTTTCACCGGGAATTAATCCTCTCTGGGGAAATTAACTTCTTTGATAATTTTCTAATAGTGACAGTCTAAGAAAAGTTTCACCAGGAATAATGCCTTTCTCTTTGTTCCATATTGTATAAGCCCAAGAGGAGGCAAGACTATATCTGGAAATTCCTATGGGAAACTAGTTTTGACTGTGTTGAAAGAGTGACCACTGGCTTTATCTAGTTCTAGACCTAGTTGCCGGGGAAAACTCTAAGCAGATAATATACAGACATATATATATATATACAGATGAAATATATATTGTATGTCAAAGAGGGTAGGAGGACTTACAGGTGAGCAAGCTTCCAGCACAAACAAATATATATATATATATATATATATATATATATATATATATATATATGTGTGTGTGTGTGTGTGTGTGTGTGTGTGTGTGTGTGCAAGTATATAAAAGAAAGCTGATAAAACTTACAGGCAAGCAAGCTTCCATTGTAACAGCTGTATGGTAAGTTGTTCATGAAATTAAAGAAAGTTTTGATAACAACTATGAATTTGAACCTAAATCAAAAAGGAAAGTTGTTTTTGAAAAGAAGATTGGGGCTTATACTCAAGGAGAGGCCCAGATGAAAAAAACAGTAATCGTACCGTTGATCTGAAAATTGTATCGGGACTTATACAATGACTGAGGCCCAGAAAGGTTTTACTTACAAAGGGATGTGACTTACACTCTATTAAGAGGCCCAAAGTGTTTTTTTTTAAGAAAAGAAATTAGACTTACAACACAAGGGTAGGCCAAGATGATTTGTTTGTAAACGGCGATCGAGCCGAGGTTTTAGAAAACACAATGGGACTTATACGATGACTGAGGCCCAAAAAGGTTTTTATTTACAAGGGATGGGTCTTACACTCTATTAAGAGGCCCAAAGTGTTTTGAAAAATATTTGTGAGGGTTAAAATCAACAAAAACCCTAATTTGATTTTAAAATGTATTTTAATTGAATAAAAATTCAATTAAAATGATCAAAATTATCAAACATGTGTGAAAAACAAGTTGTGATCTTGGACTAATGTTTGAAAAATCATGTTTCATTCATAGAATGATTTGAAAATCATTTGAATTTGCAAAATCAAGAGAAAGAAATGTTTTTAAATGTTTAAAAACAAATAAAAACATAATTCTTTACAAAAATACCAAATATATAAAATAAATAATATTTTTGTGAATTTTTTGTGGAATACAATATTTTAACATTTTTGGGAATTTAAAAAAAAAACCAATAAAAAATAATTAAAATTGAGAGAGAAATTAATTAATAAAAACCATAAAAAATGTGAAAAATAGCAAAAAATATGAGAAATAGCAAAATGGTCTGGGTGGGTGTTGAACCCACGACCTTCCATTCAAACACACATGCGCGCTACCACTAGGGTGGTGATACATCCGTGTATCAAAACCACCCCATGAATATATATGGGATGCCTTGTTTTTAGGCCTGGCCAAGGCACCATGGCCTGTCTCTTGCCTAAGGCAAGGCCTGATTTTAGGCCTCTTGCATGAAGGCTCTAACTTTCTCATTTCTTCATGGATTGGGACAAAATTTAGGTGTATCCTGCCTAGAATTTCATGAGGAATCCAATGGTGCCTTTGGAATTTTCAGAAAATGTTTCCATTTAAAAATCCGATAGTGATTTCAAAATAGGCCTAGATTTGCATATTCTATGCTATCTCATTGTACATGCAATAATAGCATGACAAATTGGTTCAAACACAACATATTTGACATGTATGAGATGTCCATGATCAATGGACATCAAAGCAATGCATGATTTAGAGAGTTCAAGTTGTGATGCACTTACCTCTTGAAGCTCCTTGTGCTATCTGTCAAGTTCCTTGTGCCATAAGTAATCTAATGCTTTAAACACTCTTGATTGATCCCTTAGAAGCTTTTAGGATGATCAAAAGTAGCTGGAATCCTCAGGAACAAGTATTGGCTCTTTCTTGCAAAAGGGGCAAAAGTGACCAAGATAGTAACTCTCTCAAATGGTGTTCCAGATGAGGGAAACCAATTGGGACAGTTTGAGGATGATATTTAGAGTGTGTTTAGGCCTTGTTTGGTTTTGGAAGTGACTGAATCAAGACATGGCTTGCAAAATACAAAACAGTCAAAATTTGAGGTTTTGGAGGTTGACTTTCTGATTTTGGTGTTTTAAATCAAGGGTGAGTGTTTGAACAACTTAGATATGATATATTGGATGTGTTTGGATCATGAGCTGTGGTGGAATTGCTCTCTAACTCAAAAACTCAGAGATGACTTGCAAAAGAAGGCATTTTGGCCTAATGAGAGAGATTTTGAGGAAAACATCAGTTGTAGTGCTTTGGTGTACTCAAACTGACCACAAATGAGCTCTATTTATAGTATAGCAAGTTTATTTTACAAGCAATAGTGAATGACAACTTGGACAGTCCCTTGGCCAATTGTAGCATAAAGGCATCTTTAGTCTCATATAGCCATTGACTTAAGGTTAGGGCACAAGCCTATGGTCCTTTGATTTAGAGCTGAATCTTGACTCATTCAGTTAGTAATGTCTCAGTCCATGCCACCTTGATGTATCCATTGAATTCTTGGAAACAAAATTGGAGTCTTTGCACTTTTTAGCCTTTTTAGGGCACTCATGGTTACATGTAGTTCCTTGGACTTGGGAGGCTTGTGGATCAGATCTTTTCTCTTGGATGTTATCCTATGATGTGTCCAAATGGATGACAAGGCTTGGAATTGTCCAAATTAGCTAACTCGAGCAAAATGCACAAATCTGCCTTGTAAAAATCAGTCCATGATGCCATGTTCCAAGGGTTGTATCTCCCTACTCAAATTGAATTTGGAGATGATCTGGTAATTATTGGAAAGCCCTCATGGCATACTTCAACTTTGATGTTCACCAATGGACCTGGTTTAACTTGGATCAAGGTGAAAAATGTCCCTACATTTTGGAAAAAGTAAGGTAGATTTCTGACTTATTGAAAATTTCACTAAGTGTTGGAAAAAGTGTCATTTTCATGTTTTTGTGATTTTGATCAATCCATAACTCAAAATCCACGAGGATTTGGAATCTCTTGTAGTTGACATATTTGAAGTATGTCAGATGGACTTTCATTTGACCTTTAAATGGGAGAAAAAGGCTTTGTGGTTTAGGAGTTTTGACCTTGCAAAGTTAGTACAAAATCACTTTTGTTCCATAACTTAGAAAATTTTTGGTTTCTCATGGTTGCCCCTTTTGCAAGAAACCTCACTTTTCTTGATTTTTATTAATGAATGATGATCAATACCAATCATTAACATTATTTTTGACTTAGTGGAACCATATTTGTGAAAAATTCCAAAAAGTCAAACTTGATTTTGGGCACACTTGACTTTTTGTCAGATGAAATCCAAACTGTGTGATCCTTTGTGAAATCAAGTTCTTGACCCAATTCAAACCTAATGGATGGATTCCATAGGTGTTTTAGGGTGTCTTGAATCATGTCCCAAGGTTTGGGAGCATGTCCTGGTCAAAAGTCAAAGATACAGTTGACTTTTTCTTCAAAACCCTAATTGTGGTCCAGGTGAAATTGAAACTTGTGGATCAAGCTTCTTGGATCAATCCATTGTTGTAAATGGATCAATGTGGTGTATTTGAGGTCCTCAAATCATGTCTTGAGGTTTGGGTTCATGCCTTGCCCCAAAAGTCAACTTAGGGGTGAATTAGGTCAAGAAACCCTAATTCCTGATTTTTTATGAATGCATGCCCTGAGGCTAATTTTGACTTGATGAGTAGGTCCATGAGGTCCCTTGGGGTATCTTGGGTTATTCTTTGAAGCATTGGCTTATGCCTAGAGGAAAATTTTCATCTGGAGGCCTTGGTCAACCAAAACCCTAATTTGGTGACACTGACGATCTTGAGGCTTGATCCACTTGGAATGTAGCAACTTTGTGCTTGATTCTTGATGTGGGAGTCCTCTTGATCCTTTGTGAGTGTTTAAGAGGTTATACAAGTTGAAGATCATGTCATTTATTGATTGATCCTTTGTCTAAGTGCTCTGAGAGGGATGGAAACCCTAATTCTTGATTATGGTGAATGCTCATCCATCTTTGAGGAGATTGATAAGGCATGATGGTACATCCATATTGTGGTAATGATCTTCACAATGATGGGAAATATTGGTGGTTAAAATTTGGGGTATGACAGTTTGTACCACATTCTAAGAAGTTATAGAACTTTTGAAAATCAAGCAACTCTATAATTTCTGGAATGTGCATACGTTCAGACACTTTCGGATAGTAAACAAATTGTTTGATGACTGACCTTTTCTTAAACTTCTTCTCAAAAACATCAACTAGTTCATCTGAAAGTAGAGACATAGCATTTACCGGAATGTTTGACGGAGGTTGAGATGGAGGTTGTGAAGTTCCTGCTCTTGAGGTTGAAGCCCTAATGGTTCTTTTCCCAGTTACTCTTGAAGAAGCCATGAAAGCTCTGTTTTTCGAAGAGATGAATAATACCCAAATAGTGATTGATGATGAGGAACCAAGTTTTTCACTAATTTGTAGTTAAAGTTTGTGATTTGAGATAGTTTTTGGAAATGGATTTTAGGTTTTGTAGAGAAATTAGAAAGAGAGAGTGTTGGTGAGAAAAATGAGAGGAAATGAAATGAAAGATGCTAATGATGATGATAATGACAATGTAAATTGAAAAGGCACATTGAATGATCATTATTTCCAAGTAAAATGCAGATACGCTTCATTTTCCAAGGAGTTGCGTCGACATAAGCCTAGGATGCGTCGACGCACACATGGTCAAAATTCAAATGTTTGAATCACTTCAGTATGAGTCGACGCAAGGGTCGGCGCATACAAACCCAAATCCAACATTGTCTCAAATGAAGTGGCATGCGTCGACCTATGCCCTGTTTTGGTCGACGCATGCAGTGCAATCATAGAAAAATGACAAAATTTTGTTTTGTATGCATCACACAAGAATAAATAACAAGCCCAGAGATATTTCAAACATAAAAATGGACCAAAATGTATCTAAACCATCAAATAAACATCAAGATGACACTTGTTATAGCACAATTTCATATATATATATATGATCAAGATAAGTCAAATAGATAGGAACGATATTACCTCCAATGAAAATGAATGATGAATGCCCTCACAAAGCTTGAGCTTCTCAATATAGTTAATCAAAGTATAGACAAGCATAGATATAAAGCATACAACCATTCAATTTTAAACACGATTCGAGATATCGAGAACACCAAGTTCCCTACGGATGTTAAAGAAAGGTTCTGTCGCAAGTGGTTTTGTGAAAATATCGACAAGTTGATTCTTGGTATCAACATGCTAAAATACGACATCACGTTTCTCTACATGATCCCTAAGGAAATGATGGTGAATTTCAATATGTTTCATGCGTGAATGTAGTAAAGGATTTTTGGTTAAGTTAATGACGCTTGTACTATCACACAAAATGGGAATACGTTCAAGTTTAACATTGAAGTCGAGTAATTGTTGCTTGAGCCACAAGATTTGGGTACAACAACTACCAGCCGCAACGTATTTCGCCTCGGCTGTTGACAAAGCAGCGAAAACTTGCTTTTTGCTATGCCAACTCACTAAGGAATTTGAGAAGAAATGACAAGTGCCACTAGTGCTTTTCCTATCCGATTTGCAACCGGCAAAGTCGGAATCAGAATAGCTAACCAAAGAGCAATCACTTCCCTTGGAATACCAAAGCCCATACTTTGGAGTACCACATAGGTATCTAAACATGCGCTTGACGACTTTTAAATGTGATTCCTTGGGACATGATTGATACCTAGCACACATACATACACTAAACATGATATTCGGTCGAGATGCGGTAAGATAGAGGATAAAACCTATCATACCTCTATATTTCTTTACATCAACAACCTTACCATTCTTATATCGATCCAAGTTTACACATGTAGGCATTGGAGTGTCAATTTCTTTAGAGTTAGCCATGTCGAAGCGCTTGAGTAGCTCATAGCAATACTTCGTCTGGCACACGAACGTTCCTTCTTCGAGTTGCTTGATTTACAATTCGAGGAAGTAGTTTAGCTCCCCCCATCATGCTCATCTCGAACTCACCCAACATCAACTTAGAGAATTCCTTGACCATATTTATGTTAGTAGATCCAAATATTATATTATCTACATACACTTGTACCAAATGGAGTGTTTTCCTTGACGTTTAATGAATAGAGTTGTATCAACCTTCCCTCTTGAGTATCCTTGGTCTAGTAAAAATTTTCTAAGACGCTCATACCAAGCCCTAGGGGCTTGCTTGAGACCATACAAAACGCGTTTAAGCTTATAAACATGATTAGGATACTCATGAGATTCAAAACCAGGAGGTTGAGATACATAGACCTCTTCATTAATGTACCCGTTTAGAAAAGCACTATTTACATCCATTTGAAATAATTTGAAATTTTTAGAACATGCATAAGCAAGTAAAAGACGTATAGCCTCGAGTCGGGCAACAGGAGCATAAGTTTCCTCATAGTCTATGCCATCCTCTTGTTTATACCCTTGCGCTGCTAAGCGCGCTTTGTTCCTTGTTATGACTCTGTTTTCGTCAAGCTTATTTCTAAACACCCATCTGGTGCCAATTACTCGATGGCCTCACGGAGGAGGGACAAGGTCCCAAACCTCATTCCTTTTAAATTGATTTAATTCCTCTTGCATTGATAAAAACCAATGTTCATCGAGTAAGGTCTCTTTAGAGTTTTTATGCTCAATCTGAGAGACGAAAGCAAAGTGATAACAAAAGTTACTTAGCTTGGATCTCGTAGTTACTCCCTTTGAAATGTCTCCGAGTATGTTGTCGATGGGATGATCCTTAGAGGACTTCCAAGCTGGAGGAAGGTCATCGTTGTTAATTGGATGATCCTCCTCAATCTCTTCAGGATGGTGATCTTTCTCCTCCTCAACTTTCACCGATTCAAGTTGATCAATCCCTTTTTCAGTGTCCTTGAGTATGTCTTCTGAAGATACACCTACACCATGAAAAGAAATACCTTTTCCGACATCTTTCGGATAAGATTCATCAAAAGTAACATGTACGGATTCTTCAACAGTAAGTAACCTTTTATTATATATCCTATATGCCTTACTAGTTTGAGAGTATCCAAGAAAGATATCTTCATCGGCCTTCAAATCAAACTTGCCAAGGTTCTCCCTACCATTATTCAACACAAAGCATTTACAACAAAAAATGTGAAGGTATGATACGTTAGGCTTTCTTCCTTTCAAAAGCTCATACGGAGGAAACGTTCCTCACACGTCCTCCCCACGTTCTCGACGTGCTCCGAGGACATGTCACCAACTGATCCGCACCTTTCGCGCGGCAGTTGACCCAAGACGAAGACCACGTGCTGGTCTTCCCTACTTCCACGTAGGATCTTGACAGTTATCAGTAATGGGCTTGGTTATCCAGCCCACAACAGATGACCGTTGTCCCAACGCTTGAGGCACATTATAAATACCCTCCTCTGCAGGAGGGTCAGATATTCTAATTCATACTCAATTTCTGTACTTGCTCTCTCTCTCTCTCTCTCTCTCTCTCTCTTTCACTCTGAACTTCACTTTGGCATCAGAGTGTCTTGCAGGTACACCCCTTCCTCTTCTCCACCACCGGTTAATTTGGAGCTCACGACGTGTTGCTGGCCGCTGAATATTCTTCTGATCCCAGTAATATCAGAACATATAACACCAACCTTTCCTCACACCATAGCCAAAATGCCAAAACATCATACCATAGCCAAAACGCCCAAACATAGCACCATATCCAAAACACATAAACATCACAACAACCATTTGGCTTTCAAACACCACAACCATTTCAACCTTTCTCCAACGAATCGTTCACACCAATGTCCCCCTTCAATCATCCAGGTTGCACACAAATGACCCCTTCAACACATGCCAACTACTATAGCATTTGTTGCAAACTCATACGGCAGTGTGTCGCTCCATACACAAGACTTCTTAGAAATGCAAGAACTTCTTAGAGATTCTACTGATGTTTCTGAGACCTCAAATCCTTAAACACCTGGAGTGAATCAACAACGAGTGCAACAAGTTAGGGTAGTTAGGGGGTGTGGAATCGATGGTCGGTATGACCAATCCGGTTGTCATCGTTAGTTTATGTAAAATTATTTTTAATTAAATATTAATGTTTACTATTTATACTAAAAAAATTCTACATGTACATCCGTGTCAGTCCAATTGACGTCTCTTTTATGCACTTGTACACTGGCGCCAATCAAATTGGCAACACCATATAGAGTCGCCAATCTAATTAACGCATCATCTTTAAAATATAAAGGTGTCATCAATTCATATGACAACAACACTTCCTCTTAATTTGAAAGTGGGGTATTTTGAATTTTTTTTGAAACATGAGTAATTTTAAAAATTATTTTGAAAAAATAGATTATTTGAATAAAAGAATTCATTTAATTGTGATTACTATTAGAAATTCATTAATATTTAACTTAATACGTAATTTTAGTTTTTGTCATCTATATCTATAATCTATAACATATATAAAGGTAAAACATGAAATTTTGATGTAGCCTATTTTTCTAACAATTTTACTCTTTAATATATAACTTATACAATACCTTTCATTGAAACAATTACTATTATTTTTCACATAATTTTCTAACTTTCTATCTAACTTATATTTAAAATTAATATTAAATAAAAAATATCATTTAATTATTTTACTATTTAAAAAAGTGGACAGATAGACGCTATTTAAAACATAAGTAAAATGAAAAAAATAAAAAGAATAAAAGAATGAAAAAGTGTTAATACAATCCGGTACAATTCAGTTCAACCATCTACAACCCTTTCTTCATACTCGTTATTCGGTGGGAAGAACACGATGGGAGCAGAATCTGAAGCGAAGGAAAATCACCAAAAAGAGACGCCAATAGCTTCTCCATCTACTCTCACACAAGACCAGTTCCTCTCATGGAAGCGACACAAGGTCTCTTCCTCTTCCCCTTTCCCTTTCTCTTAATTAATTAGGTTTCTTTTTCGTGCCTTTCGTCTTTTAGTACGTTGTCATATGATTTTGCCATGATTTTATATTAACACTACAATTTTATAGTATGGAATTTTGTGTTCTTCTATAATAATTTATTGAATTCTTGGTATGGTTTTTTTACAAGTATTTAAAATTATGATTGTTATGAGGTTCAGAATTAGGGAAAAGACGTTTTACCATCTTTTATAGGGTAGATTTTGAAAGCTAGCTACTTTGTATTGTTGTTTCAACGCTATAATGCAATTAGGGAGGGTTTAGTCTTACATTGTTGAGCATTGTTTGAACAAGAGTTTTCAGAAGAACTATATATAGTTTAGAGATTAAGGGGGACACAGTTGTGCAGAGATATCTAATAAACATTCATTATTTTGCCATTTAATATCATTAATTTTAAGGTTAAATTCTACTGTATTTTTTTTCCGATTCCATCACTGTAATGTAAGACTTTTTAGTTTTAGAACTTATTGTACAAATTATAAGACGTGGTAAGGGATAAAAGCGTAACTCGCCCAAATGATATGGACCATTAATTTTTTATAGATTCTTTGTAGAAGACTGTTAAAAGTCTTACATCAGATAATATATGACTTGAACATATGTTTATAAGTGCGTGTAATCCTTACCATAAAGCATGTTTTGTAAGGGTGAGTTAGACGGACCCAACCACAATTTTAAGATCTGTTAGGCGTGAGGGGATGTGTTAAGAGTTCTACATCAAACAATATATGCTTTGAACTTATGTTTATAAGGTTGAGTTTAAACCCAATCACAATTTTAAGAATGACTAAAAAGTCTTTTATTACAAGAGTGAAATTGTAAATTTTTTCGCATAGAAAACTAGAATTCGCCCAAGTGACTAGGGCAAAAGCACTTTTAACCCTTAATTTTTAATATGAAAGGGCAAACAAGTAAAAACTGATTTACATGTAGAGTTCATCCCCTTAAATCTTTATGCATTGTGGTTTATGCAATGGTTTTATTGTCCCGTTTCCCTTTCATTTCTAATGTTTAATAAGCTTGATTTGGCAGTTGATATTTTCACTACACACTAAATAAACATATCAGTGATCCTGAGCGCTACCTGGAATTTATTTGGATAGCTCTCAATATGCCAGGATCAATCTTCCTTCTTTAACATTTTATTTATGCAATAACTTTCATTCATTGAGTTGTTAAATGGCCTAGTCAGTAACCACTAGGGATAGTATTGCAAGTTGCTTTGGAGGGTACTTGCAAGGAACCAGAATGGAATAAGGAGGATGCATCCTATCTTTTTACACTATTATTGTTGAGAGTCCTTATGATATGGTCTAAAAAAGTGTATACACGAGAGACATTGATCGATCTTTCACCTTAAAAACTTGCTTTACAGGATTGAATTATTTTAAATCCAAATTTTAAGATGGCATCACATTCTTTTTAAGATCTTTTGGATCTTCAATAGATCACTCGAGTCCCACTCCAAATCGCCATACATTTTCACCGAACTGTACAAGTTGATTTTGTAAAGTTGAGTAATCTCAACCTATATTTTAAAAGAATCACTTTGGATTATAAATCCATTGGGCTAGTGTTATTGTGTCCCACTCCAAATGTCCAAGCATCTCTCACTATTATATCAGTCAATATTGAAGAGTCGAGTTCGCCCCAATCTAAATTCTAAAAAAAATTACACTTTGGCTAAGGTAAGACTGCAGCTTAGGAGTTAAAGTTCAGGTTTCAGGTTTCTTAATTGGGCCATGATGCTCTATCACCTTGTAGGAACAGTGTTTTGAAGTCTAAAAAACAGCATTGATAACATCTAAACCCGGATTACTGGATCTACAATAAATCTTAAAACCCGTCAAAACTCGACTTCTCATTAATTACTTTCAATAATGAAATCATATCCATTGTCTTTTTGGTAAAAAGGTCACAAGAAAATCAAATAGAACATGGCATAGCTCAAAAAGATGAGACTCAGTCTTGGGGAAACCTTGTCCATTATAGACCAGTGTTATTGAATATCGACCATGACGGCACCATGACGTATATCAGTTGTGGTTTGTGGGCTTGCCCCAGTGGTGCATACCAGCCGATATTGCAGGTTTTTCCGGCCATAATCCGGTATGATGGTGCCATAAAGCGGCCGGTATGGTTGGATTTTGGCTCTCCGACTTGGATCACCATCTGCCACGGACAACACCGTTAAAAGACCACTTTAACAATGTGTTGTGCATTTAAAAAAAGCAACATGTAAGATTATAGATCAAGTTTTCTGTTCAAAATGATGATGAGATGACTGGGTTGAACAGGTTGAACTGTTGAAGCACTTTTAAGATAATTGTTTGTGAGAAATTTCGCTGTATTGCAGGGAATTGCCAATTTAATCTCTTCTCTTAATTGCTTGTATCTGGACTGTTTTCTGCAGGATGCTGCTGCTTCAGCCAGAAAAGCTGAAGCCTCTAGGAAGCGGGCAGAGGATATTGCTGCTGGAACAATCCAAATGAACGGCCGGGAGCTGTTTCTGCATGAACCATGGGTGTTTGATGACTCACGTTTTTGAGGTTTCCTTTGGTTGGCTCAAAGAGTTCTTCACGGTCACATTCATTCTTGTAATTAGGTAGGGTTCATCCATGATTTATCATTATATCGGTGAAATACATACTTCCTTTATCAAACCTTTTTTATGAAGCAATAGATTTGTAGAAATCTGAAGTTTGTCGCTTTCGCAAAGAAACCTTCACGTCAAAAAATTTTAGTTGTGACCGGTTGGAGTGCGGCAGTTTATTATCTATCTTACAATGAATTTCTTCTCTGATAATAGCATTTCCATAGAGTTAAAATTTGGCAGTTTTAATATTTTCCTTGCATAACGTTTACTTGCAAAGCTGTCTGACTAAGCTTAATCAGTTTCTTTTTGGTGTGCCTGAACTACTTACAAATATTGTTTTTATCACTTGCTTATTTTTTGAGTTTCATGAAACTAAGAATCATTTGTCTCTATCTTATAACTTTAGAATTTGGGAGAGTTGTTCTTTGGTATGGTATATAGAGTTCTTATGACCTAGACTTGAATAGAAGTTGGAGTCAGTAAGTACATGTTCATGCTTCACGTCTAAAGGCTAAAATTGTATTCCAGACATTCAGTTTTGTACGCATGGCCCACATTTCTTTTTTTTTTAAACCTCTGATAGGTTTGTAGTGAGTAGTGCTTACCTAAAGGATTACGAAAACCCCTTGATCTTAGCTGTATATTCTTTTAATCGGCATTAGAATGCAGTGTTCTATAATATGATATTGACGTTGTTTGTAGTTTGTTCGGACTCCCACCTTACTTAGATTTCTAGCCTGAATGTATTAACATACATAGTTTTAAAAACCGGACCGGCCGGTCGGACCGGGAACCGGCCAGGTAACCGGCCGGGTTCGCGTGCTGGATCGGGCATGTCTTCGAACCGGTGTGAACCGGTGCAAACCGGGAAAACCGGCGGTTTACGCAAACCGGCGGTTCAACTGCATATTTAAAAAAAAAAATTTAATTTTTTTTTTATTTTTTTTTTAATTTTTTTTTAAATTCTTTTTAATTTTTTTTAATTTTTTTTAAAATTTTTTTTACTCAAATACATAGAAACTTTTCTTCAAAAATAATAGTAATCACTCATTTAATTCAAGTGATACACAAATTAAGTTTTGTAATATCCACAAAACTATTTTTACTATTTTGTATTTATATTAATTGAAAAACCATCATACAAATATTTGTATAAAAGTTTAAGAACACAAATTAAGAAACAAAATATAATATAATTTTAGACTTAACTGATTTCTATTATATATATATATATATATATATATATATATATATATATATATATATATATATAGACTTGGAAAATTTATTATTTAAAATAATGTTAATATTTGTATTGTTTTAATTATTAACATTAAAACTATGAATTTAAATTAGACTCTGTTTAATTTAGACTCTGTTTAAAATTTACAATTAGACTCTTTTAAAATTTGAATTTAAATTATGAACCTGTGAATTTATGATATGATCTTTTCAAAAAATTTAAGTGCTAGTTATAGTTTTTAGAGACTGAATCATCCGGTTTTACCGGTTTTATACCTATTATAATGACAGGTTTATTCAACCGAGTTATCCAGTTTAATCCGGTTTGGTCATGCGGTTCGACCAATGACCCAGTGGTTCGACCGATAAACCAGTGAACCAGTACCTTCACCGGTTTGATGACCGGTCCGATTTTTAAAACACTGTATGAGAGTAACCTCATTCTTTAGAATTTGGATAAAGCATTTTAACGAGGAAAAGTAATTTTTTTGAGGGAATTTAAAATGACTTACTCAAAATTTATTGTTTGGATAAAAAATATAGAGAATTGTTAAAATGATGTAAATTTATGGGGTATTTTATTCATGTTAAATTTAAAGAATTTAAAATGACACCAAAAAGTAAGAAATTTTAAATTGTTTCTTTACTTTATATAATGCAAATGTTAAATTGTTTGTTATTAATTTTACAAATTTAGGAAGATGATCTTCATATTTGATGAAAATTTCAAATTCACCCCCAAATTTTTTAAAAAATTGCAAATAAGTCCTTAATAATTTTCAAATTTTATAAATTGGTCTCTTTAAATTTTCAAAAATTGCAAATTGGTCCTTATTTTAAATATTTAAAAGTTGACCCAAAAGTTTTAAAATTTATGAAAATGACCCTAAAATTTAATAATGAATCCTTTTAACACTCCATTCAAACAAAAGAATTTAAAAATGAATGAATTTTAATTGAATTATTTGAATTACTTAGAATTTTAAATTCTCTAAAAGTTCTCAATTACCTCATTCAAATACACTCTTAAGCTAATTTTAGTATGAAATTCAAATTTACTTAACATGATATCAAATTCCAAGACATTTAAATATGAAATTAGTTGTTATGCACTTAATACGCTGTCAATGTATCATAATCATTCGTTGGTATTATTTTTTAAGTGGTTAAAGTTAAAGTCAAATCTTTTAAATAAATTAATAGTTGTGATTGACTTACACCGCTAGTTAGTGCATATAAATTAAATTCTTTAAATTTATGAATGTGTGAGGGTAACATTAATCTTTGAACTAACTTACTATTCCATTTGGTCATTTTTTATAAGAAATATTTTAACTTTTTAGATTTATTAAATAATTAACATATCTAATTGGATTTAATTGAAATGCACTAACAGTGTAAAAGGATTTTACACTGTCAGTTAATTATAACCGTTGGATGTAAAGAGAAGTTTGACTTTTAATTTAATAATCTGTAAAGTAACCCAAACGGATGATGGTGATGTATTGACAGTGTAAAACTTTTTACACTGTCAGTGCATAGTAATTAATCTCTATCTAATTTGTATTATAGGTTAGATATATTAATTATTTAATGAATCTAGAAAGGTAAATTATCTCTTCTAAAAAAATCGGAGGGAGTAACTTTTAGGATGTGATTCAAACTCAAACAAAATATATATTCAATACAAAGTGTCAATTTATTATAATGAGAGTTAGATAAATACTCTTATTTGTCTTAAATTATTGGTCCATTTAGAATATAAATGTAAAATTATTATTTTTTTTATTAATATACTCTTATTTATTATATATTTTTGTACAATTATTTATTATATTTATTAAATTAATAAATGTATTTTAATAAATAAAATAAATTTTAATTATTATAATTAACATAATTAATTATTATCTTAAAGAAAAAGTGAAAGGGAAGTCTATTATGAGAAGGAGGAAAGTATAATTTAACATCGAGATTAATGGATCCCAACTTCTTCCCATAAGTTACTTTACATCCAAGTAATGACATATGATTAAATCTGATTAAATTTGTTGGGGACAGATTCTAGCCTTTATAGCTTATAGCTTTTAGCTTATAACTTGTAGCTTTTCAGCTCATTTTAATTAAAAAGCTATGTTTGGTAACTGTATTTTAGCTTTTAACTTATAGTTTTTTAACTAGTTTTTAACTTTTTTTTTCAAAAGCTATTTGAAGTAGCTTTTGAATTTGTAGCTTTTAGCTTATGACTTTTTATTCCAATTATACCCTTATCATTAATATATATATATATATATATATATATATATATATATATAATTTACTAATAAAAAATTGATGTTAAAAATTGAATTTAGGGAGATTTTAAAGAATGTTATAGAGGATTTTTACTATTTTTTCTACTTTATTAAACATTATTTTTATTTATTAAATATAAATTATATAATTAATTTAGAAATAGTGTTTATAATTCTCAAGTTAGTGAAACATTGGAGGAGAATCAATGAAATCAACTAAGGTGAAGAAAATTCAAAATATTATTACAGTTTTATTGTAAAATATTAGACAATAAACTTGTTTTTGTTATTATTTTAGATTAATATAACTAAATTCAAAATTACAATGTTACTATTTTACATATTTTATTAAATTTCATTATAAAATTTGAAAAAAAAAAATATATTTTTCGAAAGAATGAGTTAAACAGACCAAGAATTGTAGTTAGTAGGATTCCTTTTACTTTTATGTCTTCATAAATGGCTTTATGAAATACTCATACTTTATGTATGGTTTGCTGGTTCTTTTATTCATTGAATTTCGTTGTCAATATATTCATACTAAATAGCAAAACTCATAAAACTTATATACAAATTTATATATTTTTGATGATATCTTCAATTTTTCATATATATTAAAATTGTTTTGCATGTTGTTATTAATACATTTACTTTTATCGAATAAAAATTAATTTAATAATATAATATAATAAGATAATGAAATCGCTAATTTCTTAATTAAAAATGTCATTTTAAGTCATTTTGTAATTATTAGCTAGTGTAACAGCTAATTTACCAAACACTCAAATTAGCTTATCAGCTACTAGCCATCAGCTATAAGCTATAAGCTATCAGCTACCAGCTATAAGTTAGTTTTATCAAACAGAGCCATATATATATATATATATATATATATATATATATATATATATATATATATATATATATATATATATATATATATATATATATATAAATGGTCAATCTGGACACATGTGATCATTCCTTATTATTTGGGGCAAATGATAATTTCTTTTAGTTGAGTACAAATGATCATTTGATCAATTTTGTTGATTATGGTATAGATAATTATTTTCTTTATATGAGTGTAGATGATCATTTAGATTTAAGGTCTAGATGGTCAAATTCATTGACTATGGTATATATAATTATTTTTTTTATATCGGCGCAAATGATCATTTAGACTTAAGGTTTAAGTGGTCAAGCTTGTTGACTACGGTATAAATTATTATTATTTTATATGGGTGCAGATGATCATTTAGACTTAAGGTTTGGGTGGTCAAACTTGTTGATTATGGTAAAGATAATTATTTTCTTTATATGAGCGTAAATGATCATTTAAACTTAAGGTCTAGGTGGCCATATTTGTTGACTCTAGTACATATGATCATTTATTTTACCGATGATCATGACTCTATTTTTTTTTATAGATGATTGCATATTATTCCACATATGAAAAAAAATACATTAGAGTATTAATTGTAGGAATGAAAAAATACATTAGAGTATTAGTTGTAGGAATGACAAACGAGCATGTTCGATCAGTTTAGACTCACCACACATAAGCCTGCAAAACGAGGGGTATTTCATACATAAAATAGGTTGCGGGTCAGAAACCTTGACTCGTCTTGCAAAAAATAGGGTAGGACGGGTCGGGCCTAACATGCCTTGACCTAAAAGTAACAAAAACCATGTTCGCCCTATTAATGCTAGCGTCCACAAAATTCCACCAAAAAACAAGGCGGGGTGGGGCAAGAAGAGTAAAGGGCCTAAAATCTTGACTTGGCCAACAAAAAAACTGTGAGTAAAACAAGCATGTCTGGCGGGTCGGATTCGTTTTGCCACCCCTAATTAATTATTCTTAATTAAATTGTTACCATTAAAACTGGATATTGTTACTAAAATTATATTTTATTCAACAATCTTTTCCTTTTTGATGATGACAAGCATACATAATTGCATAAATAATATGTTAATAAATAACTTATAGAATAAGGTTTGTACGCTTTCCTTAATTTTAACCCAAGTTAAAGTAAAATAATTTGACTAATTCATGGTGTGTGACAAAATTTGTATCTTAGATTCATAATTGTATTGATAAAAAAGTACAGGTGTGCGTGGTATTCCTACAAGGGTAGGGTATACTTAGACACCTTAGTAAGTTTATAACAGTTAGGGTGGTTAGTGTTTATCCACGGTGGCGAGAGGTCTAATATGGTGGTGTTTATGGTGGTAACAGAGGCTAGCTCACATGAGGTGAGAGACTTTGTATTATGTGTAATGCTAATTAAGTTATGACTTGTCCATCTCTCCTATAAAGGGAGAGGTATTTATAGAGGCTCATTGGACTTGAGGTTTAGTAAACTCTAAGACATGATAATTGTTTCCTATTGACTGAGGAAGGTTGTTGACTACCTATTTTTCAAGAAGTCGTGGTATGACTCAGTCAACATAACTCATGGAGGGTAATGACAATGTGCATGTGTCTTATTATGAAGACGAGCCACCACACTATGCAAAGGTAACGCCCATGCAATACCTCACAAGGCAGGAACCCTTGTGTCGCCTTTATTGGGACCCTCACAAATATAAAAATGCACAGTCTCTCAAACAAGAGGACTTGTAAATGGTGAAGTGTTTTAAGACTTCTTTTAGGTTCTATCCTACGGTATAAGGTGAGCCCTTTGATAAAGGACAAACTCAATATTTTGGGACTTGACCCTTTTAAATGGGAGGCGAATCACTCATCTTGGGTCGAGTCCCTAATTGAAAGCGACCTTTTTAGCTTGGGGTATGCCCCTCAATTGAAGGCGACATTTTTAATGAAAGGCGAGTCCCTCGTCTAATGGCGAGCTTTTTAATGGGAGGTGAAATTTTGTTCCTTAGGGGACAGATGTCGAACGCGATGCTTTAATAACATGTTTAACAAGATACACCAGAACCACAATAATAACCAATACTAGATGATGGAGCAGAAAAACAATGAAGAACACAATCAATTGTTGACCTAGTTCGGTGAAACCACACCTACGTTTGGAGGGCTGAGTACACAACTGAAGAAAGGAAATTTTCTATTAGTAGCTTAGTACAGTTAGTCTTACAAGCAATAACAAACCCTATGTTGTTTAATTCCTCTTCCTAACACTACCCAATGACTTTCTATTTAGAGACTCCCCCTAAATATGACAACCTACTCACTTTCTTCTCAATCACACAACCTGTGATTGGAGATTACAACTCAATAGTCAATGTTGAATACCACCACTCAACTCTAGACAACCCTTATATACCAAGTTACTGAAACATAAAGGTGTACATTCATCAATAACAAGGATTAAAAAAATAAACCCTAGCATTCAAAATCTTCAATGTATTGCTTGGCTTCCAATGTAGGTTTTGAGCTCCTTATATTGCATAATAATATTGAGTTTTTCTCCTTGGATAATATCTTTAATTTCGTCCAGAATTAATGCAGTATCTGTTGGATATTTGATTTGTTCCTTGAATATCTCCAACAAGATATGATTTGTTTCAATTTAAATTCAAATTTAAATCTTCATTTAAATCTGAATTAATCTTCATCCATCTGTCAAACAAATCACATAATCATATTGTTAAATTAATAATAATAAAATATTTAACAAATCTTCTGCAGAACATACTCAAAAACGTCGCATTCTAGTGCATGTTGAGTAAGGCCCCGATGTCGTACAAACATGTATACAGTTTTATCAAACTAGACCAATCTTGAATACTTGTTTCATACCTCAAATTTTGACCGGTTTTCTTTGTATAGTTTTAAGGAGTTTTTTTACTTTAAATAAATGAGATAGCTCAGTTGGTAATATAGTGAAATTGTTAAGCATGATATCCCAGGTTCAAATCGTATCAAAACCTTTTATGTTTTTTTTCTCTCATTTATAGATTTGTCTCGTTTTTCTTGTTTTATTTACCTTTTTTTTTTAATTTATTCTTTCTCTTTCTTTTATTATTATAATTATTATTGTTCATATTATTATTATTATTATTATTATTATAAAAAAACTTTGTTGTTATTAAGTTGATTATTTTTATTATTAGAATTTTTTTTTATTATTTATCTATTTTATTACCTCTATTAAGTTATTATTACCATAGTTATTAAAGAAAAAGCCAAAAATATATACTGTCATTATTTTTATTATAATTAGGATTCTAATATTCCGAAAATTCAAATCAGACGTATTTCTTCTTTCTAAATCACCAAAATCAAAATCAAATCAAATCATTACAACATTCCTAAACTAAAAAAAAAAATCATGACCTCAATTCCCCATAATAACTCAACTTAATCCCATTTGTCACTATCATCATCATGATAAAAATAATATAAAGATTAAAAAAATATTATTCAAAAAAAGGTCAAAAGAAGTTAATTTTTAATTTTTTACGTTTTTATATCCAATTTTTGTTTTTTAAATTATTAGGTTTTTACCAGTTTTAGTTTTTTTCTTTTTTAAATCTTAAATTTATTAAAAAATAAAATAAAATCCAAAATTAAAAAAAAATATTTTCTTCTTTTTAAGTCTTAATAAATAACAAATAAAAAATGTTTTTAGTCTTTTGTTTTATTATTTTTTAATCCTTATTCTTTCTTTTTTTTTTCTCAAAATTCATACTTGCTTCCTTCTATTTTATTTTTACGTGTTATTTTAGTCAGATGTTATTTCTTTGTCTTTTTGCATTATGGGTCTGAATCAAAGACAAATTAAATACTAAATTTTCATCAAAACTTGTCAAAATGAATCAAAAGGCAAAAACAACAGGAAATCATTGATCATTACACAAATTGTTGTTATATTTTAAAATTTCCAATTACAAAACCTTGAACCCCAAGCCTAATCTGAAACTTCCTAATCAGAACCATCAACTTAATTCTTAGACCTAATTTTCCACCTATTTAAACCCTAGAATTCTACAATAAAAAGAAAAGAAAAAAGATTACCACAAAAGTCACACACCTTCTTTCCCTCACGTGAGTTCTGCCAAGCAAACTCATCGTCGATTTCCTATAGGTACCTGCGTTGTAGATCTCTTTGCTATTGAGGTTGAATTTTATTTCTCTTTTTTCTTCTTTTCTCTCTCACGTTACTTTTCTTTCTCTTTCTTTGTATATATGATGTTCTATTCTTGTTCTTTTTCCTACTACTAAATGGAAGAGGTGGTTTTTGTCTCCATGTGTTATTTTATTACTTTTAGTATTCTGATCATTATTCCCTTTTTTAGATGCTCACTTATCTTCATATTATTTGTTGTTATTTGAATAAACGAAAATAAAAGTGAACTTGATCCCATTGTCACCTTACTTTGTTTTTTTAATTAAATAGCCTAGCATGCTTTGAAAGATGAGTCTAGCGACACATTTGGTTACATGTTCATCACTGGAGTGTAAATATTGTGTTTTTTTTTTTGCCAAAAAAAGAAAACTTCAATAGGCCAACAAGGCTGCAACAGAAAGAGAACAAGAAACCGAAGGGATACACCCCAACCAAGTCCTAGAGCCCACCGATTTTGCCAATATGGCCATTTGGTGAGCCTCAGAGTTACAATCTCTATTAATGAATATAACATTAGAAACAAGAAACCGATCTAGCAGTGATCTAAAGTCATCAGCTAAGAACTCTAAACTAGCATCAAAATCAATTCCATTAATACAATCAACACAAATTTTAGAATCAGAAAAAAAGATAACATTCGAGACACCCATATCACACACCATGCCAATACACCATTTTAAAGCCCACATCACAGCTTGTCCCGGATCAAAACAGAAAATTTCCTTCGAACATGCCGCAAGCACCACGTTCTGAGCATGGTCTTTCACGACGCAACCAAAGGTACAGCCAGACCCATCCATAAACCCTGCATCCACATGGACAATCCACGAGTCCGAGGGAGCGCTCGCAACCGTCGAAGCAACACAGGCACCCGAAACAAAACTACCACTGCCATCCACCGAAGCAAAAGCCTTCCACCCATTCCACGCCGATTCAGCCACCATAACCAGTGTCACCTTTCTATTAGTGTGGATAAGATCATTCCTGGCCCTCCAAATATTCCAAAGAATGGAGCAAAACATATGCACCGTAAACCTATCCTTCGTGGAGACAACAAACTCAAGCCAGTCCAGGAAATCAGTATCACTGGGGCAGCGGTAGCAGAGAGGGGAGGAGAAAAAGGAAGCGCGAGCAAAATTGCAAGACAAGAAAAGATGATGCCTATTCTCCACAAATTCATTACAGAGAGGACATGAGAGATCAATAGACATACCTTTGGACCTAAGAGAGCTTCTAAGGGGAAGAATATCTTTTGCCAACCTCCACATGAAATTCCTAGTCTTGGGAAAAATAGGGAGCTTCCAAATCTGTTTCCAAAACTTAGCATGATTTGAAACCGAAGGCCCCGACTCCTTTGAACGAAGCAGTCTTTTTTGCAAGTGGTATGCGGATTTTACCGAGTAATCGCCATTGCGTTCATAGTGCCAGATTCGTTTGTCTGGAGGGAGATTCCTGAAAATAGGGATACTAAGTACATGCGCCAAAGACTCCGGTTGAAGGACTGTCTGCAGCTCATCAATCTTCCACTTCCCCAAGTCATAATCAATGAAGTCACTGACTTTTAAATCCAGATTTACCGCCGACGGGGGGTTCCTAACTTTGAAACCTGGCCTACTAGGAATCCAGTTATCTTTCCAAAACCTGACGTTGTGTCCATTACCAATGCGCCAGCAAAGACCCTCCTTCACAAGCTTCCTTGTTCCAATGATACTCCTCCAAACATAGCTTGGGTTGTAACCAACAGAAGCATCAGAAATCGAGCACCTAGGGAAATATCTACCTTTGAGAAACCTGCTAAGCAAAGAGACATCATCGTTAAGGATCCGCCAGTAATGCTTCCCCAAGAGGCTAGTGTTAAACTCCTTGATGCCCCGAAAACCCAATCCCCCAACGGATTTTTCATGGGATAATTTATCCCAGCTAAGCCAATGAATCTTCCTCCTCCCTTCTTTAGCTCCCCCCCAGAACTGAGCCACCATGGCCTCAATATCATGGCAAACACTGTCCGGAAGCCTATAGCAACTCATAACGTAGTTCAGAATAGCCTGGACAACAACCTTGATAAGAACCTCCTTCCCCGCTCTAGAAAGAAATCTCTCCTTCCAGCCCTTCACCTTCTTCCAAACTCTTTCCTTAACCATGTCAAACACCACTTTTTTAGATCTTCCAAAGATGACAGGGAGGCCGAGATACTTCGCATGACTCCGCACCTGACGAACCTCCATAACCGCCTTAATACTACAGATAGCCTCATCCCTCACATTCCTGCTGAAAGAGACCTCAGATTTATCCCAATTAACCACTTGACCAGAAGCCTCTCGATACTTGTTAAGAATTTCCACGATGCAAGCAGCTTCAGCCACAGTTGCTCTAGCAAAAACCAGACTATCGTCCGCGAAAAGAAGATGGGAGATAACCGGGGCCTGCCTTGCAATCTTGATGCCGTGAAGATTTCCTTGGAGGATCCCCTTTTTAATCAGACCTGAAAAAACATTAGCGCACAAAATAAATAAGTAGGGAGAAAGAGGGTCTCCTTGCCGGAGCCCTCTTTCCGCTATGAAACTTTGGGTAGGTTGACCGTTGAGGATAATTTGATACGAGACCATGGTTATGCATCTGAGAATGAGATCAACGAAGCTCCTGGAGAAACCCATGGATAACATGGTCTGAGCAATGAAACTCCACTCCAGCCGATCATACGCCTTGGACATGTCGAGTTTTATCGCCATTAAACCCCTCTTCCCCTTTGTTTTCTTTTTCATCCAGTGGAAGCATTCCAGAGCTATGATAGCATTGTCCGTAATCAACCTACTTTGCACGAAAGCACTTTGTTCCTCGTCGATCACATGGGGCAAAACTCTCTTCAAGCGGTTTGCAATTGATTTCGAAGCAATCTTCATAATCACATTGCATAAGCTAATAGGCCGAAACTCTGCCGGAGAACTAGGATTTTTGCATTTTGGAATGAGGGCAATGAAGGTAGCATTCAGCAGTTTGGGATCCACACTGTTGTTGAGAATACCCAGGGCCAAAGCAGTGACATCCGCACCAACAACATGCCAAAAATTTTGGTAAAACATGGCCGGAAGACCGTCCGGACCTGGGGCTTTGAGGGCCTGCATCTGAAAAATGGCTCATGAACATCTAAAGAGGTAAAAGGGGCATCGCAAGACCACTTCAGCTCCTCAGACAGAGAATTTTTCACCACATCACACACCTCCTGCAAATTGGAAGGATTGGAAGATTTAAAGATGTCAGAGAAATGATTCACAAGCAGATTCTCACACCTAACCTCTCCTTTAACCCAGTTACCCAACCCATCCTTCAACTTCTTTATCGTGTTAGTTTTCCTTCTTTGTTGTGCTTTCCCATGGAAGAATTTTGTGTTTCGATCGCCATGATGTAACCAAATAGCTCCACTTTTTTGACGCCAAATGACTTCCTCCATGTTTAACAACTTACTCCATTGTTCCTCGATTGCTTTGTAAGTCTTGATAGCCTCCGGCTCCGCCCTCCAATTGGCCTCACTTTTCAGCAACTCCTTCAGCCTCACCAACTCCTTAGAAATGTGACCAATTCTGTAGCTCTTAAAGTGACAATCCAACTCTTTCATAGATAGAATACGGTTCACAACAGAGGACGCATAACCATTCCAGATGTTCTCCACCAACTCCTTACACTTAGGATCCTGAAGCCAAACTTCCTCGAATCTGAAGATATGTTTCCGCTTTTTCCTAACAATCTCATCTAAAGCCTCCAGTTCTATGGACAGAACAACGTGATCAGAGCCATGATGACCAAGATGCTTCACAATAACCGGATCAAACCTGTGGATGAAATCCCCTGTCGCAACACACCTATCAAGCCTGCATTGAATGTTCTCATCGTTTTGTCTGCCATTGTTCCAAGTAAAAGGGTACCCAATGAAACCAATATCCAGAAGTCCACAATTCTCCAGAGTCTGACGGCCCAAAAACAGCTGAGAATCCGATCGAGAGGCACCCCCTAGTTTTTCCTTGGTCTCTACAATATCATTGAGGTCACCGAACCAGATACTCATGTCTCTATTATTGCTGTGCAGATCCTCAATCAACTTCCACATCTTCCACTTGTTTCTAACCTCCGGATACCCGTAAATGCCATTGAAGAGCCAAACACCTTCACTAGAATTAGCATCCACAGAACCGCTAATGTTGTTATTTGAGAAAGAAGAAATAGACACAGAAAAGCCATCATGCCACCACAAACAAAGTCCTCCAGATCTTCTCCTACCAGCACCAACACAATCCACACCAAAACCTCCAGAAAAGCCAGAATGCAATTTGATGAAATCAATTTCCTCTTTTTTTAGGCGAGTTTCCATTAGGAAAACCAAATCTGGATTCTCCAAACGGAGGAGCCTTAACAAGGCTCGAACTGCACGGGGACTCCCTAACCCCCTGCAGTTCCAGCTCAAAATTTTCATTGTTGTAGGCAGTGTTGGGCATCCAACACCACCTCTGGTACGACAATAGGAACATCCCCTTGAGCCACATTCTTTCTTTTTTTCTCATTACTCCCACACCCTTCTATCTCCCCTTCAGTCACCATAACCTCAATCAATTGCCTTTTACCAAACTCCACTTCCAGATATTTTGCGTCTGAAGTATTGCTTGGCTTCGCGACTTTACGACGTGTCCATTTCTTCCCCTTAGTGTTCCTCTTCGTAAAACCGGGTTTTGATTTTGAACCAATATTGGAGATATCAACAGCGCCAAGAGATTCAGCCACAACTTCTATAGCGAGACATTCCACTGGTTTTGTCACCTGACCTGGAGTTTCCTTTACAACTTGGATACTAGCTTGTTGGTTAACTTCATCACCCTCAGCTTCTTTCCCTCGGCTTCTCCCTTCGCATCTGCTCTGACTGGAAGAATTATTAATGTTGTTGAAAAGATTTTTGCTACAATTGCTCGAGCTGGAATCCCTCTTACGTTGATCTACGGAGGTCTTTGGCAATGGTGAAGCTCTCAGCCACAGCCCAAAGGATAATTCTTCCTCATCAATATCTTCAAAGCTCTCGTCCCCTAACTCGCCCAGGCCCTCACGGTCTTTCAATTGATGGCCAATTCTTCCACATGCGAAATAGAAATTCGGGAGCCTTTCATACTTGAAGTGGACTCTTAAATTTTTTTCCTTGAATCTAACAACCGTGCCCCTCTTTAAAGGGTTTTTGAGATCTATCGTTACTTTTATCCTGAGAAATCTACCATTCTTGTGAACATCCTTAGAGTCTAGCTCTTCGAATCTTCCGAGAATGCCTCCCAGCTTCTTCGCCATGGCCTCCGTTCGAAGAATCAACGGGAGTTCGTAGATCCTAATCCAGAAAGTTCCAAAGTGCATATTCAGGTCAGAGGGTTGTTCTTCCCCTGATATCCTCTCTAAGACCAGTAAGTTACGATCAAAGCTCCATGGGCCATTTTTCAGCATGTTTTCCAGATCACGTTTTGAGGAGAACCGAAAAAGGAACAGATTCTTGTTTAGCTCCTGCGCCTCAACTGGGTTCTTAAGCCTCCAGGCACTAATCATTGTACTTGTGAAAGCTCTCACATTGAAGTGGTTGTCTGTCCACAACTTTGCAGCAAGAGTTCTCTGAAAAATTTCAACATCGCTCGTCTCATCACCAACAACAGTAACCCCTTCTTCTTCTTCCTTTGAGAGAGGGACCTCCTTCCACCTTTCCATGGGAGAAAGCAAACAAAGAGCCCTTCAAAACACACCCTTGCAACAGAGTCCACACCAAACCTGAACAAGATGGAAAACCTCAAGTGAGATGGGTATAACAATCGAAGATTGGGTGAAACGACCCCAGAATTTTGGGAGATTTGCTAGTGAATCTGGAGAAAAGGAAACCCTAGCCGTCACGGTTGGGTGGGAAGAACACGCTAAGTCTAAGAGTATGGAGAGAGAGACTCTAGACACGCGGGAACCGTCACGGTTGAGGTTTATTAATGTATGATGTATTGGTTGATTGCTTGTAATGTAAATAATGTGTTTTAGATGAGAAAAACAAACACATCTTTTATTAATTATATCATAATTTTCCTATATTATTTTTGCATATTAATTACATAGGTTTAGGATCAACTTTATTTTATTTTATTTATTGTTTATTTCTTAATCATTGAATATAAATGTATTTCAATGAATTTTTTTAACTTTCCTTAAACTTTTATTTCATTTTTTAATTAATTTATTTGTAATTTTATAAATTAAGTAATTGTTGAATATTGTCAAATAAATATAAAAAATCTCAATTTTCTTATATTTAAGTTTAGTTTGATTCTCATTAGGTTTTTTAGATTAATTAATTTTGATTATTAACATAAAAAAAAAGTCTTTTTATTAGGATATTTAATTTATCACAAAAATTAAACAAAAAACCAAAAAATATTAAAAAATACTTCCTTAATCACTGAAAGTCAAAAACCACAAAAATATCTCTTTATTTCACTTAAATAAAAATACAAAATTTATCATTTATTCTATTACTTATTTTGGACAGGGTTTTTGTTATTCAAATTCAAAATAGAGAAGAAAATAAAATTCTTCACTTGTAAATCTTCATTTAAAACCTGGTATATAATCATATTGTTTTCTTAATCAAATTAAATTAATATTTTCACAAATAAAAATAGATGAATGGATGCACACCCGCTTTGTCTCCGGGTGATTGATTGGTTGCCGCTCCTCCACATTCATTGATTATTCAAAATTCAAGACATTTAAAATCAACCTAACTCATCCAAATCTCTTTTGTGCCCTCGTGCACCCAATTCAAAACTTTTTCATAAAATAATAGTCCAGTCTGTTTAACGCGAATACAAACAACGCCTAAGCCTCCACCGTGCGAGCATACTGGCATAAGTTTAACCGCTAAAATGTGACCTAACACTATTCTCTAAAAGAAACCAACACACAAACCTTTTGAATGAACCATGGAGCTCTGATTTTCTCACTGCACTATGAGAATACGTAGGCACGAGGTTTTGAAACCTTGGCGAGCTCAATAATAAAAAAAAAATTTCTCTCTTTTATTTTATACTTAATCTCTCTTCTTGTAATATATTTTCATAAATAAGATAAAATAAAACAAACATTCCCATAACAAACAATCAACCCTTAAAACTATAGGAGGTTCCCATTGGGTACATGGATGTGAATGGTGCTAATACCTGTCCATCGCATAACCGAATCCCGAACCCTAATTTAGTTGTGATGACCATCTTATCCCTTTTCATTCCCCCTGGGTTTTATCGTCATTTTCCCTTTCTTTAGAAATAAATAAAGAACGGTGGAGACTCTGTTAGTCAATCTACGAGCGTGTGATGCGCTTCACGAGGTTATATTTTTTGAGATGTGACAACTAGCGACTTTACTGGGGATACTTTCCCTAAAGAGAGTCAAGCCTACCATTTAGTTCTAGCGTTGTTTGTTTTTTTTATTTGTTTTATTTTTATTTTTATTCTTTGTCATTGCTTTATTTATTTATTTTATTTATTTATTATTTCATATCTTCATCTTAACATTCGTGGATTTTTTTCATTTATGTTTGAGGGAAAACTTTATACCCGAGTTTGACGAAGAAGAAACATAAGTTAAAGTAAGGGGCTCGTTATGTTTTGGCCACTATGGATTCTTATCTCATGGGGTCTTTAACGACGGCTCCGCTAGAGTAGATCATTTCAAAGAGTTTGTCATGAGTTGGCTAGCCCATTTCTTGATGAAACTTTGAATTTGATCCATGACTCTACGGACCTCTTTTAGAGCATGAATGCGAGACTTCAGTTATAAAAAAGCTCCTTAAGAGAGACCCTGTTGAAATTTTATCATGGAAGGGCTATGCCCTATCATGATGAAGTTTCACCTAGGGTCCATGACCTTGGGTTTCCTAGAACTTACCCTGTGAGGGGAATGGGTAGAAAATACCTAGGACCATTTGTAGGAGCTCTCCGTTAGGTTGTTCTGTTAATATCCCGTCCTACATACATTGCACCTGCATAAAAAATAAAAAATAAAAATAAAAAAACTTTTAGTATACCTAGAAAACTAATTTTTTTCTTTTTTGCATACCCATGCATTTTGTTGAATTCCAAACATGATTTAATTTGATCCATTATATTTTCCATTTTTCAACTCATTTGTTATGTTTCAATGGAGTTATTCCATGTTTCAATGCTATTCTTTAATTATATTGCAAATACCTTTGGTTGCTTTGATTTGTGTGTTATTGTGCAGGAATTAGGCATAAAACATCAAAGAGTAAGACAATAGTGAACGGACAAGGAAGCCAAAGGAAAAGAAGAAGAATCAGTATTTTCGTTGGGCAAACAACAACGAGCAGCAAGTGAATATTCACTAGGCAAGGTTGCACCGAAGCCCCAACGAACCATCCAAGATTTGAGGCAGTAGCTAAAGGACCATATCTTCGCTGTGCGAATTTGTAGCGAAGAAGCTCGCTGGATGAAGAAGTGTTCGCACAGCGAACTTAGATATTTCCTCAGGGGCATTTTAACTATTCAGAGGCACTTCAGGTGCATAAAGTGGTCTTCGCTTGGCGAACTTGACAGATTTTAGTTGTACTAGATAAGTACTTTTCACACTTTTTTGGGATCATAACCCCATTTTCACATATAAACCCATATTTTATGTATTTCTTCACCAAAGAGTGATATTTTACAAATAGAAGCTGGATTCACATCCAAAATCGATTCTTCGACGTGAATACTCATTCATCTTCTCTCATTACTTGTAAAACAAGCTACCATGGTTATGGGTAGCTAATTTCCTTTATATCAAAGGTAGAGGTAGTCTACCTTAGCTTTATGTATTTCTTTTGATTGACCTTGTATGTGAGCAAGTGATGATTAATATATGATGAATATTTTTGTTTTTAATGATCCATTCTTGTTTTGTAAAACTTTAGACATAGATTTTATGGAACTTGACCTAAAATATTCATCTATCGATTTATAGATTGGAGAGATCGGTCTATGGTTGATATTTGATTTGTATTGAACTTAAAGCTTACTATATTGGTTGTTATATGGAGAGATCGTGTAGCGGTGAATACAGTATTTCTCACGACGCCACTCTAGAGATAGACGGTATTGAGAGAATACGCAATGCTATTAATTGGATCCGACTTCACATGCAAGATTAAGGGAATATGTATAAGTTAGGGTATATGAAAACTATTTTTGATATACTTTGTTAATCAAACACTTTAGAATTTAAAGCTTTGCTACTAAAATCGTGACAATTTATGAAACAAACTTTAAAAACCCTTTTTCTTAAAACGGTAAACTATTGAACGACAAGCACCCCATATCAGAACAATCCCTGTGGAGACGATAACAAACCCCCCCCCCCTTTATCTACAATCTAACAAAATGACACCGTTGTTGGGGATTGTTGTTGATATTGCAAGCATTGCAATAATTTATTGATTTTAAGATTTTTGTAGTTTGATCTCTTACCTCTGTTTATTTTTCTTGTGCTATTTGATTTGTTTGGTTAAGTGTGTAGATTTTGTTTATGCGAGGGAGTGTACCTGCGAACCAACTTCTTTTCGATCCTGAGATTGAAAGAACCGCGCGGAAGCTCAATAGCAGAACTAGGAAGAGAAGGAAAATTGCCAAAGAAAGACAAGAGCATGGATAAACTTCTTCATTTACACCCATTATTACTCTAAACATGGCAGATCCACCACCATCACCACCTCCTGCTTCAACCCCATGTGTTTACAGTCCAAGACACAACACTCAGTTCGCACGTAATGCCAATAACGGAAGGCATTCTGAGATGAAGACGGGAATCCTAGCTCTTTTATATGCAAATGCCTTTGCAGGGATGGACCATGAGGATCCGTTTACTCATCTCACGAAGTTTTACGAGATAGCGGGTGCAACTGGAGCTTCGGAAGTCGAAGAGGAACATTTGTTCAAAAGACTATTCCCGTATTCCTTAATTGGGAAGGCAAAGGAGTGGTATCTTGACCAATCTACTCTTGTGATGACAGATTTGAACGTATTGGAGGAGAAGTTTCTTAAACGATACTTCCCTCACAATCGGTTTATGGAGGCCAAGACGGCGATTTCGGTATTTGCGCAAGGAGGAAGCGAATCTCTCAATGAAGCGTGGGAGAGATTCAAATCTATGTTGAGAAAGTGCAAGGGCCGTGGTTTTAATGACTTGACTCAAGTGCATATATTCCGCAATGGACTTCAACCCGTTCATAAAACTCTTTTGGATGCTACGGCGGGTGATTCTCTAATGTCAAAAAATGTGGAAGATGCAGTTGCCATCATTGATAGGATGGCACTAAATGATAATCAAGGTCAACACAACCGTGGTACTTCGCAAAGAATGCCGGGAATTATCGATTTGGGAACGAATGATGCTATTCTTGCTCAAAACAAATTACTCTCACAACAAGTGAAGTCGTTGACAAAGCAAATGTCAAAGCTTCCACAACAAATCAAAGAGATGAAAAAAGTTCCCAACAAATCTTAACAAATTGCAAGTTGTGAACTTTGCAAAGGTGATCATCCTACCGGATATTGTCCACCGGTCGTTGAAGAAGGCAACTATGCGGGAAACTAAAATCAAGGATATCACCCTAGACCATCGTATCAAAGCAATAACCAAGGCTACCAACTGAGAGGTAATAGCCAAGGTTACCAACAAGGGTGGAGACAAGAATCGGGAAATTCTAACTGTCAACCTTACCAAAGTTACAACCAACCTCAACAAAAGCAAGGTGGAAGTTCAAAGATTAAGGAACTTTTAACCAATTCATGCAAATGTCTATCTCCACTCAAAAGAGTACGGATGCGGTAATTCAGAACCTTGAAACTCAAGTTGGACAATTGTCCAAGCAATTAGCCGACCAACATAAAGAAACCTTTCCAGCTAATACTCAAGTGAATCCGAAGGAATATTGCAAATCCATCTTTACTAGGAGTGGGAGAATAATTGGAGTGGGAGTTGATAAAAATGTTGTGGAGAAAAATGTTGAAGTTGATAAGGAGGATGTAGAAAAGAAGTTAAGAGAGGAGAAAAAGAAAAAAAAGTAGGAAAGGAAAGGAGCATGAGAGTGAAGTTCCGATGAAAAAGTTTCCATATCCAAATGCTCCTATGAAAAAAGACAATGAGAAGCATTATGCTAGATTCTTGGACATATTTAGCCGGTTGCAAATAACCATTCCATTTTCCGAGGTTCTAGAGCAAATTCCAAAGTATGAAAATTCATGAAAGACATACTTACAAAGAAGAAGAGGTATACGAATAAGGAAACCATTGAGCTCAATGCAAATTCTAGTGCTATCGTCCAAAGCATTCTTATGCGGAAAGAAGGAGATCCGGGAAGGGTAGCTCTACCTATAACTATAGGTAGTGATTTCAAGTTTAAGGCTTTGGTCGATGTAGGTGCTAGTATTAATTTGATTCCTTTGTCCATGGTGAAAAGGCTTGAGAACATGGAGATGAAATCAACCAACATGACTTTGCAACTAGCGGACAGGTTAAGGACTCGTCCTCATGGTGTTGTTGAAGACGTGTTGTTGAAAGTTGACAAATTCTTATCTCCCATTGATTTCGTTGTCATGGATATGGAAGAAGATGAGGATAAACCAATAATCCTTGGAAGACCCTTCATGAAAACCGCAAGATTGTTAATTTATGTCGATGAAGGCATAATGAAGGTGAGGACTAATGATGAAGAAGTGTGTTTTACACTTTTCAAAGGTGTGGTGTATTCAAATCAAGTGGAGGATGATTTTCAAGTGAGAAAGGAAGATGCAAGAGTTGCCGTGAGGAAAAAGAAAGGCGAAGACACAAGATTTGCATCAATGAAAAAGAAGGACGAATAGGCAAAGATTGAAGAGGTAATGAAAAAGAAGGATGAAGAGGCTAAGGAAGCTATGATGCAGTCTTGTTGGGATTTTTCCTTCTTGAGAAAAAGTGGACCAAAAACTGGGTATGACAATGGTTAAGGAAGTTTTGTGGTAGTGGTTTCATCCGGAAGCTAATTCAATTGCTTTTAGTTCCATGGTTTCAACCGTCGGACCGTCGAGCTCAAACGACGTTAAACAAAGCGCTAGTTGGAAGACACCCCAACATTGTAAGTACCCTTTCATCTATATTGCATTATTAGTGTTAAATTAGTGTGGGAATTTTTATGGTAGAGTGAGAAGAAAATATTTTTTTTTTGGAAAATCTGTCTCATTCGCCTTGAGTTCGCTGGGCGAACCTAGGGCGAATGCTCGCTGGAAATTCGCTGTGCGAACTGTGCGAAACAGAACAAAATATCACTTTTTCTGCCACATCACTTAAGTTATTTTTATTTATTTTGTGGGCCAATTTCATGGGCCCAATGGCTTTTTAGTCAGATTTGGTGGGGCAAGACCTTTCCCACATCCCCTTTTGCCTTTCCATTCCCTTATGTCTCTATCACTTTCCACAAACAACCAAACTATCATACCCTAAATTTTGACCACAAGATTTCCCATCAATTGTGAAAATCATCACCACAATATGGATGTACTTTCATACCTCTTTATCCTCTCAAAGATTGTTGAGCATTCACCTCAATCAAGGATTATGGTTTTTTTTAACCCTCTCAGAGCACTCAAGCAAAGGATCAATCAAGAATTGACATGATTTTCAACTTGTCAAACCTCTCAAACATCCATGAAGGATCAAGAGGTCTCCCATATCAAGAATCAAGCATAGGAGTGCAACATTTCAAGTGGATCAAGCCTCAAGATCATCAGTGTCACCAAATTAGGGTTTTGGTCGACCAAGGCTTCCAGAGAGAAATTTTCATCTGGGCATGAGCCAATACTTCAAAACATGATCCAAGAAGCTCAAACGGACCTCATGGATCCAATCATAAGTTCAAAATAGCCTAAGGGGATGCATTCATCAAAAATCAGGAATTAGGGTTTCTTGACCTAATTCACCCCTAAGTTGACTTTTGGAGCAAGGCATGAGACAAAACATTAAGGAATGTTTTGAAGACCTCAAATATCTTATATTGATCCTCTTACAAGTTCAAATTGATTCAAAGAACTTGATCCATAAGCAATGCAAGGATTCAAATTCATCTGAATCACAAATTAGGGTTTCTGATGAAAAAGTCAACTGTGCCTTTGACTTTTGACCAAGACATGATCCCAAACCTTGGGGAATGGTTCAAGACAATATAAAACACCTATGGAATCCATCCATTAGGTTTGAATTAGGTCAAGAACTTGATTTCATAGAGAATCACAAAGTTTGAAATTCATCTGATAAAAAGTCAACTGTGCCCAAAAACCAAGTTTGACTTATGAGATATCTTGACAAACATGGCTTCTTCAAGTCAAAAAAAGTTAACTCATGGTTTGGATCATCATCCATCAATAAAAATCGAGAAAAGTGAGGTTACTTGCAAAAGGGGTAATCTTAAGAAACTTAAAATTTCTCTAAGTTATGAAAAAAGCATGATTTTCCCAACTTTGCAAGGTCATAACTCCCAAACCACACAACCATTTTCTTCTATCCAAAGCTCAAATGAAAGCTCTAATTACATACTACAAAAGTGTCACAGTACTCAATGAGCCAAAAAAAGCTTGGATTTTGAGTTATAAAGCCATGAAGTTAGGGTTTCAAAACTTTTGAACTTGGACACTTAGTGAAACTTTGAGACAAAATCTGTTTCATTTTTTTCCAACTTTGAGGTCATTTTTCTCCATGATCCACATTGATCCAAGACCAAAGTTAAACATCAAAGTTGAAGTATGATATGCAAGCTTTCCAAAGAGTACAAGAACATTATCAAACTCCATTTGAGCAAAGAGATATGGAGTGACCAATATGCCTTGACGCAAACTGTTTTTTTGACAACATTGGTACATGACTTCTATCCCACGATTTCTTGAGCCAATTTTGGACACTTGCATCATTGTATTTCTGTCCAAAATCATCATGAATGATGAGTAATCTGAGCATAAGACCACCAAGTCAAAAATCATATCCCTTAGGCATGTGGCATTTAAGATTCATTTCCAAAACTTTCAATTTTGTCGTGAGGCATTCAATGGGTGCATAGAGGTGGCATGAACTGAGGCATTGTTATTCAAATGAGTCAAGACATATACAAAGTTCAGAAGACCTAAACCTGCAAAGCTGACCTCAAGTCAATGGCTAGAGGAGACTTTGGCTACATGACAAAATTCAATGGATAATAGGGTGATCCAGCCCCTAATCACTATTCCTTGCAAAACAAACTTCCTCTACTATAAATAGAGGTCATGTGTGGCTGATCAAATCACCCCAAAACACCAGAACTCATGTTTTCCTCCAAATCACCCTTCAAAACCAAATTTTCCTTCTTTGGTAAGTAACATGCGAATTTTCAAATAGAGAAGGATTCCACCACAATCAATGATCCTAACACCACACATACATCATATAGAAACTGTCCAAACACTTCTCCATCATCTGTAACATCAGAATCACAAAGCTCAAAATCCAACTTAGGCCTAATTGCAGTTGAGGTGCCACAACAAGATCCAGGTGTTTTCAATCCATTCCAAGCTTCTAAACACCTTACATAGGGTCCATTGAAGTTGTCCAGATCATCACACAACATCTGTATAGGATTTCGTTGTAGCTAACGTGTATAGGATTTCATATTGTTCTTGCAGAAATTAGGGTTCATATGTTCATCAGTTGATTTCTCACTCCACACTTAAAATAAATGCAATTAATTAGTACCATTGGAATCCTTGTTCAAAAACGAACAACTTTCATGTTTACAAAAAGTCAAAACCATTGAGTAATCAGAGATATATGAGAGGTTTTGCAAATCTGGAAACAGAGGCTCGCGCGAGGAAGAAGAAGACTGCCTTGGCGCCTTTTTTGAAATTTTAAATATTTGAATATTTGTTATTTTTTTTAATTGATTTCAAAAATTAATTTCTCTCTGATTTTTAATCATTTTTTATTGATTCTTTTTTTCAAAATTCACAAAAATGTTAAAATATTTTATTCTACAAAAAAATCAAAATAATATTATTTAGGGTTAAATAAGTAATAGGTCCCTGAAAATAACCCAACATTCAAGTTTGGTCCCTATAAATATTTTCTTCAAGGTTTGGTCCTCTGAAAGTTTTCCGTCCCTAACTTTAGTCCCTCCTGTTAGTTTCCACTAACAGTGGCTTATGTGGCATGCCATGTGGAATTTTTTTGATGACGTGGCTTACATGTGGCAATGCCAACGTGGCAAAAATTACTGACATGTATACCACGTGGCAAGTGTTTCAATTTTAATTTTTTTTTATATTTATATCATATTTGAATTCAGAAATGGTAGCTAATCTGCAGCTACTTTCTAGCTAATTCCTAGCTAATCTCTAACTAATTTAAACACATTTTTTTTGTAGCTAATTCATAGCTAATCTCTAGCTAATTTAAACACACCATTTTTGTAGCTAATTCATAGCTAATCTCTAGCTAATTTAAACACACAATTATATTAGTAATACACAACTCATTGATTCTCATTATAACCCCAGTGTTGCAAAAACATAATACCACTTATAATTATCTAACATAGTTTTACTGTCATCTTATAACATTGATCAATAATAATTAATCGTAAAATGATAGCATAAAATGAGTGTGAGCCACTCTTCTTGAAAACTTTTTGCCAAATTCTTCATGACCAATCCATTCCATGCCTTGTTCCATGTCTTCCCACTTGAAAACTTTTTGCCAAATTCTTCATGATCCTTGCTTTATCTCAAGTCTAGCAATCCACCCTGCAGTAAGTGAAAGTGAATTAACATTTTGCACACATTTCAAGCATAACATAGCTAACATCAATTACTAACATGATGGTTAATGCATTGCATTCATAATCAGTTCACCATTTTCTCTTTTTCTACATATAACCTACTAATTTCAGAATTCAATTCAACAAGTATTAACTAAACTAAGCTAACTATAGTAAAGTTTAGTTAATTACAAGCAAAATAAATAGCAGTCTGCTACATTTCCATGTCACTAACAAAGCATTTTCAGTTTAGCTCTCATAACATCCATTCGTGTCCAATTCTAACAAGCATGCATCCAATCCAAGTTCATGTTACCATTCAAGTAGCACAAATTTTCACATCAGTTTCAAATTACTAATAACAGTTCATCCATGACAGTTTCAGCATATACTAACATTTCCTTCATTACAATCCAAGTTAAATCAACTAACAATATCTAGCTCACAATTAATTTCTGACAGCCACTATAACTGACTCATTCATCTAATTGTATTAACTTCATAAATCCTAACACTATTGATAAAGAAATCACTGATAATTCACGAATACAATAAGCTTCTAACATCCATCATAACTAACCCACTAGTTCATTACAAGCTGAATTTTCGCACGTCTACTAACTCTAACAAAAATAACATCCTCCTAACCTCTAACAATCTCAATTATTGAACTATTTAACCATTGGTAAGTTTCTAAAAATCAAGCTATTTCACTAATTTTGACAATCACATAACCACTGCCAGTTTAACATAACATGCAAGGCCTTTAAGGCAAAGATGCGATGTAAAAAATGTAAGGCAGTACACAAAGTATATAAAATCCTTCGAAGCAATTATTGATTGAAAGTAAACTTGCAAGGCCTGCATATTCCACGCTCTTGGTTTCTGCAATTGCACAAAATAGCATACAACATATTAAAGATAGATGAACCATAACATTAAGAAGATAATGTTAGCTGTAAAATCAAAAACAAAAACTTACCCCATATTGTGAGTACAGTGAGTATAGAGAAGAACATGTAGTGCCCATAAAAGAAAGACGATAAGCCCTATGAGAAAGATGCTTAGGTATCACTAGAACAGCTGCAAGGAAAGCCACAACAAACACCTGCAGAAAATGTTTCAATAAAAAGATCAGCAACAGCAACAGAAGTGTAATTAAAAAAAATACTATACATTAAATTGGCACTAAATAAAATATGCAATATGCAGCAAATAGAAAGCACGGCAAAGCAAAAACACGAGTTTCCAAATACACACTAGATGTAAATGGCAAGAAGGCATGTATATATGGTGGAGTGCAAAGCTACATTCTAAACAACTATTTCTTTAAAATCACCCATGTATTGATATATATTCTCATCAATTTTTTGGTATTAAATAATGTTGATACGCTATTCTCATAAAACCCTCTAACATATACTACAAAATCACAAACAATCTCAAGAAAAACAAAACTTCTCTCTTTCCATAATCAACTTTTACTAAAAAAATCACCAACGAGCTCATCAAAAACAAAATTTCACAAATAATCCAATAATCAGGGTTATCAAATAATCAACTTCATCAATTTTTTTATACTAAACAGCATCGCTACTCATAAATAATCAATAATCAGGGTTGTCGACAGCAGATCATCTAAAATATAGATTTGTTTAAATCTTGCTTCTCCGCAATGCTATAACACCGATATAGCAGCTACATGATAACACTTTTAAATAGCATATCACATAACAATAGCATCTTAGAGTAATAAATTTTAATCCACCTGTGAAGTCTAGTTGTTGAGAAAACTCAAGTGTATTCTGGAGTCAAGAATAAATCTTCAAGTTCATGTTCTTCTGAAAAGAAGTGTCCAACTTATCACAGATGATTTTGCAACTATAACAAAACACAGTAGCATTGAAAAAAAATCTTCATCATCTTGAATTCCTGACCCTGCAAATACATCTTTCAACTCTTTCCTTCCTCTGTAACAAACCCTCCATTAATCTTCATCCCCATCCACAAATCGCAACAACCTTCATCAAAATTCTTTCACCAAATTGAAGAACCTGCAACAACATTCATCAACAGAACACACAATCGATTTGCAACGGATCCAAACCGGAAAGGAGAAGAAAAATTCGCAAATTGAAGGTAGAAGAATTCGCAAACAGAAGTAAGAGAAGAGAGAAACGGAGTACCTAATGAGTCGCCATTAACGTCATCATCGCGAAGGTACGAACACCTCATCTCAGATCTTGTAGCCGCGGCCTTGGACGGAGGAGGACGGTGGTTTTTTAGGGTTTAGGCATTTGTTTAGTTGCAGAGAGAGAGAGAGGACTATTCAAGGAGAGGGATAGGCGGAGAGAGAAGAGGTTTTGCTGGCAAATGATTGGTGTTTCATCCACCGTTGCTTTTATTAAGTTGGATAGAAGGAGAAAATCATTTCTAACGTGGCATAAGAATACACAGTTGGCAAGGGATTATTGCACACTTGGCGTGCCACATCATCCTCCGTTAGTGGAAACTAACGGGAGGGACTACAATTAGAAACGGAAAACTTTAGGAGGACCAAACCTTGAAGAAAATTTTTCTAGGGACCAAACTTGAATGTTGGGTTATTTTCAGGGACCTAATACTTATTTAACCCTATTATTTATTTAATATATTTTGAACTTTTGTAAAGAAATTCATTTTAATTGTTTTTAAACATTTGTGATGAAATTTTCCTCTTGATTTTTCAAATTCAAATGAATTTCACACTTTCAAATAAATAAAACACTATTTTTCAAAATATTTTTCAAAGTTCACAACTTATTTTTAAATATATTTGATATTTTATATCATTTTTTTATTTAATTTTCTCTGAAAAAATTGTATTTTTTAATTAAAATTAGGGTTTTCCCTTTGATTTTAAAATTTCAAACTTCATTTGAAACATCTTTGGGCCTCTTTGTAGAGTATAAGACCCATTCCTTTTTGTAAATAAATATTTTGGGCCTCTGTCATAGTATAAGTCCCAATACGATTTTAAAAAATAACGGTGTGTCCAGTGTTTTTCATCTGGGCCTCTCCTTTAGTATAAGCCTCACTTTTCTTCTTTACAGACACTTTTGGGCCTCTAATAGAGTGTAAGACCCAACTCTCTTTATACATAAACAAATTTTGGGCCTTTGCTATAGTATAAGTCCCACAACGTCTTTCGGTATCGTAGTGCGATCACTATTTTCAAATAAGTCATCTGGGCCTCTCCTTGAGTATAAGCCACAATCCCTTGTACTTAAACTTTATTTTAAACAATAAACAACTTCTATGGGCCTCTCTTTGAGTTGTAATCCCCATACCTCTGTTTTCAAAATCATCTGTCTGTTTTAAACTAGTACTAAGAGGAGCATTATTCATGGTGAAACTGCTCTTAGACCACTTGGGCCTCTCTTTGAGTTATAAGCCCCAAACATTATTTTCTTTTAAACAACTTTTCTTTTAATTCAAATTCAAATTCAATGGTTTTTCTCAAAACTTTCTTCAATTTCTTAAAACCCTAATCATACAGTTGTAATCAGTACAATCAATCACAATACACTTGGGCCTCTTCTCAGAGTGTAAGACCCAACATATTTTCTATTTAATGCATCTTTGTTTATATACCTGCCCATTCATTTATTTGTATATATTCTTGTGCATATTTGTTTAGATTTTCCCCAGCAGTTAGGTCTACACTTAGGTCAAACCAGAGTTTATTTCTAGCATAGTCAAGACTAGTTCCCCTATAGGAAACTCCCCTCGATATAGGCTGCCTCCTCTTGGGCTTATTCAATATGGAATAGAGAAAGGAATTATCCCCGGTGAAACTTTTCTCAAGACTGTCAAAACTTAGAAATGTATGTATATAAGAAATTCGTTTCCCAGAGAGGATTAATTCCCAGTTAAACCTCTTTTGAATTTCTTTAAACCTTAGAACTATTTAACAAAGAAAGGATTAATTCCCGGTGAAACCTTTCTTTAACTTTTCTTAGGCTTAGACCCATAGGCTTCTTATAAGTACCCCCAGCCTCCTCTTGGGTTTAGTTCAAGGACCAACAGGCTTCTTAAAAGTTCCCCAACCTCCTCTTGGGCTTAGTACAAGGACCAACAGGCTTCTTAAATGTTCCCCAGCCTTCTCTTGGGCTTAGTACAAGGACCCAAAGGCTTCCTAAAAGCATATGATAAGAATTTAGTCATCTATCCTAGTTCAATCCTCAGGAGAGTCAAAAGTCCAGAATATCCTACCATCCAAGAGTTGATCATCAACCAACAGCCTCCTCTTGGGCATCATACAAAGATCTCTCCCTCCAACTAGAGTCTATCTCTCCTTAATGAGACTTGGATAGTCCCAGCCTCCTATTGGGCTTCATTCAAGTAGACTTGGAAAGCCTCATTATCATAGTCTCCTCTTGGACCTCACACAAAGACCCTCAGGTTTCCTAAAAAGCACATGATAGATCTTGATTATTTTACCAATACACCAGTCTCTAGCAGAGTTGAAAAATTCTAAGGTTTTTAAACTCACCCTTAAAACTCCCCTGACCCCCAACAAGGTTTAAACTTTCACCTTAAACATCCCAACCAGGATCAATTTACCATCAACAAATCCCTAATAAAATCAGAGCCTCATGGCATCTGGTATTTCAATTCTTCTCTGATTCCCAGCAAGAGTAAATTCCTTTTGGATTCTCCAATACAATTTAGACCTGCTCCTGGATTTCAATAAATCCTCAGCAAGAGATAGCCTCCTCTTAGGCTTCACATAATAATTTCCCCAATTAGCCTCAATCTTGGGCTTTGTACAAGACAAATAAAACCCTCCCCAGTGGAGTCATTTTTTTTCATCTTCAACCTTGGGCTTTGATTAAGGCACACAAAAATCAACATTCCCTCATATGACATCATGAGTCCTCTCTGTAGGAAGATACCTCCTTTATACATCACATATCAAAACAAAACAATCAAAACCTTTTTCCAGATAATTGTTGTAAGTGGCACACTTGTTGATTCAAAATCTGAGCTGGAGTCCTTCCCTTATCCTGGCTAAAATCTTTCTTTCATCTGACTGTTGTAAGTGGCAAGCCTCTGGATTCCATACATCCAAGCCAATGTCCCTCTCTTAGCATGAAAGATTCATAAAGAAAAAAGTGACATTGCTCTACATTGAGTTAAAGCTTCTTCCTTCATGGCATCTCTCTTATAAAGGAAATTATGGCATTGCTGGATTTCTCATATCCTAGTTAAAGTAATTTCCCTTATAACCAATTTCCCAATATTTGTGATGAATAGGTGAAATATCTCCCTTTATAGATGACAAATTCTCTCTCAGTCAACCTTTAGCTTCAATCTTGGGCTTCAAACAAGACACATATACTCAACTAGCTTTAATCTTGGGCTTTAAACAAGGCACCAAAATATCTTTCCTCCCATAGAATAGGAGGAACTACGATTGCTCTAATTTCCCGAATCTCTTTACTGGAATACGTAGGCATAAGATTGCGAAATCTTAGTGAGCACACAAATAAAAAACTTTAGGTCCAGTACCTTCCCAAAAACAACAGATAACCCAAAAATAACAAAAACAGTCTCTCAATTCTCCCAAAGGAGAAACTTTCCCAATCCACAGTAGATGTGTCGAGGTGAGAATCGAATATCAAGCTATTGGATTAACTTGAATCACCAATCTTAATTCACCACCGAACTTTGATTTATCCAAAGAAAAGGGTAAAGGTCAAAAACCCTAATTGCGCTATGTAGGAACACAACTAGAGATCTAAGGTTCGGGGGTTGGTTATACTTAGGAAATGTGTTAGCATCCTAAGTATCTGTAGTACTCTACAGGAACATCTTGTTTTATTTGTGTTATGTATTGTTTGCTTGCTATGGGTATCTGCTAAGGTAAAGACCTAGGGGTTAGTATCTAAGTATGCTTGCCAAGACATCGCATCTCGTGCCTACGTATCCTGACGGGAATGGAATCAGAGGATTTGTAGTTCCCCTCAAGGAGGGTGAGGAACTCTTGATTGTGGTCAAGGTTCCAGGGGGGAGGTAAGCATCCGTGGCAAGACGTTACGTAGTGTACGGCGACTCTAAAGTTGAAGTTGAGTTATAAGGGAAGTAAGTGTTCACAGCGGAACATATGCATGGAGTGCAGCGACTCCGATCCTAAGGCTAGGATAAGGGAAAGAAGTGTTCGCGACAGAACAGTTACATGGAGTGCGGCGACTCCAATCCTAAGGCTAGGAAAAGTAGAGGGACCTAAAGTTAGGCTAATCTGTGACATGGCAGTCAACAACGGGACCTTTCCTTTGGTATTTGATTGAAAAAAGATTTTAGTCTTAAGAGAAAAATACCCGATAAAAAATCGAGGTTTGAAAATTGCGTGATGGCGATTGCAAAAGGCAACCGACTTACGAGAGAAGTAGCCACTTGACGTTGGATCAAGGGTTTTGAGAAAAAGTTAGGTCGAATTCTAGTCCCTAAGGGTGCTCCTAGTAAACGAAATCGCAACCAAAGTAAGAGAGAAAGTATTTGCACGAGGTTGATGACGATGCTAAAAAAGCAGTCGACTTACAAGTTTGGGTATGGCTTGATATATGAATCAAGAATGTTTTGGGTTTGGTTGGTGGCGATCATAAAAACAATCGACTTACAGGGTTTAAAAATTGCTTGATTAAATCAAGAATTAGTTTGATATTTTTTAAAAAATGGTTTGATATGATTATGAATTGATAGTGAGAAACGATTGATACAAATGGCAACGCGAAAGGTGCAAAACTACCAATAGAAATTTAATCAGATCTGAACAACCAATGTAGGATAGAAAATTAACACAGATTGAAAAAGGCAAATTGCTACCGCGTAAGCGGGCATCGCAGATCGGATCGAGAAACAACATGGTAATAATATTAAATAAAATCACAAACTACAAATCGAAACGCGAATCGGTAAGAGGAAAATGTGGATCGCCACCATGGTAAACCGTCTGACGCATGTAAAGTCGAAATACAATGATAAACAAATATAGATCCGAATAAAAACCGATGGAAATCGACCATTAACTTGCTACACTTAACGTGATCATCGTAATAGGGACTAAAAGTGTGCGGATCTAAAATTATAAAATAGAAAATGCAAAGAAAAAGTAAATTTAACTGGCTAAAAAAATCGACAATGTTGCTAATGCAAAAATGCGATCATCGCAACCAGATCGAACCGAACATAAATGTCACGCATCAAGCACACAAATATGCGAATACCGTATCGACATAATTCAATCCGAAAAAATCTAAAATAAATAAATAAAGAATATATTAACAATATATATATATATATATATATATATATATATATATATATATATATATATAACTTTTAGAACTAGAGCCATGTCAGTATGTATGTATATAACATTATAAACCTTTTAGAAAGCAAAACTCATGACGGTGCATTATAATTGAACCGCACCGCAAATCGATTAGTAATTGAACGGCAAGATACATATATATATGCATGCCAATTACCAATAGAAATAGAAACGTTAAGCATTCATGGAAAAATTCTAGGCACTAGCAGTAGTATATATTGAAACAGTAGGTATCAACAATAAAAACAGTACCGGGTGAAAATTGGTACCGGTGTGCAAGTTATGTATATATAAGGACTAAATTAGGGTTAATTTTTAATGGTCAATAATGTCTCTAATATCCATTTTAAAGCCCAAATGATAAATCTAAAATAAAAATAAATATTTAAAATAAAATTAAAATAAAATACTAAATCCTATTTATTTATTCTTAAAAATATTAATTAAATTAAAAAAAATATTTAAAATTAAATTAAAATAAAATACTAATTATCCTATTTATTTATTCTAAACAATATTAGTTAAATCTAAAAAAAAAAAATATTTAAAATAAAATTAAAATAAAATACTAATTATCCTATTTATTTATTCTAAACAATATTAGTTAAATCTAAAATAAAAATAAATATTTAAAATAAAAGTAAAATAAAATACTAATTATCCTATTTATTTATTTTAAATATTTAGACAAAAAAATGCAAAAATAAACGTACCCCAAATAAATAAAAGTCGGACGTCCAAGTGCTCGAAAAAATACACCAAGCACACTAAAATGATCAGCACGAATTATACGACTCGGAAAAATATAGCATTTTGTCAGATTTTAAAATAAATTTTGACCGGTTAAAATGCTCAAACTAGTCGAAAAAATAAAACGAACATGTCAGGTTAAATTACGTGAACCGTAGAATAATATAATTGAGGTTTGCGAACTCGATTTTGAAATTTTCCGTCCACTGATTTTATGCACCATTGAAATTTATTTTGACCAGTCTGTCTGTAAATCTGAGAAATTATTCCGACTGATACTTTAAGCAATATGCAAGATGAAATGCATGATATGCTGTGTAACGCCCCGAAAATCTAGATTAATAATTTATTTATTTATTTAATTAATTTAGAAGGAAGTAAGAAGTTTTGGTAATTTTGGAGAATTTGGGATCAAAAGAGTATTTTTAATTAAGTTAATAGAATAAATAATTGCTATATTATTTATACTATTATTATTATTATTAAAAATAATAAGGGAAGGACAAGGTGGTCATAAAAGAAAAGAGGTAAGGGTAGAGTTGGAAGTTCCTAAACTGGAATATTTTGTCTAAAGAGGGAAAAGATAGATCACTTTCTAACTTATCGAGTTTTGGTGAAGAACTCAGAGGAAGAGAAGGAGAAGGACCTTAAGGCTTGAAGGTTGCTGAAGAATCTTGGAGAAGGAGGAAAACTGCAAAATTTCTCTAAGGTATGGGGAGTTTTCATGGTTTATTATAGTTCTATATGATTGGTTATGAATAGATTAGGTGTTTGTGAATTTTGAGTAATTGTGGTGAATGTTGATGTAGAATGAATGATTTGATGATAATATGATGAAATTGAGTGGTATGGGTTGATATATGTGCATTATGTAAGCTTTTTGATTGAATTTTCGTGGGGGAAAGACTGATTTTTGGGGTAATCGAAGTCAAAAACGCAGAAAATCACTTTTCGGGAAAAATGGGTTTTGTCGCATCCTGACACGGGCCGTGTCACGCGACACGGGCGGCCGTGTCAGATCACTGACTCTTGTTGCATTTTGTTTTGTTGGATTCGTGCTACAGGTTTCCTGACACGGGCCGTGTCACACGACACGGGCGGCCGTGTCAGACCTCTGTGTTTGCTGTATTTTGTCTGCTTCGTGTTTTGAGTGCAGGTTTCCTGACACGGGTCGTGTCCCAGGACACGGGTGGCCGTGTCAGCCAGCTGTTTGTGCTGTTTTTGGTTGTTTTCTTGGGGTTTCATGACGTTTTCTCGTGCTGATCTTTTATTGTTGAGTTGTTGTTGATATAAGATGATAAAGCATGATTGTATGATGAATACTTGTTGTATATGAAATGAATGATGCACACGTTGATGTTCGATGAATTGCAAAGTTTTAGCATCATTGCATTTCATAGCATTTTATGCTGGGACTTCGGTCCATTGGTAGCTTCAATCCCACTGTGCGGATTGAAGTGATACGTTGATTACGTTGTGCTCCATTTGGAGGGTTGATGGCCAGTGTCCATCCACGTTGAACCGGTACCACATTCATCCTTTGCATTTCATTATGGTTGACATTGCATATGAATGATGTAATTGTGATTCTGTTGTGAAGATTATGTTGACGATGATATGAAGTTGTTGTGGATGATGATATGATGTTGTGTGTTGATGATGCTATGATGTTGAGTCGCTTATTCTGTTTATTTTCCAAGTCTTATATTATTATAATGAATTGTGATTCTCACCCTTCCTGCTTGAAAATGTTGCCTCCTATGTGGGTAACTTGCAGATAACCAAGAGTAGACTTGCGATGCTGGAGGACTAAGTCTCGGAGCGTCCGTTTGTCGTTTTAGTCGCGTTTTAAGTGGTGTCCTGCTCTGTGTCATGTAACATCGGGTTGGGATTAGTTGCGGACCTTGTGTTTCTTTCTGGTTGTATGTTGGAGTTTCTTTTTATATTGTTGATATCATTTTAAATTGGAGACTTTTATCTATGAAGTATTTTGTTGACCTGAAGTAAAACGTTTGATTCCGCTGTGTAGTTGTTAATTTATATTAATGATGAACGAATAACCCGTGTTACGGGACAGGACAATGATTTTGAATGTCGTGTTGAATATATGTGGCACCTTTCTTGTTGAATTTTACTCTGATAATATCAAGTGTTTTCCTAAAATTGTATGTGGGGTAGAAGGGTGTTACATTAGTGGTATCAGAGCAGGTCGGTCCGTCCGGCCAAGTTGTCGAGTCGTAGTTTGTTTAACAATCGAGCATTGTTAACTAGTTCTAACTTTTGTTTATGTTGTAGTGTTAAGTTGAGATGGCTGGAAGGAACGATGCTGCAATCGCTGCTGCGTTGGAAGCAATGGCTCAGGCTTTGCAGAATCAGCCAAACGCTGACGAGAATGCTGGATCTCGCAGTTTGGTACCTTTTCAGAGGGAGAATCCGCCTACCTTCAAGGGCAAGTATGATCCTGATGGGGCGTTGGATTGGTTGAAGGAGATAGAGAGAATCTTCCGTGTGATGGACTGCACTCCAGCATAGAAGGTTCGATATGGGACTCATATGCTAGCATTCGAGGCTGATGACTGGTGGCTAGAGACTCGTCAAAGGTTGGAGACTGCAGGTGAAGGTATCACTTGGGATGTATTCAGAAGAGAGTTCCTGAGGAAGTATTATCCAGAGGATGTTCGCGGTAAGAAGTAAATCGAGTTTCTTGAGCTGAAGCAAGGAAATATGTCGGTTACTGATTATGCTGCAAAGTTTGTTGAACTGGCTAAGTTTTATCCTCACTATAACGATGATGATGCCGAGTTTTCAAAATGCATCAAGTTTGAGAGTAGGTTGCACCCAGAGATCAAGAAGGCAGTTGGATATCAGAAGATTCGTATTTTTGCTGATTTGATTGATAGTTGCAGAATTTTTGAAGAGGATAACAATGCTCATTATAAGATCATTAATGAGAGGAAGGGAAAGCACCAACAGAATCGTGGAAAACCTTATGATGCTCCAGCTGGAAAAGGTAAACAGAAAGTGGTTAAGGGCAAGAGGACTAGTGGGGGAGATGCTCCTGCTGGCATAACTTATTTCAGATGTGGGAAACCTGGTCATAAGAGTAATGGGTGTACTGCTGAAGGGAAGAGGTGTTTCCGTTGTGGTAAGACTGGGCATGCTATATCTGAGTGCAAGCATAAAGAGGTGATTTGTTTCAACTGTGGCGAAGAAGGACACATTAGTAGTCAGTGTCAGAAACCGAAGAAGGTGAAAACCGGTAGGAAGGTGTTCGCTTTGGCTGAGACTCAGACCACTACTGAGGACGGACTCATCAGAGGTACTTGTTTCATTAATAGTACTCCCTTAATTACTATGATTGACACTGGTGCTACTCATTGCTTTATTGCTGCTAAATGTGTTGAAAGACTAGGTCTTAGGTTGTCTTCTATGAATGGAGAAATGGTCGTCGAGGTTCCGGCTAAGGGTTCGGTGACCACTTCTCTTGTGTGTGTAAAGTGTCCTTTGACGATCTTCAACAGAGACTTTACTATTGATTTGGTGTGTTTGCCGTTATCCGGGATAGATGTAATCTTGGGAATGAACTAGTTAGAGTATAACTATGTTCATATCAATTGTTATAACAAGTCTGTGAGATTTTCTACTCCTGAAGAGGAAGAAGCTAGTTTGTTGTCTTTTAGGGAGTTACGACAGTTGATGCAAGGGGGAGCTCAGATGTTCTCATTGATGGCGTCGTTATCCGTTGAGAGCCGAGCTGTAATTGAGGAATTGCAAGTGGTGCGTGAATTTCCTGAAGTTTTCCTTGATGAAATTCCTGATGTGCCTCCAGAAAGAGAAGTGGAATTTGCAATCGACCTTGTACCTGGTACCAGACCTGTTTCTATGGCACCATACAGGATGTCAGCATCTGAATTGTCTGAATTAAAGAAGCAATTGGAGGACTTACTTGAAAAGAAATTTGTGAGGCCAAGTGTGTCGCCATGGGGAGCTCCGGTGTTGTTAGTAAAGAAGAAAGATGGAAGTATGAGGCTCTGTGTTGATTATAGACAACTAAATAAAGTGACGATTAAGAACAAGTATCCGCTTTCGAGAATAGATGACTTGATGGATCAATTGGTAGGGGCTCGTGTGTTTAGCAAGATTGATTTAAGGTAGGGATATCATCAGATTAAAGTGAAGGATGGAGATATTCAGAAGACGGCTTTCAGAACGTGTTATGGACATTATGAGTATTCGGTGATGCCTTTCGGTGTCACTAATGCGCCGGGAGTATTCATGGAGTACATGAACCGTATCTTTCATACTTATTTGGATCGGTTTGTGGTGGTGTTTATTGATGATATATTGATTTACTTTAAATCGGAAGAAGAGCATGCAGAACACTTAAGACTAGTGTTGAAAATTTTGAAAGAGAAGAGGTTATATGCAAAGCTGTCCAAATGTGAATTTTGGTTAAAGGAGGTTAGTTTTCTCGGTCATGTCATTTCAGGTAATGGCATTGTTGTGGATCCGTCCAAAGTGGATGCTGTGTTACAATGGGAAACTCCAAAGTCGGCTACCGAGTTTAGAAGCTTTTTGGGACTAGCCGGTTATTACCGAAGGTTTATCGAGGGATTTTCTAAGTTAGCACTTCCGTTGACTAAGTTGACTTGTAAAGGTAAAGTTTTTGTGTGGGACGTTCAATGTGAAGAAAGTTTCAACGAATTGAAGAAGAGATTGACATCGGCTCCGGTTTTGAAATTACCCAACCCAGGAGAACCTTTTGTGGTATATTGTGATGCTTCTAAAATGGGTTTGGGAGGTGTACACATGCAGAACGATAAGGTAGTTGCTTATGCGTCGAGGCATTTGAGAGTTCATGAAAAGAATTACCCTACACATGACTTAGAACTTGCTGCGGTTGTTTTTGTGCTGAAAATTTGGAGACATTACCTTTATGGCTTTAGATTTGAAGTATTTAGTGACCATAAAAGTTTAAAGTATTTATTTGACCAGAAGGAGTTGAATATGAGACAACGAAGATGGTTGGAGTTATTAAAAGATTATGATTTCGGTCTGAATTATCATCCAGGAAAAGCTAATGTTGTGGCTGATGCCCTAAGTCGAAAGACTTTACATATGTCAGCGATGATGGTAAAGGAGTTGGAATTAATTGAACAGTTCAGAGATATGAGTTTGGTTTACGAAGTGACACCGTAGAGTGTTAGGTTAGGAATGCTGAAGATTAACAATGATTTCCTGAATAGTATCAGAGAAGCTCAGAAGTTAGATGTAAAACTGGTAGATTCAATGGTTGGAATCGATCGGTCTGAGAATAGCAATTTTAAGTTGGACGCGCATGGTGTGTTAAGATTCCGTAATCGAATCTGTATTCCTGATGATGCGGAAATGAAGAAAGCGATTCTTGAGGAAAGTCATAGAAGTAAATTGAGTATTCATCCGGGGGCTACAAAAATGTATCAAGATTTGAAGAATTTGTTTTGGTGGCATGGGATGAAGCGTGATGTAGCTCGTTTTGTGTATGCATGTTTGACTTGTCAGAAGTCGAAGGTTGAACATCAAAAGCCTGCAGGGTTGATGCAACCGTTAGAAGTTCCAGAGTGGAAATGGGATAGCATTTTAATGGACTTTGTGACGGGATTACCTAATACTTCAAGAGGGCACGATTCGATTTGGGTGATTGTTGATAGGCTTACAAAGTCGGCACATTTTCTTCATATTAACATCACTTTTCCAGTGTCGAAGTTGGAGGAGATTTATATTCGAGTAATTGTGAAGCTGCACGGTGTTCCTTTATGTATTGTGTCGGATAGAGATCCGCGGTTCACTTCTGATTTTTGGAAGAGTTTGCAAGAAGCGTTGGGTTCCAAGTTGAGGTTGAGTTCGGCGTATCACCCTCAGATAGATGGTCAAACAGAGAGGACTATTCAGTCGTTGGAGGATTTGCTGCGAGCATGTGTTCTCGAGCAAGGAGGTTCTTGGGACACTCATTTACCGTTAATAGAGTTCACTTATAATAATAGTTATCATTCTAGTATCGGAATGGCACCCTTTGAAGCACTGTATGGTCGGAGATGTAGGACTCCTTTATGTTGGCATGAATCTGGAGAGAGTGTAGTGCTAGGACCTGAAGTTGTTCGAGATACTATGGAGAAGGTGAAGTTGATCCGAGAAAAGATGAAATCTTCCCAAAGTAGGCAGAAAAGTTATCATGACAAGCGAAGAAAGGATTTAGAATTCCAAGCAGGTGACCATCTATTTTTGAGAGTTACACCTGTGACGGGTGTTGGGCGGGCACTGAAGTCTAAGAAGCTTACTTCGCGATTTATTGGTCTGTATCAAATTTTGGACAGAGTTGGAAATGTTGCTTATAGAGTAGCGTTACCGCCTAATCTGTCGAATTTACATGATGTGTTCCATGTGTCACAACTCCGGAAGTATGTTCCAGATCCATCTCATGTGATTCATATGGATGATGTGCAAGTACGGGATAATCTTACTGTGGAGACGATGCATGTACGAATTGCGGAGCGTGAGATGAAGGTTATAAGAGGCAAGGAGATTGCACTGGTGAAAGTTGTCTGGTTAGGAGCTACCGGAGAAAGCATGACTTGGGAGCTAGAAAGCAAGATGAAGGAATCCTATCCCGAGTTATTCGAATCAGGTAAATTTTCGAGGACGAAAATTCTTAAAGTGGGGGAGAGTTGTAACGCCCCAAAAATCTAGATTAATAATTTATTTATTTATTTAATTAATTTAGAAGGAAGTAAGAAGTTTTGGTAATTTTGGAGAATTTGGGATCAAAAGAGTATTTTTAATTAAGTTAATAGAATAAATAATTGCTATATTATTTATACTATTATTATTATTATTAAAAATAATAAGGGAAGGACAAGGTGGTCATAAAATAAAAGAGGTAAGGGTAGAGTTGGAACTTCCTAAACTGGAATATTTTGTCTAAAGAGGGAAAAGATCGATCACTTTCTAACTGATCGAGTTTTGGTGAAGAACTCAGAGGAAGAGAAGGAGAAGGACCTTAAGGCTTGAAGGTTGCTGAAGAATCTTGGAGAAGGAGGAAAACTGCAAAATTTCTCTAAGGTATGGGGAGTTTTCATGGTTTATTATAGTTCTATATGATTGGTTATGAATAGATTAGGTGTTTGTGAATTTTGAGTAATTGTGGTGAATGTTGATGTAGAATGAATGATTTGATGATAATATGATGAAATTGAGTGGTATGGGTTGATATATGTGCATTATGTAAGCTTTTTGATTGAATTTTCGTGGGGGAAAGACTGATTTTTGGGGTAATCGAAGTAAAAAACGCAGAAAATCACTTTTCGGGAAAAATGGGTTTTGTCGCATCCTGACACGGGCCGTGTCACGCGACACGGGCGGCCGTGTCAGACCACTGATTCTTGTTGCATTTTGTTTTGTTGGATTCGTGCTACAGGTTTCCTGACACGGGCCGTGTCACACGACACGGGCGGCCGTGTTAGGCCTCTGTGTTTGCTGTAGTTTGTCTGCTTCGTGTTTTGAGTGCAGGTTTCCTGACACGGGTCGTGTCCCAGGACACGGGTGGCCGTGTCAGCCAGCTGTTTGTGCTGTTTTTGGTTGTTTTCTTGGGGTTTCATGACGTTTTCTCGTGCTGATCTTTTGTTGTTGAGTCGTTGTTGATATAAGATGATAAAGCATGATTGTATGATGAATACTTGTTGTATATGAAATGAATGATGCACACGTTGATGTTCGATGAATTGCGAAGTTTTAGCATCATTGCATTTCATAGCATTTTATGCTGGGACTTTGGTCCATTGGTAGCTTTAATCCCACTGTGCGGATTGAAGTGATATGTTGATTACGTTGTGCTCCATTTGGAGGGTTGATGGCCAGTGTCCATCCACGTTGAACCGGTACCACATGCATCCTTTGCATTTCATTATGGTTGACATTGCATATGAACGATGTAATTGTGATTCTGTTGTGAAGATTATGTTGACGATGATATGAAGTTGTTGTGGATGATGATATGATGTTGTGTGTTGATGATGCTATGATGTTGTGTCGCTTATTCTGTTTATTTTCCAAGTCTTATATTATTATAATGAATTGTGATTCTCACCCTGCCTGCTTGAAAATGTTGCCTCCTATGTGGGTAACTTGTAGATAACCAAGAGTAGACTTGCGATGCTGGAGGACTAAGTCTCGGAGCGTCCGTTTGTCATTTTAGTCGCGTTTTAAGTGGTGTCCTGCTCTGTGTCATGTAACATCGGGTTGGGATTAGTTGCGGACCTTGTGTTTCTTTTTGGTTGTATGTTGGAGTTTCTTTTTATATTGTTGATATCATTTTAAATTGGAGACTTTTATCTATGAAATATTTTGTTGACCTGAAGTAAAACGTTTGATTCCACTGTGTAGTTGTTAATTTATATTAATGATGAACGAATAACCCGTGTTACGGGACAGGACAATGATTTTGAATGTCGTGTTGAATATATGTGGTACCTTTCTTGTTGAATTTTACTCTGATAATATCAAGTGTTTTCCTAAAATTGTATGTGGGGTAGAAGGGTGTTACATGCTGCATCGATGATGCAAAATTAAAATAAAGTCAGTGTCACACCCTAATTTTTGACCCTAAGATCCCGCATTGTTTCTTTGCATAACATCTTAGGTCAATCATTCGTGCATAACTAACCGCTTTATTTAGCTTTGTCTGTTTGTTTCTCTTTTGAGGGCAGGTGCTGCTGCAGAAGGTTCAGGGTCTTAAAGGCTGTGTTGTGTGTGTGATTGTGGAGGTTCACTGGTCTCTGCAAGTTTGTGTTGAACTCCTGTGAGATATGCCCTCATCCTTTTTGATCCCTAAACCACTACCAAGCCTTTTTTTCCTCAAGACTCCTCAGTTTTCCCCCACAAAGACTAAGTCCTTGTACCCTCCGATATGGAATTTGGTACCCTAAGACTGGTCACCGGTTGTGTGGTAAATTTTTTTACAAGATGGCATTCCCCCTCTGTAAACTCCTCAAGGTTAAGAGATGTGTTTGCTCTATGATATGGATACGGCATAAACGGGACAATTTCCTTAAAACTTTGCTTTGGGATACTACACGCTATATTTACATTAAGAGAGAAAAGGTATCTAAGAGCGGATACAGAGCCTAACTATATTTAGTTCAACGCCTGTAGATGTTCAAATTCCGGATTCATCAAAGTAAAATTGCAACATGACTTAAAGGTCCCTACAAATTCAAGCTCATTCTAAATTGCAAGTTTTATTTCCAAAAGGACACTCCAAGAAAGTTCAAATTGGGAGGAATTAGAGGTTTGAATTCCAAATGCAAATTCAAGTTTAAGCTTTGTTGCGAGAGTAAGATAGGATTCTAAGTCCAAACATTAGAGTCCAAGATTCCAAGTCCAATTTCCAACTTCAAAATGTGATTAATGTCAGTTAAATTTATAAGGGGTTTAAATTGACATATTCAAAGTTTTTTGGATAGAGGATACAATTTGGTTCAAATCCAATAAGCCAGGGTTTTAAGTCATTAAGAAGGTTCAAATTAAAAAAGCGTTTACAAGATCAACTTCAAATTTAGGGTGCAATTCAGACATTCAAGGTTTCTTCACAATCCAAGCTCATTCTAAATAAAACTTCAAATTTGTGAGAGATTAGAAGACTCAGATTCTAAGGATCAAGTTCTTGGTTTTCCATAGGGGTGTTCGGGGACCGGTTTGGTTCGGTTTTGAGAGAATCCGATACCCGAACCAATGAAAAATAAATGGATTAGTTTGGATTGGATTTTTATATTTTTGCAATAAAGCCCAAACCAAACCGATCCGAAAAACAATGGATTGGTTTGGATTGGATTGATCGGATATATTAAAAATAAATATAAAAAAAATATATATTTTTTAAAATTATTATGTTTACACGCTAAAATATGAAAAATAAATATTGAACACATGACACACATATTTTTAAGCAAATTATGAGCACCATAGTCATATAGTTGTTGTATATCACTTAAATATTCAATAACTTAAAACAAGTTTACTGCATACTCATACTCCATTCCATATCACAAAATTGAAGGTTTGGAGTTTGCAATTTGGAAAGAAGCTTGTGGTTTGCAGATACTTATAGTTTGCAATTTATGAGTTTGATTTATAATGGTTGTGATGTTTGGTTTCTCAATATTTCATCATTGATTGATAGGCTTGTAATAATTTGTAATATGTCATTCCGTTTTTCATTGGAAATGTCCAGAGACTATGTCTCTTTATTTCTTTCATTATGGTTTGTACTTGCTAATTGCTATAACAATTATTCTATTCATTCAAATAAATAAGTAATAACTCAATTAAAATTAATAATTTGTTATACGAATTAATTATGTTTATTGTTATTAGTTTGGTTCGGGTTTACGGGTAACAAATTAGAAATCCGTTTCCCGAACCAATTAACATTGTTTTTAATTAGTTCGGTTTGGTTTTTGCCTGAACTGGAAAAATGTCCGACCCAAACACATTGGTTTGGTTTAGATTCCGGTTTGGTTCGGATTTGCCCGAACCAATGAACACCCCTAGTTTTCCATTCAAAGCTATGAGAAAAAAAATCTCAAAGTTTCATACTGGTCCAAATAATACAAGCAAAAGACAATATTAAGATTTCAACGTTACCGTAGGTTTCCAAATACAATTCCAGCGCCCTGTTCGTATCCCAACGTTCAAAATTTATTGAAAAAAAAACCTTACAAGTCTAAGAGCAGGCATAAATATACAGTACAGTCACATTACCCTTTAAGAATATGTTTAAAACTCCTTTTGAAATACACATATCAAACTAAGCCTTCACGTCCAAGATCGGTCTTTAAGCCACACAATTGATATCGGCTGCAACAATACCGAACTTCATGAAATAAATTCCAGGTTAAACTTTGAGGTCCAGGTTTCCAACTTATATGAAGCTTTTAGCCGTCGAACACACAAAACCTATCCACAACACATAGATTATAATCAGTCCACGTTGTGTCACCAAGTAACATACTAAAGAAGCAAGGTTTAATGGTTCAAAAGACACAAGTCTCACATTAGCAAGAAAAAACCGACAGCAATAAAACATTGCAGAACATATAACCAAACTTCATGGAACCATGTTCATACGCAAGTTCATCCAAAGCAAACTTCATCCAACACCTGCAGTAAGACCTGCACTGTTTTGGATACTCCATTTTCTCCCTGTAACAAAAAGAAACAAGTCATTATCATAGCGCCAAATTCTGTTCAACACAGTCAAACATCACTCTGGTATTTCCAAAACAAACTGTCAGTAAGAATACCACCCAATTATTAAAGTAGCAGGACTTGGAGACATACAGACATAACAAAGAAATAAGAGTATTCATAGAAAGTCCACGTACTACTTCGAAATGCAAAGTTGAAGTTCTTGTTGTGCTATGTTCTGGAGCCATCAAGGAGAGTGCGAGTTTTGACCTATATCACAGAGCAAGAATACGATTGTCGGTTCCACACGCAGTTCAAGCAAACCACTGTATAGCTAACAGGAGCTAAATTTGAAGAAATAATTTAAGAAAGACATTGAATTCAGACGACTACCTATCTTCTTTAGAGGCATTGCTGATAGTCGAGTCTTAAGCATTCTCAATTTAGCAGTTGGTGCCCACACGCCTGTTGCGCTTTAACAAACCTTCCATGACATGTTCCAACCAATACAACACAATCCAAATTCCTACCAAGAAAAACAAATGAAGTTGTGAGTCAATAGAATAAGAAACTAATTTCAATACCAAAGATGCTAAGATCTAAGAAGTTTCAGAGTTTAGAGAGACGGTGCAAAACAAGCATCACCATGGCAAGTTTCCAAAACCAAACAAGGATAGAATCAAGACATGATAATGCGCCAATACTGGAAAAGAAAATGAAGAGGACGTTAAAGAAACCAAACATTTCAAAATTCCTTTCTCTAAACATAATCAGACATCATCACTTACATTCCAAAACCAAACCTAACATGTTCAGACATCATTCATTCCCTTCCAAAACAATACTCCAAACATTATCAAGAGCAATTTAATCCTTTCCAAAAGCCCACAAACCTGTCAAGTTGAAAAAGAGAAAGGAATTAAAACATGTTCTGACATGCTTGGATCAAAATGGAAACATATTCATTATAAAAATCATGTGTTCAGAGCCTAAAATATTGGTTTTCTTTTCTTTCCAAAACAAGCTTCATTGAGGTTAATTGGAAATTAAAGTCTTTGTTTCCTAAAGCCTATAAAAGGGACACGATAGAAACTCAGCAGGACAACCTTCCCCTAACAGCCAGTGCACCAGAAAATTCATTCATTGAAACCACTAGAAATCTACAAGTCCACGTACAGAATTCACACCAAAATTCAGAGCAAGAATCATCCTTCACATCACTAAATTGAAGAAGAAGGAGCATCATAATACAGAAGTGCATACACAGTTACCATACAAGTCACCACACATATATGTAAGATCAACAAGGAAAAAAAACCATACACATTACACACGCAGAGGGATTCAGGCGAATCAGAATAGGGCATTCACACTAGAATCACGACTCAACAACATCAAGCATAGCGATCAAACACATACACACGGGCGGAAAAAATTCCATTCAATCAAACCATAAACCAACATCATACACCTAATTCATACGATTCACCAGAAAATCTGACTAAACAATTTCAAAATCACATACACCATTCAACCCAGGAATACATTAAATCAGTCTTTTCCTCAAAGCCAAACATCAGTACATCATATAACATCACCAGAAGACTCATCATTCATCAAGTTATTGCAAACACCTACACAATCATCATAACATATACCAGAAACCAAACAAATTCAAATCAAACTAACACACGCGCGTAAGGCCAGGAACATCGTCGCAACACACACACATACACTCATACAACAATGTACACGAAGAAAGAAAGAAGAGCCTTTGACTTATCTGTAGGAGAAGACGATCCGGACCAAGGCGTTGTTCATCATTCTCTTCCTTTCCTTTATCGTTTTACTTTCGCAACTAACCTTGTACATGTAACTCATCATGATTAATGGATTGGGGCTGGGATTGTTGGGGTTAGGGTTTACCGTTGCTAATGTTTGATTAGGGTTAGTCGAGAGAGGTTTGAGGGTCGCGATTTAGGGTTTCAATCGGAATGTGAGAGGATGATAGGGCCGTTGTCTTTAGGGTTCCTCTTTTGAGGATTTTGTGAGACGAGAGAGAAGTGTTTGTGTAACACCCCACTTTCCCATTTGTAAAAATAAATAAATAATTGTGAAATTATATCAGAGTTTACACAAAACAAGTAGGACGTCACATCTCATAAAAGTAATCTGAAGTCTCAATTACTTCATTCACTTTATTACTCATAAAAATTGTTCTTACAGGGGAATCATAATTCAATTCAATCTATGGCACTAAGGCCTTCACCACAATACTCTCCACATAAAAAGTGGTCTAATACAAGTTTAATAAATGAGATATGTAACGAAATAACATGGTATAAAACATAAAAAATCCCCAATATCCCATGTTACGTATCAGAGCGACTCCTAAGACTCGATCAGGTACACGCACTCCATGCACTATTCAAGTACATGGATAATCTGTACTTCCCAAGAAGCACATACACGAGAAACAACAAAGGGGTGAGAACTACATTCAATAATTGACGGTGTATAATACATGTTAAGGAGTAGTAATCACACAATCACACATAATCAGCACACATCCACGACATACTTGTCACTTTCAATCATGATTCAATAACCACATAAGAATGCAATGCGACTCAATGACATTGACACAATGCATGTGGTACCAATACACAATGGTTTATTCAATCGAACCTGATCCCTCATTGGAATCCGGATAAGTCACATACATTCAACTGAGCAATGACTTATTGTCATACCCCAAATTTTGACCACTAAGATTTCCCATCACTGGGTAAATCATCATCACAATATGGATGAACCATTAGTCTCCCCAAAGATGGGTGAGCATTCACTACAATCAGAATTATGGTTTCAAGCCCTCTCTGAGCTTTAGACAAAGGATCAATCAAGGAATGACATGATCTTCAACTTGTCTAAACCTCTCAAACATCCCCAATGGATCAAGAGGACTCCCACATCAAGGATCAAGCACAAAGCTGTAACCTTCTGAGTGGATTAAGCCTCAAGATCGACAATGTCACCAAATTAGGGTTTGGTCGACCAGGGCCTCCAAATGGAAATTTTCCTCTGGGCATGAGCCAATGCTTCAAAGCATAACCTATGATGCTCCATGGAACATCATGAACCTAATCATCAAGTCAATTTAGCCTCAGGGGATGCATTCACCAAAAATCAGGAATTAGGGTTTCTTGACCTAATTCACCCCTAAGTTGACTTTTGGGACAAAGCATGAGCCAAGATCTCAAGACATGATTTGAGGGTCTCTAATAAACCACATTAATCCATTTGTAACAATGGATTGATCCAAGAAGCTTGATCAACAAGTTTCAAGTTCATCAGAACCACAATTATGGTTTTTGAGGAAAAAGTCAACTATATCTTTGACTTTTGACCAAGACATGCTCCCAAACCCTAGGACATGATTCAATACACACTATAACACCTATTAAATCAATCAATCAAGTTTGATTTAGGTCAAGGACTTGATTTCATAGAGGATCGCACAGTTTGAAATTCATCTGACAAAAAGTCAACTGTGCACAAAAGTCAACTTTAACTTTTTGAGATTTTTCATAATTATGGTTCCTTAACCCTAAAATGATGTTAATGTGTGGTTGGACTCATCATTCATAAAGAAAAATCAAGAAAAGTGGGATAACTTGTAAAAGGGGTAACCATAAAAACTTAGAAATTTTTCTAAGTTATGGAACAAAGTGGCTAGGGTACCAACTTTGGAGGATCATAACTCCTAAACCACAAGGCCATTTTCCCCCATTCAAAGCTGGATTTGTAGCCCTCATGGCCCTCTACAAAAGCTTCAACTATACCTCATTCCAATTCATCATGGATTTTGAGTTGTGGAATGATCAAAATCACAAAAAGTGAAAATGTCACTTTTTTCCAACACTTAGTGAAATTTTCACTAAGTCAGAATCTGCCTTAACTTTTTCCAAATGTAGGGGCATTTTTAATTTGGATCCAAAAAGTATTGAAACTAATTATGATCAAACAGTTGTTGTATCATATGAAGGCTTTCCAAAATGGCCAAGAACTCCATCAAAGTCCACTTGAGACATGAGATATGACAATGCCAACATGCCTTACTGCAAACTGTCATGGCAAGGCAGATTTTGGAGTTTTGCTCGATTTGCTCAAATTTTGCAAAGGGTAAGTAACTCTATCCATCCGAGCACCTCAAGGGGGGACCAAGGAGGAACCAACTCTGATCCCAAGCCTCCCAAGTCTTTGGAACCAAAAATAGCATGCCAAACCTAGAAATCCCTAAAAGAGGGACAAGACTCCAATTTTTTTTTGGAGCATTCAATGCATACACCAAGGTAGCATGGACTGAGCCATTTCCAAGTGAATTCAGTCAAGACTTATCTAAGACCAAGGGAACCAACAACCTGTGCCCTAACCTCTAGTCAATGGCTAGAGGAGACTTGGATTCTCATTGATCAACATTGGCCAAACCTATGCAGCAGTTGTCATTCACTATTCCTTGCAAAACAAACTTGCTCTACTATAAATAGAGCTCATTTGTGATCAGTTTGAGTACAAAAAGCCATCAAACAGATGCTTTCCTCAAAATCTCTTCTTTCACTCCAAAATTGCCTTCCAAAGCAAGTCACTATCGGGTTTTGAGTTTGAGAGCTATTCCAACTAAACCAATCACACACACACCTCATAAACATCATATAGAAGTGTTCCAAACACTTAAACAACATCTGGAACACTGATTTCTCAGAATCACCAGCCAGCTGCTCAAGGTTTTAACCAAGTTGCAGTTGGGATACCATCTTCAGCTCCAGATCATTTCAATCCACTCCAAGCATCCAGACACACTCTATAGCACCTAGGGAAGCTGTCCATAACCTTGGAACCAAGTGGTAACACCTCTAACACAAAACACGATCACCAGCTGCAAGAGGTAAGCATGAGCTTTTCTAACTCTATGATCCATGCATTTTTTGCTGCACAATAATTTGGCCATATGTTCATAATCATGCATAGAGTGTTTTCCCTCAATCAATTGCTTTGTTTGAATCGTGTATGGAATTTCTGAACCTTCATGCAAATTTTAGGGTTCTTGAGGTTTCTCTTTGATTTCTTATTCCATGTTTAAAATAAATGAAATTAAAGGCCATAGACATGATCGTGAGGTGAAACGAGTAGATTGATATGTAGATTGCATGATATCATCAAGTATTTAGTGAGATTGGATAGAAAACGCAAATCTGCAGAAACAGAGGAATGGCGCGTGTTCTTGCCATGTTCTTGGCGCCCTTTTTCAAATATTTTAATATTTGAATTTTGTGATTTTATTTAATTGATTCAAAAATTAATTTCTCTCTGAGTTTTAATGATTTTGAGTTGATTCTATTTTTAATAATTCACAAAAATGTTAAAATATTTTATTTTCCCAAAAAATCCCAAAAATATTATTTATTTCATATACTTGATATTTTTGTAAAGAATTAATATTTTAATAGTTTTTGACATTTAAAATATTTCCTATTTCTTGATTTTTCAAATTTTAATGATTTCCAATCATTTTGTGGATCAAAAACTAATTTTTGAAACATTAATCTAAGATCACAATTTGTTTTCCACATGTTAAACAATTTTGGTCATTTTAATTGAATTTTTTATTCAATTAAAATACATTTTGAAAACAAATTAGGGTTTTTGATTAATTCAACCCTCATCAAACTTTTTCAAACATTCTTGGGCCTTAATAGAGTGTAAGACCCAATCTTTTGTAAATACAAACCTTTTTGGGCCTCAAATGTTGTACAAGTCCCGTTGTATTTCAAAAGTTCGGCGCGATCATCGCCCGTTTAAAACCAAACTTTTGGGCCTCTCCTCGAGCTATAAGACCCATTCAAAATAAATCTTTGGGTCTCTAATAGAGTGTAAGACCCAATCCTCCTTTTAACCAAAACAATTTTGGGCCTCAGATATTATATAAGTCCCTCTGCGTTAAAAGAAAACCTCGGCGCGATCGCCAGTTGAAAAACCAAACCCTTGGGCCTCTCCTCTAGCTATAAGACCCATTCAAAACCATTGGGCCTCTAATAGAGTGTAATACCCAATCCATTTTTGAAACCAAAACCTTTTGGGCCTCAGTGTATTGTATAAGTCCCGATACCACCCAAAAGTTTGGCGCGATTGTCGCCTTTTAAAACAAACTTTTGAGCCTTTCCTTGAGCTGTAAGCCCCACCACTTGTACAAAAATAAGCCTTTGGGCCTCTTGAGAGAGTGTAAGATCCATCCCCTTGTACAGAAAACCTTTTTGGGCCTCAGTCACCTGTATAAGTCCCTGTACAAATTCAAGACCACAGTGTAATCACTGATAAAACCTTGGGCCTCTCCTTGAGCTGTAAGCCCCAACAATCTTTTCAAAGCACTTTCTCCTTTGATTTTGAATATAATATTGTTATCAAAGCTTTCTTTGTTGAACAAACTAACCAAACAGCATGGAAGCTCTACAACCGAGTAAGTGTTTACTCGCTTTCTTTACCCGCTTTCATGTATATATAACTGTATTGTGTGGAAGCTCTACAACCGAGTAAGTGGTCACTCTTAAATACAAACAAAACTAGATCCCCATAGGATTACCAGACACAGTCTTCCCTCCTCTTGGGGTTAAACAATATGGAGACGTGAAAGGCAGCATTCTCAGTGAACCCTTTCTCAGACTGTCACCCTTAGAAATTGTCAAAGAGACTCTACTCCCCAGAGATGATCTTTTCTCCGTGAATGGCATCTCTTGAGTTTCTTCCAAATTCTCGGACTTTCCTGGCTTGATCTATTCTCAGTGAATGGCTTGTCTTGAAATTCTCGGGGTTTGGGGACCCATAGGCTTCTTAAAAGCATCCCCGCCTTCTCTTGGGCGTTGTACAAGGACCCTTCGGCTTCTTAAAAGCTCTCATGCCTTCTCTTGGGATTAGTACAAGGACCTAGAGACCTCTACAGGTATAGGAACAAAACCTAGTCATCAATTTGCTAGAGCTGTATTTCGGAGTCAAGTGTCAGACCAGTTAATGGGTTGACCTTCATCCCTTTACATACCAGCCTTCTCTTGGGCATCATACAAAGATCATTCACTATCTGAGAATCGATTTCTCAAAACACCCGTAGACTTGGACAGTCTTAATACCCTTTGGATGTTCCATTTCCTTAAAGAACAGGAAATCTACCTGATCCTCTGATCAATCCCAAAGTACAACATTACCCATATAAGAACTGATTTTCTCTTTTAACCAACATACTGGACCTGCCACTAAACTGAAATAGTCACCAGCACCCTAGCCTCCTCTTGGGCTTTGTACAATGATTCTCCCCAGCGGAGCTAACCTTTTTAGCCTCCATCTCGGGCTTCGTACGAGATACAAAATCACTCTCTTTTTGAGTATAAAAGACTCTCTTGTTGAGTCAAACCTTTAGCCTCCATCTCGGGCTTCGTACGAGATACAAAAACACTCTCTTGTTGAGTATAAAAGACTCTCTTATTGAGTCACTTCCCTTTCAGCCTCCATCTCGAGCTTCGTACGTGATACAAAATCACTCTCTTGTTGAGTATAAAAAACTCTCTTGTTGAGTCAAACATTTTTAGCCTCCATCTCGGGCTTCGTACGAGGTACAAAGACTCTCTTGTTGAGTCAAACACCTTTAGTCTCCGTCTTGGGCTTCGTACAAGACACATACAAAATCACTCTCTTGTCGAGTCAACCCTTTTAGCCACTCTCTCAAGCTTCGTACGAAACACATAAAAACACCCTCTTGTTAGGTCAATAGCCTCCTCTTAGGCTTTGTATAAGGAAACCCTGGTTAGGTCAATCAACCTTTTAGCATCAAAAGTTGTGCCTCGTTCACAGTATACAAACATCAACAACTCCTTTTCCTTCATATAAATTGCTGTAAGCGGCAAGCCTCTGGATTATTTACATCCACGCCACTGTCCCTCTTTTAGCATGAGAAATTCCTAAGGAAAGATGGGGTTGCTCTAAACTGAGTTAAAGTCTTCTCCTTCAGGTTAAAAATCCCCTATAAAGGAAATTATGGCATTACTGGATTCACATATCCCAGTTAAAGTAATTCTCCTTTATAACCAGTCACCCAACAATTGTGACAAACAGACCAAATACCCCTCTTTAGAGATGACAAATTCTCTCTAAAGTCAAAACCCTTTTAGCTTCACATCTTGGGCTTCGAACAAGATACAAATAGACTCTTCAGCTTCACATCTTGGGCTTTGAACAAGATACAAACCACCTTTAGCTTAACGTCTTAGGCTTTGAACAAGACACCAAAACAACCTTTTTCCTCCCATAGAATAGGAGGAACTACGATCGCTCTGATTTCCCTATTTCATTAAACGGGAATACGTAGGCATAAGATTGAAAAATCTTAGAGAGCACACTAATCAAAAACCCAAAATCCCGTACCTTCACACATCAATCGAAAAGCATCAGTCCTAACATCCTACTAATAGCATAGTCCCGTCATTGCATTCTTAGCGAAATAAGCAGAGAGAGGCCCCACATCCACATAACATCTGTAACCTAACATACCATTGTTCAAACTCAGTATGCAAGCAGGGTTAATTAGAGACATCTATTTCCCTTCCTTCATCAGCTTCAATAGGATAAAAAATGAATCGACCTGTAGTACCCCAGAGCGACAGTGCTTAAGAACCACGTCCAAAATCGTTCGGTACAGAAAAATGGCACCCACCATGGGGCCCGTCTTTCTTTCTTACAATTTAGGGTGAAAACCTTGGACAAGTCATTTTCATGGCGGTGGCCGCCACAGAAAAATGGCGCCCACCGTGGGGCCACGCAGGGCATTTTATCCCTCTTATCTCTCTGGTTGAAACCCTAAATTCATGTCACAGAAATGACGACTCTGCTGGGGAGTCATTGTCTGTATAGGATCATAAGACTAGAGGTCTAGGATGATTAAGACAAATATATATACTACTTTTCCTATTTGATATCCGTGTTTATTTTTCTGCTAATGGGAATGCGTGTGATGTCGCATGTGAAAAGATTGAGTATACACCTAAGATAGGTGATGGCAATGCGGGTAATCTTACTGGGAGTGAATTCTAGTTAAGAGCCCCCGATCGACCATCAAACTCAGTGGAGACTCCCTTTGCAGATACATTGCCTATACGACTTCGGTTGTTGAAAGTAGTGCGGTTTTAGCAGACTTAAGCCATTTTGTAGTGCTGAAGCTATCGAAAATAGTTGTCACGCGATACTACCCTCATCTGAGATCACTCCAGGATACATCAGCTCGTTGGCGATCCGCTTGCTGTTGTTATCCCAGAGGGGTCAATGATTTTGCGGACAGGTACAAAAAATCACCAGTATAAATCTTTGGGGTGGAGGGGGTTGAGCCTTGACTTCATGACACCGACCCTTTGACCCCATGTTTTTTCTATGTTTTTGTGTGCTGCATTCATACATTCATTTAAAAAACATTAAGACAAAGAAAATCTTCTCTTCTAGTCTCTCCTTTTCAAATTAAACTGAGACAATGATTGCAAATATCAGTGAGAAAGGAGATTGCGCTAATGGATTTCGGTAGAAGGAAAACTCATAAGTACACCTTCAAGGTTCCAAAGTTAGAGGATTTGAGCGGTTTGGCGAGAATGATCACCCACCACGAGGCTTTTAGAGCCAAGTATAGAGGACTGCTGTCCTTGTTAAGGGTCCATGTAATCGAAGGAATCCTGTCCACATTAATCCAGTTCTACGATCCGGTCTATCACTGTTTCACATTCCCGAATTATCAGCTTGCACCAACGCTGAAGGAGTATTCTCACCTGACTGATTTACATATTACTGATCAAGCTCCCTTTTTTAGACTGGAAGAAATTCCAAAGGATCAAACTATTGCAAGGGCAGTTTATTTGGACGAGTCAGAAGTCAGGACTCACATGACCACTAAGGGTGGCATCCAAGGTTTGCCAGCCCAATTCTTGACAAAGAAAGCCCTGTATTTTGCTAGTTTAGGGAACGTGGCCGCTTTCGAGAGCATCTTTGTTTTTCTCACCTACAGGTTATTTTTGTTTCCTAACATCGATAACTTTGTAGATATCAACGCCATTAAGATTTTCCTGATTGGAAACCCCGTACTGACCTTACTCGCAGATGCGTATCATTCGATACACTTAAGGAATTTATACAGCGGAGGAATGATCACGTGTTGTGTACCCCTGCTTTACATGTTCACTTCCCACTTACCCAAGTCTGCTGCATTTTGGGATCAAAAGAATACTTTATGTTGGTCGCAGAGAATCATGTCTCTTACCAACTCTGACATCGATTGGTACAATCGAATCTACGATGGGATCATGATCATTGACCGTTGTGGAAATTTCCCAAATGTACCCCTTATAGGAACTAAGGGAGGAATCAACTATTATCCAATGTTAGTTCGTCGTCAATTCGGATACCCGATGAGGCATGTCCCGCGAAATGCTCATCTGGAAGGTCTTTTCTTCAAGGAAGGAGAAAATGACAGGGCACTAAAGACGGAGATAGTGCACGCTTGGAAACACGTTCATAGGAAAGGACGAGAGTCTCTAGGAAAACCAGACTGTGGCTCCATCATGGAGCCTTATCTCCATTGGGTCCAAACTAGAGCTCTCAAGCTGAGGATGCCTTACCCTGGTCAGGAAGTTCTTCCATTAAGGGACTCTGCCCTTTATTTCATGTCTGGGACGAAAAACTTCAGGTTACTCTCAGCAAAGTTCAGCAGGAGAAGAGGTCTTGGAGGAACAAGAACCGTATTCTCAATGTGGAATGTAAGAAAATACAGCAGCTATTAAGAGAAAAGGATGATCTGATTGATATTTTAGAGCAACATGCTGTAGAAAATCAGGATGACCAAAGGAATTTGCTCGCTCCTTTCACTTGGCCAAGGAATGACAACCCGACAACGGTCCTAGAGCCCCGGACAAAGAAAAGGAAAGCACCCGAACCAGTACTTGAGCTCTCTTCAGAGAGGACTCAGGATCCACTAGTTTAGATTTCCTTTTTCAGCACTATGTAATCTCCTGTATTTCCATTTCCGCAATCCTTTGAATTTAATAAAACGGGGTTTCCCCACTGTTTGATATTTTCAATCTAATTGTCGAAGTTTACTTTGAATAAGCAAAAATAATTAATAAAACCATTGCATTGCATTCATCATTCTCGCATAATGCATTCTTCTTACCTATGAATCTCACGTTTGCGTCTCGATTCTAGAGTCAAACTGTCTCATTCATACAATACTCAGGCCAATCGTCAGAAAAAGATGGATGATCTCGAGGAAAAGAAAAAAGAGTTGAGGGAAGAGATCGACACTCTGAAAGAGGATCTGAGAAAGCATCATAACGACATGCAAGCTCTAGTAGAAGCTCAGATACAACAACAAAGGACTGTGATCTCAGAGATCACATCAACGCCCATAGTGGAGAAGTATGATCCTAGGTACAAGATGTCGAAAGATCGTCCCTGGGGCATGCCTATCAACTATATCCTGGAAGGATATGTTTCGCCGATCGCTGAGGATCAGGGAACCACAGCAGGAGCCGCTGGGCCTGAAGGTTACAAACTTCGGGAAAGCGAACATGCCAGGGGTATGACAGCAACGCCTGAAGGTTACAAACTTCGGGAGACACCAAGGGTCTCGGCCATAATGACTATACCACCGCCCGTGGTACAAACTATCCCAGAAGGACAGATTCCACAGATACCTTCTGGTGGAAACGACAACATGTTCAACAGAATGAATGAATTCCAGGAATAGTTATTGGAAATGCAGAAAGAACTGCAGGCCCTTCGCGGTCAGGATCTATTTAGAAAGGACGCCGCAGACCTCTGCTTGGTCCCCAATGTGAAAGTTCCACACAAGTTCCAAGTGCATGACTTTGAAAAATACAAGGGTAACTCTTGCCCTTAGAGTCATTTAGTGATGTACGCTCAGCGAATGTCAGCTCAGACAAAGAACCAGGGGCTATTGATTCACTACTTTCAGGATAGTTTAACCGGTGCCGCACTCAAATGGTACATGGGTTTAAACCACGCTACGATCGGCACATTCAGAGATCTTGGCGCTGCTTTCGTTCAACAGTACAAATACAATTTGGACATGGCACCGGACAGAGATCAACTCAGATCAATGTCACAAAAGGACAAGGAAACCTTTAAGGAGTACGCTCAGAGATGGCATGAAATTTCCGCTCAGATTTCTCCACCTCTGGAGGAAAAAGAGATGACAAAGATCTTCTTAAAGACCTTAAGCTCATTTTACTACGACAGAATGGTCGCCAGTGCGCCCAGTGACTTCACCGAGATGGTGGGCATGGGGATTTGTCTTGAGGAAGTAGTCTGGGAAGGACGTTTAGTAAAAGACGCTTGATCATCAAGTAGTACAAAACGATATGTTAGTACTCTCCCTAAGAAAAAAGAGCAAGATATCGAGAATATCTCTCTCGGAAAGTAAAGGCGACGATATCAACCAGTAGCAGCTGTAACTCCTGCTATCAATCCTGCGCCTAATCCTACGTATCAACCTCAGGTTGCGCAGAGCCAACCGAATCAACAGCAATTTTAGCAAAGGATACAATAGTCTCTTCAGCAGACTCGTCCTCCGTACAACAACAACCGTACAACGCGACCGCCAGGGTTCGACCCTATACCCATGTTGTACGCAAAATTGTTTCTGTTACTACTAGTCAAGGGGCATACCCAACCTAAGTCTCCTCTTATAGTACCGAAAAATCCGCCTTTTTGGTTCAAAGCGGATTACACTTGTCCTTACCATCAAGGAGGACCAGGGCATAACATAGAAAACTGTCTCAGTTTGAAATCCGATGTGCAAAAGCTTGTTAGGAGCGGGGTCTTATCTTTCATGGATACGAATCCTAATGTTCTCACAAACCCGCGACCTCAACATGAGAAAGCTGCAGTTAATTTGATAGAAGGAGAGTCTAACGACAGCTATCAAATTCATGATGTACTCTCATTAAGGGCCACCTTGGTCAAGATGCATTGTAGACAGAGCGGGTATGGCCATGTGCCGCCTCATAATTATCACCAGTGTGATATCTGCTCTAAAAACAATCAAGGATGTTCTGTGGTGCAATCGGCTCTACATGAACAATTGGATCTCGGATGGATCCAAGAGCATCGAGTTCGTGGAGTCAGCATGACCTATACGAATTCCAACATCATTTAGAACCACGACATCCGTGCAATGAATGTCTACTTGGTGGCGATGTACTCAAGGCAAAGCCAGTATCATAATCTGCCACGGCACGATTATAATTCCTGTCTGACTTGCTCGGTAAACAAACAGGGATGCTCTTTCATACAGGAGGACCTCCAGCGTCAGATGGATCTAGGATGGATCTAGGACTACCATGATAGGAATCCCTATCAGATCAACATGATTCAAATCTTTGATATTTGTATGATGAATACCAGCTTGGTGGAGTTACATGCCAGGCAGGTCTAACTTGGTTTTCTCACTTCGCATGATTATCTGAACTGCAAAGTATGTTGTGAGAGTAACCAAGGGTGCGCTCTCGTTCAAAGAACTTTACAACACTTGTTAAACCACTGGTGGTTTCCAATCTATATGCATGAAGACACGCAACAAATCAATGTGGTTGATGGGAACCCTACTCGGCATCGAAGTCAGGATGTCCGATCTACGGAAACAGATCTAGTGAGGTTACACTGCATTCAAAGCACAACTATGAACGTTGTAGAGTCTGTTCGGAAAACAACCAAGGATGTTACTGTTGACACGGGATTTCGACCATAGGTGGGAAACTAGGATTCTCATGGGGCATCAGCACAGAAGGCACATCAAGGTGTCGATTCGACACCAGCAGAGAGGTGCGTCGGAGAGACGGCGACAAGCCTTGGCGTCGGAGGAAAATAAGGCGAAGAGCTGATCCCAACTTCAAGGATAAATGATTAGGCGGGAAAATTTTGAAACTTCCAAGACTATGGGAAGTTGAAAAGAAAGTGGGGTGCCACGTGTCAGCTTCAGAAGACATTTGGGTAGACAGACAGTTACATTCTAGGCCTATATAAGGCACTGTACTTTTCATTTTTAGAGGTCGCATTTTTTCACATTGTAAAGGGACAACACTCAAAGTACCAAGCTTAGAGAGAAACGAGTTCACTCCCGCGAAAATGTACAATTGCGTCCAAATTTACTTAATGCAATTTACTTTTAGCATCTAATTTAAATTATTGCCCTTTTGTTTTTGCTCAGCCTTTCTTTTCTTTATTTCTTCGCTTTGTACCCAAACTCGTGATCGTTAAGAAACTCTTTGCGTCACTAAGGTCACTTCAGAGTGACAACTTGCACTAAAAAACCGAGAAACTCAAATGCAGCATAAACGTACGCTTCCAATTCCTTGTTCTAGGATTTGTATGGCCGATCCCGCGAGCGAACCTGCGACGGAAGGCCAGCGGTTGTTCGCGCCAGCGAACAAAGTGGCACACCCGGTGGGACCCATGTGAATTGAGTATATGTTTTTGCATAATGGTAAGATGGTAATACCACGACCGAACGAAGAACCGTCTCCGACGGAAAGTACGATGGGAACACAGACAACTGATGTTGGCTCCGGTACCGTGTCAGCGGTGTCAACCACTCCTAGCGGACCAATCGCAACACCGCGTCGAAATGACCCAAAATCAACAATGGCAGGGACTACGGGGCAGTATATGCCTAGTATCACCATGCCGATACCTAGATCGTATGGGATGCCAATGGAGTTCATGTCAAGTTTGCACTCTAGCTGCCATTTATTTGGGGAGAGTTCGTCCTCAGCATTTTCAACTTATCAGGGGACAGGACACATGTTGAACCAGATGACTCGACCCCCAGGTTTTAACCTTTTCTCCCAATCTATACCGACCTTTACCTCTAGTTCCGTTGCGGTCATGAGGCAACAGATGGATGAGAGTAATCATGAGATGGTCCACATGTTGACTCAATAGATGGGTACCATATTAAGACCACTGATACAAGAGTCAACACAGAGTTACCAACAACTGGCGACTCAAATGACACGAATTGGTGACTTCTTAGGCGCTCCTAGGGCTCAGGGTTGACAAACCCCACCGCCTCGACCGGAGACGCCCTTCATCAGGATGAAGTCTTCGACGAAACTATAGAGCAACCCCGTGAGTTCGAAGAGATTCCTAGGAGGGTTCAAAGGCCTCCTGTGATTGTCCATAGGAACCAAGATCCGGATTTTGTTGTCCAACAAGTTCGACAGGACGCCTTGGCTGGAGAACATAACTTGGAGGCCGTAGTCGAATGTATCATGGTCCGTAATGGGGCGAACCCCGGCCTTCGACGGCCAACATATACATCCCCATTACCAGACTTCGTATTACAAACAGAATTACCCAGGGGGTGGAAAGTGCCAAAATTTACCAAGTTCGCTGGGGAAACGGAAGAATCCACCGTCGAACACGTCGCTCAGTATCAAACCGAAGCAGGCGATATAGCGAACAATGAGGACTTGAAAATGAAATATTTCCCAAGTTCCCTCACGAAAAACGCATTCATGTGGTTTACTACGTTGCCCCCTCAGTACATCCATACATGGGCACAATTGGAGAGACTGTTTCACGAACAATTTTATATGGGACAGTCGAAAATAAGTCTGAAAGAGTTGGCAAGCGTCAAACGCAAGGCCACAGAGTCAGTAGACCAGTACTTGAATAGGTTTAGGCTTTTGAAAGCACGGTGCTTTAGTCAGGTCCCTGAGCACGAATTAGTCGAAATGGCTGCCGGTGGCCTGGACTATTCAATCAGGAAGAAGTTAGACACGGAATATCTTAGGGATATGGCACAACTGGCTGACCGGGTTTGCCAGGTCGAATGATTGAAAGCTGAGAAAGCCCAGTCTAACAGATATCGTAAAAAAGAAAAATTATCATATGTGGCTGCTGACGAATACTCGTCCGACGAGGAAGAACTCGTCGACGAAAGTGAGATCCACGTGGCTGAACTTAAGCCAGGACCTCCCTATGCATGCAAGCTGTTGAAACCGTCGAACGGGAAAAATCCCGCCGAAACTAACAAGACGGATAAATACGTCGCTAAAACTTATACTTTTGATGTTTCCAAATGTGATGAAATATTTGATTTACTGGTTAAAGATGGTCAAATAATTATTCCGCCTGGTTTGAAAGATCCCCCTCTAGAACAAAAGAAAAAAAAAGGGGATTTTGTAAGTTTCATAATTTCCTTGGTCATAAAACAGCTCAATGTGTTCTTTTCAGGGATTTGGTGCAGAAGGCTTTGAAGGAGGGTCGGCTCCAATTTGGCGAGAAGCCAAAAATGCAGGTTGACACCGACCCACTGAAGGTTGAAGAGGCTTTGTATTCGGAAGTGTACGAATGTATGATGGTCGAAGCTTCTGAGGGCCTCGACAGGCCACAAATGGCTGAAGTGGTAGAATGCATGATGGTCGAACTACTGAAGGTTCTGACAAGAAAGCGGAGGACAAACTTGAAGCAGTGTACCCCCAGGCTGGCGAAAGTTTGGAAGATTTTTAGGAAAAGTGCAGGATAAGCGGGTCGAGAGCCGCACTATGCCCCAGATGCAACGCTGTGTTCGATGAGAAAGCTGCTGAGAGGTATGAGGCAAGCAAGAGAGAAGTGCTGCCAGAGAGCAAGCCACCTGTCCCAAGGTTTGTGTTCGACAGGAGCGGGGTCCCTCGTCAAAATGAGGAGTACAGAAAGCTGTTCCAAGGAGCAAGGCCTAACACTTTTGTGCCTCCATCAGACTCCCCACAGGAAAGATGGATGGCACCAGTGAGCCAGAAAGGGAGCAAAAGGCCAAAGTGGAAGGCTCTCGATTTAGAAAAAGAGGCGAATGTCGCCGATAAGGGGGTCGAACCAGCAGGATATAGGGTGTCCCCTAACTACAAAGGAAAAAACCCTATGACCAGTACCCAGTGGAGGCGCTATCAGCGTAGTAAGAAGGCTGAAAGGGAGGCTACGACTTCAAAAGTAAAGCGTGTCGGAACGTCTGGACAAAAACGCCAGTTCCCAAGAGGAAGATGAGTAGAAAAGAACAAAGTGGCAACAAACCAGACCATGGCAGTAACTGTGAACGCATCAGGGGAGAAGGAAGTGGTGTCGACCCAGAGTTCAAAGTGTACTTCGCTGACGGAAAGTAAGAAAGAGCCAGAGTATACTCCTCAGTCGGATGAAGAAGAGCCAAAATACTCCCCTCAGTCAGATGAAGAATATGATCCATCACCTGAAGGAGATTTTGACGAAGACATGTACGACGACACCAACAATGACACCTATGGCGAAGATTTCGTGGTAAACTGTGGTATCGTGTCGGTCCTACCAGCTGAGTATGACATGGTGTCTGAAATCTCTGAGACTGAGGAAGATTTCGTTTCTGGTGAAAATACGGATGACAAGCCGCTATGTTATTATGTAATGAACAGTGGTGTGGTAGAAGAACAAATAACTATGTTTGAACGTCCTAGCCCTGAGATGATGTACCATTTGAAGCCATTATTCATAAAGGCGAAAGTTAATGGGGTGTCTGTCAACAAGGTGTTTGGGGATGGTGGAGCGACTGTGAACCTAATACCTCATAATCTGTTTAAGAAAATTGGAAAAATGGAGGCTGACCTCCGACAGCACAACATGGTTTTGTCCAACTATGAAGGCAAGACCAGTAACATCCTGGGGGTTGTCCAAGTGGACTTGGTAGTGGGTACAACCAACAGGCTGACACTTTTCATGGTCATCAGATCAAAAGTAAATTTCAATCTATTGTTGGGACGGGAGTGGATCCATGGAATTGGGGCAGTACTGTCAATAATGCACCAGAGATTGACCATTTGGAGAAAGGATGGCATCGTTGAAAACATTGAGGCAGATCAAAGCTATTACAAAGTCGACGAAGCCAAGGATAACAAGAAGTCTTTTGACCAACACTTAGCGAATGTGGCTCAGTGCGATGACAGGTCAGGGTCTTACACCTTTGTCGACACGGGTCGTGTCCTGAACCTGGACCCCGACTATGGGTTCATCTGGGACGCTTCCGACGAAGGCATGGAGCCAATGGAAATGCCACTAACGGGGTGGCCCACTACTGGTGAAAATGACTGCTGAGTTAGAAAGCATGACTCGGATTTCGGCCTATCTGGCTGAAAATAGAGAGATGTCGGCACTTGAAAAAGACTAAACTCTCCAAATAGCTAAGGGTGCCGACCGTGACAAAAAAGCCAATGGCCAACAAGGCCAAAGGGAAGTTGAAGAAAATCAGAGGCTTGATGGTATTTATGATGATGAGCCTTTGGGGTTCGAAAAAGGCCCAGATCATGAGCTGCAAAGAATGCAAGCCCAGGACCCGCTTGAGGAAATCGACTTAGGGGATGGGACAACCAAAAGGCCCACATACGTGAGTGCCAAGGTAGGACCAGAAATGAAGGCCAAGTTGGCTAAAGTGTTGAAAGAATACAAGGACTGTTTTTCCTGGGATTATGGCGAAATGCCAGGTTTGAGTCGGAGTGTAGTTGAGCATCGACTCCCAATCCATCCAGGCAAGAGGCCAGTAAAGCAACACCCTCGACGCTTCGCCCCGGAAGTCACGTCGAAGATCAAGCAGGAAATTAAAAGATTGCTCAAAAGTCGGTTAATCAGAACTACAAGGTATGTCGAGTGGATAGCAAACATAGTACCTGTTATTAAGAAAAATGGGACCCTTCGAGTTTACATCGACTTTAGGGATTTAAACAACGCTACCCCTAAAGACGAATATTCGATGCCCGTGGCAGAGATGTTAGTTGACTCAGCCGCGGGCTTCGAGTACTTGAGCATGCTCGACGGTTATTCCGGTTACAATCAAATTCTCATAGCCGAAGAGGATGTCCCCAAAACCGCATTTTCGATGCCCTGGAGCTTTGGGGGCATATGAATGGGTTGTGATGCCTTTTGGGTTGAAAAACGCTGGGGCAACCTACCAAAGGGCTATGAATGCTATATTCCATGATTTTATTGAAAATTTTATACAGGTATACATCGATGACATAGTCATAAAATCTTCATCAGAAGATGATCATCTCGACCACCTTCGACGCTCATTTGAGCGAATGAGGAAATATGGATTAAAAATGAATCCACTAAAATGTGCCTTTGGTGTTCATGCAGGGGACTTCTTGGGATTCGTAGTCCACAAGCGAGGCATCGAGATCAACCAGAACAAAACGAAGGCGATCGTAGATCTCAAGCCTCTGACGACAAAGAAACAGCTCCAGTCTTTGTTGGGAAAGATCAATTTCTTGAGGAGGTTCATCTCGAACCTAAGTGGCAAGACGAAAGTGTTTTCACCACTGCTCAAGACCAAGAAGGAGAGTGAGTTCCGCTGGGGGCAAGAGCAACAAGAGGCTTTCGACGCAATTAAGGAGTACCTTATGAAGCCTCCAATCCTATTACCACCTAGTATAAATAAAAGCATGAAGTTATACATTGCAGCATCGGATACGACCATAGGATGACCCATCTATTACCTTAGTAGGATATTGATAGATGCTGAAACTAGGTACATTATGATTGAAAAGCTGTGCCTATGTTTGTACTTCTCATGTATGAAATTAAAGCAATATATCAAACCAGTTAATGTTTATGTTTCGTCGCACTTTGATGTCATTAAGCATATGTTGTCCAAACCTATTTTGCATAGTCGAATTGGGAAATGGGCACTAGCGTTAACTGATTTCTCCCTGACATACGTCCCTTTGAGGGCGATGAAGGGTCAAATAGTGGCGGACTTTATTGTCGACCACGCTGTAGTCGAAACGTCGATACATAGCATCGATGTCGCCCCGCGGAAATTATACTTTGATGGGTCAAGCCATAAAAACGGGGCAGGTGTTGGAATCCTAATAATATCCCCACAAGGTATCCCAACGACCTTTAAATGCAAAGTTGATGGCAAATGCTCAAATAAAGAGGCAGAGTACGAAGCCTTAATCCCTGGTCTTAAGATACTCAAAGACTTGGGAGCCAAAGAGGTCGAGGTAAAAGGAGACTCAGAATTAGTGATTAAACAAATCACATGGGAGTACAAGTGCGTAAAGGAGCATCTTTTAAGTTACTTCTCGTTGGCGAAGCGTTTGTTGGAACATTTCAAAATTGTCAACATATCGCATGTGCCAAGGATAGAAAACCATAAAGCTAATGAACTAGCACAAATTGCCTCTGGTTATAAAGTATTCGAAGGTAAGTTGAAAGGCTTCATCGAAACTAGGAAGAAGATGGTGTCGAACGTACACGCACCATCAAGTTGGTCGATATCCAAAGTCTCGATGAGCTTGGTCGAAGGTTTAGAAAGTTGTGAGGTTTTCGTTAATGATATGTCACCAACAGATTGGCGAAGGCAAATTATGGAATATCTGGAGAACCCGTTGGACAGGACCAATCGAAAGACTAAGTACAGAGAAATGAGTTATGTCCTAGTAGGCAATGAGTTATTGAAGAAAACTCTAGAGGGGGTGTTGCTCAAATGCTTAGGAGATAATGATGCCTATTTGGAAATTTCTGAGGTTCATAGTGGGGCTTGTGGAGCTCACCAGGTTGGCCAAAAAATGAAATGGCTTTTGTTTCGACAAGGTCTCTACTGGCCCAGCATGCTCAAGGATTGCATAGATTTCGTAAAAGGATGCCAGGATTGCCAGAAGCACGCAAACATCCAGCATATCCCAGCCAGCGAATTACATGTGATTGTCAGACCATGGCCATTTCGAGGATGGGCTTTGGATGTAATAGGGGAGATTCGGCCAGCTTCGTCAAACCAGCAAAGATTCATACTCGCAGGAATAGACTATTTCACGAAATGGATAGAGGTTGTGCCTCTGGTGAAGGTGGACCAAGAGGCCGTGATAGACTTCATCTAGAATCATATCTTGTATAGGTTTGGGATACCTGAGACAATCACAACAGATCAAGGCTCTGTGTTTGTGGGGCAGAAGATGCAAGAGTTTGCGGCAGAAATAGGTTTCAAGTTGGTTACTTCGACGCCATACTATGCTCAAGCGAATGGTCAGGTCGAAGCAGCTAACAAGATAATAATTGGGTTAATCAAGAAGCACGTTGCAAAAAAACTAAAGAACTGGCATAAGACGTTGAGTCAAGTGCTATAGGCTTGTCGGACATCACCCAAAGAGTCAACCAACTCTACTCCATTCCGTCTAGCCTACGGGCACGACGCCGTGCTACCAGCAGAAGTATGCTTGCAAACCGTTAGAGTGCAACGACAATATGAGATTCCGTCGGAACAATACTGGGAAATGATGTTAGACGAACTCGTGGACTTAGACGAGGAAAGAATGGTAGCTTTAAATGTGTTGCTGCGCGAGAAGGCCCGAGTCGCCAGGGCATACAACAAGAAAGTCCAAGGGAAGAACTTTTGCTGCAAACGACTATGTTTGGAAAGCGTTGTTGCCCATGGATCGACGAGACCGAACGATGGGAAAATGGTCGCCCAACTGGGAGGGACCATTTCAGGTGACACGAGTGTTTAGTAACAACACATATGAAGTACAAGAGTTGGGAGTAGACCAACGAATCTTAAGAGTAAATGGGAAATATTTAAAAAAATATAGACCTATGCTACAAGAGGTTCACATAAAAATATAGTTTTCATTAATTCAAAGGCAAACTAGGCAGAGGGGCCAAGAATGGCTTACAAAAATGGTTCGTTACATTTCCTCAAACATACAAACTAAGGAAACTCAGGAAATCTAGCCTTAAAATCGTCAAAGAGGATCTTCTCATGAACTATCTTGCTCTCAAGAAGAACCTTTCGTCGCTGCATGCGGCTAATAATGTCTTTGATCTTCATAGCCGCTTCGACGTGAGCAAGTCCTTGAGCTACCTCGTGGTCGATGGTTTCTTGAGAAGGCAGGGGCTCAGTGGAGTCTAAGGAGGCTTTTTGGTGTTCGACCTTAGCAATCTTTTTTGTCAGCTCCGTTATCTGGGCTTGATATTGAGATATCTGTTGGTCGAAAGCCTGGCGTTTGATGGAGTACTCTTGTTTTTTGGTTTCATAGTCCCCAAGTTTTTGTTCACAAACTGAGCTCAGGTGCCACTCACATTTCATGTCGTTGTGGCGGAACCGAATTTGGGCGTCGGCCTGACGATGCATAGCAAGATCTTTGGCCAGTTGAGTGAAGAAGGCTTCAAACTCGATCAGGTATGTGGCCATGGGGGCAGGGAGCTAGAATTCAGAAAGTTCATTCAGAAGGTTGAAGACGTCATTGGCTATGTCGGATTCCTCGGCGACGACCGCCAAAAACTGTTCTTCAAAAAGATAAGACCGCAACTGCTGAAGTTTGAGATTGAAGGAAGCATCCACTTCTGGAGTTGGGATTGTGGTCGAACTGGTGGGTTGAATCTCTTCGGCTGCCTGGCGAAGTTTGTGTAGCGCTTTCAGAGTCCCTGCTGGATCTGTTGCCTTGGCTGCTAAAAGTGCCCCCGGAGTAAGAGATTCCTCGACGGAAGGTGAAGCCTTCTCTGGGTGTTGTTCAGGGATTTGGAGGTTCTTGCCGACGTCAATAGTGGTAATGGCGGGCGAAGGATTGATAGTCGCCCCAGGAGATACATCATTATGCTCAAAGTTGTCATTTGGAGTAGGAGGTGTCTTCGCCAAGTTTTCCTCAGGCATGAGTGTGTGGAATTCATCAATTTTTTGAGGACTTGGCGTAATGGCGACGCCAGCAGTAGTGGAGTCTGCGGCCGATTCAGTATCGCCGTCACCTACAGTGGTCGAAGTAACCACATTTTCCTGCAAAATACAAAATGCCAGTGAGCTTCGTCACCCCAAGGTCGTCTAGGACACAAGTGAAAGTGGAAGTACCTGCACAGGATGAGTTGTTGTCTTGGGAAGGGTGATAGAAGGAATTAGTTCAAAAATGTCTTCGAGATTTCATGGGACGACTGAGGCCACTGTCGAAACGCCGGTTTTTGAAGGTGTCCTCCGCGTTAAAGCTTTTTTCTTCCTCACCAAAGGGGTGGATGGAGGAGACGTTGGAGCTGCTGCGGTAAAGACTCAAGAGTGAGTGCTCTCATTCGATTCAGTCCTTTCATGAGAAGGTACTTTCTCAGAAGTCTACACAGAAATAATGTCAGAACAAAGGAAAGACAAGGACGCAGGACAGGAAAATAAAAGACACCTGTAGAGGGTTGGTCCTGGGTTTTTTAGCAGGTCTAGTGGAAGTCGACGCAGCAGCCGTTTCTCGTTTGCGCCCCTGAAAACAAAGCTGAAAATGTTTAGTTCAGACCTATGGGCAAACAAAATCAAAAGTCCAGGGTCTACCTTTGTCAAAGGATCTTCTGCAGGGTCAACATCTATGACAGGGGCCGTAGTCGATGGTTTAGGGATGCCACTAGCCATGAAGGCAAAAGCGTCGACCACGTTCGCTAAGAAAAGATTTGGGTTGAAGGTTTGAGTTTGATACTCCAACCACCAAGCATCAAATTCTTGAGTGGTGAAAAAGGAAGACTGGAAGGAAAAAAACGGCAGCTCCAAGTGTTGAGAGGCTCCGACGAACCTCATACAAGCCCTATGGCCTACTTGAGTCAAGCGTCGGTCGGACCATACTATATCCTCAGGGTGCCTCACTAAGGGATTTGGCAACATCTGGCTCAGGCCAAATTGTCGGGCCACCAAATTTGGACAGTAGTTCATGAAACCATAGCCATTGTTTCTCATTTCGACGCGGAAAGAGATCATGGTGGGAGTAAGAAATGCCCGCCATATAGCATTCGATTGCGCAACAGCTTTAGGTGAGACTCCAGGAAACGGGTTTCTGAACCAGTCGGGACCAAACTTACACTCCACAAATGGAGCCATGTCAGGGACGAAAGAGGTGGTTTCCACGAACATACTGAGATACCTCATAAAGAGGGTCTGTCTTGGAGCTTCTTGGGTGGTCATCTGGGCAAGTTGTATTCCCTCGATAGAACGTTCTTTGTTTAGACCCTCCATCGTCGCAGAGGCTAGATATCCCAATTTGTGCTCAAAAGTGGCGTTGAGCCAATGCTGCAACAACCACATAGGCCCTGATATGTTTAAAGCTTTAGTGGTTTGGTGGAGGAGTTTCAGCCTCATGGCCGACAGGCCAAGAGAATGGTAGAGGGAAGCCAACATAAGTTTGGCCAGAGATATCTGTCGACCTTCGTGGAACTGAATGGCCAAACTGATGAAACTTTTGACTATTTGCAAGGAGCCAGGGCAAAACATATAATACGACAGCCATAGGGTCAGGAAGGAAATATGCTCCTCATCAGAGACTTCAATAGAGCATTTGTCGTGATGGTCTTCGATGTAGTTTTGGAAGCTCGCACGCTCGAAGTCGAAGGCGTTATCTGTCTCCAATGTCGGGTCGAACGCCTCGCCTACTGGCGAAAGGCCAGTGATGGCCGCCATGTAGAAAAGTGTTGGCGTGAACATACCACAAGGAAGATGGAACGTATTTGTCAATCCTTCCAAAAAATACATTAACGCCAGCAGTAAACAAGGGTTGACCCTGTGAGCGGTTCTGGAGAGTTGGATGGCGTCGAAAATACCGTATTCCTTCCATTGCCTTTGGCGCTCCCCTTCGACTCTGTCAAGCCAGGCCAGGTAGTATTTGTTGCCTGGAGTAGGCATGGATATGAAAACTCGAGATTTGAGGGCCATGTATTTGAGGTCGAAGGTGCCACCTTTCTCGAAAGCAGGTGGGATCGTTTGGTCGAAGCAAGGAAAGAACTTCTGGAGTTCTTGTGGATTAGATTTGTTGTTCGGAAGGGGGCCGTGGAAACCACAGAGCTTGTTCTCCACCGCGAATGGGATGACCATTTGGCACCAGCTGGCCACCACTGTCTCGTCAACGGAGGATGGTCGAGGAAGAGGATGGAGTGTTTCTGTTTCAGAGAGTACGTATGCAACTGGATTGTTACCATTGGTTTGAGGAATGGGAGTTGTAATGGTATTTGATAAAGCCATTGGGGAGAAGGAAATACAAAGTGTGCTCTGAGGCGACAAATTCTTTAGGAAGAGGAAATCAAAGTTTAGGTCTCAGAGCGAATAGCAGGTTTGTGAAGAAGGAGTTGTGGAAAATGGCAAGGTTTCCTAAGAAAGTCTATTTATATGGCGCATGCAGAAAGGTGAAAGATCAAAACTTTTCAACTTCTGAAAGTAAGTGGGGTTTAGTTTCGAGGCCCATAACTTGGACGAGACTAGCCATCATGGCGTTTTTCTTGGAAATCGTGGGATGAGATTTCCATCATCATGTCAGACGGCGCTTGCCACGTGTTGTGAGAAAAGACAAAATGTTGGGCAAGTGCGTCGGAAGAAAAGCCGTCGAAATCCTGCAAGAAACCAAAAATTCCAGATTTCTCCATCGACACAGTATTCAGTCGAAACTGGCCTTTTTGGGGGGGGGGGGGTAATTTGTTGACACGGGATTTCAACCATAGGTGGGAAACTAGGATTCCCATGACGCGTCGGCACAGAAGGCACATCAAGGTGTCGATTTGACACCAGCAGAGAGGCGCGCCAGAGAGACAGCGACAAGCCTCGGCGTCGGAGGAAAATAAGGCAAAGAGCTGATCCCAACTTCAAGGATAAATGATTAGGCGGGAAAAGTTTGAAACTTCCAAGACTATGGGAAGTTAAAAAGAAAGTGGGGTGCCACGTGTCAGCTTCAGAAGACATTTGGGTAGACAGACAATTACATTCTAGGCCTATATAAGGCACTGCACTTTTCATTTTCAGAGGTCACATTTTTTCACATTGTAAAGGGACAACACTCAAAGTACCAAGCTTAGAGAGAAACGAGTTCACTCCTGCGAAAATGTACAATTGCATCCAAATTTACTTAATGCAATTTACTTTCAGCATCTAATTTAAATTATTTCCCTTTTGTTTTTGCTCAGCCTTTCTTTTCTTTATTTCTTCGCTTTGTATCCAAACCCGTGATCGTTAAGAAACTCTTTGCGTCACTAAGGTCACTTCTGTAACACCCTCAATCTATACCCCCGAGCTATTAAAGCGGTAAATAAAATTCAAAATTTCATCAGAGTATATTTAAAAATTCACGGCATAGACCGAGGGGTCACCTCAATTTGAAACAAACATACAACACCTGCTCATAAAGATATGCAACAATTCAGGTAGTAATACACCCACAATTCAGAAACAAAATAAAAACGGAAAAATCTGTACTGAAATCTCATATATATATATATATATATATATATATATATATATATATATATATATATATATATATATATATATAATACAAATAATCACAAACGGCCTCCCTAACTACCCGGTGTCACATATCAGAGCCGACCGACAAAATAACGAAGACCCAAGCTTCACAAAAAGACCTCCAGCAACTCTAATCTGCAATGCCTCATAGAGCATTATAAAACAGCAGAAGGGTGGGAAACACAATCATAATACAGTTGCATATAATTATATACTAACACAGAAATGCACAAGTAAAATATTCTCACCACAAATGCACCACAATCAATTACAACACAACACAGTACACTTATCAAGTATTCCATACCAATGCACATCAGTCATACACAATACACTCATCATCAATACAATTATACATATTCCATCTCATCCATCACATTCACAATTCCATACACAATTAATCCATGATTTATGCAAATGCACAGAGATCGACACAACGACTCTATGCATATGCCATGCGGTACCGACTTCTAATATTTCTCATCACTAGTTCACGCAGGAAATCTGCTGGAACCATCGCTCGTTACATCACTGTAACTCCCCGTCGGGCATACGATGTTCCCCATCGCTTTCGGTCCTCTTTGTATAAGGCGCACGGCGTTTATGGATCGCTTTCGGTCCTCTTTGTATAAGGCTCACGATCCGATCGCTCACACGCCACATGGGCACACGATCGTCTATAACCATCGCTTTCGGTCCTCTTATTTTTAAGGCGATTCATTCCTCTTATTTTTAAGGCTCACGATGTTATAGCAGATTCCCTCTGGAATCAATTCGTCACTCAAGACGACACAACAATGCATATCATGATGCTTGGCATACAATGACTCATGACATTTAAAATGCACACATATATGCACTCATCCCAATCGACAAAATCTTGCTTTACACTCAAGCCCAAAACAATGCATTTAATTGCCATACAACCCCAAACCATCATCACGACATTTAAACACATGCATCCAACATATATCGCAAGCAAATCGTATGATAACCCATTAATTACACCTAATTAACCGGCAAAAGTCGACAACAATACCATACATTTTCTAATTCCCGACATAATTTAATCGGCCAACAATCTCAAAACCATCCTCATAAAAAATAACATTTTATAAGCTTTCTAACGCATCAAACCGAACCACAGATCAAAAGTTATTAAGAAAACATCATTGCACAAACAGCCATGTTCGCTAGGCGAACAATCTAGCGAGCATTCGCTACTACCTTCGCTAGGCGAATGTCCAGCGAACCCACTACCATCTAGAAAACAGACACAAATTTTGCTAGGCGAACCCCTTGGCGAACCAAGGCAGCAACCACCAGACCCAAAAACACCCAAAGTTCGCTAGGCGAACAACTCAGCGAACCTTCACTAACTGGTTCGCTAGGCGAACCCGCGACAACATCACTCGCTATTGCTTCGCCCCAGGTTCGCTAGGCGAACCAAGGAAAACTCAGAATTTTTCAGCGCTGTTTGAAAAGCCAAAAATGAAATTTACCCAACCAAAACATTTTCAAAACACCATATATCAATCAAAACCCAATACAACCATGGCAACAAGTATCCTACCACGTTTACGTCGATTTCCAACCGGAAAAGTATCGATTTCTCACAAAATTCTCATTTCCAACCTAGAACTCAAAAGCTATGGAAGACAAGCAAACATACAAGAAAACACATACATAATCATACACAAACAACCCAATTTAATCACGTGTAGAAAAGTCGGGAGATTGATTTCTTCTTTCTCAAGTTTTTCCTCTCTTTTTCTTCTCTTCTTCTTTCTCTCTACTTTTCTTCTTCTCTTTTTTCTTTCTCCTTACTATTTTTCTCTCTTTATATTCTATCATATTCCAAACTTAACCAAATAAACCAAAATGCCCAAAATACCCCCACACTCAATTATCTCGCAAACGCTCCCAAAACGCGATATAATATAATCTTGATGAAAAATAACATATTTTCACATAAAAGTCAGAAATAAAATAATATAATAATAAAATAATCAGAACGACTCAATTAATTAAAAAGACCAAACTGACAAAACTGACTGGACTGACTGGGGCATTACAACTCTCCCCCACTTAGAAATTTTCGTCCTCGAAAATATACCAGAGATGAACAGCTTTGGATACGACTCCCGCATCCAATTCTCCAACTCCCAAGTCAAATTTCCCTCAGCAGCGCCTCCCCGCGCTACCTTCACCAGTGCAATATCCTTGCCCCGCAACCGCTTCAACTCGCGATCTAAAATACTCACCGATAAAGCCTCGACCGTAAGGTTCTCCCTTACCTCAACCTCATCCATCGGAATCACATGCGACGGATCCGGAACATACTTCCGAAGCTGTGAAACATGGAACACATCATGCAAATTCGACAGACTCGGCGGCAACGCCACCCTATAAGCCACAACACCCACTCTCGCAAATATCTGGTAAGGACCAATAAACCGAGAAGTAATCTTCTTCGACTTCAATGCTCTACCAACACCCGTTACCGGCGTAACCCTCAGAAATACATGATCACCCTCTTGAAATTCTAGATCCTTCCTTCTACGATCATGATAACTCTTTTGCCTACTTTGAGAAGCCTTCATTTTCTCACGAATTAACTTCACTTTTTCTGTAGTCTGTTGAACCAACTCTGGTCCAACCACCGAACTCTCGCCCGATTCATGCCAACACAACGGTGTCCGACATCTTCGTCTATATAATGCTTCAAACGGTGCCATTCCAATACTCGAATGAAAACTGTTATTATACGTGAATTTAATCAACGCAAGATAACTATCCCACACACCACCTTGTTCCAAAACACACGCTCGCAACAAATCTTCCAAAGACTGAATCGTCCTCTCCGTCTGCCCATCCATCTGCAGATGATAAGCCGAGCTCAATCTCAATTTAGAACCCAACGCCTTCTGTAAACTTTCCCAAAATCTCGAAGTAAACCTCGGGTCTCGATCCAAAATAATAATCAATGGAACTCTATGCAACTTCACAATCATACTGATATAAATCTCGGCTAACCGTTCCAAAGAAAAATTGATGTCAATCAGAATGAAATGAGCCGATTTAGTCAGCCAATCCACAATCACCAAAATAGCATTATCCCCTCGCTGTGTATTCGGCAACCCCGTTACAAAATCCATCGAAATGCTATCCCATTTCCATTCCGGAATATCCAACGGTTGCAACAAACCACTAGGCCTCTGATGTTCCACTTTCGACTTTTGGCACGTCAAACAAGCATAGACAAACCGAGCCACATCTCTTTTCAATCCAGACCACCAGAAAATCTTCTTCAAATCTTGGTACATCTTATTCGCTCCCGGATGTATACTCAAATTACTCCGGTGTCCTTCTTCCAAAATCATCCGTTTCAAATCCGAGTCGTCCGGAATACAAATTCGCCCACGGAACCTCAACACACCATTAACATCCACTTGAAAATCACCACTCGCATCTTTTCCGCCAACCACCATCAAATCCACCAATTTCACATCCAACTTCTGTTTCTCACTTACCGTCATCAGAAAATCATTAGTAACCTTCAACATGCCCAGCCTCACACCATCCGACGACGCTTCACATACCAAACTCAAATCTCTAAACGATTCCAAAAGTTCCCACTCCTTAGCCATCAACACTGACATATGCAACGATTTCCGGCTCAACGCATTGGCTATCACATTAGCTTTACCAGGATGGTAATTCAAGCCAAAGTCGTAGTCCTTCAAAAATTCCAACCATCTTCGTTGCCTCATATTCAATTCCTTCTGATCAAACAAATATTTTAAACTTTTGTGATCACTAAAGACTTCAAACCTCGCACCAAAAAGATAATGCCTCCAAATCTTCAACACAAAAACCACTGCCGCTAATTCTAAATCATGCATAGGGTAATTCTTCTCATGCACTCTCAATTGCCTCGAAGCATACGCCACAACCTTACCGTCTTGCATTAGCACACCACCTAGACCAATCAAAGACGCATCACAATACACCACAAACAGTTCAGTAGGATTCGGCAAAATCAAAATCGGAGCTGTCGTCAATCTTCTCTTCAGCTCATTAAAAATTTCCTCACACCGAATATCCTAAATGAACGCTTGCCCTTTACAAGTCAACTGGGTCAAAGGAAGTGCTAGCTTAGAAAAACCTTCAATGAACCTTCGATAATAACCTGCCAAACCCAAAAAGCTTCGAATTTCAGTAACAGATCTCGGAGCCTCCCATTGTAGAACTGCTTCTACTTTAGATGGATCCACATCGATACCATTACCTGAAATTACATGACCAAGAAAACTCACTTTCGACAACCAAAACTCACACTTGGACAATTTGGCGAAAATCTTCATTTCCTTCAAAACCTGCAAAACAATACGCAAATACTCCACGTGCTCCTCCCGAGACTTAGAATAAATCAATATGTCGTCAATAAACACAACAACAAATCGATCCAAATGCTCGTGGAAAATACGATTCATGTACTCCATAAACACACCTGGAGCATTAGAAACACCGAACGGCATCACAGAATATTCATAATGACCGTAACGTGTCCTAAAGGCCGTCTTCTGAATATCTTCCTCCTTCACCCTTATCTGATGATACCCTGACCTTAAATCAATCTTACTGAACACATAAGCACCAACTAACTGATCCATCAAATCATCAATTCTTGGAAGAGGATACTTATTCTTAATCGTCACCTTATTCAACTGGCGATAATCAATACACAACCGCATACTTCCATCTTTCTTTTTCACCAATAAAACTGGAGCACCCCAAGGAGAAACACTTGGCCTCACAAACCTCTTCTCCAACAATTCATTCAACTGCTTCTTTAACTCAACCAACTCAGATACCGACATACGATAAGGTGCCATCGATACAGGTCTAGTACCAGGAACTAGATCTATAGAAAACTCCACCTCTCTCTCTGGCGGCAAGTCCGAAATATCCTCAAGAAACACTTCTGGAAAATCACACACAACAGGGAATACCTCGAGTGAAACTTCTCTATCCACAGTCAACAATGCAAACAACCCAAACAACTGAGCTTCATCTGCCAAAAGTTTCTTCAACTCTTTAGTAGATAAGAAACTCGAATCTTCATCTTCCTCAAGAGAAGGAAACCTTACTAACTTATGATAACAATCAATATGGACCCTATTGAACTGCAACCAATTCATTCCCAGAACCACATCTAAACCCTCCAACGGCAAACACACCAAGTCCATCTCAAAGTCTTTACCATAAATGGTCAAAGGACAACTTAAACAAACCAAAGAAGTAGTTACTGACCCCATTGCTGGAGTATCAATAACCATCTCACCATCCATCAAAGACAACACAAGATTCAAACGCTTAGCACACTCAGACGAAATAAACGAATGAGTTGCTCCAGTATCAATAATAGCAACTAAAGGCGTATTATTAATAAAACAAGTACCTCTTATTAGACGATCTGCATTTGAAGTCTTAGTCCCCGCCAATGCAAACACCTTCCCACTAGCTGGAGCTTGCTTCGGTTTCTGACACTTCGTGCTAATATGACCAGGGTCACCACAGTTGAAACACTTCACCACATTCTTCCTTTTGCACTTAGCTGCAACATGTCCTACACCTCCACAATTGGTACACTTCCCCAAATTCTTCCTACATTCAAACTGACGATGTCTCAATTCACCACACCTATAAAACCTCAGAGGACCAGACATACCTCCACCACTTGACCTTCGATCAAAAGTACCCTTTTGCTTACCCTTATCCGCTGGTGTCACATACGGGCCACTACGGAACTGTTGCTTCCCTTTTCTGTCACTCACACTCTTATAGTGAGTAGAACGAGCCTTACTATCCTCTTCATAAATCCTACAACATTCCACCAAATCATAAAACCTTCGAATCCTTTGATAACCGATTACCTGTTTAATCTCAGGATGTAATCCGCTCTCATACTTCACACACTTAGAGAACTCCACAGTCGCTTCAGCATAATGAGGATAAAACTGCACAAGCTCCACAAACTTAGCAGTATAATCAACAATAGACATATTACCTTGTTTCAGTTCCAAGAACTCAATTTCCTTCTTCCCTCTTACATCTTCGAGAAAATACTTCCTCAGAAACTCCCGGCTAAACAATTCCCAAGTAACTTCTTCATCCCTAGCTTCCAACACCTGACGAGTACTAACCCACCAATCATCAGCTTCCTCCTGTAACATGTGAGTACCCAGTCTCACCTTCTGATCCTCAGCACAATCTATAACTCGGAAAATCCTTTCAATCTCTTTCAACCAAATTTGTGCACCATCAGGATCGTGTCTCCCTTTAAAGACAGACGGTTTGTTATTCCTGAACTCATCATTACCAGCAGCATGAGGTGCACCCTGCACAACTTTAGCCATTGCTTGCATCGCAGCAGCCAAAGCAGCATCATTCCTACCAGCCATATTCTGTTCATTTCCAATAACAGAAACTATGGTTAAACCACAGCTCACCCCAAACACCAAGACTGACAAGAACTGACACAAACAGACACGAACTGGCCCTGATATCACTTAATGTAACACCCTCATTCTATACCCCGAGCTATTAAAGCGGTAAATAAAATTCAAAATTTCATCAGAGTATATTTAAAAATTCACGGCATAGACCGAGGGGTCACCTCAATTTGAAACAAACATACAACACCTGTTCATAAAGATATGCAACAATTCAGGTAGTAATACACCCACAATTCAGAAACAGAATAAAAGCGGAAAAATCTGTACTGAAATCTCATATATATATATATATATATGTACATATATATATATATATATATATATATATATATATATATATATATATATATATATAATACAAATAATCACAAACGGCCTCCCTAACTACCCGGTGTCACATATCAGAGCCAACCGACAAAAGAACGAAGACCCAAGCTTCACAAAAAGACCTCCAGCAACTCTAATATGCAATGCCTCATAGAGCTTTATAAAACAACAGAAGGGTGAGAAACACAATCATAATACAATTGCATATAATTATATATTAACACAGAAATGCACAAGTAAAACATTCTCACCACAAATGCACCACAATCAATTACAACATAACACAGTACACTTATCAAGTATTCCATACCAATGCACATCAGTCATACAGAATACACTCATCATCAATACAATTATACATATTCCATCTCATCCATCACATTCACAATTCCATACACAATTAATCCATGATTTATGCAAATGCACAGAGACCGACACAACGACTCTATGCATATGCCATGCGGTACCGACTTCCAATATTTCTCATAATTAGTTCACTCAGGAACTCTGCTGGAACCATCGCTCGTTACATCACTGTAACTCCCCGTCGGGCATACGATGTTCCTCGTCGCTTTCGGTCCTCTTTGTATAAGGCGCACGACGTTTATGGATCGCTTTCGGTCCTCTTTGTATAAGGCTCACGATCCGATCGCTCACACCCCACATGGGCACACGATCGTCTATAACCATCACTTTCGTTCCTCTTATTTTTAAGGCGATTCATTCCTCTTATTTTTAAGGCTCACGATGTTATAGCAGATTCCCTCTGGAATCAAACCGTCACTCAGGACGTCACAACAATGCATATCATGATGCTTGGCATACAATGACTCATGACATTTAAAATGCACACATATATGCACTCATCCCAATCGACAAAATCTTGCTTTACACACAAGCCCAAAACAATGCATTTAATTTCCATACGGCCCCAAACCATCATCACGACATTTAAACACATGCATCCAACATATATCGCAAGCAAATCGTATGATAACCCATCAATTACACCCAATTAACCGGCAAAAGTCGACAACAATACCACACATTTTCTAATTCCCGACATAATTTAATCGGCCAACAATCTCAAAACCATCCTCATAAAAAAGAACATTTTATAATCTTTCTAACGCATCAAACCACGCCTCAAACCGAACCACAGATCCAAAGTTATTAAGAAAACATCATTGCACAAACAGCCATGTTCGCTAGGCGAATAATCTAGCGAGCATTCGCTACTACCTTCGGTAGGCGAATGTCCAGCGAACCCACTACCAGCTAGAAAACAGACACAAAGTTCGCTAGGCGAACCCCTTGGCGAACCAAGGCAGCAACCACCAGACCCAAAAACACCCAAAGTTCGCTAGGCGAACAACTCAGCGAACCTTCGCTAACCTTCGCTAACTGGTTCGCTAGGCGAACCCGCGACAACATCACTCGCTACTGCTTCGCCCCAGGTTCGCTAGGCGAACCAAGGAAAACTCAGAATTTTTCAGCGTTGTTTGAAAACCCAAAAATGACATTTACCCAACCAAAACATTTTCAAAACACCATATATCAATCAGAACCCAATACAACCATGGCAACAAGTATTCTACCACATTTACGTCGATTTCCAACCGCAAAAGTATCGATTTCTCACAAAATTCTCATTTCCAACCTAGAACTCAAAAGCTATGGAAGACAAGCAAACATACAAAAAAACACATACATAATCATACACAAACATAGTATAATCGAGTTTCGCACCCTTACCCGATTTAATCACGTGTAGAAAAGTCGGGAGATTGATTTCTTCTTTCTCAAGTTTTTCCTCTCTTTTTCTTCTCTTCTTCTTTCCCTCTACTTTTCTTCTTCTCTTTTTTCTTTCTCCTTACTATTTTTCTCTCTTTCTATTCTAACATATTCCAAACTTAACCAAATAAACCAAAATGCCCAAAATACCCCCACACTCAATTATCACGCAAACGCTCCCAAAACGCGATATAATATAATCTTGATGAAAAATAACATATTTTCACATAAAAGTCAGAAATAAAATAATATAATAATAAAATAATCAAAACGACTCAATTAATTAAAAAGACCTAACTGACAAAACTGACTGGACTGACTAGGGCGTTACAACTTAAGAGTGACAACTTGCACTAAAAAACCGAGAAACTCAAACGCAGCATAAACGTACGCTTCCAATTCCTTGTTCTAGGATTTGTGTGGCCGATCCCGCAAGTGAACCTGCGACGGAAGGCCAGCGGTTGTTCGCGTCGGCGAACAGTTACCTCGTGCGAGCAGCCTTTCAAGGTCAGTTGGATCGCAAGGAGATTCACCCATACCTAGCTTCGGGGTCCGTTGACTGGACGTCGGACTACTTCGCAGATCAAATCAGAGACGTGGTTGTAATCTCTGATCATCAACAGAACAAGGATGTTAGTACCATTATCCCTCTACTGGACAAATCAAAGGTTCTTAGCCAGGAACTGATTGAAGTTACTTACGACAGTCAGAAAAATCAGAAGGCTCCTGTAGTCATCTATCTGCAGGGACCATTACCGTATGAATCAGCTAAGGTGATCCCTTACAAATATAGTGCAACGATAATTGAGAATGGAAAGGAAATTCCTTTACACTCCATCGTGAATATTGCAGACATCAGTCGTGTAACACGGAGCGATCGAATCTTCAACCGAGGAGTTAGAAAACCCAGCAAAGAAAAGGAACTTCAGACAGAAGCTCCTAATCCACTAGTCGGTCAATCCAGTAATCCCGACCTTTCAAAAAACAATGATGAGATGTTGAATCTCATCCAGAGGAGTGAATACAACATTGTTGATCAGTTGTTACAAACTCCTTCAAAGATCTCAGTGCTATCACTTTTACTCAGTTCCGAAGCCCACAGAGAGGCTCTACAGAAAGTCTTAGAACATGCCTTTGTGGAACAGGATGTGTCAATACGACAGTTCGATAGCATCATCTCTAACATCACTTCCTGCAACAACTTAGGATTCAGTGATGAGGATTTGCCAGAAGGGGGCAAAAGCCACAACATGGCGCTCAATATCACAGTTAACTTCCAGGACGATGCTTTAGCCAGCGTACTGGTAGACACAGGATCGGCCATCAACGTTATGCTGAAGTCCACTTTAATCCGACTATCATTCAAAGGACCACCGATGAGGGGTAGTGAGGTCATCGTCAAAGCATTTGACGGGTCTCGGAAAGCAGTTATCAGCGAAGTCGACCTTCCCATAACTAATGGTCCTCACACTTTCCTAATCACTTTCTAGGTCATGGACATCTGGGTAACATACAGTTGTTTATTAAGAAGACCTTGGATACACCATACTGGGGCAGTCACTTCGACGCTGCACCAAAAACTGAAGTTCGTCAAGAATGATCAACTCGTCACAGTTTGTGGAGAACAAGCCTTGGTCTTGAGCAACTTGTCATTATCTACTTGTGTAGAACCCGAGGAGGTTGTTGGAACTCAGTTCCAAGCACTTTTGGTGAGCAATGAGAATCAATTAGAGAAAGGAACCTCGATTTCCTCATACAGAGATGCTCTCGAAGTGATAAAAAATAATGATACAAAAGGATGAGGACAACTTGTCATTCCTACTGATAACAAAACAAAGAAGGGTCTTGGTTTCTCTGCGACCTGCACCCAGACAGCTGCTAACGATGAAAGTCTTCATCCCATTCAGAACTTCTTCCACAGAGGAGGTTTCCTTCAACCAGTGCCTCAAGCAGTCCTTACCATCAACGAGGGAGATCCCTCCGATACAGAGGAAGAGTGGAAGTCCTATCTTAACAAGGACGGTTATATGTCTCAGGAAGAAGTACCTACGCCATTTTGCTATCCTGCACAGAGTCCGAGATTTATACCGAGGTCAGTCAAAATGATATATGGAGATTATGATCCAGAAGGATGCCGTGCTCCGCCAAACTCATTAGAGGAAGACACTCCAATGAAATAGAACTTTGACCATGACTATTATGGCCCAATGGATGGTCTGCCTATCTGGCAGCCGTACCCAGGAAACTCGGGGCAAGAAAATCAGCGGAACAATGAAAATCAGCTGAGCATCATTGAACAGAATACCTGCATCCCCACCATGTCATGGGATCAACACTCAGGTCATTCAGAAAATATCCAGTACGACGATGAATTGGCAAAACTTTCCAGACTAGAATTCATCAATTATGCTTTTCCTGAGGTCTACGTCATCGAAAGAGATGACTCCTCTAGTTCCAAAGAAGTATGGGACACCTTGGGATAACCAAGTGGAAAATATGACTACATGGTCAAGTACACCACTCCCAAAAGCTCTCGTATCAGGTTTGAAGATATCCAGCCAACTGGATGGGGAGATCCACCTGAGAGCACAAATACTATGCAAAATACAATGGAGGAATCCTCCTACGACAACTCTGCCTGGGAGACAGATTCCAATGATCTTGCTCCGCCAGAAATCAGTGTCATTTCTGAAGACAAATCAAGGAAGGTACCAGACTTTGTGATTCACCGAGGAGTTCACTGCCAATGGGTTGCTGTCGATGTTCCGAAGATTGTTCATAAGTCAAAGTAATTGCCGTCTTTTAACCTTTCACCCTGCCCAGGTGAAACAGATGTTTTGATAGGGCTCACTTTCTATAAATTTCCCTCTTCGCTTCGCCCAAAGCGACAGAGTTTTGTTTTATCTGTAGTTTCAAGAATTGACTTGTTCATTAATAAAATAACATCGTTATGTAATTTCCTCATTAATTGCTGTTTTCTCTTTTCGCTTTTCTCAGAAAATGGTAATCCTAAAAAACATCTCAAATAATAAAAACAAGCAGTTTTTCAAAGAAAAAACACTGCACACACTTGCATTTTCTCTATCTCTTCTAAACATAAATCATCACGTCATGCAGATTGCTTGTTTTAAACCCCATTGAAACATACGATTCGATGCCTTCTCCCGACTTTGAGTTCCCGGTATTTGGGGCTGAAGAAGAAGTTGACGATAAAATTCCACAAGAGATCTTCCGATTACTCAGACAGGAGGAAATGTCCATTGAACCTCACAAAGAGCCGTTGGAAACGATCAACACGGGTTCAGAAAAAGAGAGAAAAGAGATCAGGATTGGGCCGCTACTCAGTCCAACTGTCAAAGAAAGTTTGACAAAGCTTCTCAGCGGATTTCCCGATGTGTTTGCTTGGTCCTAGAAGGACATGCCCGGGTTGGATACCAGCATCGTGGAACATCATCTACCGTTACGCTCAGAATACCCGGCAGTAAAACAAAGGTTGAGACAGACTCACCCAGACATGGCCATCAAAATCAAAGAGGAGGTACCGAAACAGATTGACGCGGGTTTCCTCGCCACATCAGAATACCCTCAATGGTTAGCCAACATAGTACCCGTTCCGAAAAAAGACGAAAAAGTCAGAATGTGTGTCGATTATAGAGATCTAAACAAGGCTAGTCCAAAGGACGACTTTCCTTTACCACACATTGACATGTTGGTAGACAGTACAACAAATTTCAAAGTTTTCTCCTTCATGGATGGATTCTCGGGCTATAATCAGATAAAAATGGCGCCGAAAGACATGGAGAAAACTTCGTTCATTACCCCATGGGGGACCTTTTGTTACAAGGTAATGTCGTTCGGTTTGAAGAATGTCGGGGCAACCTATCAAAGGGCCATGACTACTCTGTTTCATGACATGATACACAAGGAAATTGAGGTATATGTCGATGACATGATTGCTATATAAAAAACAGAAGAGGATCATGTGACCCACCTGTCAAAACTATTCGAGCGGTTGAGAAAGTACAAACTCCGCTTGAATCCCAACAAGTGCACCTTCGATGTCCGTTCAGGGAAGCTTTTAGGGTTCATCGTCAGCCAGAAAGGAATTGAGGTTGATCCTGACAAGGTCAAGGCCATTCAAGAAATGCCTTCTCTGAAAACTGAAAAACAAGTCAGAGGATTCCTGGGACGTTTGAACTACATCTCCAGATTCATATTCCTCATGACCGCGACATGTGCACCGATTTTTAAATTACTCAAAAAGAATCAGGACTGCGTTTGGACAGAAGACTGTCAAACCGCCTTCGACAGTATTAAGGAATATATGTTGAACCCATCGATTCTATCACCTCTAGTGGAAGGAAGACCACCGATCATCTACCTCACAGTCCTAGAAGACTCAATGGGATGTGTACTTGGCCAACAAGACGAAACCAAACGGAAAGAGTCTGCCATTTACTATTTGAGAAAGAAATTCACCGACTGCGAGACTCGGTACACTACGCTCGAGAAAACTTGCTGCGCTTTGGCTTGGGCAACCAAACGTCTTCGCCAGCACATGATTCATCACACTACTTGGTTGATCTCCAAAATGGATCCAATCAAGTATGTATTTGAAAAACCTGCTCTCACGGGAAGAATTACCCGTTGGTAGATGTTGTTATCAGAATACGACATTGAATACCACGCTCAGAAAGCTGTTAAAGGAAGTGTTTTAGTCGATCATTTGGCGCATCAACTGATTGACGATCAAGGATCAGTCGGGTTTGACTTCCTAAAAGAAGATGTCATGTATCTAAAAATGAAAGATTGCGATGAACCGCTACCCAGTGAAGGGCCAGAACCAGGTTCCCAATGGGGACTAATCTTTGATGGAGTTGTCAATCATTACGGAAACGGAATAGGGGCAATCATCATAACACCTCAGGGTACCCACATTCCTTTCACCGCCAGACTTACATTCAAGTGAACAAATAACGAGGCCGAATAAGAAGCTTGTATTATAGGTCTCGAGGAAGCAATTGATTTAAGGATCAAGAACTTGGATGTATATGGCGACTCTGCTTTGGTCGTCAATCAGATCAAAGGAGATTGGAACACATACCAATCCGGATTGATTCCTTACAAAGACTATGCGAGAAGGTTATTACCATTCTTCAACAGTATTGAGTTTCATCATATCCCTCGTGAAGAGAATCACATGGCTGATGCCTTAGCCACCCTCTCTTCCATGATTAGCTTAGGTCAATGGAACGACTTACCTAAGATCGACATCATGTGCCTTGAACGGCCCGCTTACATCTTCACGATTGAAGCAGTCATAGACGACAAACCTTGGTATTATGATATCAAATGCTTCCTTTAGAAACAAGAGTACCCACCTGGGGCACTAAGGAAAGATAGGAAAACCCTCAGAAGGCTGGCAGGCAGTTTCTTTCTGAGGGGTGATACACTCTATAAGAGAAATTTTAACATGGTCTTGCTCCGATGTGTAGACAGACCAGAAGCTGACATGCTGATGAAAGAAATTCACGAAGGATCCTTTGGCACTCATGCCAATGGATACGCAATGGCAAGAAAAATTCTAAGAGCACGGTACTATTGGTTGACCATGAAATCCAATTGCTATAAGTACATGAGGAAGTGTCACAAATGTCAGATATACTCAGACAAAATCCATGTACCGCCAACCCATCTCAAAGTTTTCTCTTCCCCATGGCCTTTTTCCATATGGGGAATCGACATGATTGGTATGATTGTGCCCAAAGCTTCGAACAGACATCGATTCATCCTGGTAGCCATTGACTACTTCACCAAGGGGGTTGAAGCATCGTCATACGCCAATGTAACCCGTCAAGTGGTGGTCCGATTTATCAAAAACAATATCATCTGCCGTTATGGTGTTCCGAGCCAGATCATTACTGATAATTGATCTAACTTGAACAACAAGATGATGAAAGAGTTGTGCGCAGAGTTCAAGATCGAACACCATAACTCATCTCCCTACCGACCCAAGATGAACGAAGTGGTAGAAGTGGCTAACAAGAACATCAAGAAGATTGTTCAGAAGATGGTTGTAACCTACAAAGACTGGCACGAGATGCTACCCTTTGCTCTCCACGGTTATCGCACATCTGTCCGCACTTCAACAGGGGCAACCCCTTTCTCTCTAGTTTATGGCATGGAAGTAGTGCTCCCCATCGAAGTAGAGATCCCATCGATCTGGGTATTGATGGAAGCTAAGCTAACAGGGGCTTAATGGTGTCAAAATCGACACGACGAACTCAACCTAATCGAAGAGAAATGAATAACGACATTATACCATGGTCAGTTGTATCAGCAAAGAATAAAGAAGGCGTTCGACAAAAAGGTTCGACCTCGTGTGTTCAGGAAAGGAGACCTTGTGCTCAAAAAGATACAATCAGTTCTCACTGATTCTCGGGGCAAGTGGAATTCGAATTATGACGGCCCCTATGTGGTCAAGAAAGCTTTCTCAGGCGGTGCCTTGAGACTTGCAACAATGGACGGAGAGGAATTTTCCTACCCCACAAATGTTGATGTAGTCAAGAAATACTTCGCCTAAAAAAACGTCTCGGTGGATTGAAAACCCGAAAGGGCGGTCCAGGAAAAAGTTAGAGACATAAAAAAAATCATCCCGGTGGATTGGAAATCTCAAAGTACAATCCAGGTAAAAGTTAGGGATAATGGCAAGTAACTACGTCCAACAGGGGCAAATTCCCTATTAGCAGTCATGCCATCCATAAAAAAACTCCAGTCAAGGTCATCTTCGACAGAAGCTCAGGATGCCCAGAATTCAAAGTTAGTAGAAGGATAACGGTCGTTATGTTTCAATGTAGCCCTTTTCCCTTAAATTACCATTTTCTAACTTTGTAAATACTCTATGGAATCAGGCGCTTGGCTGATTTCCATCCTATCAATAAAATTTGAGCCTTTGTGCTTTTGTTTGCAATTCTTATTTGTTTTAGCTTTACAGAACGACATTTTAACATGATCAACGATTCTTGAAACGAAACAAAAATGAATTTACTTGTTAAACTTTTTCTGCTTTTAAACTAAAAATGGCAATTTCTTTTGATTGTTGAACATCGAAAGAACATCGATCGCTTCGCAGAAGTAATCAAACTTCAAAGTGCAGAATCAAAGTACTCCTTCTAAACCAGTGCGCCTAAACGAAGGATTAGTTATGTCAGATGCGAATACTCCATCTGACATCCTCGACCGAGTTCTCATCTCCTAAGCCCGACCAACGGTTGTTCCCCCGTAGGGACTACTTTTCCTAAGCAAGGCAGAATTCCTATCTTGAACCAGCGATACTTTTTATCCCCTGCAGTGGCCGAGTATCCAGTCATGTTCATTTGTTAGTCTGTATGTCGCGTCAGTTTTGTCAGCATATACATACATGCATCATGCATTATTGATTTACATTTGCATTCATATTGCATCACTGTCACTCTAGTCGGTCTTATCCCCTAGTGATAAAAGTCCTCTCAATCGAGTTGTCAGTTCTTTCTTCGTCAGGAGGTAGATCATCTAAGCAATTTCTCTCTAGTAGAGACGGTCTTCGACCACTTTGACAACTTGAACCTATGAGAAGACCAGACAAACTTTCGACCAATATCACTCTTCGCCATTGAAGATGATATCTTCGCTTTCCCAGATTAAGGAAAATCCCCATAGAAAGCCTCACAACTAAAGACTTTCAACAACACATTGATTTTGCTCTCCGGAGAGTCGATGTTAATGAGGTCATCATCACCTCAAAATTGGATCATATCATATGGAATTTCTCAGAGAAGATCCAGAGAAAAGTATGATGTAAATACCCAAGCTGGAAGCAATCTCTCAAGAGACTCATTTTCCCCGGTAGAGTCAACAAATGGCATCTCCAACAGAGAAGTTTGAACCCCTCTACCATTTAGACAGATGGGTTCCCCAGCAAGTCTGACATCAAAATTTTTTCCATCAAATGGCATCTCCCCAGGAAAATTCGGCGAGAAGTTTGAGGAAAATCACTACGAACAGCATCCCTTGTCAAGAAAGTTTATTGACAAAAGAAACTGAGATCAGTTCCTTGGTAGGAAACCAGGATTGAGGGGAACTTTACATCAGAAACTGAGACCAGTTCCTTGGTAGGAAACCAGGATCGAGGGGAAGTTTACATCAGAAACTGAGACCAGTTCCTTGGTAGGAAACCAGGATCGAGGGGAAGTTTACATCAAAAACTGAGACCAGTTCCTTGGTAGGAAACCAGGATCGAGGGGAAGTTTACATCAAAAACTGAGACCAGTTCCTTGGTAGAAAACCAGGATCGAAGGGAGGTTTACATCAGAAACTGAGACCAGTTCCTTGATAGGAAACCAGGATCGAGGGGAAGGTTTAACTTTTCTAAGCATCATCTCTTAGTAAAAGAAGAAGAATGCGTGAACTACCATTCTTAACCACCATCAAAATTTTAGGTATTCCGATATTTAATCCTCTTGCACCCTGAATGCCCGAATACCTTCGCCATTCACACCTTCGGGTCCAAGAAGATTAAATAAGGGCATCTGTCATACCCCAAATTTTGACCACTAAGATTTCCCATCACTGGGTAAATCATCATCACAATATGGATGAACCATTAGTCTCCCCAAAGATAGGCGAGCACTCACTACAATCAGAATTAGGGTTTCAAGCCCTCTCTGAGCTTTAGACAAAAGATCAATCAAGGAATGACATGATCTTCAACTTGTCTAAACCTCTCAAACATCCCCAATGGATCAAGAGGACTCCCACATCAAGGATCAAGCACAAGGCTGCAACCTTCTGGGTGGATTAAGCCTCAAGATCGTCAGTGTCACCAAATTAGGGTTTGGTCGACCAGGGTCTCCAGATGGAAATTTTTCTCTGGGCATGAGCCAATGTTTCAAAGCATAACCTATGATGCTCCATGGAATATCATGAACCCAATCATCAAGTCAATTTAGCCTCATGGGATGCATTCACCAAAAATCAGGAATTACGGTTTCTTGACCTAATTCGCCCCTAAGTTGACTTTTGGGGAAAAGCATGAGCCAAGACCTCAAGACATGATTTGAGGGTCTCTAATAAACCACATTGATCCATTTGTAACAATGGATTGATCCAAGAAGCTTGATCAACAAGTTTCAAGTTCATCAGAACCACAATTAGGGTTTTTGAGGAAAAAGTAAACTGTATCTTTGACTTTTGACCAAGACATGCTCCCAAACCCTAGGACATGATTCAATACACCCTATAACATATATGAAATCAATCCATCAAGTTTGATTTAGGTCAAGGACTTGATTTCATAGAGGATCGCACAGTTTGGTATTCACCTGACAAAAAGTCAATTGTGCACAAAAGTCAACTTTGACTTTTTGAGATTTTTCATAATTATGGTTCCTTAACCCTAAAATGATGTTAATGTGTGGTTGGAATCATCATTCATCAAGAAAAATAAAGAAAAGTGGGATAACTTGTAAAAGGGGTAACCATAAAAACTTAGAAATTTTTCTAAGATATGGAACAAAGTGGCTAGGGTACCAACTTTGGAGGATCATAACTCCTAAACCACAAGGCCATTTTCCCCCATTCAAAGCTGGATTTGTAGCCCTCATGGCCCTCTACAAAAGCTTCAACTACACCTTATTCCAATTCATCATGGATTTTGAGTTGTGGAATGATCAAAATCACAAAAAGTGAAAATGTCACTTTTTTCCAACACTTAGTGAAATTTTCACTAAGTCAGAATCTGCCTTATTTTTTTCCAAATGTAGGGGCATTTTTCACTTGTATCCAAAAAGTATCAAAACCAATTATGATCAAACAGTTGTTGTATCATATGAGGGCTTTCCAAAATGGCCAAGAACTCCATCAAAGTCCACTTGAGCCATGAGATATGACAATGCCAACATGCCTTACTGCAAACTGTCATGGCAAGACAGATTTTGGAGTTTTGCTCGATTTACTCAAATTTTACAAAGGGCAAGCAACTCTATCCATCTGAACACCTCAAGGGGGGGCCAAGGAGGAACCAACTCTGATCCCAAGCCTCCCAAGTCTTTGGAACCAAAAATAGCATGCCAAACCTAGAAATCCCTAAAAGAGGGACAAGACTCCAATTTTGTTTTAGAGCATTCAATGTATACACCAAGGTGGCAAGGACTGAGCCATTTCCAACTGAATTCAGTCAAAACTTATCCAAGACCAAGGGAGCCAGCATACTGTGCCCTAACCTCAAGTCAATGGCTATAGGAGACTTGGATTCTCATTGATCAACATTGGCCAAACATATGCAGTAGTTGCCATTCACTATTCCTTGAAAAACAAACTTGCTCTACTATAAATAGAGCTCATTTGTGATCATTTTGAGTACACCAAAGCCATCAAACATATGCTTTCCTCAAAATCTCTTCTTTCACTCCAAAATTGCCTTCCAAAGCAAGTCACTATCGGGTTTTGAGTTTGAGAGCTATTCCAACCAAACCAATCACACACACCTCATAAACATCATATAGAAGTGATCCAAACACTTAACCAACATCTGGAACACTGATTTCTCAGAATCACCAGCCAGCTGCTCAAGGTTTTAACCAAGTTGCAGTTGGGATACCATCTTCAGTTCCAGATCATTTCAATCCACTCCAAGCATCCAGACACACTCCATAGCACCTAGGGAAGCTGTCCATAACCTTGGAACCAAGTTGTAACACCTCTAACACAAAACACGAACACCAACTGCAAGAGGTAAGCATGAGCTCTTCTAACTCTATGATCCATGCATTTTTTGCTGCACAATAATTTGGCCATATGTTCATAATCATGTATAGAGTGTTTTCCCTCAATCAATTGCTTTGTTTGAATCGTGTATGGAATTTCTGAACCTTCATACAAATTTTAGGGTTCTTGAGGTTTCTCTTTGATTTCTTATTCCATGTTTAAAATAAATGAAATTAAAGGCCATAGACATGATCGTGAGGTGAAAACGAGTAGATTGATATGTAGATTGCATGATATTATCAAGTATTCAGTGAGATTGGATAGAAAACGCAAATCTGTAGAAACAGAGGAAGGGCGCGTGTTCTTGCCATGTTCTTGACGCCCTTTTTCAAATATTTGAATATTTAAATTTTGTGATTTTATTTAATTGATTCAAAAATTAATTTCTCTCTGAGTTTTAATGATTTTGAGTTGATTCTTTTTTTAATAATTCACAAAAATGTTAAAATATTTTATTTTCCCAAAAAATCCCAAAAATATTATTTATTTCATATACTTGATATTGTTGTAAAAAATTAATATTTTAATTGTTTTTGACATTTAAAATATTTCCTCTTTCTTGATTTTTCAAATTTTAATGATTTCCAATCATTTTTTTGGATAAAAACCTATTTTTTGAAACATTAATCCAAGATCACAATTTGTTTTCCACATGTTAAACAATTTTGGTCATTTTAATTGAATTTTTTATTCAATTAAAATACATTTTGAAAACAAATTAGGGTTTTTGATTAATTCAACCCTCATCAAACTTTTTCAAACATTCTCGGGCCTCTAATAGAGTGTAAGACCCAATCCTTTGTAAATACAAACCTTTTTGGGCCTCAAATGTTGTATAAGTCCCGTTGTATTTCAAAAGTTCGGCGCGATAATCGTCCGTTTAAAACCAAACTTTTGGGCCTCTCCTCGAGCTATAAGACCCATTCAAAATAAATCTTTGGGCCTCTAATAGAGTGTAAGACCCAATCCTTCTTTTAACCAAAACTATTTTGGGTCTTAGATATTGTATAAGTCCCTCTACGTTAAAAGAAAACCTCTGCGCGATCACCAGTTGAAAAAACAAACCCTTGGGCCTCTCCTCGAGCTATAAGACCTATTCAAAACCATTGGGCCTCTAATAGAGTTTAAGACCCAACCCATTTTTGAAACCAAAACCTTTTGGGCCTCAGTGTATCGTATAAGTCTCGATACCACCAAAAAGTTCGACGCGATCGTCGCCTTTTAAAACAAACTTTTGGGTCTCTCCTTGAGTTGTAAGCCCCACCACTTGTACAAAAATAAACATTTGGGCCTCTTGAGAGAGTGTAAGACCCATCCCCTTGTACAGAAAACCTTTTTGGGCCTCAGTCACTTGTATAAGTCCCTGTACAAATTCAAAACCACAGTGCAATCACTGATAAAACCTTGGGCCTCTCCTTGAGCTGTAAGCCCCAACAATCTTTTCAAAGCACTTTCTCCTTTGATTTTGAATATAATATTGTTATCAAAACTTTCTTTGTTGAACAAACTAACCAAACAACATGGAAGCTCTACAACCGAGTAAGTGTTTACCCGCTTTCATGTATATATAACTATATTGTGGGGCTGCTCACTGTAAGTCTTCTTTCGCAAACTTTTATATACATGTCAAATATTAACTGTGTAATACTAGTATAGTTATTTAGAGTTTTCCTCGGCAACTACGTCTAGCACTAGGTAAAGCCCTGTTGGTCACTCTTAAATACAAACAAAACTAGATCCCCATAGGATTACCAGACACAGTCTTCCCTCCTCTTGGGGTTAAACAATATAGAGACGTGAAAGGCAGCATTCTCAGTGAACCCTTTCTCAGACTGTCACCCTTAGAAATTGTCAAAGAGACTCTACTCCCCAGAGATGATCTTTTCTCCGTGAATGGAATCTCTTGAGTTTCTTCCAAATTCTCGGACTTTCCTGGCTTGATCTATTCTCGATGAATGGCTTGTCTTGAACTTCTCGGGGTTTGGGGACCCACAGGCTTCTTAAAAGAATTCCCGCCTCCTCTTGGGCGTTGTACAAGGACCCTTCGGCTTCTTAAAAGCTCTCATGCCTTCTCTTGGGCTTAGTACAAGGACCAGAGACCTCTACAGGTATAGGAACAGAACCTAGTCATCAATTTGCTAGAGCTGTCTTTCTGAGTCAAGTGTCAGACCAATTAATGGGTTGACCTTCATCCCTTAACATACCAGCCTTCTCTTGGGCATCATACAAAGATCATTCACTATCTGAGAATCGATTTCTCAAAACACCCGTAGACTTGGACAGTCTCAATACCCTTTGGATGTTCCATTTCCTTAAAGAACAGGAAATCTCCCTGATCCTCTGATCAATCCCAAAGTACAACATTACCCATATAAGAACTGATTTTCTCTTTTAACCAACATACTGGACCTGTCACTAAATTGAAACAGTCACCAGCAGCCTAGCCTCCTCTTGGGATTTGTACAATGATTCTCCCCAGTGGAGCTAACCTTTTTAGCCTCCATCTCAGGCTTTGTACGAGATACAAAATCACTCTCTTGTTGAGTATAAAAGACTCTCTTGTTGAGTCAAACCTTTAGCCTCCATCTCGAGCATCGTACGAGATACAAAAACACTCTCTTGTTGAGTATAAAAGACTCTCTTGTTGAGTCACTTCCCTTTAAGCCTCTATCTCAGGCTTCGTACGGGATACAAAATCACTCTCTTGTTGAGTATAAAAAACTCTCTTGTTGAGTCAAACATTTCCAGCCTCCATCTCGGGCTTCGTACGAGGTACAAAGACTCTCTTGTTGAGTCAAACACCTTTAGCCTCCGTCTTGGGCTTCGTACAAGACACATACAAAAGCACTCTCTTATTGAGTCACCCCTTTTAGCCTCTCTCTCGATCTTCGTATGAGACACATAAAAACACCCTCTTGTTGGGTCAATAGCCTCCTCTTAGGCTTTGTATAAGGAAACCCTAGTTAAGTCAATCAACCTTTTAGCATCAAAAGCTGTGCCTCGTTCACAGTATACAAACATCAACAACTCCTTTTCCTTCATCTAAATTGCTGTAAGCGGCAAGCCTCTGGATTATTTACATCCACGCCACTATCCCTCTTTTAGGATGAGAAATTCTTAAGGAAAGATAACATTGCTCTAAACTGAGTTAAAGTCTTCTCCTTCAAGTTAAAAATCCCCTATAAAGGAAATTATGGCATTACTGGATTCATATATCCCAGTTAAAGTAATTCTCCTTTATAACCAGTCACCCAATAGTTGTGACAAACAGACCAAATACCCCTCTTTAGAGATGAAAAATTCTCTCTAAAGTCAAAAACCTTTTAGCTTCACATCTTGGGCTTCAAACAAGATACAAATAGACCCTTCAGCTTCACATCTTGGGCTTTGAACAAGATACAAACCACCTTTAGCTTCACGTCTTGGGCTTTGAACAAGACACCAAAATAACCTTTTTCCTCCCATAGAATAGGAGGAACTACGATCGCTCTGATTTCCCTATTTCATTAAACGGGAATACGTAGGCATAAGATTGAAAAATCTTAGCGAGCATACTAATCAAAAACCTAAAATCCCGTACCTTCACACATCAATCTCAGTCCTAACATCCTACCAATAGCATAGTCCCGTCATTGCATTCTTAGCGAAATAAGCAGAGAGAGGCCCCACATCCACATAGCATATGTAACCTAACAGACCGCTATTCAAACTCAGTATGCAAGCAGGGTTAATTAGAGACATCTATTTCTCTTCCTTCATCAGCTTCAATAGGATAAAAAATGAATCGACCCATAGTACCCCAGAGCGACAGTGCTTAAGAACCACGTCCAAAATTGCTCGCTACACTTATCTCTATCACGACTCCACATTGGAGTCCGGACAATACTAGGCACCCATCATGGATTCCCACCTAGCTGTCTCCATCAGACACCTCATGAATGCATGACACAATTATGCACAGGACATATATATAACAATCAATTATACATCCACACGATCCTCCTGATCACACGTGAGTTACATACTCACCGTAATTCACAATAGAATTACCACCCTGTCGAAGACAGTCCACATAATACACAAAATCGAAGCACAACACCTCACACTGTCTTAATTAGCTAATTATCTAATTAATCCACCTAAATTCAATTTTTATTAATTTTCCTACCATTACTAGGTTCAGCAAGTTCTGACATCTATCTCAACCTCTCAGACCAAAAGAAACTGCATCGGACGCGAAATCGGGAAAGAAAATGCGACAAAACTCCGACAACACGACAATTTTCCAAAATCATGGAATAAATAAATCATCTATTGCCCTCTAAACCATTATCAATAGAAATAATATTTTATTAGCTTCCCAACGCTTCGAACGGGGGTCAAAACGGACTCACAGATCAAAAGTTATGATGAAAACAAAATTTGACATTTTGGGAAAACTGTACAACCTGCGGGTCCGTACAGGTCGACCCATGAGTCGACTCATGCTGCGCAAAAACATAAAATTTTTATGTTTTTCATCGTTAAATGCCTTCCGGACCTCCGATTTCGATTCCGTAAAAAGCCTTGGTCTCAGAATTCAACATACTACGATATTTTCACAATTAAAACGACATCCAACACATTTACAAAAATTAACACCATTGTTATCAAAAGTGGAAAAAGTTAGGTTTTCAATCACTCAATTAAACACGTGTCGAAACATACCGACAAGTATTCTCGATTAAATCTCATCATCACCCGACTATATTACGCAATCTATTCCATATTCTAACAGTTAAAACATCGATTATATTCATTTGTTCATCTATCATTCACCTATTATTACTAGCCAAATTATCACCTATTAGATCTATATTCGTCACTCTTAAACCTGTCAAAAATTAGATCTGCAAACACAGTATAACATGGCAACAACAACAACAATTATCATTCCAATTCACAACAACAATGATCGATTTCATGCAATTCACAACAGATACACACATACCAGATTCAGATCTGCAGCCACAATTACACAAATAAAATCCTACGAGGGAAATGATCCCTCACTACCCTCTCATGATATTAACACCTATTTTGAGCCCGTTCTCCCCCCTTACCTCGAATTCTTGATCAAAATCCTGCGAAAATTGATGAAGAAATTGCCCTAGCTCCGTGTTCTTTCTCTTGTTCTTCCTTCCCTACTTCTCTCTTTTTACGTGAAAAAGTGGTTATGACTAAATTTGTCCCTAAACCAGATTAAGGACCTAATCTCCTTATTTTCCTCTCACTAACAATATTATTAATTAAATTCTGATTTTTAATTAATAATAAAAATAATAATAATAATAATAATAATAATGGTAATAATAATAATAATAATAATAATAATACTTATAATAATATTAATAATAGTGACTATAATAATAACATTAATAATAACCATACTAACATTATTATTTATGTCTACCTATTATTATGTATCAGTGCATTATTATTAAACTAATGTCTTCGTTGTTAAACACTCAACTAAGGACACTCCACCCTACGCACTCAACCACACACCCCTTACCAAGGCCACACAATTAAAATAACACACGACGATTAAATAAATTTAAATGGGGTGTTACAGTTTGAGGCGAGAGAGACGATGTTTTGGTTCTCTCTGAATTTGGGTTCTTCCCAGTTATCACACATGCACATACGTTAGCGTCCCCTGCACCCTCCGTTTGTGATATTTGGATTTGCAAAGCCTCTAGATCAGTGGCTGAGATTTGAGGGTTCGCGATGGACCCTATCTCCCTTGCAACACCTAATTCCTTCGTTATTTAATTAATAAAATCTATTTTTTAAAATCAACTTAACCCTTTTACTAATTAAGTTCATTTTTTTCTAATAAGAAAAATTTGTTTTTAATAACTAAATTTAAATATAGAACTTTTAACCCTTTATAAAGAAAGAGATAATTTCTTTTTCATATATTTAAAGTATCACCTTTCCTATAAAATAATTTAAAAAATATATATTATAAACTTTTAGTAAAACCTTTTCTTAATTAGTAAAACCCTTTTAAAATAATGAAACTTTTTTTTACTAAAATATTAAACTAGAATCATTTTTAATTAATAAGAAAAACCTTTACCCTTTTTTTAAAACAACCTTTAACATGATAATTCTCAAAATAATAATAAACATTTTTTATAATTTCCCCTTTAAAATTATTAACTCTTTTCTTAATAAATTGTTCTATTGGATCCCTCATCGCGCTTAATCGTACGTTTGTGTGAGATAGATTAGAACTTTTGTTTGATACCTACTTACTTATGCATTTGTGTGTTTGCTATTGTACTCGATGTGTGCATTTTACTTGATTGTCTCAATTATGCTCTGATTGCTCTAAACCTTTTCAAAGGAAGTAAAACTCTCGATCCAACGTCGACTCTATTTTCTACCCATGTAAGTCGATTGCTTTATGCATCGCCGTCAACCCTTTTGGTCACTATACACGAGGCTAACCCACTTTGCTAGTGCGCACGAGTAAAATCATTATATTGATTGCATTATATCTAAGGGAAAATCCCATGCATGATAATCACATTATTGTGCATGGTGCATATGCATTTCATACCTCCCTATAGGTTTTCATACCCTTTAAGATAATATTTTCTTAGACAACTTTAGGATAGACTTCCTAAGTTAGTCCCCCTATTTTACAATCAACTTTAGCTCGCCTAATTCTCCACACAAGAGAATTAGTTGTGAATCATCTCAAAGAAGAGACATACAATCTCATACCCCACAAATACAAATCTCCTTACAAAACTATGGTGGTTTCTTAAGATGACGACTCATCTTTTCTCCTAGACCATTTACAACATTTAGTATACTTTAGAGAGGAACTACAAGTGCTATGATTCCACTCCCGGCAGGATATGTAGGCACAAGATGTGATATCTTGTCGAGCACACCTAGGAATAGATCCTTAGGTCTTTCTATTCCTTACCCTTAGCAAACAGACAACAATTAACAAATAACATAAGATAAAACAAGAGGTTCCTGTAGAGTACTACAAATATCTAGGATGCTAACACCTTCCTTAGGTATAACCAACCCCCAAACCATAGACTCTTAGCTTTGCATTTGCATTGCATACTGTGGGACATTCGATCTTTCTCCCTTCCCTTGGATAAATCAAAGACCGGTGGTGAATAACGATTTGAGATTCAAGTTAATAAAATAGCTTGACATCCAATTCTCACTGCGACAGTCAGTTAATTCAAAAATTTAAAATGCCCAGACAAAATTGGGGTATGACAGATGCCCTTATTTAATTAACTTGAACTAGAAGGTATGAAGGACAATGATCTTCATACATTCGTGGTGGAAGGTAATTAAATACGAAAGACCCGAATTTTGTCCGTTGAGAAAATGATATGAAATGGTATGCAGGATAGGGATCCTGTGGGGAATGATGTCACAAGGGATAATTATATACTGGGAAAAGGGTTACAGTCATCAGAGGTTTTGTCAGAAATGCATCGAACAAAACTCTGGAAAGGTACAACAACAACCATCAAAGACATTCAGGAGAGCATTGAATGAACTTTGGAAAATATCATAGACATTCGAAAAAACATCGAATAAACTCCGAAACATATCCTGAAAAGAATTGGATAGAGAATGGAAACAGACTTGAAAACAATCAACAGTTGTTAACCATAGTCAGAAATAAATTGAAGACATCTAGAAGAGCATTAGATGAAGACAAATATTCTGAAGATACATCTGAAACATTTAGAAAAACAATAAATGTACGGGAAAAGATTTTGAAAACATATATGGAAGAACGTCAGATAAGCAACATCATATCTGGAAAAACATCAGATAAATAAGGTCATACCTGGAAAAGCGTCAGATAGACACAAACGAGGCCATCTCGAACTTAATATTGTTCAATGAGTCTATTCATGAAGATGATGTTATTTTCGACCTAGGAGCGTGAGACTGAGAACCGTAGTTACCTTTAACCCCACTTGGCCTATTAGGATGTAGTGCGGTGGCTATGAGGGAGTCGATTCCCAAAATAGTTGATACGCGATACTACACTCAGACGAGATTCTCTTGAGAATATTATTGACTACCAAGTGATTTGGAAAATGATAATATCTGAAAGATGGGTCGTTGACTCTAGGAACTTTGTAGAACCCGTTCGGCAGGTACATTTGAAACCATAGTACACACCTATTGGGATGGTTAGACCTTGGCTCCACGTTCATGACCTTTCAAACCTAGGACTTTTTGTTTGTTTGCTTGCTTGTGTGTGGCTTGTGTTTATCTTTGTGCTTGCATCCATGCATTCATAAGCATCATATCATAAAGTTTCATGGAACTTAGGTTTATTTGTAAACATCATAGGGGTATCATGGACTCTGAAAAAAAAAAACGTTGAAGTACACTTACAAGAGTCATGATCTGGACGATCTAAGGGGATTGGAGACCTTGTTGACAGATAAAGAAGGGTTCAAGATCAGATATGGGAAGCTGTTACTTCTTGCTCTACGGCAGTTCTATGACCCAACCCATCACTATTTCACACTTCCTGATTACCAGTGGTACCGACACTTGAAGAATATTCTCAGCTGATGGAGTTACTTATTCAAGACAAGTATCCATTTCCTATCTTCGAAAGAAATTGCTAAGGCTACTCACTTGGATTTGGAAGACTCAACCTACTCTAGTACTCAGTCAATACCTGGGAAGCTCAATTGGAAGAAGAAGTCAAACGGCTCAAGACAAGACCGTTGGAAGAGTCTCCTTAGATCCATCATTACTAGCTTTTTAGCTTTTATGACTTGATTCTTGCAAGGCGAACAGACGCGTTTGTAATCAATTTTGTAATAAATCAATCTTTTAGTATTCCGATACTAATGGTTGTAACCGTCTTTTATAAAAAAAAAATGAGTCTTTTGATATTCCATGATGATTATAAATAGCTGAGTTCCATGAAACTTGCTGCATTCGTATTGCATCTTTAACATTGCATCATTTTGCATACATCTTTTCTTTACCTCACCTTATTCGGTCTTTTATCCTTGTGCCACTCAGCTGATCTTCTGGCTTTCGTATCGAACTTGAAGCAGTTACTGGGGATAATGGGTAGAGCAGAGAGTGTGGATCCCATGTCAGGCTTCAGAGTGATGACTAATTTGATGTTTGGTTTTTCTCCTGACGACGATGCTCCACAAGTGGATGTTCCTACTCGATCTTAGTCTGTGCAAGATAACATGGTGGGTCAAGTTAATGAAAGAGATTCCCATTTTCTAGGGTATATGCCAAACTCTCAAAACATCCGTCCTGTGACAACTGTGAATGATCCTAGATTGGGAGAAATTGAAAAAGGATTTTGTGACCTCCAAGAACAATTGAAGATGTTGAAAGGACCTAACGCGTTTGGTCTTAAGGCTCCTGACTTGTGTCTAGTTCTGGGCGTGGTTATTCCACCAAAGTTCAAAATGCATGTCTTTGAAGTATACAAGGGTGTTAGCTGTCCAAGGTACCATTTGGCGATGTTTTGTCGAAATATGATCACTTATGTCGACAATGACAAGATGATGATTCACTGCTTTCAAGAAAGTTTATCTGGGGCATCCTTGATGTGGTATATTAAGCTAGAAAGGAACCGTATTTAGTCTTGGGAAGACTTAGCTAACCCTTTTATGAAGCAATACAATTACAATGTGGACATGGCTCCAGACAGTGACCAATTGATGAACATGAGTCAGAAAGACAACAAATCCTTCAGGGAATATGCACAACGGTGGAAAGAATTGGCAGCTCAAGTTCAGCCACGACTTCAAGAGAAAGAGCTGGCCAAAGTGTTTCTAAAAACACTGTCAGACTCTTATTATGTCAGAATGATAGGTGTTGTGCCATTAGAGTTCTCTAAAATTGTGGAAGTCGGAGTAAACATCGAGAACGCATTCAAAAGTGGGAAAATTAAAGACGTCTCGAATAGTCAAGCTGATGAAGAGAAATCTGTTAGTGATTCCCGAAGGGAAATGACTGTTGAAGTTAATGCAATTTTGGACTCTCTTCAACCTTGCAAGCTCCAGATCTGGTGCCTTATCACAAACGTCGGTATGCAGCGCCTGTTCAGTGCCAACAATCACTACCTCATGGACGTCCGTACAGACGACGAAGGTTGACTCCTCATAATCAATGTCAAAATCCACGAATTCAGAACATGAATCACCAGAATCAGCGTCAGGATCAACAGAGACCTCTAAATAGTCCAGAAGAAAAGAATCGTTGGTTTGACCTAATCCCAATGACTTACGGTCAATTGTGGTCTTACTTTTCCCGAAACTCAGTGATGGCACCCAAAAAGACCAGAGCCATGAAATCTCGCCCTCCTTGGTTTAATCCAGATACTAGTTGTGAATTTCATGACGAAGTGTTGGGGCATTCGATTGAAGATTGTAAGGTTTTCCAAGAAAAGGTCCAAGAAATGATCAACGATGAAGTGCTGACCTTCAAGAGAGGAAGCCCAGTCGTGAATGGAACACCTTTGTGTTGATGGATATGAAGACTCAAGAGAGTTCCTCCCAACCTCATTAAGCTGTTTATTCATTTTCTTGCATCTTGTTGTTATTTCTTTGATTATAAGCATGTTTTGCGTGTAAGAACTTGTCATTTTGAATAATTAATGCAATGAATAATGTTTGTCTTGAAGAAATCCATTTATTTCACTCATTTTAAATGGTCTTTCTATTTTATAATGCCAATGCTACCCAAACTCTTGCCTTGGCAGAGAATCGGATGGAGGATGATGAAATCAAAAACGCAAGATCTCTTCTTGTATGCTTTTGAATAAAACTCTGCTGGTGATATAAGGCATTGTTTCAAAATTCCAAACACCGGAGATATAAGGGAGATAGACTCTCGTTAACCCCTTTGAGCCTTTGAAGTAGGAGTTTTCCTCTCCAAATCAAAAACCCTCATTTTTAACCTGGGGCAGGGTAGTTTAAAAAAAATGGAGTGAACATTACGAAGATTGGGTGGGTACAAGTAACTTTGAGCCTTATATCCTTTGTTTCTTAAACCGTGAACCAAGCCACTTAAAAGACCTAATTGAAGCAGGGTTTATTTCAAAGCATGCTCATTGAGATATCGTTTCCTGACTCTTATGAGATATGCTCAAATTCATGTTGGCATTATAAAATCGGTAATTCAACCGCCAAAATATTTTTTTAAATAAATTTTCAAGACAAACATATATTGCATTAGCAATTTCAGAATTAACATTTTTCTGCTTGCTAACATTGCTTGACATCATAGAAGCTAGCATACGAGCATCAGCAATGAGCTAAATCTTTTGAGATTTGAAACTCTGATGAGTAAATGGAGAATCATTTCAAAAGGATGACCATATCTAGGGGCACGTTACCTGAACACTTTGCTGAGCAGGGGCAAGGTGTTTCCTAGTTGTTTTTTCACAGTCTAACCCCAAGGGGCAAGTTTGAAGACTCAGAACACCGTCAATCTGGGGCAGTTACGTCGAGATTTGATAAATCTCTCCAAATTTGAAGAATCTATTTTACATAACACAGTTAATCCGGGGCAGTTACATCGAGATTCGACCAATCTCTCAAAGAGTTGGAAAACATTGGAACACTTTGGATGCCAAGTTTTCTGTAAAATCTTCTTGGGATGACTTCTTCTCATAAACCATGTGATCTGGGGCATCTGAGAAGTGAATATTACTTTTCATCCGTTCACAACAACTATTGTTCAAAATGGCGACTACCACGCAGTTCATCAATACAGGACTACTTTATTCTCACAACATTCTTCACCCACTCCAAGGAGTTTCTATCCCAAGTAATGTGACGACTCCCCAGTAAGTTTCTACTTCAGGTAGTCATGACCATTCCCCGGTGAATCTCTACTTCAAGAAGTTATGGCACGTTTGACACAAGATTTCCCCGGTTGGCAACCTAAGAATCCCCAATAAATTTCTTTGGCTTCAACCTTCCTCCAGCAAAGTGAATGTTTATTTCATTCCTCGATGGATTTTCTCACTACCTCAATCTTCTCCAGCAAAGCCGATGTTTATTTCATCCCCATGAAGTTTCTACTCTGATATTTTCAACTGCTATGTTGATCTCCAAGCTTCCACGATGAAGTGGATATTTACTTTATCCCCATGAGACCTCAGCTTTGGCAGTTACAACCTTCATTCAGACTACTTCGATTCACAATGGATATTTATTTTATCCCCCCATGAAGTCTCTCTAGTCATGAGTTTGATCCTTTCCTAGTGGATTTTTCTCATCTCCAACAGAGTAGCCAGACTCATCTTGACAATCCCATCAGTGAAGTTATGATGTTCATCCCCAAGTGGAGTGCTCTCTTTTCCCCAGAGAAGTTCTGAAGCTTCGAAGCAGGATTGTGATTCCATATACACAACTCTCCATTCATCCCCAGTGATGCTTCTATCTTGTGAAGATTGGCCGAGTGTCCGTATCGAGATGTCTATTTCATCTTCAGTCTTCTCCTTGTTTTGTTTTGTCAGCATAAGCATAGCATGACATACATTCATTCATTTAGATACATGGCATGTGCGCATTTTGCATCTTGCATTTTTTGTGTTTGTTTGTTTGTTCTTTCACTTTGGTTGCGCTTATCCCCAAGTGACTGGGTTTGTCTTCTCCTTCCAAGTAGAGTCGTAAGCCCTAGGCAGAAAGAGCACATCCTTTTTATACTCCCCACCGAGTTCGATCCTCGTGGAAGATGGTTGTTTCAGTTTTCTTTTCCATTTTGGATAAAGGTAAACCCCGTTGAGTTCAGTCCTCAATGGATGAGTCTTGTTTGACCGTTTCTTTCCATTTATTTCTTGGATTGAACTTTGGTCCCTGACAATCACAAATTTCGGATATCTCTGAGATGTTGAACTCGGACCGAGCGTGTATTTATTTTGCATTTTGTCTCCCCAAGAAGAGTCTATTTGAAGATCTCTATGGAAGACAGGAAGTTATTTCTCCAGCAATATTATTTCAACATTTCATGGACTTATACTCAGACGACAAGCGGCCGCTCTTTATTTGAGCAGTTTGTTTGGTTATCAAGTTTTCTATTCGGATGATAAATGGAAGTCTCCTCAAGACAGTTTATCAAATCCCCGGTGAAGTTATCAAGGTTATCAACTATTCTCCGTCAGACGTTATCTCTCTGGAAATCTTTCAGAGAAACCTATTGAAGACTTTACAAGTATTCTCTTTATTTGAGAATCTCTATTACAAGAACTTTACTAGCTTCAACACAGTTTTCAGCTACAACAATATTACTTCTCAGTGGTATTCTCCCCAGTGAGTGCACAATTCAATTTACTTCCATCAAATGGCGTCTCTTCGAGAAGTTTGGTGAAGATTTAGATGATTTTTCTCTTTATTTGAGAAGACATATTTTACAAGTCAGCCGACCTGTATCTCCTTTGAAGATCCCCGGTGAAACTTCCAAATCTCCAGAAATTTATGGATTCTCGCTGATTTTGTAGATCTCCAGCAGTTTTCAATGGAAGATGTTTCTCTATTTCCAGGATCTCGGCAGTAGATTCCCTAGTTAAGTTTAAACTTCGACAAACTGTTGTTTCTTTCCAGAAGACCTCGGCAGTAGGTATTTCCCTGGTTATTCTCGGCAGAAGATTTCCAGAAGGCCTCGGCAGTAGGTATTTCCCTGGTTATTCTCGGCAGAAGATTTCCAGAAGACCTCGGCAGTAGGTATTTCCCTGGTTATTCTCGACAGTAGATCTCCAGCAGACTTCGACGAACAGTCATTTCTTTCCAGGATCTCGGAAGTAGATTCCCTGGTTAACTTTAAACTTCGACAAAGAGTCGTTTCTTTCCAGGATTTCGGCAGTAAATTCCCTGGTTAACTTCAAACTTCGACAAACAGTCGTTTCTTTCCAGGATTTCGGCAGTAAATTCTCTGGTTAACTTCAAACTTCGACAAACAGTCGTTTCTTTCCAAGATCTCGGCAGTAGATTCCCTGGTTAACTTCAAACTTCGACAAACAGTTATTTCTTTCCAGGATTTCGGAAGTAAATTCTCTGGTTAATTCTAAACTTTGACAGACAGTCATTTTTTCTCAGCAGATTCCCCAGTATCCTTGACAGTGGACACATTTTCAATAAAACCTTTTGAAGAAGGTATTATCAGAAGAGGTTCTAAGTCTCAACAGCAGACTCCTCCAGTTGATATCTCGTGAAATTCCCACAATTGCCCACGACAACAGGTTCTCCAAGCGGATGTTATCAGAAGATTTTGTCACAAGTTCATCACCTTATGCTTAAGATACATTGTGATTGTCAGTTGGTAGTCTCTTCCCCAGCGAAGTTAGATCTTTCCCCGTAGAGTCTTGCCTATCTAGTCGTGCTCGTCAGGTCTTTCTTTCTTTACGTTTCAACATCAGTTATCCCCTGTGACATTATCCCTCACGGGATCTTTGTCTTGTATTTCATATCATTTCATACCATAGCATGTGCATCTTGCGGCATCTTAGGGGCAAAAAATTATGCATGTTTGTATTTAAGTCTCTCATATCTCTTCGAGACGAAGATTTCAATCTCCATATCTCCGGATAGAAGAAACTTAAATATGGGCATCTGTCACACCCTAATTTTTGACCTTAAGATCCCCGCCTTGTTTCTTTGCATAACATCTTAGGTCAATCATTCGTGCATAACTAACCGCTTTATTTAGCTTTGTCTGTTTGTTTCTCTTTTGAGGGCAAGTGCTGTTGCAGAAGGTTCAGGGTCTTGAAGGCTGTATTGTGTGTGTGTGTTTGTGGAGGTTCTCTAGTCTCTGCAAGTTTGTGTTGGACTCTTGTGAGAGATGCCCTCATCCTTTTTTATCCCTAAACCACTACCAAGCCTTTTTTTTCCTCAAGACTCCTTAGTTTTCCCTCCACAAAGACTAAGTCCTTGTACCCTCCGATATGGAATTTGGTACCCTAAGACTGGTCACCGGTTGTGTGGTAAATTTTTTTACAAGATGGCATCCCCCCTCCGTAAACTCCTCAAGGTTAAGAGATGTGTTTGCTCTATGATATGGATACGGCATAAACGGGATAATTTCCTAAAAACTTTGCTTTGGGATACTACACGCTATATTTACATTAAGAGAGAAAAGGTATCCAAGAGAGGATGTAGAGCCTAACTATATTTGGTTTAACGCCTGTAGATGTTCAAATTCCGAATACATCAAAGTAAAATTTTAACATGACTTAAAGGTCCCTACAAATTCAAGCTCCTTCTAAATTACAAGTTTTATTTCCAAAAGGACACTCCAAGAAAGTTCAAATTGGGAGGAATTAGAGGTTTAAATTCTAAATGCAAATTCAAGTTCAAGCTTTGTTACGAGGGTAAGATAGGATTCTAAGTCCAAACATTAGAGTCCAAGATTCCAAGTCCAATTTCCAACTTCAAAATGTGATTAATGTCAGTTAAATTTATAAGGGGGGTTTAAATTGCCATATTTAAAGTATTTTGGATAGAGGATACAATTTGGTTCAAATCCAATAAGCCAGGGATTTAAGTCATTAAGAAGGTTCAAATTAAAAAAGGGTTTACAAGTTCAACTTCAAATTTAGGGTGCAATTCAGAAATTCAAGGTTTCTTCACAATCCAAGCTCATTCTAAATACAACTTCAAATTTGTGAGAGATTAGAAGACTCGGATTCTAAGGATCAAGTTCGTGGTTTTCCATTCAAAGCTATGAGCAAAAAAAAGTCTCAAAGTTTCATATTGGTCCAAATAATACAAGCAAAAGACAATATTAAGATTTCAAAGTAACCGCAGGTTTCCAAATACAATTCCAGCGCCCTGTTCGTATCCCAACGTTCAAAATTTATTGAAAAAAAACTTTACAAGTCTAAGAGCAGGCATAAATATATAGTACAGTCACATTACACTTTAAGAATAGTTTTAAACTCCTTTTGAAATACACATATCAAACTAGGCCTTCACGTCCAAGATTGGTCTTTAAGCCACACAATTGATACCGGCTGCAACAATACCGAACTTCATGAAATAAATTCCATGTTAAACTTTGAGGTCCAAGTTTCCAAGTTATATGAAGCTTTTAGCCGTCGAACACACAAAACCTGTCCACGACACAAAGATTATAATCAGTCCACGCTGTGTCACCAAGTAACATACTGAAGAAGCAAGGTTTAACGGTTCAAAAGACACAAGTCTCACATTAGCAAGAAAAAACTGACAGCAATAAAACATTGCAGAACATATAACCAAACTTCATGGAACCATGTTCATATGCAAGTTCAGCCAAAGCAAACTTCATCCAAAACCTGCAGTAAGACCTGCACTATTTTGGATACTCCATTTTCTCCCTGTAACGAAAAGAAACAAGTCATTATCATAGCGCCAAATTCTGTTCAGCACAGTCAAACATCACTCAGGTATTTCCAAAACAAACTGCCAGTCAGAATACCACCCAATTATTAAAGTAGCAGGACTTGGAGACATACAAACATAACAAAGAAATAAGATTCATAGAAAGTCCACGTACTACTTCGAAATGCAAAGTTGAAGTTCTTGTTGTGCTATGTTCTGGAGCCATCAAGGAGAGTGCGAGTTTTGACCTATATCACAGAGCAAGAATACGATTGTCGGTTCCACACGTAGTTCAAGCAAACCACTGTATAGCTAGCAGGAGCTAAATTTGAAGAAATAATTTAAGAAAAGACATTGAATTCAGACGACTACCTATCTTCTTTAGAGGTAGGGGTGTTCAAATAAACCAGTTATTTAAATAATTCATATCCATATACAAATCCGGTTATTAAAAACCGGCGAACTATTAGAATGGTTTTAACCAAATCCATATTTTGGATATATTTTTAATATGGTTTTAACCAAATCCATAATTTGGACATCCATATCCAAAATAAAAACCAAATTAGTCAATTTTTTTATTAAAAAAAAACTTTGAAAACTTTTTAAAAAATATATATATTTTTTCAAAATAAAATAATTTTTTTTCAAATTTTTTGTGGATGATAATCTCATATTTGTATTGGATCCTCCGTCCATCTCTCATCAAATTGCATATTGATACTATACCTTCTCTGTCGAGTTTCGGTACCTCCTAGCCCATCCTTGTAAGAGTTTTACACATATATGTCTTTGAAATTAAGGTTTATTTGCAAAATTAAGCTTAAAGTTTGTCTTAGATTTATTTTATGCCTTACCTTGGGCTATTTTGTCATTGACTTATTGTAAATACATTTTTGGAGAGATTATATATTTTTGGCTTATTAATGAACATGTTGGAAATATTTGAGCTTTTGTGTATAATTAATTCACCTTTGCTATACTTTAAGTTTGTGTTATTTTTAAGAATATAAAAAAAAAATTGTGTAAAATTCATTTATAAAAACTAGATTTTTTTAAGAATATGAAAAAAAATTGTGTGTAAAATTCATTTATAAAAACTGAATCTTTAAGTCAAAAACCGGTTTATGTTTAAAAACCAGTTGTAAAAAATGAATATCCAGTTTTAAAAACTGGATTTTTATATCTAAATCCGGTTTTAAGTTGAAAAACGGTTATAAAATTTGGTTATGGATATAACCGGTTTTGTTTTTATATGGATTGGTTATAATAACCGGTTACGCTAAATGGTTTTGTATTGGATGTGGATTGGTTATGGGAATAAAGCAACGTTGAGCATCCCTATTTAGAGGCATTGCTGATAGTCGTGTCTCCAGCCTTCTCAATTTAGCAGTTGGTGCCCACACGCTTGTTGCGCTTTAACAAACCATCCATGACATGTTCTAACCGATAGAACACAATCCAAATTCCTACCGAGAAAAACAAATGAAGTTGTGAGTCAATAGAATAAGAAACTAAATTCAATACCAAAGATGCTAAGATCTAAGAAGTTTTAGAGTTTAAAGAGCTGGTACAAAACAAGCATCACCATGGCAAGTTTCCAAAACCAAACAAGGATAGAATCAAGACATGACAATGTGCCAATACTGCAAAAGAAAATGAAGAGGACGTTAAAGAAACCAAACATTTCAAAATTCCTTTCTCTAAACATAATCAGACATCATCACTTACATTCCAAAACTAAACGTAACATGTTCAGACATCATTCATTCCCTTCCAAAACAATACTCCAAACATTATCAAGAGCAATTTAATCCTTTCCAAAAGCCCACAAACCTGTCAAGTTGAAAAAGAGAAAGGAATTAAAACATGTTCCGACATGCTCGGATCAAAATGGAAACATATTCATTATAAAAATCATGTGTTCAGAGCCTAAAATATTGGTTTTCTTTTCTTTCCAAAACAAGCTTCATTGAGGTTAATTGGAAATTAAAGTCTTTGTTTCCTAAAGCCTATAAAAGGGACACGATAGAAACTCAGCAGGACAGCCTTCCCCTAACAGCCTTTGCACCAGAAAATTCATTCATTGAAACCACTAGAAATGTAAAAGTCCACGTGCAGAATTCACACCAAAATTCAGAGCAAGAATCATCCTTCACATCACCTAATTGAAGAAGAAGGAGCATCACAATACAAAAGCGCGTACAAAGTTACCATACAAGTCACCACACATATATGTAAGATCAGCAAGGAAAAAAAACCATACACATTACACACGCAGAGGGATTCAGGCGAATCAGAATAGGGCATTCACACTAGAATCACGGCTCAACAACATTAAGCATAGTGATCAAACACATACACACGGGCGAAGAAAATTTCATTCAATCAAACCATAAACCAACATCATACGCCTAATTCATACGATTCATCAGAAAATCCGACTAAACAATTTCAAAATCACATACACCATTCAACCCAGGAATACATTAAATCAGTCTTTTCCTCAAAGCCCAACATCAGTACATCATATAACATCATCAGAAGACTCATCATTCATCAAGTTGTCGCAAACACCTACACAATCATCATAACATACACCAGAAACCAAACAAATTCAAATCAAACCAACACACTCACGCAAGGCCAGGACCATCGTCGCAACGTACACACATACACGCATACAACAACGTACACGAAGAAAGAAAGAAGAGCCTTTAACTTATCTATAGGTGAAGACGATCTGGGTTTGGGTTCTTCCCAATTATCACACACGCACATACGTTAGCGTCCCCTGCACCCTCCGTTTGTGATCTTTGGATTTGTAAAGCCTCTAGATCAGTGGCTGAGATTTGAGGGTCCGCGATGGACCCTCTCTCCTTTGAACACCTAATTCCTCCGTTATTTAATTAATAAAATCTGTTTTTTAAAATCAACTTAACCCTTTTACTAATTAAGTTTTTTTCTAATAAGCAAACTTTGTTTTTAATAACTAAAATTTAAATATAGAACTTTTAACCCTTTATAAAGAAAGAGATAATCTCATGCATGATAATCATTATTGGCAGATCACAAACGATTGCATTATATCATTATATCGATTGCATTATATGCAAGGGAAAATCTCATGCATGATAATCACATTATTATGCATGGTGCATATGCATTTCATACCTCCCTATAGGTTTTCAAAACCTTTAAGATAAGATTTTCTTAGACAACTTTAGGATAGACTTCCTAAGCTAGTCCCCCTTAAAATTTGATTTTACAATCAACTTTAGCTCACCTAATTCTCCACACAAGAGAATTAGATGTAAATCATCTCAAAGAAGAGACGTACAATCTCATACCCCACAAATACAAATCTCCTTGCAAAACTGTGGTGGATTCTTAAGATGACGACTCATCTTTTCTCCTAGACCATTTACAACCTTTAGTATCCTTTAGAGAGGAACTACAAGCGCTCTGATTCCACTCCCGACAGGATATGTAGGCACAAGATGCGATATCTTGTCGAGCACACCTAGAAATAGATCCTTAGGTCTTCCTATCCCTTACCCTTAGCAAACAGACAACAATTAACAAATAACATAAGATAAAACAAGAGGTTCCTGTAGAGTACTACAGATATCTAGGATGCTAATACGTTCCCTAGGTATAACCAACCTCCGAACCTTAGACTCTTTGCTTTGCATTTGCATTGCATACTGTGGGACATTCAATATTTCTCCCTTCCCTTGGATAAATCAAAGACTGGTGGTGAATAACGATTTGTGATTCAAGTTAATATAATAGCTTGACATCCAATTCTCACCGCGATAGTCAGTTAATTGAAAAATTTAAAATGCCCAGACAAAATTGGGGTATGACAGATTCCCCTATTTAATTAACTTGAACTAGAAGGTATGAATGACAATGATCTTCATACATTCGTGGTGGAAGGTAATTAAATACGAAAGACCCGAATTTTATCCGTTGAGAAAATGATATGAAATGGTATGCAGGACATAGATCCTGTGGGGAATGATGTCACAGGGGATAATTGTATACTGGGAAAATGGTTACAGTCATCAGAGGTTTTGTCAGAAATGCATCGAGCAAAACCCTGGAAAGGTACAACAACAACCATCAAAGACATTCAAGAGAGCATTGAATTAACTTTGGAAAATATCAGATACATTCAGAAAAACATCGAATAAACTCTACAACATATCCAAAAAAGCATTGGATGGAGAATGGAAACAGACTTGAAAACAATCAACAGTTGTTAACCACATTCAGAAATAAATTGAAGACATCTAGAAGAGCATTAGATGAAGACAAATATTCTGAAGATACATCCGAAACATTTAGAAAAACATTAAATGTATGGGAAAAGGTTTTGAAGACATATCTGGAAGAACGTCAGATAAGCAACATCATATCTGGAAAAACATCAGATAAACAAGGTCATACCTGGAAGAACGTCAGATAGACACAAACGAGGTTCTAGAACAGCATCAGAACAAAATTGTATCTGGAAGAACATTAGATAGACAAGGTCATATCTGGAAGAGCATCAGATAGACACAAAGGGGCTCTGGAAAAGCATCAGGAGCAGACACATCTGAGAAAACATCAGATGGTAAAAGCAATGTCATTCCGGAAAAGCATCAGAATAAACAAAGCGAATATCTGGAAAAAACATCAGATAACAAAGACTCAATCTGGAAGAACATCAGAAAGAGAGATATCCGAAAAAACACCGGATAGATTCCGGAAAAGCATCAGAATCGATAGGAATGTCTGGAAAAACGTTAGACGGGTTCTGGAAGAACATCAGAACAAAAGTACATATCTGGAAGAGCATCAGATAGGTACAAGGGAGCTTCTGGAAAAACATCATAAACAAAGTCGTATCTGGAAGAACATCAGATAGTTACAAGGGAGTTCTGGAAGAACATCAGAACAACAGTACAAATCCGAAAGAGTATCAGATAGGTACAACAATATCTATTTGGTAGGTGCCAAGTAAGTTGGACTTTGACCACAAGGTAAGACGTGGATAACAACACGACCTGTGGAGAATGCAAATGAGTGCAAATGAGGATGAAACTCTTGCTATGCATATGTATATGAGCATATGCTATTATATGAAAATGCAGATGTAATACAGATGTCGACGACATGGCTCAACTCTTTTGTGGAGAAGACAAGACTCGAAGACTGAGTCCTCAACACAGATGTCATTGCCATTCTGCTTTGGGACTAAAGACGCTACTGAACACAACTCTGCCACACTGGTAAACTGTATCAAGTTAACGATCCCTGTAGGAAAGATGGAAAGCTTCTTGGGGATTCTTCAAGTAAACTGCCCCAGATTAGATGACTATTGTAGATGAACTGATAATTACTTCAGCTAGATTGATGCTAGAAATAACTGAATTACTGTGTGCTTGGAAAGCTTGCCCCAGTCTGATTCTTGAAAAATCTTCTAAATAAACCAATTCTGAGAAGGACTTGCACTGAGCAACAAATCTTGAACTGATTCTTCAACAGGATTATGGAAAGAACTTGCCCCTGATAGGATCACCAACCAAGTTTCTCAACTGTTTGAAAATTCCTTGATAGGAAAGCCAGTTCGCAAACAAAATTGTTCATACAAACATAATAAATGCAAAGTTCATGCAACCTTTGAAATCAAAATTATTTTTGGAATGAAAAACATATGAGTCACTAGTCAGAACACGACGGTTCAAGACATTAAAAGTGAAAGGTAAAGCAAAAAGGTATGTTGCCAAAACAAATGATCTGCAAAGATCTTTGGGAGTCAGTTTACGCAGCCTTGCTGTAGTATGCTTTCAAAATAACCATGCTTCAGCTAGGTATTTTGAGGGTTATAACGTGGTCTGGTTCACGATTTAAGAAACAAAGAATAAAGGCTCGAAATTTATTTGTACCCGCCTAACCTTTGTGATGATCTTCAGTCATACGCTCAGTTAACTCAGACTATGCACTCAGGTTCCCTAGAGGTTGGAAATTGCACTGATGATGATGATGATGGTTCAGAAGTTAAGGGACTTTTGAGATAATAGTCACTACTTCCTTACAACATTTGGTTGTCATACAAGCTTGTTCTGACTTCTCTATGTATAAGGTAAGGTCATGAGCTTCCCATCTTTCTTAGTTTTTGCCTCGAAAGGGACTCGGCTCATTCTTTGAGTAAGGATTTATTGACGACCCTTCTTTATTTGTCACTTTGGGAACAACTTGTACAACATTTATTCATTTAATTTGGAAGAGTTGAAAGGTTATGAATGTTTGGCTTAATGATTACAGTGAACCATCATTGGCTTTTGACTTTGAAAGACATCTTCAACACCTGCTTGCTGTGTGCGAAGGAAAACTTATGAATGTAAACTTTTGTTGAAAGGTGTCTTGCGTGACACTCTTGTATTTGAATGCACAATCAAGTTAATTGAGAACTACCCTTCCCCAGGTTAAGACTGCGGGTTTTTTATTTGTAAAAAAACAAACTCCTACTTCAAGGCTCGAAGGGGTTGACAAGGGGTTAACTTCATTATTTCTCCAGTGTTTGGGAATTGAAACAATGCCTTACATCGTCAGCAAAGTTTTGATTTGAAAGCATACCAACAACAATTATGAGTATTTATGTTTTCATCATTCTCCCTCCAATCTTTGCATAATCAAAAGAAAATGGACAAGAGATAAAATATATATTTTTTATTTTTTTGAAAAGAAAACATAAAGATGTAAATAGCAAACACAAATGAATTGAATCAAAAGTTGCAATGCTCGTTTTATTAATTACGAAAGTACAAACATAATTTGAAAGCAAATAGCTAGTACAAATAAAGAAAATGCAAACAATAAGAAACATGGCCTAGTGACTAATCAAAAACAAAGATGAGTTGTCATGCCTGAAACACTGGCTTTTAGGAGGATAGCTGGTTGAGGTCGACTGAAGCTTTACTTGGCGTGCTCTGGAAGAGGATTGTTCTGGACATTAGGATTAGTGTCACGAAAGTTAAGGATTCCGACCTTAATCAAGTCATGCACTCTAGCCTTTAGTGCATAGCAATTTTCTAGATCGTGGCCTGCGGCACCTTTATGAAATGCACAGTAGAGATCAGATCTGAATCCGGGTGAAAGTGGATTTGGAAGAGGAGGCAAAGCCTTAGTAGTAATCAAACCTTTCTGAACCAGACTAGGATATAATTCGGTGTACGTCATTGGAATAGGATCAAAATGATTCCTATTACGGTACTGATTCTGTCCAATAGCTGGACGTTGAGGAGCTTGAGCTGGTCGTGGAGCAGTAGCCACAGGAGTAACAGCAGCAACAGCAGGATGATCAGCATACCGAGGTTGGGGACGATGCCTTCGTGTTTCAAACATGACAACATTAGTTTGATCTTCCCTCTTCTTCTCGAAGTTCCCATAGGATTTCTTTGCACTATTAGAAGATTCAGCAACCTTGGATACTTTACCCTTCTTGAGTCCTTCCTCGAGTCTTTGACCAATAGTAACCAAATCAGTGAAATTGGAGGAAACACTACAAATCGTCTTCTCCCAGTAGAATGGAGACAAGGTGTCCATAAACATTCCATTCAATTCCTTCTCGGCCAAAGGAGGTTCAACTTGGGAAGCCAACTCTCTCCATCGTTGAGCATATTCCTTGAAAGACTCTTTCTCATTCTGAGACATATTTTGAAGTTGACGGCGATCAGGAGTCATGTCGAGGTTATACTTGTATTGCTTCATGAAAGCATTAGTAAGATCCTGGAAGCAGTGAATACTATTATGTTCAAGATTCATATACCATTTGAGTGAAGCTCCACTCAGACTGTCTTAAAAACAATGTATAAGCAACTTCTGATTGTTGGTATAAGCAGCCATTTTGCGGCAGTACATGACCAAATGAGCTCTTGGACAAGTATCACCTTTGTACTTCACAAACTCGGGAGTTTTGAACTTAGCTGGCATAACAAGGTCAGAAACCAGGCTTATGTTTTCTGCATCAATGTTGATGAAATTTGTATCCTCTACGGCTTTAAGTCTCTTGTTTATGGTCTAAAACTATTCACGGACAACCTCGGGTTCAACAATGTCTCCACGGTCTTCACCCTGATCACTAGTAGCATTGTACTCGTAGAGAGGATTCTCAAATGGAGGTCGAGTAGTCTGGGCAAAACCATGAACCATAGGTCTAGGCTCGGCGAAAACTGGAGCTTGAAACACTGGTCTGGCAGTCTGACTGTCATACCCAAAATTTTGACCACTAAGATTTCCCATCATTGTGAAAATCATCATCACAATATGGAGGAACCATCATACTTCATCAGTCTCCCCAAAGATGGGTGAGCATTCACTACAATCAAAATTAGGGTTTCAAGCCCTCTCAGGGCCTTAGACAAAGGATCAATCAAGGAATGACATGATCTTTAACTTGTCTAACCTCTCAAACATCCACAATGGATCAAAAGGACTCCCACTTCAAGGATCAAGCACAAGGCTGCTCCCTTCTAGGTGGATCAAGTCTCAAGATCGACAGTGTCACCAAATTAGGGTTTTGGTCGACCAGGGCCTCCAGGTGGAAATTTTTCATCTGGGCACAAGCCAATGATCCAAAACCTAACCTAATATACTCCATGGAACCTCATGGACCGAATCATCAAGTCAATTTCGCCTCAGGGGATGCATTCATAAAAAATCAGGAATTAGGGTTTCTTGACCTAATTCACCCCTAAGTTGACTTTTAGGGCAAATCATGAGCCAAGACCTCAAGAGAGGGTTTGAGGGTCTCTAATGAACTATATTGATCCATTTGCAACAATGGATTAATCCAAGAAGCTTGAGCAACAAGTCTCAATTTCATCCGCACCACAATTAGGGTTTTAAGGAAAAAGTCAACTGTAACTTTGACTTTTGACCAGGACATGCTCCCAAGCCCTATGACATGCATCAATATACCCTATTACACCCATGGAACATGGCCATCAAGTTTGATTTAAGTCAAGGACATGATTTCCTGAAGAATTGCACAGTTTGGAATTCATCTGATAAAAAGTCAACTGTGCACAAAAGTCAACTTTGACTTTTTGAGATTTTTCACCAAAATGGATTTTTAACCCTAAAATGATGTTAATGTATGATTTGAATCATCATTCATCAAGAAAAATCAAGAAAAGTTGGGTAACTTGTAAAAGGGGTAACCATAAAAAACTTAGAAAAATTTCTAAGTTAAAAATAAAGTGGCTAGGGTACCAACTTTGGAGGGTCATAACTCCTAAACCACAAAGCCATTTTCTCCCATCCAAGGCTTGATTTGTAGATCTCATTGCCCTCTACAAAAACTTCAACTAGACCTAATTCCAACTCTTCATGGATTTTGAGTTATGGAGTGATCAAAATCAAGAAAAGTCACTTTGTTTCAACACTTAGTGAAAATTTCACAAAGTCAGATTTTACCCTACTTTTTGCCAAATGTAGGGGGATTTTTCACTTGGATTCAAAAGAGATCAAAACCAAATATGTTCAAACAGTTGTTGTATCATGTAAGGGCTTTCCAAAATGACCAAGAACATTACCAAATTCAATTTGAGTCATGAGATATGACATTGGAAAGTTGCCTTGCTGAAATCTGCCAAGGCAAGGCAGAATTTTCATTTTTGCTCGATTTGCCAAAATCAGCCAAATCCAAATGCTCCTATCCACTTGGACACCTCTGAGGATTGAATCTAAAGGGGACAACCACTGAGCCAAGCCTCCAAAGTCTTTGGAACAAGAAATAGCATGTTGAACCTAGAATGGCCAAAATAGGGACAAGACTCCAATTTTGGACTGGAGCATTCAATGGAAGCATCAAGGTGGCATGGACTGAGCCATTTGCAACTGAATTCAGTCAAGACTTATCCAAGACCAAGGGAACCACAACCCTGTGCCCTAACCTCTAGTCAATGGCTAGAGGAGACTTGGATTTCCATTGGCCAACATTGAACAAACACCTGCTGCAGTTGCCATTCACTGTGGATCCCAAAATAAACTTGCTCTACTATAAATAGAGCTCAATTGTGATCAGTTTGAGTACACCAAAGCCATCAAACAGATGCTTTCCTCAAAACCTCTTTCTCTTGGCAAAAATGCCTTCTTTAGCAAGGCAACTTTGAGTTTTTGAGCTTAAGAGCTTTTTCATCATAATCAATCACACACACACCTCATATATATCATATGTAAGCTGTGCAAACTATCACAAGTGACCTGTAATCACAAAATCACAAAGTCACCTCTCAAAACCTCAAAATAGGCTTTGTTTGCATTTTTCAAGCCATGTCTTGATTCAGTCACTTTCCAAACCAGATAAAACCTCAAACACACTCCAAATATCATCCTTGAACTGTCCCAAATGGTTCCCCTCATCTGGAACACCATTTGAGAGAGTTGCTATTTTGGTCACTTTTAACCCCTTTTGCAAGAAAGGGACTGTTTGTGTTTTTGCAGGTACCAGTCAGTTCCAATCATCCTAAAAGCTTCTAAGGGATCATTTGAGTGTGTCTAAAGCATCAAATCATTTCTGGAACAAGAGGTTTGATAGATTGCACAAAAGCTCCAAAATCTCAAAAAAAAAGGCAAGCCTCACAACTTGGAATCTTTCAAACATGCAATGCTTTGAAGTCCATTGATCATAAACATCTCATACATGTTGTATATGTTGTGTTTGAGCTAATTCACCATGTAATCCATGCTTGTACCAAGTTGTAGCATAGAAAATGCATTTATAGGTCATTTTCAAAACCACTATCGGGTTTTGAGGAGGGAGTGTGATCTGAAAAAACTACCACAACCATTGCATTCCTTATGAAATTCTGGTCCAGATGCATATAAATTTTGTCTCAAACCACTAAGAATTGAGAAAGTTATGACCTTCACGTTTCTGAGCCAAAACTTGCCTTGGGCCAGGCCTAAAACCAAGTCATGCCTTGTATATTTGTTGTTTTGTTTCAAACAATGGATGTATCACCACCCCAGTGGTAAGGCGCGCGCCTTGTAACCTGGAGGTCTTGGGTTCAAACCCCACCCATGCCATTTTGTGTTTTTTCACATTTTGCCATTTTTTCCAATATTTTCATGGTTTATTAATTAATTGGAAAATTAATAACTCTTTCAATTTTAATTATTTTTTATTGGTTCTTTTTGTAAAAAATCACAAAAATGTTGAAATATTTTATTCCACAAAAAAATTGAATTTATATTATTTATTTAATATAATTAGTATTTTTGTGAATAAATTCACTTTTATTTGTTTTTAAACATTTTAAAATGAATATTCATCTTGAAAAATCAAGACCAAATGAGTTTTAATATCTCTTGTGATTTATACCTCATTTTTCAAACCTTAAACAAAAATCACAAGTGGTTTATTCAAACCTATTTGGCATTTTTCATTGATTTTCTTTAAATATTTACTTTTAAAGAATAAAATTAGGGTTTCTTTGATTTTCACTCAAACAAATCATTGTCAAACACTCATGGGCCTCTAATAGAGTGTAAGACCCAATCCTTTTTTTGACCAAATCATTTTTGGGCCTCAGTGTATTGTGTAAGTCCCGATACCGTCAAAAACAAACGGCGCGATCGTCGCCTTTTGAAAAATAACCTTGGGCCTCTCCTCGAGCTATAAGACCCATTCAAAACTTTTGGGCCTCTAATAGAGTGTAAGACCCAACCCCCTTTTAACCAAAATCACTTTGGGCCTCAGATATTGTATAAGCCCCTCTGCGTTAAAAGAAAACCTCGGCGCGATCGCCATTTCAAACGAAAAAATCATCTGGGCCTACCCTCGTGTTATAAGCCCCACTCTTTTTCTTTAAAATTTTTGGGCCTCTTGAGAGAATGTAAGACCCATCCCTGTGTACAGAAAACAATTTTTGGACCACAGTCACTTGTATAAGTCCCTCTGTACAAATTCAAACAGTGCGCTCACTGATAAAACCCTGGGCCTCTCCTTGAGCTGTAAGCCCCAAATCTTTCTTTTTCAAAACACTTTCTCCTTTGATTTTGAATATACTGTTGTTTTCAATCTTTCTTTGTTGAACAACTAACCAAACAACATGGAAGCTCTACAACCGAGTAAGTGTTTATCCGCTTTCATTTACCGCTTTCATATACATATAACTGTATTGTGGGGCTGTTTCGCTGTAAGTCTTCTTTCATAAACTCATATTAACTGTGTAATAATAGTATAGATATTTCGAGTTTCCCCGGCAACTATGTCTAGAACTAGGTGACGCCGTTTCGTTTATTCGTAGAAATAGACAACTAGATCCCCAATAGGATTACCAGATACAGTCTTCTCTTCGGCTGTCCTCATTAGGAATTGTCAAGAAACTCTATTCCCAGAGATGAATGTATTCTCCGTGAATGGCATCTTTGAGTTTCTTCCAAATTCTCAAACTTTCCTAACTTGATCTATTCCTTGTGAATAGCTTGCCTTGAATTTCTCAGGGTTTGGGGACCCACTGGCTTCTTAAAAGCATCGACCTCCTCTTAGGCATCGTACAAGGACCCACAGGCTTCCTAAAAGCAACCGCCTCCTCTTGGGCTTAGTACAAGGACCCGTCGGCTTCTTAGAAGTATTCACAGCCTCCTTTTAGGCTTTATATAATGATCTCTTCCTCCGGGAATGATAACCTCCTCTTGGGCTTCATACAAGGACCGATCGACTTCTTAAAAGTTTCCAGCCTCCTCTTGGGCTTCATACAAATTGTCCCGACGACCTCCTAGAGGTATAGGAACAGAAATTATTCATCTGCATAAAACATTCCTTTCATAGAGTCTACTACTGTTTCTCAAAGCGCAATACAAAAGATGACACTCTAGACTTAGACAGTCTAATCTCCTTGAGTCTCAAAGACATTCTCAAGTGACCCCTTCGTTAAATAGGAAGAAAACCCGTAGACTCGGACAGTCTCAATACCCTTCGGATTTCCCACTTCCTTAAAGAACAGGAATAACCTGGATCCTCGAATCAAATCCTTGAGTACAACATTACTCATATAAGAACTGATTTTCTCTTTAAAAATCAATATACTGGACCTGTTACTTACCTGAACAGTCGCCATAGCCTCCTCTTAGGCTTTGTATAAAGATTCTTCTCCCGTGAAGTTAGCCTCTCTCTTGGGCTTTATACAATGATTCTCTCCAGCGGAGTTAACAATTTTAGCCTCTCTCTCGGGCTTTGTACGAGACACATAAGAGACTCCCTCGTTGAGTCGATCACCCTTTCGCCTCCATCTCGGGCTTTATACGAGATACAAAAAGGTTCTTATTAAGCCAAACAAATTATAGCCTCCATCTCGGGCTTTATACGAGATACCAAAAGATTCCCTCGTTGTGTCAAAACCTTTTAGCCTCTCTCTCGGGCTTTGTACGAGACACGTAATAGCCTTCTCTTAGGCTTTGTATAAGAAAACCACTGGTTGATCCCATTATCCTTTTAGCATCAAAGCTGTGCCTCGTTCACAGTACACAAACATCAACAACTCCTTCCCCTCCATCTAACTGTTGAAGCGGCAAGCCTCTGGATCATCTACATCCATGCCAATGTCCCTCTTTTAGTATAAGAAATTCCTAAGGAAAGATGGCATTACTCTACACTGAGTTAAAGTCTTCTCCTTCAGGTTGAAATCCCCTATAAAGGAAATTATGGCATTGTCGGATTCATAAATCCCGGTTAAAGTAATTCTCCTTTATAAACAGTCGTAACAGACAAACCCCTCTTTAGAGATGACAAGTTCTCTCTAAGGTAAACACTTTTAGCTTCACATCTTGGGCTTCAAACAAGATACAAATAAACCCTTTAGCTTCACATCTTGGGCTTTGAACAAGATACAAACCAGCTTTTGCTTCACATCTTGGGCTTTGAACAAGACACCAAAACAACCATTTCCTCCCATAGAATAGGAGGAACTACGAACGCTCTGATTTCCCTGTTTCGGTAAACGGGAATACGTAGGCATAAGATTGAAAGAAAAATCTTAGCGAGCACACTAAAGAAAAACCCAAAATCCCATACTTTCGTATATATCTATCCTAACATCTCAACTAATAGCCTAAAGCACCCCTCGTCAACAAAATAACATAGGACAAAACCCGAATTTTTGTAGCATCTGTAAACCAACAGTTTCGACTGTTTAATCTCAGAATACAAGCAGGGTTAATTGGAGACATCTATTTCCCTTCCTTCATCAGCTTTAATAGGATGAAAAATGAATCGAACTGTAGTACTAGAGCGATCGTGCTTCGCAATCACATCCAAAAATCACTCGCTACAGAAAAATGGCAACTCTGCTGGGGAATGCGCAGGTCTCTTTAGGGATCTTGTTCTTTTTTGCGGAAACCTTGACGTCACTAGGATCTTAGGTCAAAATGCCGTTAATGAAACCACAGATTGGTGACTCCACCGGGAAACCATTTTCTGTCAGGAACTTAAGATTCTTAGCTTTTAAAAGTCTAGGATGATTAGGACAAATATATTTACTGCTTTTCCTAATTGCTATACGTGTTTATTTTTCTGCTAATGGGAATGCGTGTGATGCCGCATGTGGAAAGATCGAGTATACACTTAAGATAAGTGATGGCGACGAGGTCGACCATCAACCTCAGTGGAGGCTGACCAATGCAACCCATTCTCTCACCTAGATAATGGGCCGATTGTGATGTCTGAGAAGCTGAGGAGCCAAACCCTTTTGTAGTGCGGAAACTATCGGGAATAGTTGTTACGCTATACTACCCTCATTTGAGGCTGGTGATCTATTCTCGGTGAATGGCACTTACTCTAAGATTGCTCTACAACTCGCTGGCGATCCGCTTATTGTTTTGCTTTCCCGGGAGGAGCTGATGATAATGAGTACAGGTACCAAAATCACCCTAGTATAAACCTTTGGGGATGGGTAGAGCCTTGACTTCATGACAACGACCCTTTGACCCCATGTTTTTCCTATGTTTTTGTGTGCTGCATTCATGCATTCATTTAAAAAAACATTAAAACATTAAGAAAATTCTTCTCTTCTAGTCTCTCTGTTTTTCAAATTAAACTAAGACTGTGATTGCAAATATCAGAGAAAAGGATTGCACTAATGGATTTCGGTAGAAGGAGAACTCATAGTTATACCTTCAAGGTTCCAAGGCTTGAGGATTTGAGAAGGTTAGCGAGGATAATCACAAACCCAGAGGCTTTCATAGCCAAGCACGGAGGTTTGCTACCACTGTTAAGAGTCCATGTGATTGAGGGAATCATGGATGTGCTCATTCAGTTTTATGATCCAGTTTATCACTGTTTCACATTCCCGGATTACCAGCTCGTACCAACGCTGGAGGAGTATTCTCATCTGATTGATCTACACATTACTGATCGAGCTCCATTTTCTGGACTGGAAGAAATTCCAAAGAATCAGACCATTGCAAGAGCAATTCATTTGGACAAGTCTGAGGTCAGGACTCACCTAACTACCAAGGGTGGCATCCAAGGTTTGCCAACCCAGTTCTTGACAAAGAAAGCCCTGTATTTTGCCAGTATAGGAAACGTGACTGCTTTTGAAAGCGTCTTTGTCTTGCTCGCCTACGGGTTATTTTTGTTTCCTAACATTAATAATTTCGTCGATATCAACTCCATTAAGGTTTTTCTCATTGGAAACCCTGTGCCGACTTTACTCGCAGATGCGTATCATTCTGTACACTTGGGAAATTTATACAGCGGAGGGGAGATCACATGCTGTGTACCTCTGCTTTACAAATGGTTTATCTCTCACTTGCCCAAGTCTGCTACTTTTTGGGATTGTAAGAGTGCCTTACGTTGGTCGCAGAAGATCATGTCTCTTACCAACTCTGATATAGATTGGTGTAATAGGATCTATGATGGAATCAGGATCATTGACTATTGTGGAAACTTCCCCAACGTACCCCTTATAGGAACTAAGGGAGGAATCAACTACCATTCGGTATTGGTTCGTCATCAATTTGGATACCCGATGAGACACGTCCCACGGGGTGTTCATCTGGAAGGTCTTTTCTTCAAGGAAGGAGAAAATGATAGAGCACTAAAGATGGAAATAGTGCATGCTTGGAAGCATGTTCATAAGAAAGGACGAGAGTCTCTGGGAAAACCAGATTGTGTCTCGGTGGAGCCTTACCTCTATTGGGTACAAACTAGAGCTCTCAAGCTAAAGATGCCTTATCCTTGTTACGGAATTCTTCCGCCGAGGGAATCTGTCATGTACTTTATGACAGAAACTGAAAAGCTTCAGGTTACTCTCAACAAAGTTCAAAAGGAGAGAAGGTCTTGGAAGAACAAGTACCCCACCCTCGACGTAAAGTGCATCAAAATACAGCAATTACTGAAAGATAAGGATGCTCTGATTGAAATTTTGGAGCAACATGCTGTGGATAATCAGGATAACCAAAGGAATTTGCTCACTCCTTTCACCTGGCAAAGGAATGACAACCCGACAATGGCCCAAGAGCCCCGGTCAAAGAAAAGGAAGATACCAGAATCAGCACTCGATTTCTCTTCAGAGATGACTCAGGACCCATTAGTTTAGGTTTTTGTTTCTGCACCTTGTAATCTACTGTATTTCCATTTCTGTAATCCTTTGAATTCAATAAAAAGGGGTCTCCCCACCGTTTGATATTTGCAATCTAATTGTCGAAGTTTATTTTGATTAAACCTTAAATAATTAATATAATCATTGCATTCATCATTCTCACATCGCGTATTCTTCTTACCTACGAATCTCATGTTTGTGTCTCGGTTCTAGAGTCAAATTGTCTCATTCGTACAATACTCGGGCCAATCGTCAGAAAAAGATGGATGATCTTGAGGAAGAAAACAGAGAGTTGAAAAAAGAGATCGACGCTCTGAGAGAGGATATGAGAAAGCTTCATAACGACATGCAAGCCATGGCAGAAGCTCAGCTACAAAGAACTGTGATCTCAGAGATCACCTCAACGCCCATAGTGGAGAAGTATGATCCTAGGTATCAAATACCGAAAGATCGTCCTTGGGGCATGCCTGTTAACTATATTCCGGAATGATATGTTCCGCCGATCACTGAAGATCAGGGAATCACAACAGAAGCCACTAGGCCTGAAGGTTACAAACTTCGGGAAAGCGAAAATGCCAGAGGCATACTGAAGACTCCTGAAGGGTACAAACTTCGGGAGACGCTAAGACTCACTACCGTAGTCACGGTACCACCCCCTATGGTGTACACTGTCCCGGAAGGACAGATTCCACAGATACCTTCTGGTAAGAAGGAAACTATGTTTGACATAATGGAGGAATTCCAGAAGCAGTTCTTGGAAATGCAGAAGGAACTACAAGCCATTCGCGGTCAGGATCTATTTGGAAAGGACGCCGCAGATCCCTACTTGGTCCCAAATGTGAAAGTCCCGCACAAATTTCAAGTGCCCGACTTTGAAAAGTACAAGGGTAACTCTTGCCCTCAAAGCCATCTGGTGATGTACGCCCGACGGATGTCAGCTCAGATGGAAAATCAGGACCTACTGATTCACTACTTTCAGGATAGTTTAACCGGTGCCGTACTCAAATGGTACATGGGTTTAAATCGTGCCACGATCAGCACATTCAGAGATCTTGGCACTGCCTTCGTCCGACAATACAAATACAATTTGGACATGGCACCCAACAGAGATAAACTCATATCGATGTCTCAAAAAGACAAGGAAACCTTTAAGGAGTATGCTCAAAGGTGGCGTGAGATTGCCGCTCATATTTGTCCACCTCTTGAGGAAAAAGAGATGACAAAGATCTTCTTAAAGACCTTAAGCTCATTTTATTATCACCGAATGGTAGCCAGTGCACCCAGTGACTTCACCGAGATGGTGGGCATGGGAGTTCGTCTTGAGGAAGCCGTCCGAGAAGGACGTTTGGTTAAAGACATTGGATCGACGAGCGGTACTAAAAAATACGGTAGTGCTCTCCCTAAGAAAAAAGAGCAAGATATTGGGAATATCTCTCTCGGAAAGCAAAGGCGACGTTATCAACGTGTAGCAGCTGTGACTTCTGCTATCAACCCTGTGTTTGTTCCTACGTATCAACCTCAGGTTGCGCAGAGCCAACCTGATCAGCAAAGGACACAACAGCCTCTTCAGCAGGCTCGTCCTCCATACAACAACAACCGTACAACACGGCCACCAGGATTTGATCCTATACCCGTGTCATACGCAGAGCTGTTTCCATTACTACTGGCTAAGGGGCACATTCAGACTAAATCTCCTCTTACAGTACCAGAAAATCCTCCTTTTTGGTTTAAGGTGGATCAAACTTGCCCTTATCATCAAGGAAGTCCAGGGCATAACGTAGAGACTTGTCTCAATTTCAAGTCCGACATGCAAAAACTTGTTAGGAGCGGGGTCTTATCCTTCAAGGATACGAATCCTAATGTTCTCACGAATTCGCTGCCTCAACACGAGAATGCTGCAGTCAATTTGATAGAAGGAGAGACTAACGATGTCTATCAAATTCACGATGTACTCTTGTTGAAAACCAATCTGGTCAAGATGCATTGTAGACAGAGTGGACATGGCCATGTGCCACCTCATAACTATCATCAGTGTGATATCTGCTCTAAAAACAATCAAGGATGTTCTGTGGTACAAGCAGCTCTACAGGAACAAATGGATCTTGGATGGATCCAAGAGCACCGAGTTCGTGGAGTTAACATGGTCTACACGAATTCTAACGTCATTCAGAACCACGATATCCGTGCAATGAATGTCAATCTGGTGGCAATGCACTTAAGGCAAAGCCAGTATCATAATCTACCGCGGCACAATTACAGTTCCTGTCTGATTTGCTCGGTAAACAAACAGGGATGCTCTTTCATACAGGAGGCCCTCCAACGTCAGATGGATCTTGGATGGATCCAAGACTACCATGATAGGAATTCCTATCAAATCAACATGGTTCAGATCTTCGATATTCGCGTGATGAATACCAACCTGGTAGAGTTACATGCTGAGCAGGTCCGACTCGGATTCTTAACATCACATGACTATCAAAGTTGTAGGGCGGGTTGCAAAAACAATCGAGGTTGTACCCTTGTCCAGGAGGCACTTCAGCACTTGTTAAATCACTGGTGGATGCCAATTTATATGGATGAAGATACTCAGCAGATTAGTATCAATAACAAAAACCCTACTCGGCGTCAGAGTCAGGATGTCCGATCTGTGGAAGCTAACCTAGTGAGGTTACATTGTATTCAAAGTGGGCGTGGCCATGTGCCACCACACAACTATGAACGTTGCGGCGTCTGTTCGGAAAGTAACCAAGGGTGTTACTTTGTGAGAGCAGCTCTTCAGGGTCGGTAGATCGTGGAGAGATTTGCCCATATCTGGGTTCTGGACCCATCAACTGGACGCCGAACTACCTTGTCGAGCAAGTTCAGGATGTTGTCACGATCTCTGGTCATCACAGGACCAGGGATGTTTTTGCCATTATCCCTCTACTTAACGAATCTAAAGTTCCCAACCGGGAACGGATCGAGATTACTTATGATGGTCAGAAAAATCAGAAGGTTCCCATAGTCATCTATCTGCCGGGACCAACACCGTATGAATCAGCTAAGGCAATCCCTTACAAATACAGTACAACGACAGTTGAAAATGGAAAGGAAATTCCATTACCCTCTGTCGTGAATATTGCAGACATCAGTCGTGTAACACGGAGCGATAGAATCTTCAATCGAGGAGTTGGAGAACCTAACAAGGAAACGGAACTTCAGACGGAAACTCCTGATCCACCAGTCAGTCAATCCCGTAATCCCGACCCTTCGAAAAATAATGATGAGATGCTGAAGCTCATCCAAAGGAGTGAATACAACATTGTCGATCAACTGTTACAAACTCCTTCAAAGATCTCGGTATTATCACTGTTACTCAGTTCAGAAGCGCACAGGGAGGCTCTACAGAAAGTCTTGGAGCAAGCCTTTGTGGAACAGGATGTAACAATTAGACAATTTGATAGCATTGTCTCTAACATCACTTCCTGCAATAATTCGGGATTTAGTGATGAGGAATTACCCGAAAAGGGTCGTCGTCATAACATGGCGCTCAACATTACAGTTAACTGCCAGGACGATGCTTTAGCCAGCGTACTGGTAGACACAGGGTCAGCCCTGAATGTTATGCCGAAGTCCACTTTGATGCAATTATCATTCAAAGGCCTTCCGATGAGAATCAGCGAGGTCGTCGTTAAAGCGTTCGACGGATCCAAAAAAACAGTTATCGGCGAAGTTGATCTTCCCACAACTATCGGTCCTCACACTTTCCAAGTCACTTTCCAGGTCATGGAAATCCGGGCAACATACAGTTGTTTATTAGGAAGACCTTGGATACATCAGGCTGGAGCGGTCACTTCGACCCTCCATCAAAAGCTAAAGTTCGTTCAGAACGATCAACTTGTCACAGTTTGTGGGGAACAAGCCTTGCTTGTAAGCAACTTGTCATCGTCTACTTATGTAGAACCCGAGGAGGTTATTGGAACTCAGTTCCAAGCACTGTCGGTAAGCAAGAACAATCAGTTCAAAGGAGGAACCTCGATTTCCTCATACAAAGATGCTATCGAAGCAGTCAAGAGTACCGATACAACAGGATGGGGACAACTTGTCATTCCTATTGACAATAAAACAAAGAAGGGTCTTGGTTTTTCTGCAACCTGTACCCAGACAACTACTAACGATGAAAGTTTTCATCCCCTTCAAAACTTCTTCCACAGTGGAGGTTTTCTTCACCCAGTGTCTCAAGCAGTACATGCTATCAATGAGGAAGATCCCTCCGACACAGATAAAGAATGGAAGTCCTATCTGAATGAGGACGGTTATATGTCTCAGGAAGAGGTGCCTATACCATTTTGCTATCCCGCACAGAGTCCGAGATTTATAGCAAGGTCAGACGTCGAAATGATATATGGAGATTGTGATCCGGAAGGATGCCGTGCTCCGCCAAATTCATTAGAGGAAGACACTCTGATGAAAGAAAACTTTGACCACAGTTACTATGGCCCAATGGATGGTTTGCCAATGTGCCAGCCTTACCCAGGAAACTTGGGGCAAGAGAGTCAGCCGAACAATGAAAATCAGCTGACCGTTTTTGAATAGAATACCTATGTCCCCACCATGTCATGGGATCAACACTCAGGTCATTCAGAAACTACTCAACACGACGATGAATTTGCAACGTTTGCAGGACTTGAATTCATCAACTATGCTTTTCTTGAGGTCAACTTCATCGAGAGAGATGACTCCTCCAGTTCCAGAGAAGGGTGGGACACCTTGGGACAACCGAGTGGAAAATACGACTATATGGTCAAGTACACTGCTCCCGAAAGCTCTCGTATCAGGCTCGAAGATATCCAGCCTACTGGATGGGGAGATACAGCTGAGAGCACAAATACTATGCAAAATGCAACTGAGGAATTCTCCTACGACAATTCAGCTTGGGAGACAGATTCCAATGATCCTGCTCCACCAGAAATCAGCGTTATTTCTGAGGACAAATCAAGGAAGGTGCCAGACTTTGTGATTCACTGAGGAGTTCGCCGCCAATGGGTTGCTGTCGAGGTTCCGAAGATCGTTCATCAGTCAAAGTAATTGCCATCTTTAACCTTTCACCCTGCCCAGGTGAAACAGATGTTTTGATAGGGCTCGCTTTCTGTAAATTTTCCCTCTTCGCTTCGCCCAAAGCGACAGAGTTGTGTTTTATAGGGCTGTAGTTTCAAGGACCGACTTGTTTATTAATAAAATAATGTCGTTCTATAATTTCCGCATTAATTGCTGTTTTCTCTTTTCGCTTTTCAGAAAATGGTAATCCTAAAAAACAATTCAATAACAAAAAACAAGCAGTAAAATAAAACACTGCACACACTTGTATTTTCTCTATCTCTTCTAAACACGAATCATGTCATGCAGATTGCTTGTTTTAAACTCCGTTGAAACATACAATCCGATGCCTTCTCCCAACTTTGAGTTCCCGGTATTCGAGGCTGAAGAAGAAAATGACGACAAAATTCCAGAAGAGATCTCTCGACTACTCAGACAAGAGGAAAGGTCCATTGAACCTCACAAAGAGCTGTTGGAAACGGTAAACTTGGGTTCAGAAAAAGAGAGAAAAGAAATCAGGATTGGGGCACTGCTCAGTCCAACTGCCAAAGAGAGTTTGATAAAGCTTCTCAAAGAATTTCCCGATGTATTCGCTTGGTCCTATCAGGATATGCCAAGGTTGGATACCAGCATCCTGGAACATCACTTACTGTTGAGATCGGAATGTCTGCCAGTAAAGCAAAGGTTGAGACGCACTCACCCGGACATGGCCATCAAAATCAAAGAGGAAGTGCAGAAACAGATTGACGCGGGTTTCCTCGCCACATCTGAATGTCCTCAATGGTTAGCCAACATCGTACTCGTTCCGAAAAAGGACGGAAAGGTCAGAATGTGTGTTGATTACAGGGATCTGAACAAGGCTAGTCCAAAGGATGACTTTCCTTTACCACACATTGACATGCTGGTAGACAGCACATCAAAGTTCAAAATTTTCTCCTTCATGGATGGATTCTCGGGCTATAACCAGATCAAAATGGCGCCGAAAGTCATGGAGAAAACTTCATTCATTACCCCATGGGGTACCTTTTGTTACAAGGTAATGTCGTTCGGTTTGAAGAATGCCGGGGCAACCTATCAAAGGGCCATGACTACTCTTTTTCATGACATGATACACAAAGAAATCAAAGTGTATGTCGATGATATGATTGCAAAATCTAAAACAGAGAGTGAGCACGTTGAACATCTGTCAAAATTGTTCGAACGTCCAAGAAAATTCAAGCTCCGCTTGAATCCCAACAAGTGCATCTTCGGTGTCCGTTCAGGGAAACTACTAGGGTTCATCGTCAGCCAGAAAGGAATTGAGGTTGATCCTGACAAGGTCAAGGCCATTCAAGAAATGCCTTCTCCGAAAACTGAAAAACAAGTAAGAGGATTCCTGGGACGTTTGAACTACATCTCCAGGTTCATATTCCTTATGACCGCCACGTGTGCACCGATTTTCAAATTACTCAAAAAGAACCAGGATTGCGTTTGGACAGAAGATTGTCAAACCGCCTTCAACAGTATCAAGGAATATCTGTTGAATCCTCTGATTCTATCACCTCTAGTGGAAGGGAGACCACTGATCATCTACCTCACAGTCTTGAAAGACTCAATGGGGTGTGTACTTGGCCAACAAGACGAAACCAAACAGAAAGAGTCTGCCATCTACTATTTGAGCAAGAAATTCACCGACTGCGAAACTCGGTACACGATGCTTGAGAAAACTTACTGTGCTTTGGCTTGGGCAGCCAAACGTCTTCGCCGATACATGATTTGTTATACTACTTGGTTAATCTCAGAAATGGATCCAATCAAGTACGTCTTCGAAAAACCTACTCTCACGGGAAGAATCTCCCGTTGGCAGATGTTGTTATCAGAATATGACATAGAGTACCACGCTCAGAAAGCCGTTAAAGGAAGTATTTTAGCCGATCATTTGGCTCATCAATCGATTGACGATCAGGAATCAATCGGGTTTGACTTCCCAGACGAAGATGTCATGTATCTAAAAATGAAAGATTGCGATGAACCGTTACCCAGTGAAGGGCCAGAACCAGGTTCCCAATGGGGACTAATCTTTGACGGAGCAGTTAATCATTATGGAAACGGAATTGGGGCAATAATTGTTACCCCTCAGGGTACCCACATTCCTTTCACCGCCAGACTTATGTTCAAATGTACGAACAACGAGGCCAAATACGAAGCTTGTATTATGGGTCTCGAGGAAGCAATTGATTTAAGGATAAAAAACTTGGACGTATATGGCGACTCAGCCCTGGTTATCAATCAGATAAAAGGAGATTGGAACACATACCAATCAGGACTGATTCCTTACAAAGACTATGCAAGAAGGTTGTTACCCTTCTTTAACAGAGTCGAGTTTCATCACATCCCTCGTGAGGAGAATCACATGGCTGATGCATTAGCCACTCTCTCTTCAATGATTAGTGTAGGTCAATGGAACGACCTACCTAAGATCGACATAATGCGCCTTGAATGGCCCACTTACATCTTCACGATTGAAGCAGTCATAGACGACAAACCTTGGTATCACGATATCAAATGCTTCCTTCAGAAACAAGAGTACCCATCTGGGGCACTCAGAAAAGATAGAAAAACCCTCAGAAGATTGGCTAGAAACTTCTTCCTGAGCGGGGACACTCTCTATAAGAGAAATTTTGACATGGTCTTGCTCCGATGCGTAGACGGACCAGAAGCAGACATGCTTATGAAAGAAATTCACGAAGGGTCCTTTGGCACTCATGCCAACGGACACACAATGGCGAGAAAAATTTTAAGAGCAGGGTACTATTGGTTGACAATGGAATCTGACTGCTACAAGTACATGAGGAGGTGTCACAAGTGTCAGATATACTCCGACAAAATTCATGTACCGCCATCACATCTCAAAGTTCTCTCTTCCCCATGGCCTTTTTCGATTTGGGGAATCGACATGATTGGCATGATTGAGCCCAAGGCTTCAAACGGACATCGGTTCATCCTAGTAGCCATTGACTATTTCACCAAGTGGGTCGAAGCAGCGTCATTTGCCAATGTAACCCGACAAGTGGTGGTCCGATTTATCAAAAGCAATATCATCTGCCGTTATGGTGTTTCGAGCCAGATCATTACTGATAATGGATCTAACTTGAACAATAAGATGATGAAGGAGTTGTGTGCAGAGTTCAAGATCGAACACCATAACTCATCTCCCTACCGACCCAAGATGAACGGAGTGGTAGAAGCGGCCAATAAGAACATCAAGAAGATCGTTCAAAAGATGGTTGTAACCTATAAAGATTGGCACGAGATGCTACCCTTTGCTCTTCACAGTTATCGCACATCTGTCTGCACTTCAACAGGGGCAACCCCTTTCTCTCTAGTATATGGCATGGAAGCAGTGCTCCCCATAGAAGTAGAGATCCCGTCAATCCGAGTATTGATGGAAGCTAAGCTCACCGAAGCTGAATGGTGTCAAAGCCGACACGACGAACTGAATCTGATTGAGGAGAAGCGAATCACGGCACTATGCCATGGTCAGTTGTATCAACAGAGAATGAAGAGGGCGTTTGACAAAAAGGTCCGACCTCGTGTCTTCAGAAAAGGAGACCTCGTGCTCAAGAAGATCCAGTCATTTCTCACTGATTCGCGAAAGGGCGGTCCAGTCAAAAGTTAGAGACATAAAAAGAAAAAAATCATCCTGGTGGATTGGAAACGTCACAGTACAATCCAGGAAAAAATTAGGGATAATGGCAAGTAACTATGTTCAACAGAGGCAAGTCCCTCAGCAGCAGCAGTTACATCATCCGCCAGAAAACTCCAGTCAAGGTCATCTTCGACAGAAGCTCAGGATTTCCCGAATTCAAAGTTGGTAGAAGGATAGTGGTCGTTATGTTTCAACGTAGCCCTTTTCCCAGTAAATTACCATTTTCTAACTTTGTAAATACTCTTTGGAATCACGCGTTTGGCTGATCTCCATCTTATCAATAAAATTTGAGCCCTTGTGCTTTTATTTGTAATTCTTATTTGTTTTAGCTTTACAGAATGACGTTGTTAGCGATTCTTGAAATAAAACAAAAATGAATTTACTTGTTAAAACTTTTTCTGCTTTTAAATTAAAGACGACAATTTCTTTTGACTGTTGAACATCAGAAGAACATCGGTCGCTTCTCCCGAAGTAATCAAACCTCAAAGTGCAGAATCAAAGTACTCCTTCTAACCCAGTACGCCTGAATGAAGGAATCAACTATGTCAGAGACCTTGTTTCGTCTGACACGCCTCGACCGAGTTCTCATCTCCTAAGCCCAACCAACTTGCTCCCAACAGGGACTATCTCTCCTAAGCAAGGTGGAATTGCTATTCTGAACCAACGGTACTTCTTCGCCCCGCGATGGCCGAGTATCCAGTCATGTTCATCTTTTAGTTTGTATGTCGCGTCAGTTTTGTCAGCATAAACATACATGCATCATTGCATTATTGATTTACATTCACATTTCATATTGCATCGCTATCACTCTGGTCGGCCTTGTCCCCTAGTGATAAAAGTCCTCTCAATTGAGTTGTCAACCCTTTCCTCGTCAGGAAGTGTTACGTCTGAACATTCTCTCTCCTCCAGTTTTATTTCTGGATTGAAGTGGGGTCCTCGACCACTTTGATAACTTGAACCTTTGAAAGACCAGAGATCCCTCAGTTAACATCACTCTTCGCCATTGAAGATGATATCCTAGTTTTCCCGGATTAAAGAAAATCCCGAGAGAAAGCCTCCTAAATCGGAGATCCGGCAGTACGACAATTTTTCTCCAAAAAACCCACTGATGAAAAGGTCATTGGCACCTCAAAATTGGATCACATCATATGGCATTTCTCCGAGAAGATCTCCGAGAAAAGTATGATGTAAAGACCCCAAGCGAATGTAGTTTCTCAAGGGACTCACATTCCCCGAGTAGAGTCAACAAATGGCATCTCCAACAGAGAAGTTTGTACACCTCTACAACTCAGACGACTGGGTTCCCCAGCAAGTCTGACATCAAAACTTTTTCCACTCAAATGGCATCTCCCCAGGAAACTTCGGCGAGAAGTTTGAAGGAAAGCCGCTACGAATAGCGTCCCTTGTCAGTAAAGTTTATTGACGAAAGAAACTAAGACCAGTTCCTGTGTAGGAAACCAGGATCGAGGGGAAGTTTACATAAGAAACTAAGACCAGTTCCTTGGTAGGAAACCAGGATCGAGGGGAAGTTTATTTTAGAAACTGAGACCAGTTTCTTGGCTGAAGACCAGGATCGAGGGGAAGTTTACCTTTTCTAAGCATCATTACTTAGCTAAAGAAGATGAATGTGTAAGCTACCATTCATAACCACCATCAAAATTTCGGGTATTCTGATATTTAATCCTCTTGCACCCCGAATGCCCGAATACCTTCGTCATTCACACCTTCGTGTCCAAGAAGATTAAATAGGGGCATCTGTCATACCCCAAATTTTGACCACTAAGATTTCCCATCATTGTGAAAATCATCATCACAATATGGAGGAACCATCATACTTCATCAGTCTCCCCAAAGATGGGTGAGCATTCACTACAATCAAAATTAGGGTTTCAAGCCCTCTCAGAGCCTTAGACAAAGGATCAATCAAGGAATGACATGATCTTCAACTTGTCTAACCTCTCAAAACATCCACAATGGATCAAAAGGACTCCCACTTCAAGGATCAAGCACAAGGCTGCTCCCTTCTAGGTGGATCAAGTCTCAAGATTGACAGTGTCACCAAATTAGGGTTTTGGTCGACCAGGGCCTCCAGATGGAAAATTTTCATCTGGGCACAAGCCAATGATCCAAAACCTAACATAACATACTCCATGGAACCTCATGGACCGAATCATCAAGTCAATTTTGCCTCAGGGGATGCATTCATCAAAAATCAGGAATTAGGGTTTCTTGACCTAATTCACCCCTAAGTTGACTTTTAGGGCAAATCATGAGCCAAGACCTCAAGAGAGGGTTTGAGGGTCTCTAATGAACTATATTGATCCATTTGCAACAATGGATTAATCCAAGAAGCTTGAGCAACAAGTCTCAATTTCATCTGCACCACAATTAGGGTTTTAAGGAAAAAGTCAACTGTAACTTGGAATTTTGACCAGGACATGCTCCAAAGCCCTATGACATGCATCAATATACCCTATGACACCCATGGAACATGGCCATCAAGTTTGATTTAGGTCAAGGACATGATTTCCTGAAGAATTGCACAGTTTGGAATTCATCTGATAAAAAGTCAACTGTGCACAAAAGTCAACTTTGACTTTTTGAGATTTTTCACAAAAATGGATTTTTAACCCTAAAATGATGTTAATGTATGATTTGAATCATCATTCATCAAGAAAAATCAAGAAAAGTTGGGTAACTTGTAAAAGGGGTAACCATAAAAAACTTAGAAAAATTTCTAAGTTAAAAATAAAGTGGCTAGGGTACCAACTTTGGAGGGTCATAACTCCTAAACCACAAAGCCATTTTCTCCCATCCAAGGCTTGATTTGTAGATCTCATTGCCCTCTACAAAAACTTCAACTAGACCTAATTCCAACTCTTCATGGATTTTGAGTTATGGAGTGATCAAAATCAAGAAAAGTCACTTTGTTTCAACACTTAGTGAAAATTTCACTAAGTCAGATTTTACCCTACTTTTTGCCAAATGTAGGGAGATTTTTCACTTGGATTCAAAAGAGATCAAAACCAAATATGTTCAAACAGTTGTTGTATCATGTAAGGGCTTTCCAAAATGACCAAGAACATTACCAAATTCAATTTGAGTCATGAGATATGACATTGGAAAGTTGCCTTGCTGAAATCTACCAAGGCAAGGCAGAATTTGCATTTTTGCTCGATTTGCCAAAATCAGCCAAATCCATATGCTCCTATCCACTTGGACACCTCTGAGGATTGAATCTAAAGGGGACAACCACTGAGCCAAGCCTCCAAAGTCTTTGGAATAAGAAATAGCATGTTGAACCTAGAATGGCCAAAATAGGGACAAGACTCCAATTTTGGATTGGAGCATTCAATGGATGCATCAAGGTGGCATGGACTGAGCCATTTGCAACTGAATTCAGTCAAGACTTATCCAAGACCAAGGGAACCATAACCCTGTGCCCTAACCTCTAGTCAATGGCTAGAGGAGACTTAGATTTCCATTGGCCAACATTGAACAAACACCTGCTGCAGTTACCATTCACTGTGGATCCCAAAACAAACTTGCTCTACTATAAATAGAGCTCAATTGTGATCAGTTTGAGTACACGAAAGCCATCAAACAGATGCTTTCCTCAAAACCTCTTTCTCTTGGCAAAAATGCCTTCTTTAGCAAGGCAACTTTGAGTTTTTGAGCTTGAGAGCTTTTTTATCACAATCAATCACACACACCTCATATATATCATATGTAAGCTGTGCAAACTATCACAAGTGACCTGTAATCACAAAATCACAAAGTCACCTCTCAAAAACTCAAAATAGGCTTTGTTTGCATTTTTCAAGCCATGTCTTGATTCAGTCACTTTCCAAACCAGATAAAACCTTAAACACACTCCAAATATCATCCTTGAACTATCCCAAATGGTTCCCCTCATCTGGAACACCATTTGAGAGAGTTGCTATTTTGGTCACTTTTAACCCCTTTTGCAAGAAAGGGACTGTTTGTGTTTTTGCAGGTACCAGTCAATTCCAATCATCCTAAAAGCTTCTAAGGGATCATTTGAGTGTGTCTAAAGCATCAAATCATTTCTGGAACAAGAGGTTTGACAGATTGCACAAAAGCTCCAAAATCTCAAAAAAGAGGTAAGCCTCACAACTTGGAATCTTTCAAACATGCAATGCTTTGAAGTCCATTGATCATAAACATCTCATACATGTATATGTTGTGTTTGAGCTAATTCACCATGTAATCCATGCTTGTACCAAGTTGTAGCATAGAAAATGCATTTATAGGTCATTTTCAAAACCACTATCGGGTTTTGAGGAGGGAGTGTGATCTGAAAAAACTACTACCACCATTGGATTCCTTATGAAATTCTGGTCCAGATGCATATAAATTTTGTCTCAAACCATTAAGAATTGAGAAAGTTATGACCTTCACGTTTCTGAGCCAAAACTTGCCAAAACTTGCCTTGGGCCAGGCCTAAAACCAAGTCATGCCTTGTATATTTGTTGTTTTGTTTCAAACAATGGATGTATCACCACCCCAGTAGTAAGGCGCGCGCCTTGTAACCTTGAGGTCTTGGGTTCAAACCCCACCCATGCCATTTTGTGTTTTTTCACATTTTGCCATTTTTTCCAATATTTTCATGGTTTATTAATTAATTGGAAAATTAATAACTCTTTCAATTTTAATTATTTTTTATTGGTTCTTTTTGCAAAAAATCACAAAAATGTTGAAATATTTTATTCCACAAAAAAATTGAATTTATATTATTTATTTAATATAATTAGTATTTTTGTGAAAAAATTCACTTTTATTTGTTTTTAAACATTTTAAAATGAATATTCATCTTGAAAAATCAAGACCAAATGAGTTTTAATATCTCTTGTGATTTATACCTAATTTTTCAAACCTTAAACAAAAATCACAAGTGGTTTATTCAAACCTATTTGGCATTTTTCATTGATTTTCTTTAAATATTTACTTTTAAAGAATAAAATTAGGGTTTCTTTGATTTTCACTCAAACAAATCATTGTCAAACACTCATGGGCCTCTAATAGAGTGTAAGACCCAATCCTTTTTTTGACCAAATCATTTTTGGGCCTCAGTGTATTGTGTAAGTCCCGATACCGTCAAAAACAAACGGCGCGATCGTCGCCTTTTGAAAAATAACCTTGGGCCTCTCCTCGAGCTATAAGACCCATTCAAAACTTTTGGGCCTCTAATAGAGTGTAAGACCCAACCCCCTTTTAACCAAAATCACTTTGGGCCTCAGATATTGTATAAGCCCCTCTGCGTTAAAAGAAAACCTCGGCGCGATCGCCATTTCAAACGAAAAAATCATCTGGGCCTACCCTCGTGTTATAAGCCCCACTCTTTTTCTTTAAACTTTTTGGGCCTCTTGAGAGAATGTAAGACCCATCCCTGTGTACAGAAAACAATTTTTGGGCCACAGTCACTTGTATAAGTCCATCTGTACAAATTCAAATAGTGCGCTCACTGATAAAACCCTGGGCCTCTCCTTGAGCTGTAAGCCCCAAATCATTCTTTTTCAAAACACTTTCTCCTTTGATTTTGAATATACTGTTGTTTTCAATCTTTCTTTGTTGAACAACTAACCAAACATCATGGAAGCTCTACAACCGAGTAAGTGTTTATCCGCTTTCATTTACCGCTTTCATATACATATAATTGTATTGTGGGGCTGTTTCGTTGTAAGTCTTCTTTCATAAACTCATATCAACTGTGTAATAATAGTATAGATATTTCGAGTTTCCTCGGCAACTACGTCTAGAACTAGGTGACGCCGTTTCGTTTATTCGTAGAAATAGACAACTAGATCCCCAATAGGATTACCAGATACAGTCTTCTCTTCGGCTGTCCTCATTAGGAATTGTCAAGAAACTCTATTCCCAGAGATGAATGTATTCTCCGTGAATGGTATCTTTGAGTTTCTTCCAAATTCTCAAACTTTCCTGACTTGATCTATTCCTTGTGAATAACTTGCCTTGAATTTCTCAGGGTTTGGGGACCCACGGGCTTCTTAAAAGCATCGGCCTCCTCTTGGGCATCGTACAAGGACCCACAGGCTTCCTAAAAGCAACCGCCTCCTCTTGGGCTTAGTACAAGGACACGCCGGCTTCTTAGAAGTATTCACAACCTCCTCTTAGGCTTCGTATAATGATCTCTTCCTCCGAGATTGATAGCCTCCTCTTGGGCTTCATACAAGGACCGATCGGCTTCTTAAAAGTTTCCAGCCTCCTCTTGGGCTTCATACAAATTATCCCAACGACCTCCTAGAGGTATAGGAACAGAAATTAGTCATCTGCATAGAACATTCCTTTCATAGAGTCTACTACTGTTTCTCAAAGCGCAGTACAAAAGATGACACTCTAGACTTGGACAGTCTAATCTCCTTGAGTCTGAAAGACATTCTCAAGTGACCCCTTCGTTAAATAGGAAGAAAACCCGTAGATTCGGACAGTCTCAATACCCTTCGGATTTCCCACTTCCTTAAACAACAGGAATAACCCGGATCCTCGAATCAAATCCTCGAGTACAACATTGCTCATATAAGAACTGATTTTCTCTTTAAAAATCAATATACTGGACCTGTCACTTAACTGAACAGTCGCCATAGCCTCCTCTTAGGCTTTGTATAAATATCCTTCTCCCGTGAAGTTAGCCTCTCTCTTGGGCTTTATACAATGATTCTCCCCCGTGGAGTTAACAATTTTAGCCTCTCTCTCGGGCTTTGTATGAGACACATAAGAGACTCCCTCGTTGAGTCGATCACCCTTTCGCCTCCATCTCGGGCTTTATACGAGATACAAAAAGGTTCTTATTAAGCCAAACAAATTATAGCCTCCATCTCGGGCTTTATACGAGATACCAAAAGATTCCCTCATTGATTCAAAACCTTTTAGCCTCTCTCTCGGGCTTTGTACGAGACACGTAATAGCCTTCTCTTAGGATTTGTATAAGAAAACCACTGGTTGATCCCATTAACCTTTTAGCATCAAAGTTGCGCCTCGTTCACAGTACACAAATATCAATAACTCCTTCCCCTCCATCTAACTGCTGTAAGCGGCAAGCCTCTGGATCATCTACATCCATGTCAATGTCCCTCTTTTAGTATGAGAAATTCCTAAGGAAAGATGGCATTACTCTACACTGAGTTAAAGTCTTCTCCTTCAGGTTGAAATCCCCTATAAAGGAAATTATGGCATTACCGGATTCACAAATCCCAATTAAAGTAATTCTCCTTTATAAACAGTCATAACAGACAAACCCCTCTTTAGAGATGACAAATTCTCTCTAAGGTCAACACTTTTAGCTTCACATCTTGGGCTTCGAACAAGATACAAATAAACCCTTCAGCTTCACATCTTGGGCTTTGAACAAGATACAAACCACCTTTCGCTTCACATCTTGGGCTTTGAACAAGACACCAAAACAACCATTTCCTCCCATAGAATAGGAGGAACTACGAACGCTCTGATTTCCCTGTTTCGGTAAACAGGAATACGTAGGCATAAGATTGAAAGAAAAATCTTAGCGAGCACACTAAACAAAAACCCAAAATCCCATGCTTTCGTATATATCCGTCCTAACGTCTCAACTAATAGCCTAAAGCACCCCTCGTCAACAAAATAACCTAGGACAAACCCCAAATTTTTGTAGCATCTGTAAACCAACAGTTTCGACTGTTTAATCTCAGTATGCAAGCAGGGTTAATTGGAGACATCTATTTCCCTTCCTTCATCAGCTTTAATAAGATAAAAAATGAATCGAACTGTAGTACTAGAGCGATCGTGCTTCGCAACCACATCCAAAAATCACTCGCTACACTGACCAGTCATATCAGTAGATGCAAGAGGTGGAGAGTAGTTGGGAGGTAAACCAAACTCTGGCCAAGTTGAAGGTAGCACCTGAACAGGCTGAGGATCAGCATTTGAGACTTCCTGGATAATAGTCCTTTGGGGTGGCTCTCCTCTAGCAATCAAAACTTGAAGCATCTCAGTGAGTTTAGTCGTGCTTGACTTAAGGTCATCGATCTCCATTCGAATCTCTGCCTTGTGTGATTCTTGTTCTGACATTCTGCGTCTGTAGTTAGCTTTAGTCTGGTATCTGTGTCAAGGAATCAGCTTGATGACTCACAGGTGACACTGGAAGATAAAGACAACTGGAAATGAGTTGCTGGACAAACAGATGTATGCAATGAATCATGCAAAGATGAAAATGATATGCAATGCGATGCAAGACATGATGCAAAACACATATAGCAGGATCAAAGGTTCAAGATCACAACATGGAGTCTGGGTAACGAACCAACCACAGGGTATGTACTAGGGTTCATATATCCGTAGAACAGGGTTCTAAAAGTTTCTAGAGTCAACAACCCATCTTTCGGATATTATTGATTTCCCAATTACTTGGTAGTCAATAATATTCTCAAGAGAGTCTCGTCTGAATGTAGTATCGCGTATCAACCATTTCAGGATTACTCCCTCATAGTCATCGTACTGGGTCCTAAGAGGCCAAGTGGGGGGTAAAAGGGTAACTAAAGGTCATCAGTATCATGGGCTCCTAGGTCGAAAGTGGCAATGCATTCACGATAGCTCGTTCAACATATACCACCCTCAAGAGGGCCTCAACTGAGTGTGGAATCTCAAGTCAACTCCTTTGGGATTACTCCCTCGAAGTCTCCTTGACTATATCCACTATCCTATCATAGATGTACACTCAAGTCTGGGTTAGGACTTATCCTCACCACTCAAAGTAACCACCCTGCACACAGAGAAATCCAAGCACAACAGGTATATATACAGATATAAATATGTACATATATACAGGCAAGCAAATAAATAAATAACACAAATGCAAACAAGGTGGGCTTAACCCTCTTAGGGGAATCGACTTCCCTAGTGAAGTTGCCATTTCTGTCGCGGTGAGAATCGAATATCAAGCTATTGGATTAACTTGAATCACAAATCTTAATTCACCACCGAACTTTGATTTATCCAAAGGAAATGGTAAAGGTCGAAAACCCTAATTGAACTATGTAGGAAGACAGCTAGAGATCTAAGGTTCAGGGGTTGGTTATACTTAGGGAAGGTGTTAGCATCCTAAGTATCTATAGTACTCTACATGAACCTCTTATTTTATTTGTGTTATGTATTGTTTGCTTGCTATGGGTATCTGCTAAGGTAAAGACCTAGGAGTTAGTATCTAAGTATGCTCACCAAGACATCGCATCTCGTGCCTACGTATCCTGACGGGAATGGAATCAGAGCATTCGTAGTTCCCCTCAAGGAGGGTGAGGAACTCTTGACTGTGGTAAAGGTTCCAGGGGGAGGTAAGCATCTGTGGCAAGACGTTACCTAGAGTACAGAGACTCTAAAGTTGAAGTTGAGTTATAAGGGAAGTAAGTGTTCACGGCAGAACATATGTATGGAGTGCGGCGACTCCGATCCTAAGGCTAGGATAAGGGAAAGAAGTGTTCGCGGCGGAACAGTTACATGGAGTGCGGTGACTCCAATCCTAAGGCTAGGAAAAAGGGAGGGACCTAAAATTAGGATAATTTGTGACATGGCAGTCAACAACGGGACCTTTCCTTTGGAATTTGATTGAGAAAAGATTTTAGTCTTAAGAGAAAAATACCCGATAAAAAATCGAGGTTTGAAAATTGCGTGATGGCGATTGCAAAAGGCAACCGACTTACGAGAAAAGTAGCCACTTGACGTTGGATCAAGAGTTTTGAGAAAAAGTTAGGTCAAATTCTAGTCCCTAAGGGTGCTCCTAGTAAACGAAACTGCAACAAAAGTAAGAGAGAAAGTATTTGCATGAGGTTGATGGCGATGCTAAAAAGCAGTCAACTTACAAGTTGGGGTATGGCTTGATATATGAATCAAGAATGTTTTGGGTTTGGTTAGTGGTGATCGTAAAAACAATCGACTTACAGGGTTTAAAAATGGCTTGATTAAATCAAGAATTAGTTTGATATTTTTTTAAAAATGGTTTGATATGATTATGAATTGATAGTGAGAAACGATTGATACAAATGACAACGCGAATGGTGCGAAACTACCAATAGAAATTTAATCAGATCTGAACAACCAATGTAGGATAGAAAATTAACACAGATTGAAAAAGGTAAATTGCTACTGCGTAAGCGGTCATCGCAGATCGGATCGAGAAACAACATGGTAATAATATTAAATAAAACCACAAACTACAAATCGAAATGCGAATCGGTAAGTGCAAAAAGTGGATCGCCGCCATGCTAAACTGTCTGACGCGTGTAAAGTCGAAATACAATGATAAACAAATATAGATCCGCATAAAAACCGATGGAAATCGACCATTAACTTGCTACACTTAACGTGATCATCGCAATAGGGACTAAAAGTGTGCGGATCTAAAATTATAAAATAGAAAATGCAAAGAAAAAGTAAATTTAACGGGCTAAAGAAATCGACAATGTTGCTAACGCAAAAATGCGATCATCGCAACCGGATCGAACCGAACTTAAATATCACGCATCAAGCACAGAAATATGCGAACAACGTATCGACATAATTCGATCCAAAAAAAACTTAAATAAATAAATAAATAATATATTAACAATATATATATATATATATATATATAACTTTTAGAACTATAGCCATGTCAGTATGTATGGATATAACATTATAAACCTTTTAGAAACCAAAACTCATGACGGTACATTATAATTGAACCGCACCGCAAATCGATTAGTAATTGAATATATATGCATACTAGTTACCAATTGAAATAGAAACGTTAAGCATTCATGGAAAAATTCTAGGCATTAGCAGTAGTATATATTGAAACAGTAGGTATAAACAATAAAAATAGTACCGAGTGAAAATTGGTACCGGTGATTAGGGCTGGATAAGGAACCGCCAACCGGTCCAGTCTGCAAAAACCAAAAAATAAAAACCGAAATACTCAGTTTCAAACGGGCCAGCGGTTTGACGGGTCCAATAGTGCGGTCTGTGAGGGATTGCAATGGCAGTTCGGTTCACGGAGAAGCAACCGGCGGTACCCATACCCGCCCGATCCAGTTGAGTATATTTTCTAATACGCAGACGTTTTATCTATAGGTATGTTTCAATCCTTATTTCTCCTACATAAGCGATGAAAAACCCTAGCCCAACTTCGTCGGTAAGAAAATGTGTATGCAATCGCATCTCAACACAAATATGTTGATCTCTGTAAGCTCTATGTATGAGGTTGAATTACGGTATGTATGAGGATGAACTTGTTGCTCTGAAATTTATAGATAAAATAGTTGTGGATTTGTGGAGTTTTTCATGGTTTATTTGTTTTTTTGAAAGTTGCGCCATTGTTGTGGAGTTGTTAAAATTTATGTTGTTTCTTATATGTTATTGTGTTTGATAAACTTTGTTCTACTTGTACTATGTGTCATGTAGGTTCAGATTAGAAAAACCATAAGCGTATTTTACTTGAAAAACTCCATTAGAGAAGCAATTCATCACAGAAGTCACGCTTTTATCTTGTCTCCTCCACCAAAATGTTCTTAAGGTAATAAAGTTCAACCCTTTCTTTGCTTTTGTATAAGCTATTTCTTTGCTGTTGAATAACAAATTAGACTTGCTTGTGTCTTATTATGTTGCTTTCAATATTCATGTTTGCAAGTTGCTTTGTCGTTGATAGATATGGGATTAGGAGAATTTCAATGTATATCTTATTTACTTCAGGTGTACTGATAGGAGGTGCAATTAGATATTTTAATTAGTAATACTATTATGTTAGTTGTTATTTTATTTTGAATGTTTTGTTGAATTGGGCCTTCTAGTTTAGTAATCACACCAATTGTCAGGATGCTAATTCAAGAACCCTGACAAAGTATGAAAACAACTATAAATCTAAAAGCAAACTAAGAAAAATAGAGAATAAAGATAACTTGATTTTTCATTGATTAGTTCCAAATGTCTTTAAGGACTACATATATAGTAATCATATTGATACTAAACTAGAAGGCCCAATTGAAAAGCCCAATTCAACAAAACATTCAAAATAAAATAACAACTAACATAAGAGTATTACTAATTAAAATATCTAATTGCACCTCCTATCATTGCCGCAGGGTTCACTTGAACCTTGTCCTCAAGGTTCTAAAATTACTCCCGGATAAATCCAATAACAACAGAAGCAAGAGCCAACCATTCGAAAGGAGGATATATATACTTCAAAAATGAAAGAGAAAGTAACAAGCCCATCTTGCTTCTTCTTGAAGATTCTCTGTATCTTTGCTCTTGATTCATTAAAGGCAGTTTTGAGAATAGCCGGTCCGAATCCAGCAAGAACTGACTGTGGATTAACTCCACCTCCACCAATATAAAAGGATTGAAAAGTATCACTATCACCTAAGCTTGTAGAAGAGTCAATGCTGCAAATGACATGAAGGCTCTGGCCTTCAACTATATTAACTAAATAGAATACAGACCTTGCTAGAATTACATATATGTCCCCTGTCTTCAATCTCCTTTCCTCCAGTGCATCTCCATATAGGAATCCCAACTTTGCTACTCCTCTACGGACAAATATGATCAAATTGGAGTCAAGATACTGAGGAATGAACAGGGACTTTGGTTCCATATTAATCAAACCAATTTGCATGCTTCTGTCCAAAAACTTATCATCATATTTTTGCATCACTCTCATTTCTCTTGCATCAGTTTTGACAACACACTTGGAGTCTTGAAACAAGAACAATTTGTTTGATGATGATAACCTTTCTGATCTTTCTTCATGTTCAGACATTGTCATGGTTACTCCTTCAACTGTTTAAGGTGACACTGAAGGTGGCTTGGTTACAGAACATTGATGCAGGTCCAATTGAAGAACCCTTGAAGGTTTCTCAATGAAATCAAATCCTAATATGTCGTCAACACCCAAAACCTTCAGCTTAAAAATCACATTAGCAAGGTTGCAACGCTTAATTTCTAGCATTGTAGAATCCTCAAGTTTCTCGAATTCAATTTCTGGATATAGACGAAAGCATTTTCCAGGTCCTTCACGCCCTGCACGTCCACTTCTTTGCAGTGCCTGGGACTTGGATGTAGGTAATACAATCAAAGATTCCATGCCTTTTCCAGGGTCATGGGACTTGGATGTAGGAAATCCAGATGGAGCCGGTGCAAAGGCTCGCATTTGCTGCTCAGATGGAAGAGCTGTAAATATAGGCACAGGTAGAAGCTTCTGACTTCCTTCAGGTAACTTTGTAAGTCGCTCATTGATAAGCCTTTCAACAGCTTCAATCTCCTCTTACCCGGTCAAAACTACTAGTATATCACCAGGAGCCTCCCCTAGATGAACCTGGAAAATTGTTATCAAAGCAGTATCTAAATAACCTGTTTCTGGAAAATGAGTATAAAATAAATCCACAGGAAACTGTCTCCCTTGGATGTGAACAGCTTTGGCATCACCAAAGTACTCAGAGAAAGTCCGATCATTCAGACTTGCAGACATGATGATAAGCTTCAACAGAGAACTCTTGTTCCTATTATTATGGTTCCGACCATCACCGATAGAATTTAAACGAGCAACTTGCACACGTTTTAACAATCCCAACAAGACATCAGTGTGCACGGTTCTCTCGTGTGCTTCATCAACAATTATAACATAATACTTAGAAAGATATTGATCCAGTAATGCTTCCCTCAGAAGCAATCCATCTGGCATATATTTGATCCTTGTTGAGTTCGAAGTAGAATCATCAAATCTAACAGAGTACCCCAACCTTTTGGCCCAACTCCACACCACATTCGTCAACAACTCTTTTAGCCACAGTGACAGCAACAACACGTCTAGGCTGAGTTATTCCAATAACTTTTCCATCGCGGAAAAATTAAGCATCAAATAAAAACTGTGGAATCTCTAGATCATAGGTCATGGAGATGATGCGCAACACCTCTGCAACGAAGAATTTGGCAGCGTCTCGGTCTGGCATTTCATTAAATAGATGGTGAGTTGGTTCAAGTGGTAACAACGAGACTGGTACCATGATTGAATCAGGTGGCTTTGGCAGTGGAGACGGCCATGATTGAATCGATTGCATAAGGAGAAACCCATTTTTTAAAAATCCCATACCAATACAAAATTTGAAAACCTTGTTCTTCGAAGCTAAATCCTTCATGTGTTCAATCTTTTGGCCTTTTGTTAATCCACCATCAAATTTATTAAACTTCATTTCCTTCAACTGAATCAATTTTGGCACTGTTGCATCAACCAGTGAATCAAGGTTATTGAAACCAATATATTCAGCCATTTTTGTTTGTTCATCTGGTGTTGCTGAGTTATGGCGTCTCGAAAATGTGTCACTCGGTTTCAACGCTTCAACTGAGATGGATCAAGATTGTGATGGATAACCAACACCGAGAAATCCACCAACATAATCCTTGTTTTTATCCAGAAACATATCATCCTGATATGTCACCTCCGCAACGGCACCATTTTGATCATTCTCCAATTCCCGATCCTTAACCTTCAATTCTTCCTCCTCTACTACGGCACCGTTTTGAACACTTCTGAATCCGTTATCGGTACCAACCTCCGCAACAGTATCAGTAACATGAACATTATTCACATCAGATCCCAAACCATTATGAAGAATCTCTCCTTCCTGTTCAACGACATCAACTTTCTTCGTTTCATCAACAGAACCATTAGAAACTACACAAGGCTCTTCAGGCATGACAGCTTTAACGACATCTAATCCGACCTTTGTGACAAGCATTCCTAAAAGAAGTTTGACCTTTGCTTGAAGTGGGTTGGAAGAAAGGGATGGGGTTTTCCGGGAGGTGGATAGAGTGTTTATGGATCTAATGGTTTTTTTAGAGGTTGTTTTGGATCTTTTCTTAAATAAGAGGTGAGACACTTGCAAATGCTTCTGAAAATCCCTTCTAATTGTGTCGGAGGTTTTTGTTGGTTGTAGTTGTTGATGATAATTATTGTAGTAGTATGAATAATAAGATGATGAATAGGATGAGTATGGATTAGGTTGAGGTGGTGTATACCCATGATTAAAATACAAATATGGGGCTGTAACATGTGGATTTGTAGTATGTGGACAGACTTGGACAGGGTGGTAATTCTATTGTGAATTACGGTGAGTATGTAACTCACGTGTGATCAGGAGGATCGTGTGGATGTATAATTGATTGTTATATATGTGTCCTGTGCATAATTGTGTCATGCATTCATGAGGTGTCTGGTGGAGACAGCTAGGTGGGAATCCATGATGGGTGCCTAGTATTGTCCGGACTCCAATGTGGAGTCGTGATGGAGATAAGTCATTGCTCAGTGGAGTGTATGTGACTTACCTGGATTCCAATGAGGCATCGGGTTCGATTGAATGAACCATTGTGTATTGGTACCACATGCATTGTGTCAATGTCATTGAGTTGCATTGCATTCTTTTGTGTTTATTGAATCATGATTGAAAGTGACAAGTATGTCGTGGATGTGTGCTGATTATGTGTGATTGTGTGATTACTACTCCTTAACATGTATTATACACCGTTAATTATTGAATATAGTTCTCACCCCTTTGTTGTTTCTCGTGTCTGTGCTTCTTGGGAAGTACAGATAATCCAGGTACTTGAATAGTGCATGGAGTGCATATTTCCTGATCGAGTCTTAGGAGTCGCTCTGATTTTGAAATTTTCCGTCCACTGATTTTATGCACCATTGAAATTTATTTTGATCAGTCTGTCTGTAAATCCGAGAAATTATTTTGACTGATACTTTAAGCAATATGCGAGATGAAATGCATGATATGATGTATCGATGATGCAAAATTAAAATAAAGTTAGTTAATTAAAAAATTTAAAATGCTCGGACAAAATTGGGGTATGACAAGATGAACACAAGAAAGCATTTCAAAATAACAGAAATACTTGCAAAAGAAGGTTCCTATAGATTACTATAGATACACTGGGTGTTAATAGCTTCCCTTTAGGATTAGATTTCCTAAGAGGTTTAGGCCTTGCTTTGCATTTATTTTTCTGTTATCTTACTTGCTTTCTCTTTTTTTTATCATCTACTATCATATTATTTGATATCCTTGTTTACAGTACTGTTATCTAGGAATGCGATTAATACGCATGTGGTAAGTCCGAGAGAACATTAAGATAAGTGGTGGCGTATTCAGGGAGGCTTATAGGGAGTGAATCCCGACCAGGCTAACTTTAGAATCCACCGAATCAGTGGAGGTGCCCGCGTGGAATTACCAATGTTGAACGAGCATGTCATGAAAGCATTGTTTTTTCCCATTGGGTTACCCTTGAAGCTGAGGATTAGTAGACACTTAACCATTTGACCATTAGGTTGTGCGGTGACTATCGGGAATAGTTGATACGCGCTACTACACTCAAAAGAGATTCACCTTGGGATATTACAGCTCTCATGAGTCAGTCGGTTTGCTGTTAATATCCTCAAGAGGGGTCAATGATTTTGGGAACCTTTATTAGAACCCATTCTACAGGTACAAAATTCAATCTCTAGTACACACCTTGGGGATGGGTAGATCCATGGCTCCATGCTCGTGACGATGAACCCTTAAACCCATGTTTTCAAATGTTTTGTCTGCTGCATTCATGCATTCATTAAAAAAACTCTTTTTCAAACAATAAAAAAATCTTTCTTTTAAAAGAACTGAAACAATAATTGCAAATATCAGAGGTTGCTTTATGGATTTCGGAAGAAGAAAAACGCACAAGTACACCTTCAAGGTTCCAAAACTAGAAGACCTAAGGAAATTGGGAAGAATGATTACTAATTCTGAGGCTTTCAGAGCTAAGCACGGAGGACTGTTGTCTCTCTTGAAGGTCAACATGGTTGAAGGAATCCTGTCTACACTATTTCAGTTCTACGATCCGGTATACCACTGCTTCACTTTCCCAGATTACCAGCTCACACCAACACTAGAAGAGTACTCCCACCTGATTTATTTACCTATCACTGATCAAGATCCATTTTTTGGACTGGAAGAAATTCCAAAAGATCAAGTCATTGCAAAAGCAATCTCTTTGGAAGAGTCAGAAATCAGGACTCACATGACCACCAAGGGGGGGAATCCAGGGTTTACCGGCTAAATTCCTGATGGAGAAAGCTCTTTACTTTGCCAGTATAGGAAATATAAATGCTTTCGAGGATGTCTTTGTTCTGCTCATATATGGGTTATTCCTCTTTCCCAACATTGACAACTTCATCAACACCAATGCTTTTAAGATATTCTTATTTGGGAATCCAGTCCCAACCTTGCTCGCGGATGCTTATCATTCTGTACACTTAAGAAATTTGTACAGTGGGGGATGATCACATGTTGTGTACCATTACTCTACAAATGGTTTATTTCCTACTTGCCTAAGTCTCCTGCTTTTTGGGATCACAAGAGTAGTCTGCGATGGTCGCAGAAGATTATGTCTCTTACCAATTCTGACATAGATTGGTACAATCAGATCTATGACGGAGTAAAAATCATCGACAAATATGGAAATTTCCCTAATGTACCCCTCATTGGTACTAAAGAAGGGATCAACTATCACCCATCTTTAGCTCACCCATCTTTAGCTCGCCGTCAACTTGGATACCGATGAAGAATATCCCACACAATGCTAATCTAAAAGGTCTTTTCTTCAAGGAAGGAGAAAATGACAGGGCACTAAAGAAAGAAATAGTGCATGCCTGGCAACATATTCACAAGAAGGGGAGAGAGTCCCTGGGGAGGCCAAATTGCATCTCTGCAGAGCCTTACCTCCACTGGGTACAAACTAGAGCCATCAAACTGAGGATGCCTTACCCTCGTTAAGAAGTTTTTCCCTTAAAGGAATATGTCCTTTATTTCATGTCCGATACAGAAAAACTCCAGATCGCTCTCAATAAAGTCCAACATGAGAAGAATTCTTGGAAAAACAAGTACCAGATTCTTAATTTGGAATGTACAAAGATTCAGGAACTGCTAAAGGAAAAGGATGCTCAAATTGAGATATTAGAACAGCATGCCATAGAAAGTCAGGAAGAACGAAGAAATTTGCTCTCTCCTTTCACTTGGTAGAGGATCATCAGCCCGACAATGGCTGAAGGGCCCGATCGAAGAAAAGAAAAATTCAGGAACTAGCATCTGAGCTCTCCTCAGAGAGAACTCAGGATCCACAGGCCTAATTTTCCTTCTCGCACATTGTAAAATATTGTACTTTTCCCTATAAAATACTGCAATCTTTCGAGTTCACTAAAAGGATCTCCCCCGCTGTGTGATATTTGCAATATAATTGTTAAAAGTTCTTTTGAAAACAAAATCTAAAAAAAATATCATTCTCATTCTTTGCATATCATGCATCATTCTCACATAACACATCTTTGTCTTTGAGTCTCACATATGTGTGCACTCTAGAGTCAAACTGTCTCATTCGTACAATACTCGGGCTAATCGACAAAAGAAAATGGATAATCTCAAGGAAGAGAACAGAGAGCTGAGAGAAGAAATCAATGCTCTAAAGGAGAGTTTGGAGAAACTCCACAACACCATGGAATCCCTGGCAGCAGCCCAGGAACAACAATATCAAAGGACTGTGATCTCAGTGCTTACATCAATGCCAGTATTTGAGAGACCTGGCAGTCACCCTCAGTACAACATGCCTAAAGGTTTCCCCTGGGGTATGCCTCTCAACTTTATACCTGAAGGATACATCCCACCGGTCACTGAAGACCTTGAAACCGTAGCAGGAACCTCCAGAATTGAAGGTTACAAACATCAAATAAATGAAGATGCAAAGATTACAATAGAAAATCCTGAAGGTTACAAACTTCAGGTCACTGAAGTGCCAAGAGTTACCACCGTAATGACTATACCACAACCATTGGTACACACTATCCCAGAGGAACAGATTCTGCAGGCTGCTTCTGGCAGAAATGAAGAAGTATACGAAAGGATGAATGAATTCCAGGAACAATTCTTTGAAATGCAGAAAGAAGTGCATGTCATTCGCGGACAAGACTTATTTGGCAAAGACGCCGCCGACCTATGTTTAGTCCCTAATGTAAAAATACCGCACAAATTCAAGGTGCATGCATTTGAAAAATACAAAGGCAACTCTTTCCCTCAAAGTCATTTGGTAATGTATGATCGGAAAATGTTTACCCAGACAGAAAATCAACAGCTACTAATCCATTACTTCCAAGACAGCTTAACCGGTGCCACGCTCAAATGGTACATGGGTTTAAACCGCACCGAGATCAGTACTTCCAGAGATCTTGGGGCAGCCTTCGTTCAGAAGTATAAATACAATTTGGACATGGCATCAAATAGGGACCAGCTCAGAGCAATGTCACAAAAGGATAAAGAAACCTTCAAGGAATATGCTCAGAGATGGTGTGAAATCGCCGCCCAGATCTGTCCCTCTCTCGAGGAAAAGGAAATGACAATGATCTTTTTGAAAACATTAAGCTCGTTTTATTATGACCGGATGGTTTCCAGTGCACCCAGTGACTTCACTAAAATGGTGAACATGGGAGTTCGCCTTGAAGAAGCAGTCCGAGAAGGATAATTGGTCAAAGATGCATAGCCATCCAGCAGTACTAAAAGACACGATAGTGCTTTCCAAAAGAAGAAAGAGCAGGATATCAGTAATATCTCTCCGGGAAAGCAAAGGCGAAGGTATCAACCGGTAGCAGCGGTGACTCCCGCTATCAACCCAGCGCCAGCTCTGACATATCAACCTCAGGTTGCTCAGAGCCAACTAAATTAACAATAGTATCAGTAAAGGCAGCAATAACCTCTTAAGCATGCTCGCCCGCAGTACAATAACAACAATCGTACTACACGGCCATAAGGGTTTAACCCTATACCAATGTTATATGCAGAGTTACTTCCACTTCTGCTGGTCAAGGGGCACGTTCAAACCAGCACTCCTCTTACAGTACCAGAAAATCCACCTTTTTGGTTCAAAGCAGATCAAACTTGCCCTTACTATCAAGGAGGATCGGGACATACCATTGAGAATTGCCTCAGTTTAAAATCTGATGTACAAAAGCTCGTTAGAAACGGAATTTTATCTTTTAAAGATACTAATCTCAATGTTCAGACGAATCCATTACCGCAACATGAGAAGACTACGGTGAATTTGATAGAAGAAGAACCTGGCAGCAGTAATCAAATTTACAATGTACGCTTACTGGGAACCAATCTAGTAAAAATACATTGCAGACAGAGCGGGTACGGCCATGTGCCACCTCACGACTATCAGCAGTGTGGTATTTGTTCCAAGGACAATTAAGGATGTGCTATAGTACAAACAACCCTTCAAGAACAAATGGATCTAGGCTGGATTCAGGATCACATGATTCATGAAGTAAACATGGCCCATGCACATCCAAACATTGTTTAAAACCATGACATTTGTGCAATGAACATCAATCTAGTGGCAATGCACTCAAGACAAAGTCAGTATTACAATTTGTCGCGGCACGATCACAACGCTTGCCCGATTTGCTCAATAGACAATTTGGGATGCTCTTTTGTACAAGAGACCCTCCAGTATCAAATGAATCTTGGATGGATCCAAGAATACCATGGAAGGAATGATCATGAAGTTAACATGGTTCAAATCTTCAAAATTCTCTTAATGAATACCAGTCTAGTGGAGGTGCATGCCAAGTAGGTCAGACTTGGTTTTCTGGCCTCACACGATTATCAAGACTGCAAAGAATGCTACGAAGACGACCAAGGTTTTGTGCTTGTACAAAGGACTCTTCAACATCTATTAGACCACTGGTGGCTTCCGATCTACCAGGATGAAGATACGCAACAAGTTAGCATAACTAATGGGAATCCTGATAAGCACCAAAGTTGTGACATCCGCCTACTGGAAACAGGTCTAGTAAGGATGCACTACATAGAAAGTGAGTAAGCTCGGGTACCACCTCACAATTATGAATGTTGTGGAATATGCTCGAAAAATAACCAAGGATGTTATCTCGTACGAGCGGCTCTCCAGCATCAGTTAGACAGAAAGGAAATTCAACCATGCTTGAATTCTCAATCAATCAATATGATATAAGATTTCCTCCCTGTTCAAAATAAGGACCAAGGACTACTAGACAAAAGAATTGTCACAGTCTCCAATAAAAGGGAACTGTCAATCATGGAATTACCAAGGATGTTTGCATTATAATTCCTCTGCTCCATAAGTCAAAGATCCCGCTTGACAGTAGAAAATTTCCTAACTTAGAGCGTATTGAGGTTGCCTACGACGGTCAAAAGGCCTAAAAAGCCCCTGTGGTTATCTATTTTCCAGGTCCAATGTCATACAAGTCAGAAAAGGCTATTCCATACAAGTACGGTGCAACTACCATAGAAAATGGAAAAGAAATTCCATTACCCTCCTTTGTGAACATTGCCGACATCAGTCGAGTTACCCGGAGCGGTCGAATCTTCAACATAGGAGTTGGAGAACCTGCCAAAGAAAACGAACCTCAAGTCGAAGTTCCTAATCCACAAGTCGGTCAATCCAACAATGCGGAACCTATAAAGAACAACGATGAAATGCTGAAGCTCATCCAGAAAAGCGAGTACAATATTATGGATCAATTATTGCAAACTCCGTCTCGAATCTCTGTACTATCTCTCCTGCTTAGTTCAGAAGCTCACAGAGAAGCTCTACAGAAAGTCTTGGAACAAACCTTTGTAGAACAAGATGTGACAGTAGGGCAATTTGACAGCATCATCTCCAACATCACTTCCTGCAACAATTTAGGATTCAGTGATGGAGAACTTCCAGAGGAGGGCAAGAACCATAACATGGCACTCAATATCACAGTCAATTGCCAGGACGATGCTTTAACTAGCGTACTGGTATACACAGGTTCATCCTTAAACGTCATGCCAAGGTCAACCTTGGTACGACTATCTTTTCAAGTTACTCCCATGAGAGGCAATGAGATCATCGTCAAAGCCTTTGACGGATCCAGAAAAATAGTTATTGTCAAAGTTGATCTACCCATAACCATCAGTCCTCACACTTTCCAAGTCACTTTCTAGGTCATGGACATCCGAGCAGCTACATCTGTTTATTAGGAAGACCTTGGATACATGAAGCCGGGGCAGTCACTTCGACACTTCACCAAAAACTATAGTTCGTCAAGAACGACAAATTAGTCATGATATGCGGAGAGCAAGCTTTAATCGTGAGCAACTTATCATCATTCTCCTGTGTAGAACCAGAAAAGTTCATTGGAACTCAATTTCAAGCACTCTCGATGAGCAATGAGAATCACTAAGAAAAAGTAACATCGATTTCCTCATACAAAGACGCTCTCAAAGTAATGGGGAGTGGTGACATAAAAGGATGGGGACAGATTATAATTCCTGCTGATAACAAAACAAGAAATTTTCTCGATTTTTCTCCAACATGTACCCAGACTACAAAGAAGGATGAAAGTTTTCATCCCATTCAGGATTTCTTTCACAACGGAGGCTTCCTCCACCTAGTATCTCAAGAATTCTACACCATCGATGGGAACAACTTCTCTGATACAGATGAAGAGTGGAAATCTTATCTCAACGATGAAGGTTATATATCTCAGAGAGAAACAGACATACCATTTTGCTCTGTAAAGCAAAGTCCCAGATATATACCAAGATCAGGTGTCAGAATGATCTACGGAGATTGTGATCCCGAAGGATGCCGTGCTCCACCCAATTCATTAGAGGAAGACACTCTGATAAAAGACAACATTGATTACGATTCTTATGATCCCCTGGATGATTTGCCTATCTAGAAGCCATACATGGAAGACTCAGGGCAAAAGAGTCAGCCAGATAATGCCTATCTACTGAATAATCTTGAAAAGAATACGCCTGTTCCCCCAGAGTCATGGAATCCTTGACCATAACATTCCGAAAATGTCCAACAACACGTTGATGAATTTGTAAAGATCCCAGGACAAGAATTCATTAACTATGCATTTCCTGAAGTCAATGTCATTGAGGAAGATAACTTATCTCTTCCCACAGAAACCTGGGATACCTTGGGGCAGCCAAGCGACAAGTACGACTTTCTAGTCAAATACACTACTCCCGAAAGCTCTCGCATCAGATATGAGGACATCCATCCAACTGGATGGGGAGATCCTCTTGAGAGTGAGAATACTATGGAAGATGCGACAGAAGAGTCCTCTTATGATAACTCTACATGGGAAGAAGACTCCAATGATCCTACTCGGCCAGAAATCAGTGTCATTTCTGAAGACAACCCAAGAAGGAAAGTACCTGACTTTGTGATCCACAAGGAGTTCGTCGCCATTGGGTTGCGGTCGATGTCCCGAAGGCCGTTCATAAATCGAAGTAATTTCCACATCTTTGTTTTAACCTTTCACCTTGCCCAGATGAAATTGATGTTTTTATAGGGCTTACTTTTCTGTAAATGTCCCTCTTCGCTTTGCCCAAAGCGACATAGTTTTGTTTTATAGGGTTGTGTTTCAAGAATTGACAAATCATGAATAAATAATGTCATTCTAATTTCCCGCATTCATTGCTATTTTCACTTTTCGTTTTTTAGAAAATGGTAATCCTAAAAAACAACCCAAAATAAAAACAACTGAAATACACTTTTGCATTCTCTCTGTCTTTTCTAAAAAGGAATCATCACGTCATGCAGATTACTTGTTTTAAACTCCATTGAAACATACGATCCAATGCCTTCACCCAACTTTGAATTCCCGATATTTGAAACTGAAGAAGAAGAGGACAAAGAAATTCCAGAAGAGATCTCCTGACTACTCAGACAAGAGGAAAGGTCCATTGAACCTCACAAAGATCTGTTGGAAATGATCAATTTAGGTTCAGAAGAAGAAAAGAAAGAAGTTAAGATTAAAGCACTACTCAGTCCAACTGTCATAGTAGGCTTGATAAAACTTCTCAAAGAGTTTCCAAATGTGTTTGCTTGGTCCAACCAAGACATGCCAGGGTTGGATACCAGCATCGTGGAACATTACTTACCACTGAAACAGAATGTCCTCCAGTAAAACAAAGACTGAGAAGGACTCATCCAGATATGGCCATCAAAATTAAGGAGGAAGTGCAGAAACAGATCGACGCAGGTGTTGCACCCCAAATTTTACCCTCATTTTTCTACTAGTTGATGTTTTATTTATTTAATTTAATATTTTATTTTAACATCTTTATCTGTCTTTAATTTAATTTAATTTCAATATGGCCTTCTTATTTAATTTTTATTTATATTTAAGTTGTTTTAATTAATCTCAATTTAATCTAATTTTGCATTAGTTTAATTAATTAGATTAATTGCTAATATGGTTTATTGTTTTAACTTTTTAATTAGAGTATTAATTAATTGTTATTTGTTATTGTTATTTAACATATTAATGCATTTAAGAAATATGTTATTCATTTTCTTGGCCTTTCATGATTGGTCCACCGTGTGCAATTTTTGAATCATAATTGGATAATTTCATTAACCAACAACCAATGAGAATCAAGTTTATGTGTGTTGACTTTTCAACCCAAATTCTGGCCATTGAGGGAGAGACATGTGGTTCACGAGAAACAAAGAAAATGGTTTTGTTTCTTCTTCCTTGCGTTTGCGAATCAGAATGGAGGGAAGAAATCCAAACCAACCTCATCAATTTGTTCAAAGAAGTTGTATCCGTTTCAATTCCAAAGCCTTGGCGCGTTTTACTCAAATTGAACTCTCCAAAGACCATTCCCTTTTGAGCTCTCAATGGTTTGGCTCAATAAAAGTTGATTCTGAGGAGTTACTCATCTTAGCATTCATCCTGACACACCTGTAAGATGTTTTCTCAATCCCAAGACCTTACCTCATTCGATACCCTCTCAATGACACCAGAGGGAGAGTTCTGAAGCCATACATGAAATGGTGAAGCTGACCCTGCAGCATCTGATGTCTTTGGCACGACGTAGGAACGTTTGTCTCCAAGAGCTAAAGAACATTTGAATTCAAATTGCAAACCCTAGCCCTGACCTTGCCCACCAAGTGTTTGAGACTCAACCCGGCCCATCAAGTAGCCTATATAAGGAGCTCAATCTCAACACTTGAGATCATCAACAATTCTCTCAAAAACACTTAAAAGTTCTCTGAAGTTCCATAAAGAGTTTCGAGCTAGAAACTTGGAGTTGGTCATTGGAGCTTGTTCTTGGAAGAGAGGACATTCATCACACCCAAAGACAGTGGAATTTATTCCATTTGGTATTGTGTTCTTACCCCTTCGTTAATAATGTTCATTTGATGAAATCTTTACCATATGCATTTTATTGTATCTGTCTGAGTATATGCCTAAAATATGTTGCTATGGTTTGAATTTACAAAGTAAACAATGTTCTACATTGATGTGCTATACGTGTATTTGGTGATGATGTTACCATAATGGATGTTGTAATGTCCATAGTTTTGTTTACAACTGATATGCATTGATGACTTTGTTGTTTGATCTTATGTTTAAGGATAGATTGTGTGAGCTTTTAGCCATTTGTTTTGTATTACCCCCTGTTGGATTGTTTTTGTAGCCATATGCCTCTATGCTGTGAGTTATATGTGTCCGTGTCTGTTCTATGTTTATGCCCTGCTAAGAATGTATGTGTTAATCCCTTAAAATTGTGGTATGAGACTCTTGCCTTGTATTTTGTTGATCCAATCTATTAGCTGGTTTCCATGTGTGTGGCAGATGTATGTCTGATGTTGAGTTGTATTTTTTTTATGGTTTGCCTTGTTTCTGTTGAGTACCATGTTTGAAATATCATGATGTTTGCTTCATTGCTTTATCAAGGTTATAACTACTCCTCTATTGATTGACTTGCTGATTGGTCCTTAGGTTAGTTCTGGTTTTTTAGTGAGTTGGTATAGTCTACATCATTGTTCTTTTACTGTGCACATTGTCTATGCCTCTAAGTTTGCTTTCATCATGCTTTTGTTCACACTGTGGAGTTTTCATGCCTTGCTGAAATTCTGTGTCAAGAATGTATACATTAACTTTGATAATTATGCCACCAATCCATATGTGTTTGTGTCAAAATATCTTGAAGTTGTTTGATCCTATTTATGTCATTGAACTTTGCTGCTAAATCATAACTTGATGCTCATGCTACCAAGCTACGGATTTGTCAACTGTATTCACCCAAGTCGTGTTGTTTAAATCTTTGGCAAATTATACTAGATTGTACTCATTTATGTGGTGACCTGTTTTGAATTCCATTAATGTGTGTTATGTGTTCATGACTGATTGAGTTCTTTCTTTTGTGTGTTGAATTTGTTGACTGCCATACTACAATCACTCTAGCCATTGTCCTTTCCACTGATCACACAATCACACACCAGTCACAGATGTTTTCTCATGCTGCAAATTATCAGTTGGTTTGTATCTAATATTTTGGTTATGTTTCTTTTGGTTTGTCTCTAACACATGTGTTAATGCATAGATATCTAAGTGATGTGTGTGTTTAATTGTTGAGCTGTTTACAGATCATCCAAATTTGTTCAAATCATTGTTTCTTTTTTTCTGTTGATGGATGCCAATCTGATTTGAATTAGGTCATGTGTGTTCTATATGTATGCCTCTCTGAGCTCATCATTCAATTGCAAATTACCACATTGATTCTGTTTTGAGTTAATCTGTTTGAAATAACTCTCATCTGTGATTGCTCATGTTTTGTCTATGTGTTGATATCATGTTGACCAGCTATTAGACCTTTTGAATTCAGTGTTATTGCCAAATATTTGAACTGCTAATACTGAGTTCTTAAAACTGACAGTGTAATGACTGATGAGCTACACTTTACCACATATCCAAGTTGCCTAAGTTCTTAACATACTATTTTCCTTTAATTGACTAGAATGTTTGGCCTAACTTTTTCATTTGAGCAATGTATTGTCACTCTGATTTTGAACCAGTTGTATATCTGAATTTAGGAGATGTGTGCCTTGTGAATTTGTTCTACACATTGGGAACTGTTTAGTATTTACATGTTTAAGTTTAAGACCATGGCTGCCATTTTTTTGGAATTATGTGTTTGATCTTTCATTGTGTGCTTTGCTAAATCCTGAATTTAGATGATATAGGAGTTTTAATTTGAGGATAACATGATCTTGTTCCCTTTTTTATGAATTTGTGATCATTGAGTAATTCTTGAACTCATATCGTGTGCCTCGCCATATACTAGTTTAAGTTCTTGATGCCTTGTGGTTTTGGAAAACATTTTGAATTAGATTTGTCTTCAATCTACTTTGCTTTTGACTATATGATTTTGGTTGGGCAAGTGAGTATTTGGAATCAGTGGGCAAGGATGTGTGCGCATGTTTTGGTTAATTGGGCATTTATGAGCTTGTTTGCTTTATGTGTTTGTTGAATCATATTAATATTGGATGAGGGCGTAGCACCGCTGGTCCAGGAGGAGGGTTATAAGTATTATCCGTGCCAAGAGACTGGGGTTCGAATCCCATCGCCCCAGTCTTTTATTTATTTTTCCTGAAGTTCGCTTGTTTTAAATATATAGTTGTGTTTCCATTATTTATCAACTGCGCGCGTTGGCCAGGTGGTTAGGGTTTTGGGCTGCATGCGCAAGGACGTGGGTTCAAGCCCTAAGATTGCCATTCCTTCTCTTTTTATCACTTATTGTTTGTTTTTTTTAGTTTATACTTAATCTTTAAAATATCTTAACTTATTCAATTTTTATCCTTTTCTTTTCCTTCTTTTTGCCACTTTTCCCTTGTTGAATCTATTTTTCACATGTTAAAAGAGATTAGTCAAAATATTAATTTTTGAGACCTTTATTCATGATAATATTAGGAATGCTTATTAAGAAGTTTTATTGCACTTCCTTATTCACCTTGTCATGTTATTTCTATTCATCATGTTTGATCTTTGTCTCATGTATGTTTCCAAACTATGAATTGACATCTTGATCTCGTTTCATCTCATTATCATATTCATGTCTTTTTATAATCATCATGTTTTTATTAGCTTGTTATCTTTTAGTATCTTATCAACTATTATCTTTCCCCCTATTCCAAAGGAAGGTGACTAATATTGACTCCTAAAGTCATAACCCCCATCTTACCTTAGTAGCCTCTTAGGAGATGACTTTCACTTCTTGGCCTCCTAAAATCCAATAAGTTATAACTAGCCTTAGGAGAGAGTTCTTACACTCTTGGTGATATTCATCCTAATTAATACTCACTTTCCCTATTGACTAAAACTTCAACATAGGACCATTATAACTTAGATTTAGAGAGTTCTTGACTCTAGAATGAGCTTGTACTCATTCTCCCCTGTGAACTTTGACCATAGTCAAAAGTTCATTACTTAGTAGAACTACGCATACTCTGATTCTATTCCCGAGGATACGTAGGCGCAAGGTGTGATGCCTTGTCGAGTATACTTAGAAATAAACCCCTAGGGTTTCAACCTTTAGCATAGTACCCTTAGCAAGCGAGTAAGATTTAACAAGTAAAACAAGAGGCTCGTGTAGAGTACTACAGACGTTTAGGGTGCTAATACCTTCCCTAGGCGTAACCAACCCCCGAACCTTAGATCTCCCCCCTTTAGGTTTTTCTAACGATCTTGAACCTTTCCTTTGGATAAATCAAAGTCGGTTGTAAAAGAAATATGATGCAAGTTAATTAATAGCTTGTTATTCAATTTTCACCGCAACAGAAATGGCGACTTCACTGGGGAAAATCATTTTAGAGGTTTAAGCCTATCTTGTATTCATGTTATTATGTTTACTTGTTTTACTTATATCTGCTTATATACCTGTCATATTTGCCTATATTTGTATATCTGTTCTATGGGTTGACATGATATCTATGAGTGAGATAAGTCCTAACCCGGACTTGAGAGAACACATATGTTTAGGAACCGTGGACATAGTCAAGGGAACTTCGAGGGAGAAATCCCAAAGGAGGGAACTTGAAGTCCATACTCAGTTGAGGCACTCTTGAATGTAGTAGAATGTTACGCGAGCAATCGTGAATGCGTTACTACTTTCAATTTGGTGCCAGGGATATTGAGGACCTTTAGTTACCCTTTTACCCCTACTTGGCCAATTTACGACGTAGTGCGATGACTGTGAGGGAGCAATCCCAAATGGTTGCTACGCGATACTACACTCAGATGAGACTCTCTTGAGAATTTTGTAGATCACCGAGCAATTGGAAAGTCGATAAAATCCGAAAGATGGGTTGTAGACTCTGGGAACTTTTTAGAACCTTGCCTGGCAGGTGAAAACCATAGTACATACCTTTGGGAGGGGTAGACCTTTGACTCCATGCTCGTGACCTTGAACTTAGGTTTCCTTATATGTTGTGTGCTTATCTGTCTATATGTGTTTGTTGCATTCATCCTTGCATCATATGCATTGTGTATATTCAAGGAATTCAACTTTGTCTTGCAAACTTTATAGGATGGATTTTGAAAAAAGGAAAACAAAGAAGTACACCTTCATTAGTCCAAAATTGGAAGATTTGAAGAATCTGGGTAAGCCAATCAATGAATCAACAACGTTCTGAGAGAAGTATGGGAAGATTTTCTCTCTGATGAAGTCAAAGATGGTAGATGGGATGCTCCCTACTCTCATGCAGTTTTATGATCTCGTGTACCATTGTTTCACTTTTTCGGATTATCAGTTAATGCCTACGCTCGAGGAGTATGCTAGTCTAGTTGGTATTCCCATCACTCCAAACCCTCCTTACTCTGGTTTGGAAAGGACGCCTAAGGAGAAGGAAATTGCAGAAGCGGCTCATCTCAAGCTGTCATAAGTCAAGGCTAACTTGGTTGTCAAGGGAGGACTTTTTGGGTTGCCTGCCAAGTTTCTAATGAGGAAAGCCAGTTATTATGTTAACATGAAGAATATGGTGGATTATGAAGTTGTTATGGCCCTTCTCATCTATGCTTTATTTCTGTTTCCCAACATTGAGAACTTTGTTGATATAAATGCAATCAAGATCTTTATCATTGGAAATCTAGTTCCAACCCTACTTGCTGATGCCTACCATTCAGTGCATTTGAGGACTGCTCGCAAGGGAGGAATGGTAACCTGCTGTGCCACATTGTTGTATAAGTGGTTTATTTCACACTTACCCCGCTCTAAGACCTTTTGGGATCTCCAAGATGGGCTTCTTTGGTCAGAAAAGATCATGTCTCTCACCAATACTGATCTGGAGTGGTACTACCCAACGCTCAAAGGCAAAGATATGATTGTTTGCTGTAGAGGATTTTCTAATGTACCACTTCTTGGCACAAAAGGAGGCATAAGCTACAATCCAGCCTTGGCTTGTCGTCAACATGGTTATTCTATGGAAGCTAAGCCTAACAACATTTACTTGGAAGGTTTGTTCTTTGAAGAGGATAAGGACCCTGTGCTTAGGGAAAAGATGGCTCACGCTTGGCGTCATATTCACGCAAGAGGTATCTCTGCTTTGGGTACACCTGAGTGTTTGGCTTCAGAATCCTACACTCAGTGGGTGCAGAAGAAAGCTGTTGAGTTGAAGATGCCGTATGATCGTCATGATCCTATCCCATTTGCTCCCAGAGATCCTGTTCTTTACTTCACAAACAATAAGGACGAATTAAAGATCCGGCTAGCTCAAGCAGAACGAGAAAGGAATGCGTGGATGAACAAGTATCAGATTCTCGACTTTGAGATGAATGAACTTCAGAAGAGTCTCAGAAGGAAGGAAGAAGAGTCTGTCAGAAAGAGGAAGGCGCAAGGAGATTTATTTTCTCCTAGCACATCATTTCCACCAGAACCATGAAAGTCACAGTTGGTCAAGCTCGCTGTTGAGAATGAGAGGTTGCAAAAGGAAAACCAGAAGCTCGCTATGAGATTGATGGGAGAAGACTGATTAGATGGTTTAGAACTTAGTTTTCTTTATTTTGTACTCTGTATTTTGGCTTTTGAAGGTGTAATCATCTCTTTTTGTAATCCAAAAACTTTATCATCAATGAAATGAAATGAGATTTTCTTCTAAGAAAAGTGTTCCTTAAAATTTGCAAAAATACGATGTTGAGGTCCTTGAATTACACCCATCATGCTGCATTGCATTCTGCTAAGCTATCAAGACACTAAACTTTATTTTGAAGAACTTTGTAGAGAATGGAGGCTACCAAGAAGATAAACTGGCCCTTTACTTTCCTGATCCCTAACGTCGAGCAGCTGATAGAGATCGGAGGAAGAATTGAAGACCCGCTAAGTTTCATCGACAAGTATGGAGACCTTCTGTCCCTAATGAAACTACAGGTGAAGGAAGGATTGTTGGAAACCTTGGTGCAACTGTATCATCCTGCATACCGTTGTTTCATATTTCCTAATTTTCAGCTGGTTCCAACTATAGAGGAGTATTCAGCTATGATGAGTTTACCAATTCAGCATCATCCTCCATTTTCTGGTGTGAAAGGGGAGTTCCTTAACCAAGAGATTGCTGCAGGGTTAAGGATCCGAAAGAGGCATATACAAGAGAACATGACTACTAGAGAAGGGTATCGTGGTTTACCAGCTTAGTTTTTTATTGAAAGGGCTCTTCACTATCAAGGAAGGGGAGACTCTGTAATGTTTGAATCAATTTTTGCTCTGCTAGTGTACGGATTATTCATGTTTCCCAATGTCAAAGACTTCGTCGACGTCCAGGCTATCCGAATCTTTATGAGTCAGAACCCTGTCCCTACTCTATTAGCTGATATGTACTTCTCAGTTACTACACAATCCATGAAAGGAGAAGGTGTGATTGTCTGTTGTGCTCCACTGCTCTATAAGTGGTTCATGTCGTATTTGCCTACAACTCCAACATTTTGGGAGGTAAGAGACAGCGCCCTTTGGGCTAAGAAACTGATGGAGCTAGAGCGTTCTACAATCATTTGGTATGATTCGGACCCAAGAGGGACCCTTATGATTGTAAGCTGTGGAGACTATCCCAACGTGCCGCTCATGGGACGGAGTGGTTGCATCAACTACAATCCGGTGCTTACTCGTTGCCAACTTGGTCATCCCATTGAGGAACAACCAGATCCCAAGGAGCTGGAGTTAATCTATTATGGGCATGGAGAGGGATTTGAAGACAAACTCAAAATGGGGCACGCCTGGTTCCACATTAATCAGCAGAGGTGGACCACTGCCGGTCCCGTCATAGAAGCTCATTTGAAATGGGTACAGGGGATTTCGCTCAGCATGAAGTAGCCTTTTCCATACTACGAGACACCCACGAGTGCCAAGCAGAAGAGGATGGAGTTATTAGGAGAGCTGACTGTTGAGAAGGCCAGAACCAAACAGCGTATCAATGAGATCATGAAAGGGGTCAGGGAAGGCGAAGGGCCCTCTTATTTAGAGTTGTAGCTTTTAAGTTTCCTGTTTTATGATCAGTTGTTGTAATCCTATTTTAAGTTGTATTTCTTTAAATTCGAACAATGGTTGTAATATTTCCTTTTTGTAAGCACTTGTATTATCTTTCAATGGGAAGGAGTTTATGTTGTTGGTAATCCTATTGTTTACACTGTTTGCAAATAATTTTTAGTTCTTGATGGTTTAGCCTGCATTTGCATCTCATTTGCATCTTCGCGTGTGCATGTGCATTCTTCCGTGTCTCATCGTCATTTTGTCTTCTCCAGAACCGTCACCCTGAATTCTCTACATCGTTACAACACCCGGGCACAAGCTCGAAGAAGAAGAATGTCTGAGGATTGCGAGAATTTGGATCAGGTTAACAACGAACTCAACGAATTGAGAGGAGGAATGGGGCAGATCATGGAAGCTTTGAATGTTATACGAGCAAAGATGGATACGCAGGTCACCGTAGTCTCAGAAGTCGTTGCTACAACTGTAGAGCAGCCGGTTATACCTGTTGTGAACCCTACTCTAGGGATGCCACTTGAGTTTATACGAGCCACGACTCGTCAATCTACGCAACAAGCAGTGCCGTTGTTTAGTGAGAATCAGCAAACTATTCCAACTTATGCTCCGCATGTGGTGCAGACCCAATTCCAACCTATTTTTCAGAATCAGCATCATTTTGATTATGATAATATATCTGTGGAGGAGGATGATCGTAATGAGAAGTTGAGAGCGAGTGTGGAGGTTATGCAGAGGAAGTTGAAGGCTATGGAGGGAAGTAATGTCTTCAGTACTGACCTCAAGGACATGTGTTTGGTTACAGATCCGGTAATTCCACCGAAGTTCAAGCTGCCAGGTTTTGAATTGTATTCCGATGCTACGTGCCCCAAAGCACATTTGGTCATGTACCTCCTGAGAATGGCTGCGTACATGGACAACGATAAGCTATTGATACATTGTTTCCAAGATAGCCTGAAGGGCGCCGCTGCAAAATGGTACCTATGTTTGGATCAGTCTCAGATCAAGTGTTTTCAAGATGTAATGGACGCCTTTGTGAGACATTATAAGTATAATTTGGATTTAGCTCCGGATCATAGACAACTACTAACTATGACTCAAAATAACACCGAGTCATTCAATGAGTACGCTCAAAGATGGAGGGAGATGGCCTCGCAGGTTGAACCGCCGTTGACAGAAAAAGAATTAGCTGATTGGTTTGTGGATACCGTAAAGCCTGAATTTTATGAGAAGATGATCAATAATATTGGTGCCAATTTTTCTGATATTATTGCCATTGGTGTGAAAGTAGAAGCGGGTTTGAAGAATGGAAAAGTAGCCAGTTCACCTAGTAGTTCCACTAGTAACAGTGTCAAGAAGTCTCCGGGTAATTTTCATAAGAAGAAAGAAGATGAGACTAATGCTGTTATGTCAAAGAATCAGAATCCCAGATGGAAACGATCTCTCTTTCAACAACTACCAAGTCCCACTTTTCCTCAACAACCGATTTACCCTATGCAGTTCGCACAACAACCGTATGTGGCGGCCGTTACGCCCGCTTTTAACCATCAGATGATGCAACCAGTTCCTGTTCCCCAGCCACCAAATCAACAGCAGTGGCCGAGAAATCAAAATTAGAATTACAAGCAGCAGAGGTGGCCAGCGCCACAGCAAAATACCCCTCAAAGAAGACAGGCGGTAACACCAACTTTTCCACCCATACCGATGACCTACACAGCATTGTATCCTTCTCTGGTGGAGCAAGGATTAGTTGTTACTAGGCCATTGGGGCCACCATCTGAGAAGTCTCTGCAGTTCTTCAACCCCAATGCAACCTGTGCTTTCCATCAAGGAGGGGTGGGTCATGATTTAGAAGGATGTTTGGCATTAAAGAATCTGGTGAAAAGTCTGATGGAGAAAAACATTCTGTCTTTCGCTAATAATCAGCCAAATGTGAAGAGTAACCCCTTGCCAACGTATGGGTCAACTAATGCTATCGAAGACGAGAATGATGAAGTGTTGGTCTCAGATGTAGCGAAGATTAAAACTCCCCTGAGAACGTTTCATGCCAAGTTGTTTAGCGCCGGTTTGGTCAAAGTTTGCCATGATGGTTGTGAAGAGTGTGATGGTAGTAGTGAAGGGTGTCAGTTAGTTCAAGATGATATTCAGCAGTTGATCAATGAAGGTTTCCTACTGGTTTTCAGAAAAGAAAGCAAAGTAGCAGTGATTGAACCAGTGTTCAATTTTCCAAAGCAAGTGCCAGTGTTTGACGAAGAGGAATACATATCAGTAATTCCCGTATTCAACAGTCCAGGGGCAAGTACTGTGAGTCTCGTGTTTAAACAATCGGTTCCTAGATTCAACAAACCTGAAGTTGTTTCTCCTGTTAATCATGCTAGGCGAAATAAATTCCCAAGACCAGCCTCATTCAGGTTCAGAGAAACCAAAGCGTTACCGTGGATCTACGAAGACATTACAGGTGGTAGGAAGAAGGAGGAAATGATCCCAAGGAAAGATGTGGGGGTCGTTATAGAAGAACCAGTCCCAAGGAAGGAGGTGGGGGCTGATGAGAAGAATGTGTCCAGTATAGTAGGAACGGGGAAAATGACGAGGAGTGGGAGGATTTATACTCCTGTGAACAAAGAAGTGTCTAGTAAAGAAGGTAATATTCATGTACCCGCCAATGACAAAGGTAAAGAAGTGATCTCCAAAGAGGATGACGAAGAATTTCTCAGAATAATAAAAATAAGTGACTACAAGGTTATGGATCAGCTCCACCAGACTCCGTCAAAAATTTCCATTTCATCTCTGTTGATTAATTCACCAGTCCACCGATCAGCACTGCAGAAAGTATTGGCCCAGGCTCATGTAGCTCAGGATATTACCGCCAGGCAGTTTGATCATGTTATCGCTAACATTACTGCATGCTATACACTTAGCTTCAGTGACGAAGAGTTGACCCAAGCGGGTCAGAAACACAATCTTGCACTACACATATCAATGAAATGTCATGAGGACACGTTGGCTAGAGTTCTCGTAGATACAGGATCTTCTCTGAATGTTTTACCAAAGAGGACTCTCGATAAGCTGGCATACCAAGGAGGAATAATGAGACCCACGTCACTAATTGTCAAAGCTTTTGATGGTTCACGTAGATCTGTGATGGGAGAAATTGAGCTACCTGTTTTGATTGGCCCTCGGGAATTCAATGTGCTGTTTCAAGTCTTAGATATTAATCCTGCCTTTAGCTGTTTTCTAGGAAGGCCCTGGAGCCATGAGGCTGGCGCTGTCACCTCAACCCTACATCAGAAATTGAAGTTTTTGATTGATGATAAGTTGGTCATTGTGCATGGGGAAGAAGATTTGATGGTTAGTAATATGTCGTCCTTCCATTACATCGAGCCTGATGAGGACGCGTTGGAGACTTCTTTCTAAGCCCTAGAAATAGCTAATGCAGTTATGATGGACAATGAGAAGCCGGTGGTACCGGAATATCAATCATTTGCTTCGTATAAAAGTATCCAGTCTGCCCTTCAAGAAGGCGTGCCTGCAGGTTGGGGCGAAGTTATTGAGGTTGAGAAGAGGAACCGACACCAAGGGTTGGGTTACAGACCAACTCCAGAAGATGAGGCTGCTTCAGGTATAAGAAGAAGAGGGATGAAGATAAATACTGTGCAGGAAACATTTGTCAAAGGTGGACATCAGGTCCACGTAATCATTGGAAGTGCTGAAGAAGAGGAAGATATTGATCGTTTGGTTTTACGCCAGGAAGGCGAGTTAAGCAATTGGGAGTCTGTTGAGATCCCAACTTTGTACCCAGAACCAGAGTAACTTGTTTTGATTTGTTGTTTTCATTTCCCTAGTCTTGCCCAAAGCAAGTGGATTATTTTGTACGGGCCTCCGTTTTCAATATCTTAATCAATGAAATGACATTTTGCTAAAATTCTCGTTGTCTTTACTTTATTGCATTCCGTTTCTAAAAAATGGCAATCTTTTCAAAACAAAAACATCTTCATCTCGCATGTTCTTGAATTGTTGTTCATTTTAATAAGATAAGTCATTCTATCATGCAGAATGAATCATTAACCCATTGTATTCAATGACCTCGCTCTTAGCATTGACTTCGATTCCCCTGTCTATCAAGCTGAGGAGGAGGAAGATTATGGGGTGCCCGAGGATCTAGCAGATATGTGTGATTACCAGTATACGGATCTCCAGCCCCATGAAGAGCATGTGGATGTCATCAATCTTGGCACTGAGGAAGAGAGGAAAGAGGTTAAGATTGGGGCATCGCTGAAACCAGGAATTAGACAGCGGTTGATTTCACTCCTTGAAGAGTATATGGATGTGTTCGCTTGGTCCTACCAAGATATGTCTGGCTTAGATACAGATATTGTGGTCCACAAGTTACCGCTCAAGCCTGAGTGCTCGCCAGTAAAACAAAAGCTTCGCATAAGTCATCCTGACATGGCCCTCAAAATTCGAGATGAAGTTAAGAGACAGTTGGATGCCAGATTTTTAGCAGTTTCCAAATACCCAGAGTGTAGCTAATATTGTTCCAGTTATGAAGAAGAATGGAAAGGTACGAATGTGCATGGATTATAGGGACCTTAACAAAGCTAGTCCCAAGGCTGATTTTCCTCTACCACATATCGATATGATGGTAGACAACACGGCTCGTTTCGTAATGTTCTCATTTATGGATGGTTTTTCAGGCTACAATCAGATTAGAATGGATCCAGCTGATATGGACAAGACTACTTTGATCACCCCGTGGGGTATTTATTGTTACAAGGTTATGCCTTTTGGATTGAAGAATGCCGCGGCAACTTACCAGAGAGCTATGGTGACCCTGTTCCATGATATGATCCACAAGGAGATTGAAGTGTACGTGGACGACATGATAGCCAAATCACAGAGTGAGGAGGAGCACGTAGACCATTTGTTAAAATTGTTTAAGAGACTTCGAAAGTATCAGTTGAGGTTAAACCCTGCAAAGTGTACCTTTGGAGTCAGGTCAGGGAAGTTATTGGGTTTCATTGTTAGCCAGAAGGGCATTGAAGTGGATCCAGATAAAGTGCGAGCAATTCAAGGAATGCCAGCTCCGCAAACCGAGTCTCAAGTCAGAGGATTTTTGGGCCGTTTGAATTACATCTCCAAGTTCATCTCCAACATGACTCCAATATGTGCACCAATTTTCAAATTACTCCATAAAAATCAGCCAGTAGAATGGAATGCTGACTGTCAACAGGCTTTCGAGAAACTCAAAAGTTATATCCAAGAACCTCCTATTCTGGTTCCTCCGGTTCCCGCAAGACCTCTCTTTATGTATTTGACTATTTTGGAAGAATCTATGGGTTGTGTTTTGGGACAGCATGACGAGATTGGCCGGAAAGAACATGCAATTTATTATCTGAGTAAGAAGTTTGCAGATAGTGAAAGCCGTTACTCACTACTTGAAAAGACTTGTTGCGCTCTGGCTTGGGCCGCCAAACGTCTAAGACAGTACCTGATTTGTCATACTACTTTGTTGATTTCCAAGATGGATCCGATAAAGTAAATTTTCAAGAAGCCTGCTCAAACGGGTAGACTTGCCCGCTGGCACATGTTTTTATCTGAATATGACATTCAGTATGTCACTCAAAAGGCCATTAAAGGAAGTGTTCTTTCAGAATATCTTTCCGATCAACCAGTCGAGGACTATGAACCACTCAAGTTTGATTTCCCTGACGAGGATATTATGGCAGTAAAAGATTGTGAAGAGTCAAGCTCTGAAGAAGATCACAGGGCTGAGTATAGGTGGAAGATGATGTTCGACGGTTCGTCCAATTACAAGGGGCATGAGGTAGGTGTTGTTATAATTAATCCTGAAGATGGCTACACCCCTTTTACAGCCAGATTGGATTTTGGGTGTACGAATAATATTGCTGAGTATGAAGCGTGCATTCTGGGTCTGGAAGCTGCAATCGATCTTGGAATCTGTTTTCTTGAAGTTATGGGTGACTGTGCTCTAGTCATTTATCAAATCAGAGGTGAGTGGGAGACAAAAGATGAGAAGCATATCCCTTATCAGGCATATGCTTTGGAGTTGATTAAGTGTTTTGATGAGATAACTTTTCGCCATGTGCCACATACTGAGAATCATGTGGCTGATGCTTTAGCAACACTGGCTTCGATGTGGCAAGTTAGATTTATCAACGAAGATCCAGTAATCAGTATTGGAAGGAGGACTGAGCCTGCCTACTTCCAGTCCGTTGAAGAAGAATCAGACGGCAAACCTTGGTTCCATGACATTTTGAACTTCCTGAAGAATCAAGAATATCCGGCCAACGCCTCCGTTCTTGATAGGAAAACTCTGTGAGGATTGTCAGCCAAGTTGTTCATCAGCAACGGTGTACTGTACAAAAGGAATTATGATATGGTTTTGTTAAGATGTGTCGATAAGAGAGAAGCAGACTTGCTGATCCATGATATCCATGAAGGAGCTTTTGGCACCCATGCCAATGGACATGCCATGGTTAAGAAGATTTTGAGGGCTGGATACTATTGGTTGACTATGGAGACTGATTGCATCCAGTACGCTAGAAAATGCCATAAATGTCAGATTTATGCGGACAAAATGCATGTTCCTCCTACTCTGCTGAATGTGCTATCATCGCCCTGGCCGTTCTTATGTGGGGCATCGATATGATTGGGGCAATTGAGCCTAAAGCGTCTAATGGGCATCGCTTCATTTTGGTGGCTATAGATTACTTTACCAAGTGGGTGGAAACGGCCTCTTATGCGAACGTGACTAAGCAAGTAGTTGCTCGCTTCATTAAGAACAACATCATTTGTCGTTATGGGATTCCGAGCAGAATCATAACTGACAACGGAACCAATTTGAATAACAAAACCATGAAGGAATTGTGTGATAACTTCAAGATTAAACACCATAACTCTTCACCGTATCGTCCGAAGATGAATGGAGCGGTCGAAGCTGCAAACAAGAATATCAAGAAAATTCTTCAGAAAATGGTCAAAACATACAAGGATTGGCATGAGATGTTGCCATATGCACTGCATGGATATAGAACGTCAGTCAGAACATCAACGGGGGTAACCCCTTTTTCGTTGGTATATGGAATGGATGTTGTCCTCCCTATAGAAGTCGAGATACCTTCTCTAAGGATATTGATGGAAACAAAGCTTGATGAAGCTGAATGGGTTCAAGAAAGATACGATCAGCTGAATCTAATTAACGAGAAGCGCCTGACAGCCATGTGTCATGATCATTTGTACCAGAAGAGGATGAAGAGAGCATTTGATAAAAAGGTCCGCATTCGGGAATTTCGAGTATGCGAGTTGGTACTTAAGAAGATTCTGCCGTCCCAGAGAGACGCCCGTGGGAAATGGGCACCCAATTATGAAGGTCCATTCGTAGTCAAGACGGTGTTTTCAGGAGGGTCTCTAATTCTTACAACTATGGACGGTGAACAGCTTGCGCATCCTGTGAATGTTGATTCGGTGCGGAAGTATTATGCTTGAGACAAGGACACCTCATCAGTATCCAGGAATCCCCAAGGAAGCTCAAGTTTTGCTACAACTAGAGTCCTTAGTCATTAGGGTTATTGGTCATTTAATACAATATAACCTTTGCCAAATTGCCATTTTTTTGCATTTGTAATATTTCATGGGACTCTGCTATTTGGCAAGTCACCATTTTTCAATGAATATCAGCTATTGAACCATCTTCTTGTTTAATACGCTATCATCTTTATTTTACAAAACTTCGTCATTTTCACTTGATTTTTGAAAACGGAAATGTTGCAATTTCTAAGAAAACACAAAGAAACTAAGTTTTACTCTGGAATTAAGACGTCTTGGAATCAAGTTTGTACAGGAAGAATTAGCAGAACTGTTTTTTTTTTGCATGGATCTGCCATCTCCAGTGAAACGAAGACTGCCTCGGTTATCCTTGATGTTTGGGTTTCAGGGTGTTGGTTGTGTTATCTTTTCTTCTCTTTGTTTTTGCGTCGCTCGCATCGTTTCTCGCATGTAGCTAAGCATATGCATCATACCTTGCCATCTTTGCATCCTTGTGCTTTGTTTTTCTTGTGGTCTTTTGTGTGTGCCTGTCTTTATTTCTCCAATGAAGTAAGGACATTCCCGGCTTTCTTTGTTTGCGTCGTGCTTGTTCGGTCTTGACCTTTGCGCACCAGATTTGAATCTTTACACTTTTTTTGTTCCTCAAGAAGTCTTGCCTTAATGTTTTTGCAACCGTTTTTGTTTGAATCGAGTCAGACCTGAACCGAGTCTTTGTTTGAATCGAGTCGAACATTGCCTCTTCTTTTAAAATCGTTCTTGTCTGAATCGAGTCAGGCCTGAACCGAGTCTTTGTTTGAATCGAGTCGAACATTGCCTCTTGTTTTAAAATCGTTCTTGTCTTAATCGAGTCAGACCTAAACCGGGTCTTTGTTTGAATCGAGTCGAACATTACCTCTTGTTTTAAAACCGTTCTTGTCTGAATCGAGTCACACCTGAACCGAGTCTTTGTTTGAATCGAGTCGAACATTGCCTCTTGTTTTAAAATCGTTCTTGTCTTAATCGAGTCAGACCTGAACCGGGTCTTTGTTTGAATCGAGTCGAACATTGCCTCTTGTTTTAAAACCGTTCTTGTCTGAATCAAGTCAGACCTGAACCGAGTCTTTGTTTGAATCGAGTCGAACATTGCCTCTTCTTTTAAAACCGTTCTTGTCTGAATCGAGTCATACCTGAACCGAATCTTTGTTTGAATCGAGTCGAACATTGCCTCTTGTTTTAAAACCGTTCTTGTCTGAATCGAGTCAGACCTGAACCAAGTCTTTGTTTGAATCGAGTCGAACATTGCCTCTTGTTTTAAAACCGTTCTTGTTTGAATCAAGTCAGACCTGAACCGAGTCTTTGTTTGAATCGAGTCGAACATTGCCTCTTCTTTTAAAACCGTTCTTGTCTGAATCGAGTCAGATCTGAACCGAGTCTTTGTTTGAATCGAGTCGAACATTGCCTCTTGTTTTAAAATCGTTCTTGTCTAAATTGAGTCAGACCTGAACCGAGTCTTTGTTTGAATCGAGTCGAACATTGCCTCTTGTTTTAAAACTGTTCCCTGTTTGAATCGAGTCGAACAGTGGACCTAAACCTCGAGTTATCATGGGCTCGTTGTTTATCCTTATTTATTCCTTTGGTTCTTGTTCGAATCGAGTCGAACATGAACCTTTACCTTTGATTTTTGAAACTTTAAGCTAAGCTTCTTGGAACAATTTACCTTACCAAGACTCTTATCTGATGTGCAGAGTTTGTCTCTGTCTTTCTGGCTTTTCTTGAAGATCCCATTTTGAACTCTTCAGCATAAGAAATCCCCAGGAAGTCCTTGCTTGGTTGTTTGTCTCTTTCGGACTGATCTTCGATGATCAGGTTTTTCTTTCTGGTTTCGTGCCCAGTAGGAGTGTGTTGCTTTATTCCCAGTAGTCTATCTCCCCGGATCTTTCCCAGTGGAGATTGTCTTTTTGTTTTCCCCAGTGTTTCTTGGGAGTCTCCCCAGTGAGCGTTTCTCGTGGATGCTAACTTTTTTTTCCTTCCCCAGTGAAGCTTATCTGGTCTTTTTGCTTCTTGTTTGTCCTTTGGTGTCTCGTTGTGTTTGCATCTTTGCATCTTCTTGACATCATGTTTGTTGCATTGCATATGTGTGCATCTGAGGGAAAAATTTTCGGTTATCTGTATTTAAATATCTTTCACTATTGATTACATTAGGATCTTCATCTCTCATGTCATCAGGTGAAGATATTTAAATAGGGGCAACTGTTGCACCCCAAATTTTACCCTCATTTTTCTGCTAGTTGATGTTTTATTTATTTAATTTAATATTTTATTTTAACATCTTTATCTGTCTTTAATTTAATTTAATTTCAATATGGCCTTCTTTTTTAATTTTTATTTATATTTAAGTTGTTTTAGTTAATCTCAATTTAATCTAATTTTGCATTAGTTTAATTAATTAGATTAATTGCTAATATGGTTTATTGTTTTAACTTTTTAATTGGTGTATTAATTAATTATTATTTGTTATTGTTATTTAACATATTAATCCATTTAAGAAAGATGTTATTCATTTTCTTGGCCTTTCATGATTGGTCCACCGTGTGCAATTTTTGAATCATAATTGGATAATTTCATTAACCAACAACCAATGAGAATCAAGTTTATGTGTGTTGAATTTTCAACCCAAATTCTGGCCATTGAGGGAGAGACACGTGGTTCACGAGAAACAAAGAAAATGGTTTTGTTTCTTCTTCCTTGCGTTTGCGAATCAGAATGGAGGGAAGAAATCTAAACCAACCTCATCAATTTGTTCAAAGAAGCTGTATCCGTTTCAATTCCAAAGCCTTGGCGCGTTTTACTCAAATTGAACCCTCCAAAGACCATTCCCTTTTGAGCTCTTAATGGTTTGGCTCAATAAAAGTTGATTCTGAGGAGTTACTCATCTTAGCATTCATCCTGACACACCTGCAAGATGCTTTCTCAATCCTAAGACCTTACCTCATTCGATACCCTCTCAATGACACCAGAGGGAGAGTTCTGAAGCCATACATGAAATGGTGAAGCTGTCCCTGCAGCATCTGATGTCTTTGGCACGACATAGGAGCGTTTGTCTCCAAGAGCTGAAGAACATTTGAATTCAAATTGCAAACCCTAGCCCTGACCTTTCCCACCAAGTGTTTGAGACTCAACTCGGCCCATCAAGTAGCCTATATAAGGAGCTCAATCTCAACACTTGAGATCATCAACAATTCTCTCAAAAACACTTAAAAGTTCTCTGAAGTTCCATAAAGAGTTTCGAGCTAGCAACTTGGAGTTGGTCATTGGGGTTTGTTCTTGGAAGAGAGGACATTCATCACACCCAAAGACAGTGGAATTTATTCCATTTGGTATTGTGTTCTTACCCCTTCGTTAATAATGTTCATTTGATAAAATCTTTACCATATGCATTTTATTGTATCTGTCTGAGTATATGCCTAAAATATGTTGCTATGGTTTGAATTTACAAAGTAAACAATGTTCTACATTGATGTGCTATACGTGTATTTGGTGATGATGTTACCATAATGGATGTTGTAATGTCCATAGTTTTGTTTACAACTGATATGCATTGATGACTTTGTTGTTTGATCTTATGTTTAAGGATAGATTGTGTGAGCTGTTAGCCATTTGTTCTGTATTACCCCCTGTTGGATGGTTTTTGTAGCCATATGCCTCTATGTTGTGAGTTATATGTGTCTGTCTCTGCTCTATGTTTATGCCCGGCTAAGAATGTATGTGTTAATCCCTTAAAACTGTGGTATGAGACTCTTGCCTTGTATTTTGTTGATCCAATCTATTAGTTGGTTCTCATGTGTGTGGCAGATGTATGTCTGATGTTGAGTTGTATTTTTTTTCATGGTTTGCCTTGTTTCTGTTGAGTACCATGTTTGAAATATCATGATGTTTGCTTCATTGCTTTATCAAGGTTATAACTACTCCCCTATTGATTGACTTGCTGATTGGTCCTTAGGTTAGTTCTAGTTTTTGAGTGAGTTGGTATAGTCTACATCATTGTTCTTTTACTGTGCACATTGTCTATGCCTCTAAGTTTGCTTTCATCATGCTTTTGTTCACACTGTGGAGTTTTCATGCCTTGCTGAAATTCTGTGTCAAGAATGTATACATTAACTTTGATAATTATGCCACCAATCCATATGTGTTTGTGTCAAAATATCTTGAAGTTGTTTGATCCTATTTATGTCATTGAACTTTGCTTCTAAATCATAACTTGATGTTCATGCTACCAAGCTACTGATTTGTCAACTGTATGCACCCAAGTCATGTTGTTTAAATCTTTGGCAAATTATACTAGATTGTACTCACTTATGTGGTGACCAGTTTTGAATTCCATCAATGTGTGTTATGTGTTCATGACTGATTGAGTTCTTTCTTTTGTGTGTTGAATTTGTTGACTGCCATACTACAATCACTCTAGCCATTGTCCTTTCCACTGATCACACAATCACACACCAGTCACAGATGTTTTCTCATGCTGCAAATTATCAGTTGGTTTGTATCTAATCTTTTGGTTATGTTTCTTTTGGTTTGTCTCTAACACATGTGTAAATGCATAGATATCTAAGTGATGCGTGTGTTTAGTTTTTGAGCTGTTTACAGATCATCCAAATTTGTTCAAATCATTGTTTCTTTTTTTCTGTTGATGGATGCCAATCTGATTTGAATTAGGTCATGTGTGTTCTATATGTATGCCTCTCTGAGCTCATCATTCAATTGCAAATTACCACATTGATTCTGTTTGGAGTTAATCTATTTGAAATAACTCTCATCTGTGATTGCTCATGTTTTGTCTATGTGTTGATATCATGTTGACCAGCTATTAGACCTTTTGAATTAAGTGTTATTGCCAAATATTTGAACTGCTAATGCTGAGTTCTTAAAACTGATAGTGTAATGACTGATGAGCTGCACTTTACCACATATCCAAGTTGTCTAAGTTCTTAACATACTATTTGCTTCTAATTGACTAGAATGTTTGGCCTAACTTTTTCATTTGAGCAATCTATTGTCACTCTGATTTTGAACCAGTTGTATACCTGAATTTAGGACATGTGTGCCTTGTGAATTTGTTCTACACATTGGGAACTGTTTAGTATTTACATGTTTAAGTTTAAGACCATGGCTGCCATTTTTTGGAATTATGTGTTTGATCTTTCATTGTGTGCTTTGCTAAATCCTGAATTTAGATGATATAGGAGTTTTAATTCGAGGATAACATGATCTTGTTCCCTTTTTTATGCATTTGTGATCATTGAGTAATTCTTGAACTCATATCGTGTGCCTCGCCATATACTAGTTTAAGTTCTTGATGCCTTGTGGTTTTGGAAAACATTTTGAATTAGATTTGTCTTCAATCTACTTTGCTTTTGACTGTATGATTTTGTTTGGGCAAGTGAGTATTTGGAATCAGTGGGCAAGGATGCGTGCGCATGTTTTGGTTAATTGGGCATTTATGAGCTTGTTTGCTTTATGTGTTTGTTGAATCATATTAATACTGGATGAGGGCGTAGCACCGCTGGTCTATGAGGAGGGTTATAAGTATTATCCGTGCCAAGAGACTGGGGTTCGAATCCCATCGCCCCAGTCTTTTATTTATTTTTCATGAAGTTTGCTTGTTTTAAATATATAGTTGTGTTTCCATTATTTATCAACTGCGCGCGTTGGCCAGGTGGTTAGGGTTTTGGGCTGCATGCGCAAGGACGTGGGTTCAAGCCCTAAGATTGCCATTCCTTCTATTATTATCACTTGTTGTTTGTTTTTTTTTTTAGTTTATACTTAATCTTTAAAATATCTTATCTTATTCAATTTTTATCCTTTTCTTTTCCTTCTTTTTGCTACTTTTCCCTTGTTGAATCTATTTTTCACATGTTAAAAGAGATTAGTCAAAATATTAATTTTTGAGACCTTTATTCATGATAATATTAGGAATGCTTATTAAGAAGTTTTATTGCACTTCCTTATTCACCTTGTCATGTTATTTCTATTCATCATGTTTGATCTTTGTCTCATGTATGTTTCCAAACTTTGAATTGACATCTTGATCTCGTTTCATCTCATTATCATATTCATGTCTTTTTATAATCATCATGTTTTTATTAGCTTGTTATCTTTTAGTATCTTATCAACTATTATCTTTCCCCCTATTCCAAAGGAAGGTGACTAATATTGACTCTTAAAGTCATAGCCCCCATCTTACCTTAGTAGCCTCTTAGGAGATGACTTTCACTTCTTGGCCTCCTAAAAGCCAATAAGTTATAACTAGCCTTAGGAGAGAGTTCTTACACTCTTGGTGATATTCATCCTAATGAATACTCACTTTCCCTATTGACTAAAAATTCAACATAGGACCATTATAACTTAGATTTAGAGAGTTCTTGACTCTAGAATGAGCTTGTACTCATTCTCCCCTGTGAACTTTGACCATAGTCAAAAGTTCATTACTTAGTAAAACTACGCATACTCTGATTCTATTCCCGAGGATACGTAGGCACAAGGTGTGATGTCTTGTCGAGTATACTTAGAAATAAACCCCTAGGGTTTCAACCTTTAGCATAGTGCCCTTAGCAAGCGAGTAAGATTTAACAAGTAAAACAAGAGGCTCGTGTAGAGTACTACAGACGTTTAGGGTGCTAATACCGTCCCTAGGCGTAACCAACCTCCGAACCTTAGATCTCCCCCGTTTAGGTTTTTCTAATGATCTTGAACCTTTCCTTTGGATAAATCAAAGTCGGTTGTAAAAGAAATATGATGCAAGTTAATTAATAGCTTGTTATCCGATTTTCACCGCAACAGAAATGGCGACTTCACTGGGGAAAATAATTTTAGAGGGTTATGCCTATCTTGTATTCATGTTATTATGTTTGCTTGTTTTACTTATATCTGCTTATATACCTGTCATATTTGCCTATATTTGTATATCTGTTTTATGGGTTGACATGATATCTATGAGTGAGATAAGTCCTAACACGGACTTGAGAGAACACATATGTTTAGGAAGCATGGACATAGTCAAGGGAACTTCGAGGGAGAAATCCCAAAGGAGGGAACTTGAAGTCCATACTCAGTTGAGGCCCTCTTGAATGTAGTAGAATGTTACGCGAGCAATCGTGAATGCGTTACTACTTTCAATTTGGTGCCAGGGATATTGAGGACCTTTAGTTACCCTTTTACCCCTACTTGGCCTATTTAGGACGTAGTGCGATGACCGTGTGGAAGCAATCCCAAATGGTTGCTACGCGATACTACACTCAGATGAGACTCTCTTGAGAATTTTGTCGATCACCGAGCAATTGGAAAGTCGATAAAATCTGAAAGATGGGTTGTAGACTCTGGGACCTTTTTAGAACCTTTCCTGGCAGGTGAAAACCATAGTACATACCTTTGGGAGGGGTAGACCTTTGACTCCATGCTCGTGACCTTGAACTTAGGTTTCCTAATATGTTGTATGCTTATCTGTCTATGTGTGTTTGTTGCATTCATCCTTGCATCATATGCATTATGTATATTCAAGGAATTCAACTTTGTCTTGCAAACTTTATAGGATGGATTTTGAAAAAAGGAAAACAAAGAAGTACACCTTCATCAGTCCAAAATTGGAAGATTTGAAGAATCTGGGTAAGCTAATCAATGAATCAACAACGTTCTGAGACAAGTATGGGAAGATTTTCTCTCTGATGAAGTCAAAGATGGTAGATGGGATGCTCCCTACTCTCATGCAGTTTATGATCCCGTGTACCATTTTTCACTTTTCTGGATTATCAGTTAATGCCTACGCTCGAGGAGTATGCTAGTCTAGTTGGTATTCCCATCACTCCAAACCCTCCTTACTCTGGTTTGGAAAGGACGCCTAAGGAGAAGGAAATTGCAGAAGTGGCTCATCTCAAGTTGTCAGAAGTCAAGGCTAACTTGGTTGTCAAGGGAGGACTTTTTGGGTTGCCTGCCAAGTTTCTAATGGAGAAAGCCAGTTATTATGTTAACATGAAGAATATGGTGGATTATGAAGTTGTTATGGCCCTTCTCATCTATGGTTTATTTCTATTTCCCAACATTGAGAACTTTGTTGACATGAATGCAATCAAGATCTTTATCATTGGAAATCCAGTTCCAACGCTACATGCTGATGCCTACCATTCAGTGCATTTGAGGACTGCTCGCAAGGGAGGAATGGTAACCTGCTCTGCCACTTTGTTGTATAAGTGTTTTATTTCACACTTACCCCGCTCTAAGACCTTTTGGGATCTCCAAGATGGGCATCTTTGGTCAGAAAAGATCATGTCTCTCACCAATACTGATCTGGAGTGGTACTACCCAATGCTCAAAGGCAAAGATATGATTGTTAGTTGTAGAGGATTTGCTAATGTACCACTTCTTGGCACAAAAGGAGGCATAAGCTACAATCCAGCCTTGGCTTGTCGTCAACATGGTTATTCTATGGAAGCTAAGCCTAACAACATTTACTTGGAAGGTTTGTTCTTTGAAGAGGATAAGGACCCTGTGCTTAGGGAAAAGATGGCTCACGCTTGGCGTCATATTCACACAAGAGGTATCTCTGCTTTGGGAAAACCTGAGTGTTTGGCTTCAGAATCCTACACTCAGTGGGTGCAGAAGAGAGCTGTTGAGTTGAAGATGTCGTATGATTGTCATGATCCTATCCCATTAGCTCCCAGAGATCCTGTTCTTTACTTCACAAGCAATAAGGACGAATTAAAGATCCGGCTGGCTCAAGCAGAACGAGAAAGGAATGCGTGGATGAACAAGTATCAGATTCTCGACTTTGAGATGAATGAACTTCAGAAGAGTCTCAGAAGGAAGGAAGAAGAGTCTGTCAGAAAGAGGAAGGCGCAAGGAGATTTATTTTCTCCTAGCACATCATTTCCACCAGAACCATGGAAGTCACAGTTGGTCAAGCTCGCTGTTGAGAATGAGAGGTTGCAGAAGGAAAACCAGAAGCTCGCCATGAGATTGATGGGAGAAGACTGATTGGATGGTTTAGAACTTAGTTTTCTTTATTTTGTACTCTGTATTTTGGATTTTGAAGGTGTAATCATCTCTTTTTGTAATCCAAAAACTTTATCATCAATGAAATGAAATGAGATTTTCTTCTAAGAAAAATGTTCCTTAAAATTTGCAAAAATACGATGTTGAGTTCCTTGAATTACACCCATCATACTGCATTGCATTCTGCTAAGCTATCAAGACACTAAACTTTGTTTTGAAGAACTTTGTAGAGAATGGAGGCTACCAAGAAGATAAACTGGCCCTTTACTTTCCTGATCCCTAACGTCGAGCAGCTGATAGAGATTGGAGGAAGAATTGAAGACCCGCTAAGTTTCATCGACAAGTACGGAGACCTTCTGTCCCTAATGAAACTACAGGTGAAGGAAGGATTGTTGGAAACCTTGGTGCAACTGTATCATCCTGCATACCGTTTTTCATATTTCCTAATTTTCTGCTGGTTCCAACTATAGAGGAGTATTCAGCTATGATGAGTTTACCAATTCAGCATCATCCTCCATTTTCTGGTGTGGAAGGGGAGTTCCTTAACCAAGAGATTGCTGTAGGGTTAAGGATCCGAAAGAGGCATATACGAGAGAACATGACTACTAGAGAAGGGTATCGTGGTTTACCAGCTCAGTTTTTGATTGAAAGGGCTCTTCAGTTTCAAGGAAGGGGAGACTCTGTAATGTTTGAATCTATTTTTGCTCTGCTAGTGTACGGATTATTCCTATTTCCCAATGTCAAAGACTTCGTCGACGTCCAGGCTATCCGAATCTTTATGAGTCAGAACCCTGTCCCTACTCTATTAGCTGATATGTACTTCTCAGTTACTACACAATCCATGAAAGGAGAAGGTGTGATTGTTTGTTGTGCTCCACTGCTCTATAAGTGGTTCATGTCGTATTTACCTACAACTCCAACATTTTGGGAGGTAAGAGACAGCGCCCTTTGGGCTAAGAAACTGATGGAGCTAGAATGTTCTACTATCAGGTGGTATGATTCGTACCCAAGAGGGACCCTTATGATTGTAAGTTGTGGAGACTATCCCAACGTGCCGCTCATGGGATGGAGTGGTTGCATCAACTACAATCCGGTGCTCGCTCGTTGCCAACTTGGTCATCCCATTGAGGAACAACCAGATCCCAAGGAGCTGGAGTTAATCTATTATGGGCATGGAGAGGGATTTGAAGACAAACTCAAAATGGGGCACACCTGGTTCCACATTAATCAGCAGAGGTGGACCACTGCCGGTCTCGTCATAGAAGCTCATTTGAAATGGGCGCAGGGGATTTCGCTCAGCATGAAGTAGCCTTTTCCATACTACGAGACACCCACGAGTGCCAAGCAGAAGAGGATGGAGTTGTTGGGAGAGCTGACTGTTGAGAAGGCCAGAACCAAACAGCGTATCAAGGAGATCATGAAAGGGGTCAGGGAAGGCGAAGGGCCCTCTTATTTAGAGTTGTAGCTTTTAAGTTTCCTGTTTTATGATCAGTTGTTGTAATCCTGTTTTAAGTTGTATTTCTTTTAATTCGAACAATGGTTGTAATATTTCCTTTTTGTAAGCACTTGTATTATCTTTCAATGGGAAGGAGTTTATGTTGTTGGTAATCCTATTGTTTACACTGTTTGCAAATAATTTTTGGTTCTTGATGGTTTAGCCTGCATTTGCATCTCATTTGCATCTTCGCGTGTGCATGTGCATTCTTCCGTGTCTCATCGTCATTTTGTCTTCTCCAGAACCGTCACCCTGAATTCTCTACATCATTATAACACCCGGGCACAGGCTCGAAGAAGAAGAATGTCTGAGGATTGCGAGAATTTGGATCAGGTTAACAACGAACTCAACGAATTGAGAGGAGGAATGGGGCAGATCATGGAAGCTTTGAATGTTATACGAGCAAAGATGGATACGCAGGTCACCGTAGTCTCAGAAGTCGTTGCTACAATTGTAGAGCCACTGGTTATACCTGTTGTGAACCCTACTCTAGGAATGCCACTTGAGTTTATACGAGCCACAGCTCCTTAATCTACGCAACAAGCAGTGTCGTTGTTTAGTCAGAATCAGCAAACTATTCCAACTTATGCTCCGCATGTGGTGCAGACCCAATTCCAACCTATTTTTCAGAATCAGCATCATTTTGATTATGATAATATATCTGTGGAGTAGGATGATCATAATGAGAAGTTGAGAGCGAGTGTGGAGGTTATGCAGAGGAAGTTGAAGGCTATGGAGGGAAGTAATGTCTTCAGTACTGACCTCAAGGACATGTGTTTGGTTACAGATCTGGTAATTCCACCGAAGTTTAAGCTGCCAGGTTTTGAATTGTATTCCGGTGCTACGTGCCCCAAAGCGCATTTGGTCATGTACCTTCGGAGAATGGCTGCGTACATGGACAACGATAAGCTATTGATACATTGTTTCCAAGATAGCCTGAAGGGCGCCGCTGCAAAATGGTACCTAGGTTTGGATCAGTCTCAGATCAAGTGCTTTCAAGACGTAATGGACGCCTTTGTGAGACATTATAAGTATAATTTGAATTTAGCTCTGGATCATAGACAACTGCTGACTATGACTCAAAATAACATCGAGTCATTCAAAGAGTACACTCAAAGATGGAGGGAGACGGCCTCGCAGGTTGAACCGCCGTTGACAGAAAAAGAATTAGCTGATTGGTTTGTGGATACCATAAAGCATGAATTTTATGAGAAGATGATCAGTAATATTGGTGCCAATTTTTCTAATATTATTCCCATTGGTGTGAAAGTAGAAGCGGGTTTGAAGAATGGAAAAGTAGCCAGTTCACCTAGTAGTTCCACTAGTAATAGTGTCAAGAAGTCTCCGGGTAATTTTCATAAGAAGAAAGAAGATAAGACTAATGTTGTTATGTCAAAGAATCAGAATCCCAGATGGAAACGATTTATGTCAAAGAATCAGAATCCCAGTTTTCCTCAACAACCGATTTACCCTATGCAGTTCGCACAACAACCGTATGTGGCGGCCGTTACGCCCGCTTTTAACCATCAGATGATGCAACCAGTTCCTGTTCCCCAGCCACCGAATCAACAGCAGTGGCCGAGAAATCAATATCAGAATTACAAGCAGCAGAGGTGGCCAGCGCCACAGCAAAATACCCCTCAAAGAAGACAGGCGGTAACACCAAATTTTCCACCCATACCGATGACCTACACAGCATTGTATCCTTCTCTGGTGGAGCAAGGATTAGTTGTTACTAGGCCGTTGGGGCTACCATCTGAGAAGTCTCTGCAGTTCTTCAACCCCAATGCAACCTGTGCTTTCTATCAAGGAGGGGTGGGTCATGATTTAGAAGGATGTTTGGCATTGAAGAATCTGGTGAAAAGTCTGATGGAGAAAAACATTCTGTCTTTCGCTAATAATCAGCCAAATGTGAAGAGTAGCCCCTTGCCAACGCATGGGTCAACTAATGCTATCGAAGACGAGAATGATGAAGTGTTGGTCTCAGATGCAGCGAAGATTAAAACTCCCCTAAGAACGTTTCATGCCAAGTTGTTTAGCGCCGGTTTGGTCAAAGTTTGCCATGATGGTTGTGAAGAGTGTGATGGTAGTAGTGAAGGGTGTCAGTTAGTTCAAGATGATATTCAGCAGTTGATCAATGAAGGTTTCCTATAGGTTTTTAGAAAAGAAATCAGAGTAGCAGTGATTGAACCAGTGTTCAATTTGCCAAAGCAAGTGCCAGTGTTTGACGAAGAGGAATACATATCAGTAATTCCCGTATTCAACAGTCCAGGGGCAAGTACTGTGAGTCCCGTGTTTAAATAATCAGTTCCAAGATTCAACAAACCTGAAGTTGTTTCTCCTGTTAATCATGCCAGGCAAAATAATTTCCCAAGACCAGCCCCATTCAAGTTCAGATAAACCAAAGCGTTACCATGGATCTACGAAGACATTACAGGTGGTAGGAAGAATGAGGAAATGATCCCAAGGAAAGAGGTGGGGGTCGTTATAGAAGAACCAGTCCCAAGGAAGGAGGTGGGGGCTGATGAGAAGAATGTGTCCAACATAGTAGGAACGGGGAAAATGACGAGGAGTGGGAGGATTTATACTCCTGTGAACAAAGAAGTGTCTAGTAAAGAAGGTAATATTCATGTACCCGCCAATGACAAAGGTAAAGAAGTGATCTCCAAAGAGGATGACGAAGAATTTCTCAGAATAATAAAAATAAGTGACTACAAGGTTGTGGATCAGCTCCACCAGACTCCGTCAAAAATTTCCATTTCATCTCTGTTGATTAATTCACCAGTCCACCGATCAGCACTGCAGAAATTATTGGCCCAGGCTCATGTAGCTCAGGATATTACCGTCGGGCAATTTGATCATGTTATCGCTAACATTACTGCATGCAATACACTCAGCTTCAGTGACGAAGAGTTGACCCAAGCGGGTCAGAAACACAATCTTGCGCTACACATATCAATGAAATGTCATGAGGACACATTGGCTAGAGTTCTCGTAGATATAGGATCTTCTCTGAATGTTTTACCCAAGAGGACTCTCGATAAGTTGGCATACCAAGGAGGAATAATCAGACCCACGCCACTAATTGTCAAAGCTTTTGATGGTTCACGTATATCTGTGATAGGAGAAATTGAGCTACCTGTTTTGATTGGCCCTCGGGAATTCAATGTGCTATTTCAAGTCTTAAATATTAATCCTACCTATAGCTGTTTGCTAGGAAGGCCCTGGATCCATGAGGCTGGCGCTGTCACCTCAACCCTACATTAGAAATTAAAGTTTGTGATTGATGATAAGTTGGTCATTGTGCATGGGGAAGAAGATTTGATGGTTAGTAATATGTCGTCCTTCCATTACATCGAGGCTGATGAGGACGCGTTGGAGACTTCTTTCCAAGCCCTGGAAATAGCTAATGCAGTTATGATGGACAATGAGAAGCCGGTGGTACCAGAATATCCATCATTTGCTTCGTATAAAAGTATCCAGTCTGCCCTTCAAGAAGGCGTGCCTGCAGGTTGGGGTGAAGTTATTGAGGTTGAGAAGAGGAACCGACACCAAGGGTTGGGTTACAGACCAACTCCAGAAGATGAGGCTGCTTCAGGTATAAGAAGAAGAGGGATGAAGATAAAGACTATGCAGGAAACATTTGTCAAAGGTGGACATCAGGTCCACGTAATCATTGGAAGTGCTGAAGAAGAGGAAGATATTGATCGTTTGCTTTTATACCAGGAAGGCACGTTAAGCAATTGGGAGTCTGTTGAGATCCCAACTTTGTACCCAGAACCAGAGTAACTTGTTTTGATTTGTTGTTTTCATTTCCCTAGTCTTGCCCAAAGCAAGTGGATTATTTTGTACTGGCCTCCGTTTTCAATATCTTAATCAATGAAATGACATTTTGCTAAAATTCTCGTTGTCTTTACTTTATTGCATTCCGTTTCTAAAAAATGACAATCTTTTCAAAACAAAAACATCTTCATCTCGCATGTTCTTGAATTGTTGTGCATTTTAATAAGATAAGTCATTCTATCATGCAGAAAGAATCATAAACCCATTGTATTCAATGACCTCGCTCTTAGCATTGACTTCGATTCCTCTGTCTATCAAGCTGGGGATGAGGAAGATTATGAGGTGCCCGAGGATCTCGCAGATATATGTGATTACCAGTATACGGATCTCCAGCCCCATGAAGAGCAGGTGGATGTCATCAATCTTGGCACTGAGGAAGAGAAGAAAGAGGTTAAGATTGGGGCATCGCTGAAACCAGGAATTAGACAGCGGTTGATTTCACTCCTTGAAGAGTATGTGGACGTGTGGTCCTACCAAGATATGCCTGGCTTAGATACAGATATTGTGGTCCACAAGTTACCGATCAAGCCTGAGTGCTCGCCAGTAAAATAAAAGCTTCGCAGAAGTCATCCTGACATGGCCCTCAAAATTCGAGATGAAGTTAAGAGACAGTTGGATGTCGGATTTTTAGTAGTTTCCAAATACCCAGAGTGTAGCTAATATTGTTCCAGTTATGAAGAAGAATGGAAAGGTACGAATGTGCATGGATTATAGCGACCTTAACAAAGCTAGTCCCAAGGATGATTTTCCTCTACCGCATATCGATATGTTGGTAGACAATACGGCTCGTTTTGCAATGCTCTCATTTATGGATGGTTTTTCAGGCTACAATCAAATTAGAATGGATCCAGCTGATATGGACAAGACAACTTTCATCACCCCGTGGGGTATTTATTGTTACAAGGTTATGCCTTTTGGATTGAAGAATGTCAGGGCAACTTACCAGAGAGCTATGGTGACCCTGTTCCATGATATGATCCACAAGGAGATTGAAGTGTACGTGGACGACATGATAGCCAAATCACAGAGTGAGGAGGAGCACGTAGACCATTTGTTAAAATTGTTTAAGAGACTTTGAAAGTATCAGTTGAGGTTAAACCCTGCAAAGTGTACCTTTGGAGTCAGGTCAGGGAAGTTATTGGGTTTCATTGTTAGACAGAAGGGCATTGAAGTGGATCCAGAGAAAGTGCGAGCAATTCAAGAAATACCAGCTCCGCAAACCGAGTCTCAAGTCAGAGGATTTTTGGGCCGTTTGAATTACATCTCCAGGTTTATCTCCAATATGACTCCAATATGTGCACCAATTTTCAAATTACTCCATAAAAATCAGCCAGTAGAATAGAATGCTGATTGTCAACAGGCTTTCGAGAAACTCAAAAGTTATCTCCAAGAACTTCCTATTCTGGTTCCTCCGGTTCCTGGAAGACCTCTCTTTATGTATTTGACTGTTTTGGAAGAATCTATGGGCTGTGTTTTGGGACTGCATGACGAGATTGGCCGGAAAGAACATGCAATTTATTATCTGAGTAAGAAGTTTGCAGATAGTGAAAGTCGTTACTCACTACTTGAAAAGACTTTTTGCGCTCTGGCTTGGGCCGCCAAACGTCTAAGACAGTACCCGATTTGTCATACTACTTTGTTGATTTCCAAGATGGATCCGATAAAGTAAATTTTCGAGAAGCCTGCTCAAACGGGTAGACTTTCCCGCTGGCACATGTTTTTATCTGAATATGACATTCAGTATGTCACTCAAAAGGCCATGAAAGGAAGTGTTCTTTCAGAATATCTTTCCGATCAACCAGTCGAGGACTATGAACCACTCAAGTTTGATTTCCCTGACGAGGATATTATGGCAGTAAAAGATTGTGAAGAGTCAAGCTCTGAAGAAGATCCCAGGGCTGAGTATAGGTGGAAGATGATGTTCGACGGTTCGTCCAATTACAAGGGGCATGAGGTAGGTGTTGTTATAATTAATCCTGAAGGTGGCTACACCCCTTTTACAACCAGATTGGATTTTGGGTGTACGAATAATATTGCTGAGTATGAAGCGTCCATTCTGGGTCTGGAAGCTGCAATCGATCTTGGAATTTGTTTTCTTGAAGTTATGGGCGACTCTACTCTAGTCATTTATCAAATCAGAGGCGAGTGGGAGACAAAAGATGAGAAGCTTATCCCTTATCAGGCATATGCTTTGGAGTTGATTAAGTGTTTTGATGAGATAACTTTTCTCCATGTGCCACGTACTGAGAATCATGTGGCTGATGCTTTAGCAACACTGGCTTCGATGTGGCAAGTTAGATTTATCAACGAATATCCAGTAATCAGTATTGGAAGGAGGACTGAGTCTGCCTACAGCCAGTCCGTTAAAGAAGAATCAGACGGCAAACCTTGGTTCCATGACATTTTGAACTTCCTGAAGAATCAAGAATATCCGGCCAACGCCTCCGTTCTTGATTGGAAAACTCTGCGAAGATTGTCATCCAAGTTCTTCATCAGCAACGGTGTACTGTACAAAAGGAATTATGAGATGGTTTTGTTAAGATGTGTCGATAAGAGAGAAGCAGACTTGCTGATCCATGATATCCATGAAGGAGCTTTTGGCACCCATGCCAATGGACATGCCATGGTTAAGAAGATTTTGAGGGCTGGATACTATTGGTTGACTATGGAGACTGATTGCATCCAGTAAGCTAGAAAATGCCATAAATGTCAGATTTATGCGGAAAAAATGCATGTTCCTCCTACTCTGCTGAATATGCTATCATCGCCCTGACCGTTCTCTATGTGGGGCATCGATATGATTGGGGCAATTGAGCCTAAAGCGTCTAATGGGCATCGCTTTATTTTGGTGGCTATAGATTACTTTACCAAGTGGGTGGAAGCCGCCTCTTATGCGAACGTGACTAAGCAAGTAGTTGCTCGCTTCATTAAGAACAACATCATTTGTCGTTATGGGATTCCGAGCAGAATCATAACTGACAACGGAACCAATTTGAATAACAAAACCATGAAGGAATTGTGTGATAACTTCAAGATTAAACACCATAACTCTTCACCGTATCGTCCGAAGATGAACGGAGCGGTCGAAGCTGCAAACAAGAATATCAAGAAAATTATTCTAGAAAATGGTCAAAACATACAAGGATTGGCATGAGATGTTGCCATATGTGCTGCATGGATATAAAACGTCAGTCAGAACAACAACGGGGGTAACCCCTTTTTCGTTGGTATATGGAATGGATGTTGTCCTCCCTATAGAAGTCGAGATACCTTCTCTGAGGATATTGATGGAAACAAAGCTTGATGAAGCAGAATGGGTTCAAGAAAGATACGATCAGCTGAATCTAATTGACGAGAAGCGCCTGACAGCCATGTGTCATGGTCATTTGTACCAGAAGAGGATGAAGAGAGCATTTGATAAAAAGGTTCGCATTCGGGAATTCCGAGTAGGCGAGTTGGTACTTAAGAAGATTCTGCCGTCGCAGAGAGACGCCCGTGGGAAATGGGCACCCAATTATGAAGGTCCATTCGTAGTCAAGACGGTGTTTTCAGGAGGGTCTCTAATTCTTACAACTATGGACGGTGAACAGCTTGCGCATCCTGTGAATGTTGATTCGGTGCGGAAGTATTATGCTTGAGACAAGGACACCTCACCAGTATCGAGGAATCCCCAAGGAAGCTTAAGTTTTGCTACAACTAGAATCCTTAGTCATTAGGGTTATTGGTCATTGAATACAATATAACCTTTGCCAAATTGCCATTTTGTTGCATTTGTAATATTTCATGGGACTCTGCTATTTGGCAAGTCACCATTTTTCAATGAATATCAGCTATTGAACCATCTTCTTGTTTAATACGCTATCATCTTTATTTTGCAAAACTTCGTCATTTTCACTTGATTTTTGAAAACGGAAATGTTGCAATTTCTAAGAAAACACAAAGAAACTAAGTTTTACTCTGGAATTAAGACGTCTTGGAATCAAGTTTGTACAGGAAGAATTAGAAGAACTGTTTTTTTTTTGCATGGATCTGCCATCTCCAGTGAAACGAAGACTGCCCCGGTTATCTTTGATGTTTGGGTTTCAGGGTGTTGGTTGTGTTATCTTTTCTTCTCTTTGTTTTTGCATCGCTCGCGTCGTTTCTCGCATGTAGCTAAGTATATGCATCATACCTTGGCATCTTTGCATCCTTGTGCTTTGTTTTGCTTGTGGTCTTTTGTGTGTGCCTGTCTTTATTTCTCCAGTGAAGTAAGGACATTCCCGGCTTTCTTTGTTTGCGTCGTGCTTGTTCGGTCTTGACCTTTGCGCGCCAGATTTGAATCTTTACACTTTTTTTGTTCCTCAAGAAGTCTTGCCTTAATGTTTTTGGAACCGTTCTTGTTTGAATCGAGTCAGACCTGAACCGAGTCTTTGTTTGAATCGAGTCGAACATTGCCTCTTCTTTTAAAATCGTTCTTGTCTGAATCGAGTCAGGCCTGAACCGAGTCTTTGTTTGAATCGAGTCGAACATTGCCTCTTGTTTTAAAACCGTTCTTGTCTTAATCGAGTCAGACCTGAACCGAGTCTTTGTTTGAATTGAGTCGAACATTGCCTCTTGTTTTAAAATCGTTCTTGTCTGAATCGAGACAGACCTGGACCGAGTCTTTGTTTGAATCGAGTCGAACATTGCCTCTTGTTTTAAAACCGTTCTTGTCTGAATCGAGTCAGACCTGAACCGAGTCTTTGTTTAAATCGAGTCGAACATTGCCTCTTGTTTTAAAACCGTTCTTGTCTGAATCGAGTCAGACCTGAACCGAGTCTTTGTTTGAATCGAGTCGAACATTGCCTCTTGTTTTAAAATCGTTCTTGTTTGAATCGAGTCAAACCTGAATCGAGTCTTTGTTTGAATCGAATCGAACATTGCCTCTTCTTTTAAAACCGTTCTTATCTGAATCGAGTCAGACCTGAACCGAGTCTTTGTTTGAATCGAGTCGAACATTGCCTCTTGTTTTAAAACCGTTCTTGTCTAAATCGAGTCAGACCTGAACCGAGTCTTTGTTTGAATCGAGTCGAACATTGCCTCTTGTTTTAAAACTGTTCCCTGTTTGAATCGAGTCGAATAGTGGACCTAAACCTCGAGTTATCATGGGCTCGTTGTTTATCCTTATTTATTTCTTTTGTTATTGTTCGAATCGAGTCGAACATGAACCTTTACCTTTGATTTTTGAAACTTTAAGCTAAGCTTCTTGGAACAATTTACCTTACCAAGACTCTTATCTGATGTGCAGAGTTTGTCTCTGTCTTTCTGGCTTTTCTTGAAGATCCCATTTTGAACTCTTCAGCATAAGAAATCCCCAGGAAGTCCTTGCTTGGTTGTTTGTCTCTTTCGGACTGATCTCCGGTGATCAGGTTTTTCTTTCTGGTTTCGTGCCCAGAAGGAGTATGTTGCTTTATTCCCAGTAGTCTATCTCCCCGGATCTTTCCCCAGTGGAGATTGTCTTTTTGTTTTCCCCAGTGTTCCTTGGGAGTCTCCCCAGTGAGCGTTTCTCGTGGATGCTAACTTTTTTTTCCTTCCCCAGTGAAGCTTATCAGGTCTTTTTGCTTCTTATTTGTCCTTTCGTGTCTCGTTGTGTTTGGATCTTTGCATCTTCTTGACATCATGTTTGTTGCATTGCATATGTGTGCATCTGAGGGCAAAATTTTCGGTTATCTGTATTTAAATATCTTTTACTGTTGATTACATGAGGATCTTCATCTCTCATGCCATCAGGTGAAGATATTTAAATAGGGGCGACTGTTGCACCCCAAATTTTACCCTCATTTTTCTACTAGTTGATGTTTTATTTATTTAATTTAATATTTTATTTTAACATCTTTATCTGTCTTTAATTTAATTTAATTTCAATATGGCCTTCTTTTTTAATTTTTATTTATATTTAAGTTGTTTTAATTAATCTCAATTTAATCTAATTTTGCATTAGTTTAATTAATTAGATTAATTGCTAATATGGTTTATTGTTTTAATTTTTTAATTGGAGTATTAATTAATTGTTATTTGTTATTGTTATTTAACATATTAATCCATTTAAGAAAGATGTTATTCATTTTCTTGGCCTTTCATGATTGGTCCACCGTGTGCAATTTTTGAATCATAATTGGATAATTTCATTAACCAAAAACCAATGAGAATCAAGATTATGTGTGTTGAATTTTCAACCCAAATTCTGGCCATTGAGGGAGAGACATGTGGTTCACGAGAAACAAAGAAAATGGTTTTGTTTCTTCTTCCTTGCGTTTGCGAATCAGAATGGAGGGAAGAAATCCAAACCAACCTCATCAATTTGTTCAAAGAAGTTGTATCCTTTTCAATTCCAAAGCCTTGGCGCGTTTTACTCAAATTGAACTCTCCAAAGACCATTCCCTTTTGAGCTCTCAATGGTTTGGCTCAATAAAAGTTGATTCTGAGGAGTTACTCATCTTAGCTTTCATCCTGACACACCTGCAAGATGCTTTCTCAATCCCAAGACCTTACCTCATTTGATACCCTCTTAATGACACCAGAGGGAGAGTTCTGAAGCCATACATGAAATGGTGAAGTTGTCCCTGCAGCATCTGATGTCTTTGGCACGAAATAGGAGCGTTTGTCTCCAAGAGCTGAAGAACATTTGAATTCAAATTGCAAACCCTAGCCCTGACCTTGCCCACCAAGTGTTTGAGACTCAACCCGGCCCATCAAGTAGCCTATATAAGGAGTTGGTATAGTCTACATCATTGTTCTTTTACTGTGCACATTGTCTATGCCTCTAAGTTTGCTTTCATCATGCTTTTGTTCACACTGTGGAGTTTTCATGCCTTGCTGAAATTCTGTGTCAAGAATGTATACATTAACTTTGATAATTATGCCACCAATCCATACGTGTTTATGTCAAAATATCTTGAAGTTGTTTGATCCTATTTATGTCATTGAACTTTGCTACTAAATCATAACTTGATGTTCATGCTACCAAGCAACTGATTTGTCAACTGTATGCACCCAAGTCATGTTGTTTAAATCTTTGGCAAATTATACTAGATTGTACTCATTTATGTGGTGACCAGTTTTGAATTCCATCAATGTGTGTTATGTGTTCATGACTGATTGAGTTCTTTCTTTTGTGTGTTGAATTTGTTGACTGCCATACTACAATCACTCTAGCCATTATCCTTTCCACTGATCACACAATCACACACCAGTCACAGATGTTTTCTCATGCTGCAAATTATCAGTTGGTTTGTATCTAATCTTTTGGTTATGTTTCTTTTGGTTTGTCTCTAACATATGTGTCAATGTATAGATATCTAAGTCATGTGTGTGTTTAATTTTTGAGCTGTTTACAGATCATCCAAATTTGTTCAAATCATTGTTTCTTTTTTTCTGTTGATGGATGCCAATCTGATTTGAATTAGGTCATGTGTGTTCTATATGTATGCCTCTCTGAGCTCATCATTCAATTGCAAATTACCACATTGATTCTGTTTGGAGTTAATCTGTTTGAAATAACTCTCATCTGTGATTGCTCATGTTTTGTCTATGTGTTGATGTCATGTTGACCAGCTATTAGACCTTTTGAATTAAGTGTTATTGCCAAATATTTGAACTGCTAATGCTGAGTTCTTAAAACTGACAGTGTAATGACTGATGAGCTGCACTTTACCACATATCCAAGTTGTCTAAGTTCTTAACATACTATTTGCTTCTAATTGACTAGAATGTTTGGCCTAACTTTTTCATTTGAGCAATCTATTGTCACTCTGATTTTGAACCAGTTGTATACCTAAATTTAGGACATGTGTGCCTTGTGAATTTGTTCTACACATTGGGAACTGTTTAGTATTTACATGTTTAAGTTTAAGATCATGGCTGCCATTTTTTGGAATTATGTGTTTGATCTTTCATTGTGTGCTTTGCTAAATCCTGAATTTAGATGATATAGGAGTTTTAATTTGAGGATAACATGATCTTGTTCCCTTTTTTATGCATTTGTGATCATTGAGTAATTCTTGAACTCATATCGTGTGCTTCGCCATATACTAGTTTAAGTTCTTGATGCCTTGTGGTTTTGGAAAACATTTTGAATTAGATTTGTCTTCAATCTACTTTGCTTTTGACTGTATGATTTTGGTTGGGCAAGTGAGCATTTGGAATTAGTGGGCAAGGATGCGTGCGCATGTTTTGGTTAATTGGGCATTTATGAGCTTGTTTTCTTTATGTGTTTGTTGAATCATATTAATACTGGATGAGGGCGTAGCACCGCTGGTCCAGGAGGAGGGTTATAAGTATTCTCCGTGCCAAGAGACTGGGGTTTGAATCTCATCGCCCCAGTCTTTTATTTATTTTTCCTGAAGTTCGCTTGTTTTAAATATATAGTTGTGTTTCCATTATTTGTCAATTGCGCACGTTGGCCAGGTGGTTAGGGTTTTGGGCTGCATGCTCAAGGACGTGGGTTCAAGCCCTAAGATTGCCATTCCTTCTCTTTTTATCACTTGTTGTTTGTTTTTTTTAGTTTATACTTAATCTTTAAAATATATTAACTTATTCAATTTTTATCCTTTTCTTTTCCTTCTTTTTGCTACTTTTCCCTTGTTGAATCTATTTTTCACATGTTAATAGAGATTAGTTAAAATATTAATTTTTGAGACCTTTATTCATGATAATATTAGGAATGCTTATTAAGAAGTTTTATTGCACTTCCTTATTCACCTTGTCATGTTATTTCTATTCATCATGTTTGATCTTTGTCTCATGTATGTTTCCAAACTTTGAATTGACATCTTGATCTCGTTTCATCTCATTATCATATTCATGTCTTTTTATAATCATCATGTTTTTATTAGCTTGTTATCTTTTAGTATCTTATCAACTATTATCTTTCCCCCTATTCCAAAGGAAGGTGACTAATATTGACTCTTAAAGTCATAGCCCCCATCTTACCTTAGTAGCCTCTTAGGAGATGACTTTCACTTCTTGGCCTCCTAAAAGCCAATAAGTTATAACTAGCCTTAGGAGAGAGTTCTTACACTCTTGGTGATATTCATCCTAATGAATACTCACTTTCCCTATTGACTAAAACTTCAACATAGGACCATTATAACTTAGATTTAGAGAGTTCTTGACTCTAGAATGAGCTTGTACTCATTCTCCCTTGTGAACTTTGACCATAGTCAAAAGTTCATTACTTAGTAGAACTTTGCATACTCTGATTCTATTCCCGAGGATACGTAGGCGCAAGGTGCGATGCCTTGTCGAGTATACTTAGAAATAAACCCCTAGGGTTTCAACCTTTAGCATAGTACCCTTAGCAAGCGAGTAAGATTTAACAAGTAAAACAAGAGGCTCGTGTAGAGTACTACAGACGTTTAGGGTGCTAATACCTTCCCTAGGCGTAACCAACCCCTGAACCTTATATCTCCCCCCTTTAGGTTTTTCTAACGATCTTGAACCTTTCCTTTGGATAAATCAAAGTCGGTTGTAAAAGAAATATGATGCAAGTTAATTAATAGCTTGTTATCCGATTTTCACCGCAACAGCGGGTTTCCTCGCCACCTCAGAATATCCTCAATGACTAGCCAACATAGTACCGGTTCCCAAAAAGGACGGAAAAGTCAGAATGTGTGTAGATTACAGGGATTTAAACAAAGCAAGTCCAAAGGATGATTTTCCCCTACCACACATTTACATGCCGGTAGATAGCACAACAAAATTCAAAGTCTTCTTCTTCATGGATGGATTCTCGGGTTATAATCAAATTAGAATGGCACGAGAAGACATGGAGAAAATGTCATTCATCGCCCCATGGGGCATCTTTTGTTACAAGGTAATGTCGTTCAGTTTAAAGAACGCAGGGGTAACCTATCAAAGGGCTATGACAACTCTGTTTCACAACATGATGCACAAAGAGATTGAAGTGTACGTCGATGACATGATTGCGAAATCTAAAAAAAGAAGAAGAACATGTTGAACACCTATCAAAATTATTCGAGTGTCTGAGAAAATATAAACTCTGCTTGAATCCCAACAAATGTACATTCAGTGTTCGCTTAAGAAAGCTCTTAGGATTCACCGTCAGCCAGAAAGGAATTGAGGTTGATCCCGACAAAGTTAAGGCCTTTCAAGAAATGCCTGCTCCAAAAACTGAAAAGCAAGTAAGAGGATTTTTGGGACGTCTGAATTACATCTCAAGATTCATATCTCTCATGACCGCGACATACGCGCCGATCTTCAAATTTCTCAGAAAGAACCAAAGCTGTGTCTGGACAGAAGGTTGCCAAAAGGCTTTCGACAGCATCAAAGAATATCTGGTAAATCCACTGATTCTGTCCCCTCCAATAGAAGGAAGACCATTGATCATCTACTTAACAGTCTTGGAAGACTTCATGGGTTGTGTGCTTGGCCAACAGGACGAGACAAGAAGAAAATAGTCTGTCATTTATTACTTAAGTAAGAAGTTCACGGACTGTGAAACTCGATACACTATGCTCGAGAAAACTTGCTGCGCTCTGGCTTGGGCAGCCAAACGTTTACGCCAGTACGTGATTTGTCACACTACTTGGTTAATCTCCGAGATGGACCCGATCAAATATGTCTTCGAAAAGCTTGCTCTCATAGGAAGGATTTCCCGTTGGCAAATGTTGTTATCAGAATACGACATCGAGTACCATGCTCAAAAAGCTGTCAAAGGAAGTATTTTAGCCGATCATTTGGCTCATCAGCCTACTGACAATCAGGAACCAGTCAAATTTGACTTCCCGGACGAAGATATTATGTACCTAAAAATGAAAGATTTCGATGAACCGCTACTAAGCGAAGGGCCAGAACCAGGTTCCCGATGGGGACTAATATTCGACGGAGCTGTCAACGCTTATGGAAATGGAATTGGGGAAATCATTGTTACACCTCAGGGTACCAATATTCCTTTCACTGCCAGATTGACATTCAAGTGCACAAACAATGAGGTTGAATACGAAGCTTGTATCATGAGTCTCGAAGAAGCTATTGACTTAAGGATCAAGAACTTAGATGTGTATGACGACTCAGCCCTGGTTATAAATCAGATTAAAGAAGAGTGGAACACATATCAATCAGGATTGATTCCTTACAAAGACTACGCAAGAAGGTTGTTATCCTTCTTCAACAAGATTGAGTTTCATCACATTCCTCGTGAAGAAAACCACATGGCAGATGCACTAGATACTCTATCCTCCATGATTAGTGTGAGTCGATGGAACGACGTACCCAAGATCGATATAATGCGCCTTGATAGGCCCGCTTATATATTTGCAGTTGAAGTAGTCATAGATGACAAACCATGGTATCACGATGTCAAATGCTTCCTTCAAAGACAAGAATACCTGCCTAGGGCATCAAGAAAAGATAGGAAGACTCTCAGAAGATTGGCTGGCAACTTCTTCCTGAACAATGATATACTCCACAAGAGAAACTTCGACATGGTTTTGCTCAGATGCATAGACAGACACGAAGCGAACATGTTAATGAATGAGATTCACGGAGGATCCTTTGGCACTCATGCCAATGGAAACACAATGGTAAGAAAAATTCTGAGAGTAGGATATTATTGGCTGATAATGGAATCCGATTGCTACAAGTAAATGAGGAAATGTCACAAGTGTCAGATATATGCTGACAAAATTCATGTACCGCCAACGCATCTCAAAGTTCTTTATTTTCCATGGCATTTTTCTATATGGGGAATCGACATGATTGGCATGATTGAACCCAAAGCCTTAAACGGACATCGGTTCATCCTGGTAGCCATTGATTACTTCACCAAGTGGGTTGAAGCAGTATCATACACCAATGTGACCAGCAAGTAGTGGTCCAATTTATCAAGAACAATATCATCTGCCGTTATGGTGTTCTAAGCCAGATCATTACTAATAATGGATCCAACCTGAACAACAAGATGATGAAAGAGTTGTGTGCTGAGTTCAAGATCGAACACCATAACTCATCTCCCTAACGACCTAAAAATAATGGAGCGATAGAAGTAGCTAACAAGAATATCAAGAAAATCATTCAGAAGATGGTTGTAACCTATAAAGATTGGCATGAGATGCTACCATTTTCTCTTCACGGTTATCTCACATCTGTCAGCACTTTAACAGAAGCAACCCCTTTCTCTCTAGTGTATGGCATGGAAGTAGTGCTCCCCATAGAAGTAAAGATCCCATCAATGAGAGTATTGATGGAAGCTAACCTAACAGAAGCTGAATGGTGTCAAAGCCGACACGATGAACTGAATCTAATCGAAGAAAAGAGAATGACGTCTTTATGCCATGGTCAGTTATATCAACAAAGGATGAAGAAAGCGTTCGACAAAAAGGTCCGACCTCGTGTCTTTAGAGAAGGAGACATCGTGCTCAAGAAGATACAATCATTTCTTACTGATTCCAGGGGAAAATGGACTCCGAATTACGATGGCCCCTATGTTGTTAAGAAAGCCTTTTCAGGCGGTGCCTTGAGACTCGCAACCATGGATGGAGAAGAGTTTACCTTCCCCAAGAATGTTGATGTAGTCAAGAAATACTTCGCCTAAATGAAAAAAAAATTTCTCGGTGGATTGAAAAACTCAAAAGGGCGGTCCAGGTAAAAATTCGAGACATAAATAATGACCATCCCGATGGATTGAAAACCTGAAAAGGCAATCCAAGAAAAAGTTAGGGACTCGTGGCAAGTAACTATATCCGACAAGATTGACTCCTCGGCGGGTAGCGTCATCCGTCAGGAAAATTTCAATCAAGGTCACCTTCGACAGAAGCTCAGAATGTCCAGCATTCAAAGTTTGTAGAAGGATATTGGTTGTTATGTTTCAATGTAGCCCCTTTAAATTACCATTTTCTAAACTTTGTAATGCTCCATGGGATCACGCGCTTGGCTGATTACCATTCTATCAATAAAATTTGAGCCTGTGTGCCTTTTATTTGCAATTCTTATTTATTCAGCTTTGCAAAATGACACTTTAATATGATCAGCGGTTCTTGAAACAAAAAATGAATTTACTTTTGTTTTCAAAACGGAAAGTTCAAGTTTTACTTTTGCTTTAAAAATAAGGATGGCAATTTCCTTTCAATTAATGAGCAAAAAAAGGACATTGACGGCTTCTCCAGAAGTGATTAAAACTTAAAAATGCATAATCAAAATACTCCTTTTGACCAGTACACCCTAAATTAAGGATCATCTGCTTCGGATGGAATGTCTCATCTAACATCCCCGGTAGAGTTCTTACCTCTGAGAACCAGTGATTGGTTTTTTCTCCCTAGTAGAATCTACCCTTGAAAAGCAAGAACGAGTTTCTATCCCTAGCAGGTTTGTGCCTCCGAAATCCAGAACAAACGCATGAATCCCCGTATTTAAACAAAAGTACTACCATAAAAATCTCCAGTGATACCCCCATCTCCTAGAGTGGCCGAGTATCCAGTTGAATAATCATCAGTCTGTATGTCATGTCTGTTTTGTCAACATAAGCATTTCATACATACATCATGCATAATTGATTCATATTCATATTCATATTCATGTTACATTACTATCACTTTGGTCATACTCATCCCCCGAGTGATAAGCGTCCTCTCTCCGATAGAGTTGTTAGTCTTTCTTACCATGTCCAGATAAGACAAAATTCCAGTTTAAGTTCTTTCCTCGTCAGGAAATGTATTGTCTAAATAATCTCTCCAGTGTATTCTTGGATTAAAATCAGTCGTCAAACCACTTTGATAACTTGAACCTCTGAAACGCAAGAAGCATTTGGTTATACACCTTTGGAACATCACTCTTCACCATTGAAGATGATTTCTTTTCTTTCCCGGATTAAAGAAAATCCCCAGAGAAGGCCTCTCGACAAAAGACTCTTGGCAATACGATTGTTTCTCCCCAAGAAAAATTTGCCTTCAATAAAGTCATTAGCACCTCAAAATTGAATTATATCACATGGCGTCTCTCCGAAAAAGTCTCGAGGGGAAGTATGTTGTAATCTCTCCAGCAAATGGCATCTCCAACAGAGAAGTTTGCACACCTCTGCAGTTCAGACAAATGGTTCTCACCAGCAAGTCTGACAATAAAACTTTGCTCATCCTATGGCATCCCTCCGAAGAAAATTCGAAGAGAAATATGATGAAACACGTTTTTCCATCGAATGGCATCTCCCAAGCGAGAAGTTTGGTGAAAACCATGACAGACAGCATTCCTTGTCAAAAGACGGACTTGACAAGAAGAAACTAAGACCAGTTCCATGGCAGAAGACCAGGATCGAGGGGAAGTTTATTTCAAAAGAAACTGAAACCAGTTCCATGGCAGAAAACGAGGATCGAGGGGAAGTTTATTTAAAAAGAAACTGAGACCACTTCCATGGCAGAAGACCAGGATCGAGGGGAAGTTTATTTATAAAAAAAAAAACTAAGACTAGTTCCATGGCTGAAGACCAGGATCGAGGGGAAGTTTTACCCTCTTCTAAGTAAGCATTTCTTAGAAAAAGAAGATGGATGAGCAAATAACTGCTACTCACAACCACAGTCAAAATTTCGGGTATTACGATATTTAATCCTCTTTTACCTTGAATGTCCGAACTTTTTCGCCATTCACACCTTCAGGTCCAAGAAGATTAAATAGGGGCATCTGTCATACCCTAAATTTTGACCACAAGATTTCCCATCATTGTGCAAATCATCACCACAATATGGATGTACCTTCATACCTCTCAATCCTCTCAAAGATTGTTGAGCATTCACCTCAATCAAGGATTAGGGTTTTTTTTAACCCTCTCATAGCACTCAAGCAAAGGATAAATCAAGAATTGACATGATTTTAAACTTGTCATACCTCTCAAACATCCATGAAGGATCAAGAAGTCTCCCATATCAAGAATCAAGCATAGGATTGCAACATTCAAGTGGATCAAGCCTCAAGATCATCAGTGTCACCAAATTAGGGTTTTGGTCGACCAAGGCTTCCAGAGAGAAATTTTCATCTGGGCATGAGCCAATACTTCAAAACATGATCCAAGAAGCTCAAAGAGACCTCAGGGATCCAATCATAAGTTCAAAATAGCCTTAGGGGATGCATTCATCAAAAATCAAGAATTAGGGTTTCTTGACCTAATTCACCCCTAAGTTGACTTTTGGAGCAAGGCATGAGCCAAAACCTAAAGGAATGTTTTGAAGACCTCAAATATCTTATATTGATCCTCTTATAAGTTCAGATTGACACAAAGAACTTGATCTATAAGCAATGCAAGGATTCAAATTCATCTGAATCACAAATTAGGGTTTCTGATGAAAAAGTCAACTGTGTCTTTGACTTTTGACCAAGACATGATCCCAAACCTTGGGGTATGGTTCAAGACACTCTAAAACACCTATGGAATCCATCCATTAGGTTTGAATTAGGTCAAGAACTTGATTTCATAGAGAATCACAAAGTTTGAAATTCATCTGATAAAAAGTCAACTGTGCCCGAAAACCAAGTTTGACTTTTAAGATCTCTTAACAAACATGGCTTCTTCAAGTCAAAAACAATGTTAAATCATGGTTTGGATCATCGTCCATCAAGAAAAATAAATAAAAGTGAGGTTACTTGCAAAAGGGGTAATCTTAAGAAACTTAAAATTTCTCTAAGTTATGAAAAAAGGATGATTTTTCCCAACTTTGCAAGGTCATAACTCCCAAACCACACATCCATTTTCTTCCATCCAAAGCTCAAATGAAAGCTCTAATTACATACTACAAAAGTGTCAGAGTGCTCCATAAGCCAAAAAAAGCTTTGATTTTGAGTTATAAAGCCATGAAGTTAGGGTTTCAAAACTTTTGAACTTTGACACTTAGTGAAATTTTGAGACAGAATCTGTTTCATTTTTTTTTTCCAACTTTGAGGTCATTCTTCTCTATGATCCACATTGATCTAAGACCAAAGTTAAACATCAAAGTTGAAGTATGATATGCAAGTTTTCCAAAGAGTACAAGAACATCATCAAACTCCATTTGAGCAAAGAGATATGGAGTGACCAATATGCCTTGACACAAACTGTTTTTTTGACAACATTGGTACATGACTTGTATCCCACGATTTCTTGAGCCAATTTTGGACACTTGCATCATTGTATTTCTGTACAAAATCAACATGAATGAAGAGGAATCTGAGCAGAAAACCACCAAGTCAAAAATCTTATCCCTTAGGCATGTGGCATTCAAGATTCATTTCCAAAACTTTCAATTTTGTCATGAGGCATTCAATGGGTGCATAGAGGTGGCATGAACTGAGGCATTGTAATTCAAATGAGTCAAGCATATCCAAAGTTCAGAAGACCTAAACCTGCAAAGCTGACCTCAAGTCAATGGCTAGAGGAGACTTTGGCTACATGACAAAATTCAATGGATAATAGGGTGATCCAGCCCCCAATCACTATTCCTTACAAAACAAACTTCCTATACTATAAATAGAGGTCATGTGTGACTGTTCAAACCACCCCAAAACATCAGAACTCATGTTTTCCTCCAAATCACCCTTCAAAACCAGAATTTCCTTCTTTGGCAAGTAACATGCAAATTTTCAAATAGAGAAGGATTCCACCACAACCAATGACCCTAACACCACATATACATCATATAAAAACTATCCAAACACTTCTCCATCATCTGTAACATCAAAATCAAAAAGCTCAAAATCCAACTTAGGCCTAATTGCAGTTGAGGTGCCACAACAAGATCCAGGTGTTTTCAATCCATTCCAAGCTTCTAAACACCTTACAAAGGGTCCATTGAAGCTGTCCAAATCATCACACAACATATGTAACACCTCTACATCAGAATTCGAATTCCTCTTGCACAAGTAAGCCTGACACTCTCAAACTCTATGATCCATGCATCATAAATGTGTTTTCAAGTTACAAACATGTTTTTGTACTTGTGTAGAGTGTTTCCCCTCAATCAAATGCTTTGTAGTTATCGTGTATAGGATTTCATATTGTTCATGTGTTCATCACTTGATTTCTTACTCCACACTTAAAATAAATGCAAGTAATTGGTACCATTGGAATCCTTGTTCAAAAACGAACAACTTTCATGTTTACAAAAGTCAAAACCATTGAGTAATCAGAGAGATATGAGAGGTTTTGCAAATCTGGCAATGGACGTTCGCACGTGGAAGAAGAAGATGGACTTGGCGCCTTTTTTGAATTTTTAAATATTTGAATTTTTGTTATTTTTTTAATTGATTTCAAAAATTAATTTCTCTCTGATTTTTAATCAGTTTTTATTGATTTTTTTTTCAAAATTCACAAAAATGTTAAAATATTTTATTCTACAAAAAAATCAAAATAATATTATTTATTTAATATATTTTGAATTTTTGTAAAGAAATTCATTTTAATTGTTTTTAAACATTTTTGATGAAATTTTCCTCTTGATTTTTCAAATTCAAATGAATTTCACACTTTCATATAAATAAAACATGATTTTTCAAAATATTTTTCAATGTTCACAACTTATTTTTAAATATATTTGATATTTTATATCATTTTTTATTTAATTTTCTTTGAAAAATTGTATTTTTAATTAAAATTAGGGTTTTCCCTTTGATTTTAAAATTTCAAACTTCATTTGAAACATCTTTGGGCCTCTTTGTAGAGTGTAAGACCCATTCCATTTTGTAAATAAATATTTTGGGCCTCTGTCATATTATAAGTCCCAATACAATTTTAAAAAATAATGGTGCGTCCACTATTTTTCATCTGGGCCTCTCCTTGAGTATAAGCCCCATTTTTCTTCTTTATAAACACTTTTGGGCCTCTAATAGAGTGTAAGACCCAAATCTCTTTATACATAAAAAAAATTAGGCCTCTGCTATAGTATAAGTCCCACAACGTCTTTCGGTATCGCAGTGCGATCACTGTTTTCAAAATAAGTCATCTGGGCCTCTCCTTGAGTATAAGCCCCAATCCCTTGTACATAAACTTTGTTTTAAACAATAAACAACTTCCATGGGCCTCTCCTTGAGCTGTAAGCCCCATAACTCTATTTTCAAAATCATCTGTCTGTTTTAAACTAATACTAAGAGGAGCATTATTCCTTGTGAAACTGCTCTTAGACCACTTGGGCCTCTCTTTGAGTTATAAGCCCCAAACATTCTTTTCTTTTAAACAAATTTTCTTTTAATTCAAATTCAAATTCAAAGGTTTTCTTAAAACTTTCTTCAATTTCTTAAAACCCTAATCATACAGTTGTAATCAGTACAATCAATCACAATACACTTGGGCATCTTCTCAGAGTGTAAGACCTAACATCTTTTCAATTCAATGCATCTTTGCTTATATACCTGTCAATTCATTTATTTGTATCTATTCTTGTGTATATTTGTTTAGAGTTTCCCCAGCAGCTAGGTCTACACTTAGGTCAAACCATAGTTTATTTCTAACATAGTCAAAACTAGTTCCCCTATAGGAAACTCCCCTCGATACAGTCTGCCTCCTCTTGGGCTTATTCAATATGGAACAGAGAAAGGCATTATCCCTGGTGAAACTTTTCTCAAGACTGTCAAAACTTAGAAATGTATGTATATAAGAAATTCATTTCCCCATAGAGGATTAATTCCCTGTGAAACCTCTTTGACTTCTTAGAAGTACCCCCAGCCTCCTCTTGGGCTTAGTACAAGGACCAAAAGGCTTCTTAAAAGTTCCCCAACCTCCTCTTGGGCTTAGTACAAGGACCAATAGGCTTCTTAAAAGTTCCCCAACCTTCTCTTGGGCTTAGTACAAGGATCCAAAGGCTTCCTAAAAGCATAGAATAAAAATTTAGTCATCTATCCTAGTTCAATCCCCACGAGAGTCAAAAGTCCAGAATATCCTACCATCCAAGAGTTGATCATCAACCAACAACCTCCTCTTGAGCATCATACAAAGATCTCTCCCTCCAACTAGAGTTTATCTCTCCTTAATGAGACTTGGATAGTCTCAGCCTCCTCTTAGGCTTCATTCAAGTAGACTTAGAAAGTCTCATTATCATAGTCTCCTCTTGGACCTCACACAAAGACCCTCAGGTTTCCTAAAAAGCACGGGATAGATCCTGATCATTTTACCAATACACCAGTCTCCAACAGAGTTGAAAATTTCTAAGGTTTTTAAACTCACCCTTAAAACTCCCCTGACCCCCAACAAGGATTTAACTTTCACCTTAAACATCCCAGCCAGGGTCAATTTAACATCAACAAATCCCCAATAAAATCAGAGCCTCATGGCATCTGGTATTTCAATTCTTCTATGATTCCCAGCAAGAGTAAATTCCTTTTGGATTCTCCAATACAATTTAGACCTGCTCATGGATTTCAATAAATCCTCAGCAAGAGACAGCCTCCTTTTAGGCTTCACATAAGAATTTTCCCCAGTTAGCCTCAATCTTGGGCTTTGTACAAGACAAATAAAAGCATCCCCAGTGGAGTCATTTTTTTTCAGCTTCAATCTTGGGCTTTGATCAAGGCAAACAATCAAAACCTTTTTCCAGATAATTGCTGTAAGTGGCACACTTGTTGACTCAAAATCTAAGCTGCAGTCCTTCCCTTATCCTGGCTAAAATCTCTCTTTCATTTGACTGCTGTAAGTGGCAAGCCTCTGGATTCCATACATCCAAGTCAATGTCCCTCTCTTAGCATGAAAGATTCATAAAGGAAAAAGTGGCATTGCTCTACACTGAGTTAAAGCTTCTTCCTTCATGACATCTCTCTTATAAAGGAAATTATGGCATTGCTAGATTTCTCATATCCTAGTTAAAGTAATTTCTCTTATAACAAATTTCTCAATATTGGTGATGAATAGGTGAGATATCTCCCTTTAGAGATGACAAATTCTCTCTCAGTCAACCTTTAGCTTCAATCTTGGGCTTCAAACAAGACACGAATACTCAGCTAGCTTCAATCTTGGGCTTTAAACAAGGCACCAAAATATCTTTCCTCCCATAGAATAGGAGGAACTACGATTGCTCTGATTTCCCGAATCTCTTTACGGGAATACATAGGCACAAGATTGCGAAATCTTAGCGAGCACACAAATAAAAAATTTTAGGTCCAGTACCTCTCCAAAAACAACAGATAACCCAAAAACAACAAAAACAGTCTCTCAATTCTCCCAAAGGAGAAACTTTCCCAATCCACAGTAGATGAACACAAGAAAGCATTTCAAAATAACAGAAATACATGCAAAAGAAGGTTTCTATAGATTACTATAAATACACTGGGTGTTAATAGCTTCCCTTTGTATAACCAAACCCTGATCCCCGATCTCTTAGCATTTGTTAAAGAAAACATTTGCTACGGGGTTAGTTTAAGATATCTTCCCCTTGCTTTTTAGCTTCATAGGATAAATACAGAAATCAGAAAGTAGAACCAATCATGCGGTAAGGTGGTCGCGTCACCAAAAAAAACCTACGGCTACACAAACATTCTCTTGTCTCTCTCAACCGTATCAAGTAAGAAGACTATTTTCCCCAAGTTTCAATTCAACTTCCATTCCCTCTAACTGCTCATTCCAGGTTTGATTTTATTGTCAAATTCATTGTTTTATTAGAAGCATGTGGTTAGGGTTTATGTGAAAAAAATTGGAAAATTTCTTCTAGGCTTTGTAAAGATGTTTTTGCATGAGTAATTTTTATTAGTTTGCATTGCTATACTTGCATGGGTACTGAACTGAAGTAATTTTGGAGAGATTAAGATGTTCTTGTTTAGGCTCAGTTGAACTTGCTTTGAATTATTTTATGAACTTTGATCTTTGCATCAACAACGTTAACTAGGTTGTTGTTGTTTTCTTGATACTCTATTAAAAACTGGATAACATTGAGTGAATTGTAAAGATTACATTGTTGTTGTGTTATGGATTGCATAAGCAGAAACTGGAAATTTTCAAATTCGCAGGGTTCGCCTTGAGTTCGCTGGGTAAACCTGGGGCGAATGCTCGTTGGGTTCTCGCTGGGCGAACCCAAGGCGAACATGACAGCAATTTTTATTTTTATTTGTGCTATGATTTCTTGTTCTGATCTTTTACCCCTTGCTTTGTTACTAATGCGTCATATGTTTTTGCTGGTTATGTTTGGTGTTGTACAGATGACACCTCCAACAACCACTCCTTCAAAGAAAACAAAGATTGGAAGCTCCTCCCATCCGCAACTAATTTCTTATGACACCGAGCGCTTCAAAGGGGCAAAGCAAGCTGCTAGATACGTTGCTCTTGAGAGAAGGAGAATCTTCCCGGAGAAAGTGTTTAACATTAACCCCCAAGGATCCTACCGAGCGGTAGCCGCGATTCTTCATGAGAAAAAGCGTGACAAGCTAATTACCCTATGTGATAGTTACAACGTGGAACTCGTGAGGGAGTTCTACGCTAACGCCCTACCTGATGATAATGAGGTTTTTTCTTGGACCATACAAGTTTTTGGAAGAGAGGTGAAGTTTTACCGAGACACGATTAACCATGTGTTGGGTAAACCTCTTACTTTGGGGGGAGGATGAGTTGGATGAGTATCACAGAATCTTAAGGCGATTTCTGGTGCCTTATTGAGGGAAGGCAAGACGGTGGAACTGAACCCATCTGGGGTTGCAAGGAGATATTGTAGGGAGGATATGCGTTTCTTAGCACAGGTGGTGCTACTCTTGGTCTTAACTAACATTAAGCCAAGGACGCATACCTCTACTGTACCTATATCAGTTGCTCACTTGATCAAATAGCGTCATGATTGATACAAAGATTGATGTAGCTCGGATCATTGCTGACGAGATGCATTCGGTGGTAGAGAGCGGTATCAAACCAGGGTTGCAAGCTAATTGCCCTTTGGTTTTCCCATGCTTGATCATGGCTTTGTGTGTGCATTCGAGGGTGAAGCTACCCTCCCGCTGTTAGGTTACCATTTCGGCTGCTATTGATGATAATTTTATGGACAAGTTTTGCAAGCCCAAGAGGTTGAGAGGAGAACAGACTATAGGTACAGGTACAACTGGAGTTTTGCAAGCCCAAAAGGTTGAGAGGAGGTTGAGAGGTTGAGAGGAGAGGCTTCTGGTTCCGGAGTTACAGATTCCCAGGGCTTTGACCCATTTCAGAGGGAGATCTACAACTACAACTAGGATTGGATGGTGGTTACTCAGCGTGTCATGATTGACATTCATGATTCTATGCAGGTTTTGCAGCTACAATACCGTGAGCCTACGGTGGAGTGCTTGATCATGACTAGGGAGCAGTTCCTAGCTCATGCTAGTTGGCCTGAGACCAGGCCATTCTCTAGAGAGGGGTGGATGTAGCTGACACTGATAAGGCTGATGACGCTGAGGAGGCTGGTGATGATGATGATGCTGATTCTAGTTTTGGTTCAGAGTCTGGTGAGGATGTCGAGTTGGATGAAGAGGAGACCAAGTCCGATGAGGACTAGTTGTTTTGATGTTTTGAGCATGATCTTAAGCTACTTCCTTTTGTTGCTACAAAATGAAGTTTTCTGTTAAGCTTATATCATTGCTATATTTATATTATTATTATTATTGTATTTTATGTTGTGTTGTACACTATCCACCTTTGTGGATCATTTTGGATTTTGTATTTATGTACCACTTTTGGGTACTTGCACTTTTGTTGGTGTTCTACAGCATAACATTTTATTTTTATTAGAGTTGAATTCTTCATTTTACGAATGTTCAACTTTAGTTTATTTTATGTTTTTTAGAGTTGAATTCTTCAGGTAGGAATGTTCCACTCTAGTTTTTTATGGTTGTTGGTAGCTTGTTTTTAAAGTTAATGTTTCTTTCTTTGATGATTGAATGTGAGAACTTTTATATTGGTTGCTATTTGCTAAAAGAATTCAATGAAGATTCTCCCAAGTTTGGATGGTGATGATAGTATTTGAACATGTGAATGCAAGCAAGGTACATGGTTACCGCTTTCTAGGATGCTATAATGTTTAAGATTTTTTTTCTTTGTGCAAATGTATTTTTGTTTCATTTTGTAACTTTCTTTGAATGCTTGTGTCACTTAGGTCCAATAGCCACAATTTGTGAGAAACTTCCATTGTTTACTATATTCTTAGGATGACTGATAAACTTTGTTTAATACGTTTGATTCATGCTTAATCTTGTAATTATTTTGATTTTATGGAAGCATTAGAAATGATCAAGGCATTTATTGATATTGAACACAACCATATCCCAAAAGTAACTTACCCGTGAGTAGTAAGAATTTGCTAACCCCTTTGAGCTTAATAGTTTAGATCCTAATTTAGTGATTAACTTGGTGTATGTACATAAATTAAAAGATAGTTCATCATTGAATTTTGTGGGATTCTATAAATTTTTCTTGAACCTTTGAACAATTGTTTTAAATTTATTTCCTTGCCATAAAAAGCAAGGAGAATTCACTTGAGGTTTGGTTGAATTCAAGTTGGGGAGAGTGAAAAGAAAAGGGGTAGGTTACTCAAAATTTTGAAAAATTTCAAACTAGCATTGAAAAGAAAATTGTGAATATGAATATGAAAAAGAAAAAGCATGCTTGTTTGAATGAGAAAAATAGAGAATGAATAATGTGCATAAAAGAAGTTTGGAAGGGTGAACAATTGAGAAAAGAAAGTGTTGGATGAAGTTGTAGTGTGTACATAACCTCGTATTGTGAATGTTTCTTTTGCATTGGCAACTTTGATTCCATGGCCATAGAAATGTCCATTTGTTGTGAACCTAACCAAGCTACACCCTTTCAAGCCCTTAGTGATCTCTTGCTTCCATAATTTCATTTTTGATTGATTAGATGAAGTATGAATTGGATTGTTATTAGCATTGTTTGTCAAGTGAGTCAAATTGCCCCGCAATTGCAAACACGTTAATTTCTTCATTCTTATTCGAAGAGGAGTGTTAGAGTGATTCAAGCGTGAGAATTTAGTTGTTATTTGAAACATTGCATGATATTTGTTTAAGAACTAGATTCTTTTTCATTGTTCGATTCTAGGAAGTGGTGAACATTTCTTGTGCGCATTTGTTTGTTTAATTTGAGCTATAAATCCATTCTTGGTTGAAATAAATGCTTGAGCAAATCCTCTTGTTTTCAATAAGAGGCATACTTTGCTTGAGGAAAAGCAAACATCTAGTTGGGGAGAGTTTGTTGATTGCCAAACATGCTTTAATTTGATCCATTATATTTAGCATTTTTTAACTCATTAGTTATGTTTCAATGGATTTATTCCATGTTTCAATGCTATTCTTCAATTATGTTGCAAATACCTTTGGCTGCTTTGATTTGTGTGTTATTATGCAGGAATTAGGCATAAAACATCAAAGAGTAAGACACAAGTGAATGGACAAGGAATCCAAAGGAAAAGAAGAAGAATTAGTATTTTCGCTGGGCGAACAACAGCGAGCAGCCAGTGAATATTTGCTGGGCGAGGTTGCAGCGAAGCCCCAGCAAACCATCCCAGATTTGAGGCAGTAGCTAAAGGACCATAAGTTCGCTGTGTGAAATTGTAGTGAAGAAGCTCGCTGGGCGAAGAAGTGTTCACACAGCGAACTTAGATATTTCCTCAGGGGCAGTTTAAATATTCAGAGGCACTTCAGGTGGTGATGGCTATAAAAGTCCATGGATCAAATTGGTTTACACAAATTGTCAGGGGAGGATAATGACTTGTTAATCTAGTCTTTTTCTGATAAAGATATATGGGAAGCGATCTCATGTGGTGATGGCAATAAAAGTTCGGGTCCAGACAGTTTCAACCGGGACTTTTTGAAACGTTGTTGGAGCACGATAGGAGGGGATGTTACAAATGTTATACGACACTTCCACAAGCATGGGAATTTACCAAAGGCTTTAACCTCTTCCTTTATAGCGCTCATTCCCATAAAAGAAAACCCTCAGTCCTTTGATGATTTCAGACATATTGGTTTGATTTGATGTATTTACAAGGTAATTGCGACAATAATAATGATAAGGCTAAGTAGAGTAATGGAAAAGCTGGTATCCAAAATGCAAATAACATTCATACCATGAAGGCAAATGCTTGATGGGGTGCTTTTAGTGAATGAAATTCTTGACTTGGCAAAGAGGAGGAAAGATAGATGTGTGGTCTTCAAAGATGATTTCGCACAGGCATAGGACCGTATTGATTGGTCATTCCTTGAAGAGGTTCTAAGGGCAATAAATTTATGTCCTAAGTGGATATCATGAATAAGAGGAGGTGCTTTAAACTATTTTCTTTCAGTCATTGTTAATGGTGGAACAACTAGAGATTTTAAAGCTTCAAGATACCATAGACAAGGGGACCTCTTGCCCCCTTCTTGTTTTCATTGGTAGCTGAGAGTCTTGCGGTGATGGTGAAACATGCCAACTCTAGAGGAAAGCTGAATGGTTTCAAGGTGATGGAGAATGAATTTGTCAATCTCGTGCAATATGCAGACGACACGATCCTTGTCAGTGATGGTTCATGGGATGACTTATGGGGTATGAAAGTAATCTTGAAAGGCTTTGAATTATTGTTTGGCCTGCATATAAACTTCTGGAAAAGCAGTTTATACGACATTGGTATTCAATCTTCATTCTTATAAGTTGTTGCACATTTTATGGCTTGCAAAATTGGATCCCTACCATTCAAATTTTAACAAGTTGGAGGTATCCATAGAAGCCTTTCTTTATGGACCCTGTATTGGATTGTTTCAGAGTAAGATTGTCAACATGGCGTGGGAAGTTATTATCCGTGGGGGCAGAGTGATTCTTATTAATTCTATACTCACAAACCTCTCAGTGCGCCACTTTTCCTTCTTCAAAGTCCCTTCTAAGGTGGTCAAAGAGTTGATAGCAATCCAAAGAAACTTCTTATGGTCGGGTTCTCATGACAAACACTGTATTGCTTGGGTAAGTTGGGACAATGTATGTTTGCCAAAAGATCGTGGTGGCTTGGGTATTAAAGATTTATCTATGTTTAGCTCTGCTTTACTTTCTAAATGGATATGGCGTATGACAAGCGAACCTGGTGCAATCTGGCGTGGTGTCCTTGAATGTAGGTACGGTGACTTAAATTCAATAATTTTACTCAAGAAAAACATAGGACTTCAATGGCTGAATCATTATGGTGGAAAGATTTAATGAAAATAGGCGATTCAATGGTGAATGGGGTATTCATAGATCTATTATCCTGCATACTTGGGTCTGGCACGAAAATTTCATTTTGGAATAATTGTTGGCTGGCGCATAAACCACTGAGAATTGTATTCAGAGACTTATATGACCACTCCTTTGTGAAGTTAGCTGCGGTTGCTAATGTAGGCATTTGGGAGCAAGGTGATTGGAGTTGGAATTTCAATTTATTGCAGTAGGACGTACCTCCCGTGTTGGCTGAGAAATTTCACAAGCTAAAGTGTTGATTTTGGAGGTTAGGCCTTCCTTGGATACGGTTGACAGGTTCGTTTGGAAATCTGGTAGAAATAGTGACTTTACTATAAATGCTTGTTACGATACTCTTATGCTTCATTCTGGTGTGTCCGAATTCGAGATTATTCCCAAGACTGTTTTAGAAGTTTTATGGAAAACGAAGGTTCCATTGAAAGCTAGAGTTTTTGGGTGGAGACTTGTGTGGGATAAACTTCCAACAAGAGCTAATCTGGTGGCCAGGAGAATAATCTCCAATCCACACGATTTAATGTGTGTTTTTTGTTTAACGACGTCGAGGATGTCAATCACTTATTTTTTTCATGTCCATGTATTTGTCTTGTTTGGCGAAAAATTGCGGATTGGGTGGGAATACCTTGGATTGTTGGGGAAAGTGTGTTCGAACTGCAGTAAAGCGACAAGAAGCAAAAATTTAGTTTTGGAAGAATTCTGGGATTTATCGTCTCCACAGGAATCGGTGCGAGGGAAAGAATGTCGTTCAACGGTCTCTACGTTTCTAAGCTTGTGGTAATTAAATTTGTTGATAGATCAAAGGTACCAAAAATAAAGGCAAAAAATATAAAGACGGAAAATATAAAGTAAAGACTTTAAAATAAACGGAACCTTGTTGGGATTGGATCTCATCAATCGATAACACATGCATTCTTTTGACCGGTTAAACACAAATCAGTTATTCATCTAATATCCTCACGTATCACCCACAATAGAGGTTATTGTAGCGAGCGATTTTGGACGCGGTTCTTAAGCGTTGGTCGCTCTCTGCGGTTTGAGCTTAAACTACAGGTCGATTCATTTTTTATCCTATTGTGAGCTGAATAAGGAAGGGAAATAGATGTCTCCAATTAACCCTGCTTGCATACTGAGTTTAAACAGCGGTCTGTTAGGTTACGGATGCTATCAATGTGGGGGGCCTTTGTACTGGTTATTTGTATTTTCGCCAATACGATTTTCTTTCTTTTTATCTAGGCAGAAGGTTTCTGGCGGGGAACAAGGATTAGGATGTTAGGACTGATGCTTTTGAATTACTGATTTTTGATTGATGGAGATATGGGATTTGGGTTTTTTGTTGATTGTGCTCGCTAAGATCTTTTCTTTCGATCTTATGCCTACGTATTCCCGTTTACCGAAACAGGGAAATCAGAGCGTTCATAGTTCCTCCTATTCTATGGGAGGAAATTGGTGTTTTTGGTGTTTTGGTGTCTTGTTCAAAGCCCAAGACGTTAAGCGAAAGGTGGTTTGTATCTTGTTCAAAGCCCAAGATGTGAAGCTGAAAGGTCTATTTGTGTCTTGTTCAAAGCCCAAGACGTGAAGCTGAAAGACCTCGACTTTAGAGAGAATTTGTCATCTCTAAAGAGGGGGAAGGAGAATTACTTTAACTGGGATACGCGGATCCGAGCAATGCCATAATTTCCGAAGGAAGGGTTTTAACCTGAAGGAGAAGACTTTAACTCAGTGTAGAGCAATGCCATCTTTCCTTAGGAATTTCTCATGCTAAAAGAGGGACAGTGGCATGGATGTAGATGATCCAGAGGCTTGCCGCTTACAGCGATTAGATGAAGGGAAAGGAGTTGTTGATGTTTGTGTACTGTGAACGAGGCACAGCTTTGATGCTAAAAGGTTGATTGGATCAACCAGTAGTTTTCTTATACAAAGCCTAAGAGGAGGCTAATTTCCGCTAGGAAAATCATTATACAAAGCCTAAGAGGAGGCTATTTTGTGTCTCGTACAAAGCCCGAGAGAGAGAGGCTAAAAGTTTTTGACCCGACGATAGAGTCTTTGTGTCTCGTACGAAGCCCGAGATAGAGGATATTGTTTGTTTGACTCTACGAGGGAGTCTTTGATACTCAACAAGAGAGTGTTTTTGTATCTCGTACGAAGCCCGAGATGGAGGTTGAAGGTTTGTTTCAGTTGAGTGACAGATCCAATATACTGATTTTAAAAGAGAAAATCAGTTCTTATATGAGCAACACTGTACTCAGGGATTTGATCTGAGGATCAAGGATATTTCCTTCTCTTTGAGGAAACGGGAAATCCAAAGGGTATTGAGACTGTCCGAGTCTGCGGGTTTCCTTCCTATTTAACGAAGGGGTCACTTGAGAATGTCTTTGAGACTCAAGGAAGTTAGACTGTCCAAGTCTAGAGTTTTTTTCTTTTGTACTATGCTTTGAGAAACAGTAGTAGACTCTATGAAAGGACTGTTCTATGAGGATGACTAGGTTTTGTTCCTATACCTCTAGGAGGTCGTCAGGACAATTTGTACGAAGCCCAAGAGGAGGCTGGAAACTTTTAAGAAGCCGACGGGTCCTTGTACGAAGCCTAAGAGGAGGCTATCATTCCCGAAGGAAGAGATCATTATACGAAGCCTAAGAGGAGGCTGTGAATACTTCTAAGAAACCGTAGTGTCCTTGAATAATGCCCAAGAGGAGGCGGGGTTGCTTTTAGGAAGCCGGTGGGTCCTTGTACGATGCCCAAGAGGAGGCCGATGCTTTTAAGAAGCCCGTGGGTCTATCATCTCCTTTCCATTAGGAGAGATAACTCTTTTAAAGATAAAAACCACTGGTAAATGTGCGAGGTTTACTATCCAGCGACTTTTAGCTTTTAAAGAGGGTTCCTTAGTTAAGGTCCAAGATTATGATCGTAGTGGGTACCCAAACCCCGAGACATTCAAGGGAAGCTATCCACAAGAAATAGATCAAGTCAGGAAAGTTCAAGAATTTGGAAGAAACTCAAAGATGCCATTCACGGAGAATACATTCATCTTGGGGAGTAAAGCTTCTTGACGATTCCTAAGGAGGACAGCCGAAGAGAAGACTGTATATGGTGCTCCTATTGGGGATCTAGGCGTATATTTCTACGAATAAATGAAACGGCGTCACCTAGTTCTAGACGTAGTTGCCGGGGAAACTCGAAATATCTATACTATTATTACACAATAGATATGAGTTTATGAAAGGAGACTTACAGTGAGCAGCCCCACAATACAGTTTATAATATGAAAGCAGTAAATGAAAGTGATAACCACTTACTCGGTTGTAGTGCTTCCATGCTGTTTGGTTAGTTGTTCAACAAAGAAAGATTGAAAACAACAGTATATTCAAAATCAAAGGAGAAAGTGCTTTGAAAAAGAAAGATTTGGGGCTTACAGCTCAAGGAGAGGCCCAGGGTTTTATCAGTGAGCACACTGTTTGACTTTGTACAGCGGGACTTATACAAGTGACTGGGGCCCAAAAAGGTTTTCTGTAGAAAGGGATGGGTCTTACACTCTCTCAAGAGGCCCAAAAAGGTTTAAAGAAAAATAGTGGGGCTTATAACACGAGGGTAGGCCCAAATGATTTTTTCGTTTAAAATGGCGATCGCGCCGAGGTTTTCTTTTAACGCAGAGGGACTTATACAATAAGTGAGGCCCAAAATGTTTTGGTTAAAAGGGGGATTGGGTCTTACACTCTAATAGAGGCCCAAAAGTTTTGAATGGGTCTTATAGCTCGAGGAGAGGCCAAGATGATTTTTTTATTTTAAACGGGCGACGATCGCGCCGTTTACTTGTACAGAGGGACTTATACAATGAGTGAGGCCCAAAAAGTTTTTTGTACAAGGGGGGATGGGTCTTACACTCTCTCAAGAGGCCCAAAAAGTTTTGAAAATGATTTATGAGGGTTGAATTAATCCAAAACCCTAATTTGTTTTCAAAATGTATTTAATTGAATAAAAATTCAATTAAAATGACCAAAAATTGTTTAACACATGGAAAACAAATTGTGATCTTGGATTAATGCTTCAAAAATTAAGTATTGACCTACAAAATAATTAGAAAGCATTAAAAGTTGCAAAATCAATGTAGAAAAAATATTTAAAATGTAAAAAACAATTAAAATATTAATTCTTTGCAAAAATATCAATTATATGAAATAAATAATATTTTTGGGATTTTTGTGAAAATAAAATATTTTAACATTTTTGTGAATTATTAAAAAAAGAATCAACTCAAAATCATTAAAACTCAGAGAGAAATTAATTTTTGAATCAATTAAACAAAATCACAAAATTCAAATATTTGAATTTCTAAAAATGGTGCCAAGAACAAGCTGAAGAACACGCGCGTGTTCTTGGTTTCTCATATTTTCATTTTCTATCCAATCTCCATGAATACGTAATCATATCATGCAATCCACATATCATTATGCTCGTCTCAACCTCACGATCATGTCTATGTACTTTAATTTCATTTAAATTAAACATACAACAAGAAATCACGAAGAGACCTCAAGAACCCTAATTTCTGCATGAAGGATAGGATTTTTGATACACGATTCAAACAATGCAATTAATTGAGGGAAAACATTCCATGCATGATTATGAACATATGGCCAAATTATTGTGCGAGGAAATATGCATAGATTGAGAGATGACCAAGTATGTGCTTACCTCCAAGTCGTGACAGCAAGTGCAATGTGATTTTTGATTTGGAGGTGTTACAGATGAGTTGTGATGATCTGAACAGCTTCCCTACACCCTATGGATTGTGTTTGGATGGTTGGACTTGATTGAAATTGGCTGGATCATTTTGTGGTACCTCAGCTGCACTTTGGTTAAAACCTTGAGCAACCAGCTGGTGATTTTGTGAAATTGATGTTTCAGAAGTAATCTAAGTGTTTGATCAGCTCATATGTGATGTATGTGAGGTGTGTGAGTGATTGGTTTGATTGGAATTGCTCTCAAACTCAAAACCCGATAGTGACTTGCCTTAGAAGGCAAAATTTGAGTGAAAGAAGAGATTTTGAGGAAAGCATCTGTTAGATGGCTTTGGTGTACTCAAACTGACCACAATTGAGCTCTATTTATAGTAGAGCAAGTTTGTTTTGGGATCCACAGTGAATGGCAACTGCAGCAGGTGTTTCCTCAATGTTGGCCAATGGAAATGCAAGTCTCCTCTAGCCATTGACTAGAGGTTAGGGCACAGAGCTATGGTCCCCTTGGTCTTGGATAAGTCTTAACTGATTTCAGATGAGAATGGCTCAGTCCATGCCACCTTGATGGTTCCATTGAATGCCTCATTCCAAATTTGAAGTCTTGTCCCTATTTTGGCCATTCTAGGTTCAACATGCTATTTCTTGTTCCATGGACTTTGGAGGCTTGGCTCAGTGATTGTCCCCTTTAGATTCAATCCTCTGAGGTGTCCAAGTGGATAGGAGCAATTGAATTTGGCTGATTTTGGCAAATCGACCAAAGTTGCAAATTCTGCCTTGCCTTGACAGATTTCAGCAAGGCAACTTGGCAATGTCATATCTCATGGTGTAAGTTGAATTTGGCAATGTTCTTGGCCATTTTGGAAAGCTCTTACATGATACAACAACTGTTTGAACAAGTTTGGTTTTGATCTCTTTTGATTCCAAGTGAAAAATCCCCCTACATTTGGCAAAAAGTGAGGCAGAATCTGACTTAGTGAAAAATTCACTAAGTGTTGGAAAAAGTGACATTTTCACTTTTCAGCCACTTTGATCACTCCATAACTCAAAATCTTTAATGAATTGGAATGACTTGTAGTTGAAGTTTTTGTAGGTGATAATGAGGGCTACAAATACATCTTTGGATGAGAAAAAATGGCCTTGTGGTTTAGGAGTTATGGTCCTCCAAAGTTAGTACCTTTGCCACTTTATTTTTAACTTAGAAAAATTTCTAAGTTTTATGGTTACCCCTTTTACAAGTTACCTCACTTTTCTTGATTTTTCTTGATGAATGATGATTCAAATCATACATTAACATCATTTTAGGGTTAAAAATCCATTTTGGTGAAAAATCTCAAAAAGTCAAAGTTGACTTTTGTGCACAGTTGACTTTTTATCAGATGAATTCCAAACTGTGCAATTCTTCAGGAAATCATGTCCTTGACCTAAATCAAACTTGATGGACATGTTCCATGGATGTCATAGGGTATATTCAATCATGTATTAGGGTTTGGGAGCATGTCTTGGTCAAAAGTCAAAGTTACAGTTGACTTTTTCCTTAAAACCCTAATTGTGGTGCAGATGAAATTGAGACTTGTTGCCCAAGCTTCTTGGATTAATCCATTGTTCCAAATGGATCAATATGGTATATTAGAGACCCTCAAATCATCTCTTGAGGTCTTGGCTCATGGTTTGTCCCAAAAGTCAACTTAGGGGTGAATTAGGTCAAGAAACCCTAATTCCTGATTTTTTATGAATGCATCCCCTGAGGCAAAATTGACTTGATGCATGGGTTCATGAGGTTCCATGAAGTATATTAGGTCATGTTTTGGATCATTGCCTTGTGCCCAGATGAAAATTTCCATCTGGAGGCCCTGGTCGACCAAAACCCTAATTTGGTGACACTGTCGATCTTGAGACTTGATCCACCTAGAACGGAGCAGCCTTATGCTTAATCCTTGAAGTGGGAGTCCTTTTTGATCCATTGTGGATATTTAAGAGATTAGACAAGTTGAAGATCATGTCATTTCTTGATTGATCCTTTGTCTGAGAACTATGAGAGGGCTTGAAACCATAATTTTGATTGTATTGGATGCTCACCCATCTTTGGGGAGACTGATGAAGCATGATGGTTCATCCATATTGTGATGATGATTTTCACAATGATGGGAAATCTAAGTGGTCAAAATTTGGGGTATTACAGATGCCCCTATTTAATCTTCTTGGACCCGAAGGTGTGAATGACGAAGGGATTCGGGCATTCGGGGTGCAAGAGGATTAAATATCGGAATACCCGAAATTTTGATGGTGGTTATGAATGGTAGCTTACGCATTCATCTTCTTTAGCTAAGCAATGATGCTTAGAAAAGGTAAACTTCCCCTCGATCCTGGTCTCCTACCAAGAACTGGTCTCAGTCTCTTTTGAAATAAACTTCCCCTCGATCCTGGTTTCCTACCAAGGAACTGGTCTCAGTTGTGGAAACAAACTTCCCCTCGATCCTGGTTTCCTACCAAGGAACTGGTCTTAGTTTCTGATTTAAACTTCCCCTCGATCCTGGTTTCCTACCAAGGAACGGGTCTTAGTTTCTGATTTAAACTTCCCCTCGATCCTGGTTTCCTACCAAGGAACTGGTCTTAGTTTCTTTTGTCAATAAACTTTACTGACAAGGGACGCTATTCGTAGCGGCTTTCCTTCAAACTTCTCGCCGAATTTTCCTGGGGAGATGCCATTTGAGTGGAAAAAGTTTTGATGTCAGACTTGCTGGGGAACCCATTCGTCTGAATTGTAGAGGTACACAAACTTCTCTGTTTTGGAGACGCCATTTGTCGATTCTACTGGGGAAAGTGAGTCTCTTGAGAGACTGTTTTCGTTTGGGGTTACATCATACTTTTCTCGGGATCTTCCCGGAGAAATGCCATATGATGGGATCCAATTTTGAGGTGCCAATGACCTTCTCATCAGTGGTTTTTCGGAGCAAAACTGGCGTGCTGCCGAATCTCTGATCACGAGGCTTTCTCCGTGGATTTTCCTTAATCCGGGAAAGCAAGGATATCATCTTCAATGGCGAAGAGTGATGCTTATTGAAAGTTTTCTCTGGCTTTTCAGAGGTTCAAGTTATCAAAGTGGTCAAGGACCAACTTCTTCCCAGAATTAAACTGGAAGCGAGGTTGTTCAGACACAGTATTTCCTGACGAGGCAAGAACTGACAACTCGATTGAGAGGACTTCTACCACTAAAGGACAGGACCGACTAGAGTGATAGTGATGCAATATGAAATGTGAATGCAAATAAAAAATGCATGATGTATGTATGTATATGCTGACAAAACAGACGCGACATACAGACTAATGGATGAACACAATTGGATACTCGGCCATCGCGGGGCGAAGAAGTACAGTTGATTCAAAATAGAAATTCCACCTTGCTTAGGAGAGATAGTCCCGTTGGGAGCTATGTTGATAGGGGTTAGGAGATGAGAACTCAGCCGAGGATGTCAGATGAAACAAGGTCTCTGACACAGTTGATCCCTTCATTCAGGCGAACTGGTTTAGAAGGAGTACTTTGATTCTGCACTTTGAAGTTCGCTTACTTCTGGAGAAGCGATCGATGTTCTTCTGATGTTCAACAGTCAAAAGAAATGCCATCTTTAAATTAAAAGCAGAAAAAGTTTAACAAGTAAATTTGTTTTATTTCAAGAATCGTTGATTAAGTTTAAACAACGTCGTTCTGTAAAGCTAAAACAAGTAAAGAATTACAAACAAAAGCACAAGGGCTCAAATTTTATTGATAAGATGGAGATCAGCCAAACGCGTGATTGCAAAGAGTATATACAAAGTTTAAAAATGGTAATTTACAGGGAAAAGGGCTACGTTGAAACATAACGACCACTATCCTTCTACCAACTTTGAGTTCGGGACATCCTGAGCTTCTGTCGAAGATGACCTTTGACTAGAGATTTCCTCTGATAGATGATGTAACTGCTGCTACTGAGGGATTCGCCTCTGTTGAACATAGTTACTTGCCATTATCCCTAATTTTTTCCTGGATTGTACTATGAGATTTCCAATCCATCGGGATGATTTTTTTCATGTCTCTAACTTTTGCCTGGACCGCCCTTTCGGGTTTTCAATCCACCGAGACATTTTTTTTTTTTTTTAGTTTTAGGCGAAGTATTTCTTGACTACATCAACATTCGTGGGGTAGGCAAATTCCTCTCCGTCCATGGTTGCAAGTCTCAAGGCGCCGCCTGAGAAAGCTTTCGTGACCACATAGGGGCCATCATAATTTGGGGTCCATTTGCCCCGAGAGTCAGTGAGAAATGATTGTATCTTCTTGAGCACGAGGTCTCCTTTTCTGAAAATACGAGGTCGGACCTTTTTGTCGAACGCCCTTTTCATTCTCTGTTGATATAACTGACCGTGGCATAGTGTCGTGATTCTCTTTTCTTCGATCAGGTTCAGTTCGTCGTGTCGACTTTGACACCATTCAGCTTCGGTGAGCTGAGCTTCTGTCAATACCCGGATTGATGGGATCTCTACTTCTATGGGGAGCACTGCTTCCATGCCATATACTAGAGAGAAAGGGGTTGCCCCTGTTGAAGTGTGGATAGATGTTCGATAACCGTGAAGAGCAAAGGGTAGCATTTCGTGCCAATCTTTATAGGTTACAACCATCTTTTGAATGATCTTCTTGATGTTCTTGTTAGCCGCTTCTACCGCTCCGTTCATCTTGGGTCGGTAGGGAGATGAGTTATGGTGTTCGATCTTGAACTCTGCACACAACTCTTTCATCATCTTATTGTTCAAGTTAGATCCATTATCAGTAATGATCTCGTTTGGAACACCATAACGGCAGATGATATTGTTTTTGATAAATCGGACCACCACTTGTCGGGTTACATTGGCGTATGACGCTGCTTCGACCCACTTGGTGAAATAGTCAATGGCTACCAGGATGAACCGATGTCCGTTTGAAGCCTTAGGTTCAATCATACCAATCATATCGATTCCCCATATGGAAAATGGCCACGGGGAAGAAAGAACTTTGAGATGTGATGGCGGTACATGAATTTTGTCGGAGTATATCTGACACTTGTGACACCTCCTCATGTACTTGTAGCTGTCGGATTCCATGGTCAACCAATAGTACCCGGCTCTGAGAATTTTTCTCGCCATTGTGTGTCCGTTGGCATGAGTGCCAAAGGATCCTTCATGAATTTCTTTCATGAGCATGTCTGCTTCTGGTCTGTCGACGCATCGGAGCAAGACCATGTCAAAATTTCTCTTATAAAGAGTGTCACCGCTCAGGAAGAAGTTTCCAGCCAATCTTCTGAGGGTTTTCCTGTCTTTTCTGAGTGCCCTAGATGGGTACTCTTGTTTTTGAAGGAAGCATTTGATATCGTGATACCAAGGTCTGTCGTCTATGACTGCTTCAATCGCGAAGATGTAAGCGGGCCGTTCAAGGCGCATGATGTCGATCTTAGGTATGTCATTCCATCGACCTACACTAATCATGGAAGAGAGAGTGGCTAATGCATCAGCCATGTGATTCTCATCACGAGGGATGTGATGAAAGTCGACTCTGTTGAAGAAGGGTAACAACCTTCTTGCATAGTCTTTGTAAGGAATCAATCCTGATTGGTATGTGTTCCAATCTCCTGTTATCTGATTGATAACCAGGGCTGAATCACCGTATACGTCCAAGTTTTTGATCCTTAAATCAATCGCTTCTTCGAGACCCATAATACAAGCTTCGTATTCGGCCTCGTTGTTCGTACATTTGAATGTAAGTCTGGCAGTGAAAGGAATGTGGGTACCCTGAGGGGTAACAATGATTGCCCCAATTCCGTTTCCATAATAATTTACTGCTCCGTCAAAGATAAGTCCCCACTGGGAACCTGGTTCTGGCCCTTCACTGGGTAGCGGTTCATCGCAATCTTTCATCTTTAGATACATGACATCTTCGTCTGGGAAGTCAAACCCAATTGATTCTTGATCGTCAATCGGTTGATGAGCCAAATGATCGGCTAAAATACTTCCTTTAACAGCTTTCTGAGCATGGTACTCTATGTCATATTCTGATAGTAGCATCTGCCAACGGGCAATCCTTCCCGTGAGAGCAGGTTTTTCGAAAACGTACTTGATTGGATCCATTTCGGAGACCAACCAAGTAGTATGACGAATCATGTACTGGCGATGATGTTTGGCTGCCCAAGCCAAAGCACAACAAGTTTTCTCAAGCAATGTGTACCGAGTCTCGCAGTCGGTGAATTTCTTGCTTAGATAGTAAATGGCAGACTCTTTCCTTTTAGTTTCTTCTTGTTGGCCAAGTACACATCCCATTGAGTCCTCTAGGACTGTGAGGTAAATGATCAGTGGTCTTCCTTCCACTGGAGGTGATAGAATCGGAGGATTCAACACATATTCCTTGATACTGTCGAAGGCGGTTTGGCAATCTTCTGACCAAACACAATCCTGGTTCTTTTTGAGTAATTTGAAAATTGGCGCACATGTCGCGGTCATAAGGAATATGAATCTGGAGATGTAGTTTAAACGTCCCAGGAATCCTCTGACTTGTTTTTTCAGTTTTCTGAGAAGGCATTTCTTGAATGGCCTTGAACTTGTCAGGATCAACTTCAATTCCTTTCTGGCTGACGATGAACCCTAGTAATTTCCCCGAACGGACACCGAAGGTGCACTTGTTAGGATTCAAGCAGAGCTTAAATTTTCTTAGACGTTCGAACAATTTTGACAGATGTTCAACGTGCTCATCCTCTGTTCTTGATTTTGCAATCAAATCATCGACATATACCTCGATTTCTTTGTGTATCATGTCATGAAACAGAGTAGTCATGGCCCTTTGATAGGTTGCCCCGGCATTCTTCAAACCGAACGGAATTACCTTGTAACAAAAGGTACCCCATGGGGTAATGAACGAAGTTTTCTCCATGTCTTTCGGCGCCATTTTGATCTGATTATAGCCCGAGAATCCATCCATGAAGGAGAATACTTTGAACTTTGCTGTGCTGTCAACCAGCATGTCAATGTGTGGTAAAGGAAAGTCGTCCTTTGGACTTTCCTTGTTTAGATCTCTGTAATCAACACACATTCTGACCTTTCCCTCCTTTTTGGGAACGGGTACGATGTTGGCTAACCATTGAGGATATTCAGATGTAGCGAGGAAACCCGCGTCGATCTGTTTCTGTACCTCCTCTTTGATTTTGATGGCCATGTCCGGGTGAGTCCGTCTCAACCTTTGCTTTACTGGCAGACATTCCGATCTCAACGGTAAGTGATGTTCCACGATGCTGGTATCCAACCCTGGCATATCCTGATAGGACCAAGCGAATACATCGGGGAATTCTTTGAGAAGCTTTATCAAACTTTCTTTGACAGTTGGACTGAGCAGTGCTCCGATCCTAATTTCTTTTCTCTCTTTTTCTGAACCCAAGTTTACCGTTTCCAACGGCTCTTTGTGAGGTTCAATGGACCTTTCCTCTTGTCTGAGTAGTCGGGAGATCTCTTCTGGAATTTCGTCGTCATTTTCTTCTTCAGCCTCGAATACCGGGAACTCAAAGTTGGGAGAAGGCATCGGATCGTATGTTTCAACGGGGTATAAAACAAGCAATCTGCATGACGTGATGATTCGTGTTTAGAAGAGATAGAGAAAATGTAAGTGTGTGCAGTGTATTTATTTTACTGCTTGTTTTTATTATTGAATGTTTTTTAGGATTACCATTTTCTGAAAAACCAAAAAGAGAAAACAGCAATTAATGCGGAAATTACAGAACGACGTTATTTTATTAATGAACAAGTCGAATCTTGAAACTACAGCCCTATAAAACAAAACTCACTCGCTCTGGGCAAAGCGAAGAGGGAAATTTACAAAAAGCGAGCCCTATCAAAACATCCGTTTCACCTGGGCAGGGTGAAAGGTTAAAGATGGCAATTACTTTGACTGATGAATGACCTTCGGAACCTCGACGGCAACCCATTGGCGGCAAACTCCTCGGTGAATCACAAAGTCTGGCACCTTCCTTGATTTGTCTTCAGAAATGACGCTGATTTCTGGTGGAGCAGGATCATTGGAATCTGTCTCCCAAGCAGAATTGTCGTAGGAGGATTCCTCTGTTGCACTTTGCATAGCATTGGTGCTCTCAGCCGTATCTCCCCATCCAGTTGACTGGATATCTTCGAGCCTGATACGAGAGCTTTCGGGAGCAGTGTACTTGACCATAAAGTCGTATTTTCCACTTGGTTATCCCAAAGTGTCCCAAACTTCTTTGGAACTGGAGAAGTCATCCCTCTCGATGACGTTGACCTTAGGAAAAGCATAGTTGATGAATTCTAGTCCTGCAAATGTTGCGAATTCATCTTCATGTTGAGTAGTTTCTGAATGACCTGATTGTTGATCCCATGACATGGCGGGGACATAGGTATTCTGTTCAATGACGCTCAGCTGAGTTTCATTACTCGGCTGACTTTCTTGCCCCAAGTTTCCTGGGTAAGGCTGCCACATTGGCAGACCATCCATCGGGCCATAGTAATTGTGATCAAAGTTTTCTTTCATCAGAGTGTCTTCCTCTAATGAATTTGGCGGAGCACGGCATCCTTCCGGATCACAATCTCCATAGATCATTTCGACATCTGATCTTGGTATAAATCTCGGACTTTCTGTAGGAAAGCAAAAAGGCATAGGCACCTCTTCCTGAGACATATAGCCGTCCTTGTTAAGGTAGGACTTCCATTCTTCATCTGTGTCAGAGGGATCTTCCTCATTGATAGCATGAACTATCTGAGACACTGGGTGAAGAAAACCTCCACTGTGGAAGAAGTTTTGAAGGGGATGAAGACTTTCATCGTTAGCGGCTGTCTGAGTACATGTTGCAGAAAAACCAAGACCCTTCTTTGTTTTATTGTCGGTGGGAATGACAAGCTGTCCCCATCCGGTTGTATCGGTACTCTCGACCGCTTTGATAGCATCTTTGTATGAAGAAATTAAAGTTCCTTCTTCGGATTGATCGTTCTTGCTCACCGATAGTGCTTGGAGCTGAGTTCCAATAACCTCCTCGGGTTCTACACAAGCAGATGATGATAGGTTACTCACAAGCAAGGCTTGTTCCCCACAAACCGTGACAAGTTGATCGTTCTTGACGAACTTTAGCTTTTGGTGGAGGGTTGAAGTAACCGCTCCAACCTGATGTATCCAAGGTCTTCCTAATAAACAACTGTATGTTGCCCGGATGTCCATGACCTGGAAAGTGATTTGGAAAGTGTGAGGACCAATAGTTATGGGAAGATCAACTTCGCCGATAACTGTTTTTCTGGATCCGTCGAATGCTTTGACAACGACCTCGCTGACTCTCATCGGAGGGCCCTTGAATGATAATTGCGTCAAAGTGGACTTCGGCATAACATTCAGGGATGACCCTGTGTCTACCAGTACGTTGGCTAAAGCATCGCCCTGGCAGTTAACTGTGATATTGAGCGCCATGTTATGACGGCGACCCTCTTCAGGTAATTCCTCATCACTAAATCCTAAATTATTGCAGGAAGTGATGTTAGAGACAATGCTATCGAATTGTCTGATTGTTACATCCTGTTCCACAAAGGCTTGCTCCAAGACTTTCTGTAGAGCCTCTCTGTGTGCTTCTGAACTGAGTAACAGTGATAATACTGAGATATTTGAAGGAGTCTGTAACAGTTGATCAACAATGTTATATTGACTCCTTTGGATGAGCTTTAGCATCTCATCTTTGTCTTTTGAAAAGTCGGGATTACTAGATTGACCAACTGGTGGATCAGGAATTTCTGCCTGAAGTTCCTTTTCTTTGTTGGATTCTCCAACCCCTCGGTTGAAGATTCGACCGCTCCGTGTTACACGACTGATGTCTGCAATATTCACAACGGAGGGTAATGGAATTTCCTTTCCATTCTCGATTATTGTTGCACCGTATTTGTAAGGGATTGCCTAAGCTGATTCATACGGTAGTGGCCCCGGTAGATAGATGACTATGGGAACCTTCTGATTTTTCTGACCATCATAAGTAACCTTGATCCGTTCCCGGTTGGGAACTCTAGATTTGTCAAGTAGAGGGATGATGGAAAAAACATCCCTGGTCCTGTGATGACCAGCGATCGTGACAACATCCTCAACTTGCTCGGCAAGGTAGTTCGGCGACCAAATGATGGGTCCTGAACCTGGATATGGACGAATTTCTCCATGATCGACCTGACCCTGAAGAGCTGCTCTCACAAGGTAACACCCTTGGTTACTTTCCGAACAGACGCTACAACGGTCATAATTGTGTGGTGGCACCTGGCCACGCCCACTTTGAATACAATGTAACCTCACTAGGTTACCTTCCATTGATCGGACATCCTGACTTTGACGACGAGTAGGATTCCTGTTATTGATACTAATCTGCTGAGTATCTTCGTCCATATAGATTGGCAACCACCAGTGATTTAACAAGTGCTGAAGTGCCTCCTGGACAAGGGTACAACCTCGATCGTTTTCGCAACCTGCTTTACAGTTTTGATAATCATGTGATATTAAGAATCCAAGTCGGACCTGCTCAGCATGTAACTCTACCAGGTTGGTATCCATTACGCGGATGTCGAAGATCTGAACCATGTTGATTTGATAATGATTCCTATCATGGTAGTCTTGAATCCATCCAAGATCCATCTGACGCTGGAGGGCCTCTTGTATGAAAGAGCATCCCTGTTTTTTTACCGAGCAAATCAGACAGGAACTGTAATCGTGCCGCGGCAGATTATGATACTGGCTTTGCCTTGAGTGCATCGCCACCAAGTTGACATTCATCGCACGGATGTCGTGGTTTTGAATGACGTTGGAATTCATGTAAACCATGTTAACTCCACGAACTCGGTGCTCTTGGATCCATCCAAGATCCATTTGTTCCTGTAGAGCTGCTTGCACTACAGAACACCCCTGGTTGTCTTTAGAGCAGATATCACACTGGTGATAATTATGAGGTGGCACATGGCCATATCCACTCTGTCTACAATGCATCTTGACCAGATTGGTCCCCAATAAGAGTACATCGTGAATTTGATAGACATTGTTAGTCTCTTTCTCAATCAGATTGACTGCAGCTTTCTTGTGTTGAGGCAGCGGGTTCGTAAGAACATTAGGATTCGTATCTTTGAAAGATAAGAGCCTGCTCCTAACAAGCTTTTGCACGTCGGATTTGAAATTGAGACAAGTCTCAATGTTATGCCCTGAACCTCCTTGATGATAAGGGCATGTTTGATCCGCTTTAAACCAAAAAGGCGGATTTTCCGGTACTGTAAGAGGAGACTTAGTCTGGATGTGCCCCTTAGCCAGCAGTAACGAAAACAGATCTGCGTACGTTACGGGTATAGGATCAAATCCTTGTGGCCGTATTGTACGGTTGTTGTTATATGGAGGACGAGCCTGCTGAAGAGGCTGTTGTGTCCTTTGTTGGTCAGGTTGGCTCTGCGCAACCTGAGGTTGATACATAGGAACAAGCGCGAGACCGATAGCAGGAGTAACAGCTGCTACTGGCTGATAACGTCGCCTTTTCTTTCCGAGAGAGATATTCCCAATATCTTGCTCTTTTTTCTTAGGGAGAGCACTACCGTATTTTTTAGTACCGCTCGTTGATCCAGTGTCTTTTACCAAACGTCCTTCTCGGACGGCTTCCTCAAGACGTACACCCATGCCGACCATTTCGGTGAAATCACTGGGTGCACTGGCAATCATTCGGTCATAGTAAAATGAGCTTAAGGTCTTTAAGAAGATTTTTGTCATCTCTTTTTCCTCAAGAGGTGGACAAATTTGAGCGGCAATTTCACGCCACCTTTGAGCATACTCCTTAAAGGTTTCCTTTTCCTTTTGCGACATTGATCTGAGTTGATCTCTGTCGGGTGCCATGTCTAAATTGTACTTGTATTGTTGGACGAAGGCAGTACCAAGATCTCTGAATGTACTGATCGTAGTACAGTTAAACCCATGTACCATTTGAGTGCGGCACCGGTTAAACTATCCTGGCAGTAGTGAATCAGCAGGTCCTGATTCTCCGTTTGAGCTGACATCCGCCGAGCGTACATCACCAGATGGCTCTGAGGGCAAGAGTTACCCTTGTATTTTTCAAAGTCGGGCACTTGGAACTTATGCGGGACTTTCACATTTGGGACCAAGCAGAGGTCTGCGGCGTCCTTTCCAAATAGATCCTGACCGCGAATGGCTTGCAGCTCTTTCTGCATTTCCAAGAACTGCTCCTGGAATTCATCCATTCTATCGAACATAGTTTCCTTCTAACCAGAAGGTGTTGGCGGAATCTGTCCTTCCGGGACAGTGTGCACCACAGGGGGTGGTACCGTGACTACGGCAGTAAGTCTTGGCGTTTCCCGAAGTTTGTAACCTTCAGGAGTCTTCAGTATGCCCCTGGCATCTTCGCTTTCCCGAAGTTTGTAACCTTCAGGCTCAGCGGCTTCTGTTGCGATTCCCTGATCTTCAGTGATCGGCGGAACATATCCTTTCGGGATATAGTTAACAGGCATGCCCCAAGGACGATCTTTCGGCATCTGATACCTAGGATCATACTTTTCTATGATGGGCGTTGAGGTGATCTCTGAGATCACAGTTCTTTGTAGCTGAGCTTCTGCCATGGCTTGCATGTCGTTACGAAGCTTTCTCATATCCTCTCTCAGAGCGTCGATCTCTTCTTTCGACTCTCTGTTTTCTTCCTCAAGATCATCCATCTTTTTTTGACGATTGGCCCGAGTATTATACGAATGAGACAGTTTGACTCTAGAATCGAGACACAAACGTGAGATTCGTAGGGAAGAAGAATACGCGATGTGAGAATGATGAATGCAATGATTATATTAATTGTTGTTTTTTGGTTTAATCAAAATAAACTTCGACAATTAGATTGCAAATATCAAACAGTGGGGAAACCCCTTTTTATTGAAATTCAAAGGATTACAGAAATGGAAATACAGTAGATTACAAAGTGCAGAAACAGAAACCTAAACTAATGGGTCCCGGGTCCTCTCTGAGGAGAAACCGGGTGCTGATTCTGATATCTTCCTTTTCTTTGACTGGGGCGTTTGGGCCGTTGTCGGGTTGTCATTCCTTTGCCAAGTGAAAGGAGTGAGCAAATTCCTTTGGTCATCTTGATTCTCTACAGCATGCTGCTCCAAAATTTCAATCAGAGCATCTTTCTCTTTTAGTAGTTGCTGTATTTGGATACACTCTACGTCGAGGGTGCGGTACTTGTTCTTCCAAGACCTTCTTTCCTTTTGAACCTTGTTAAGAGTAACCTGAAGCTTTTCAGTTTCCGTCATGAAGTACATGACAGATTCTCTCGGCGGAAGAATTCCGTAACGAGGATAAGGCATTTTTAGCTTGAGAGCTCTGGTTTGTACCCAATGGAGATAAGGCTCCACCGAGACACAGTCCGGTTTTCCCAGAGACTCTCGTCCTTTCTTATGAACCTGTTTCCAAGCTTGCACTATTTCCATCTTTAGTGCTCTGTCATTTTCTCCTTCTTTGAAGAAAAGACCTTCCAAATGAACACCCAGTGGGATGTGTCTCATCGGGTATCCAAACTGACGAAGAACCAATATCGGATGATAGTTGATTCCTCCTTTAGTTCCTATGAGGGGTACGCTAGGGAAGTTTCCACAACGGTCAATGATTCTGATTCCCTCATAAATCCTATTACACCAATCTATATCGGAATTGGTGAGAGACATGATCTTCTGCGACCAACGTAAGACACTCTTGCAATCCCAAAAAGCAGCAGACTTGGGCAAGTGAGAGATAAACCATTTGTAGAGCAAAGGTACACAGCATGTGATCTCCCCTCCGCTGTACAAATTTCCCAAGTGTACAGAATGATATGCATCTGCGAGCAAAGTCGGCACAGGGTTTCTAATGAGAAAAACCTTAATAGCGTTGATATCGACGAAGTTATTGATGTTGGGAAACAAAAATAATCCGTAGGTGAGCAAGATAAAGATGCTTTCAAAAGCAGTCCTGTTCCCTATACTAGCGAAGTATAGAGCCTTTTTTGTCAAGAACTGGGCTGGCAAACCTTGGATGCCACCCTTAGTAATCATGTGAGTCTTGACCTCAGACTTGTACAAATGAATTGCTCTTGCAATAGTCTGATTCTTTGGAATTTCTTCCAGTCCAGAAAATGGAGCTCGATCAGTGATATGTAAATCAGTCAGATGATAATACTCCTCCAGCATTGGTGATAGCTGGTAATCCAGGAATGTGAAACAGTGATAAACCGGATCGTAGAACTGAATGAGCGCGTCCATGATCCCCTTAATCACATGGACTCTTAATAGTGGTAACAAACCACCGTGCTTGGCTCTGAAAGCCTCTGGGTTAACGATTATCCTTGCTAACCTTCTCAAATCCCCTAGTTTTGGAACCTTGAAGGTATACTGGCGAGTTCTCCTTCTACCGAAATCCATTAGCGTAATCTTTTTCTCTGATATTTGCAATCACAGTCTTAGTTTAATTTGAAAAACAGAGAGACTAGAAGAGAAAGTTTTTTGAATGTTTTAATGTTTTATTAAATGGATGCATGAATGCAGCACACAAAAACATAGAAAAAACATGGGGTCAGAGGGTCGTTGTCATGAAGTCAAGGCTCTACCCATCCCCAAAGGTTTATACTAGGGTGATTTTTGTACCTGTACTCATTATCATCAGCTCCTCCCAGGAAGGCAGACAACAAGCGGATCGCCAGCGAGTTGTGTGCAATCTTAGAGTAAGTGCCATTCACCGAGAATAGATCACCAGCCTCAAATGAGGGTAGTATCGCGTAACAGCTATTTCCGATAGCTTCCGCACTATGAAAGGGTTGGCTTTTCTAGGTGTATACTCAATCTTTCCACATACGGCATCACCCGCATTCCCATTAGCAGAAAAATAAACACGTATAGCATTTAGGAAAATCAGTATATATATTTGTCCTAACCATCCTAGACCTTTAAAGCTATGAATCCTAAGTTCCTGACAGAAAATGGGTTCCCCGGCGGAAGCCCTAATCTGTGGTATTCACACAAGAGGTGAAAAGGGAAACCGTGCCTAGATCTAACTTTGAAGCAGCCCCACGGTGGGCGCCATTTTTCTGTAGCGAGCGATTTTGGACGCGGTTCTTAAGCGCTGGTCGCTCTCTGCGGTTTGAGCTTAAACTACAGGTGTTGCACCCCAAATTTTACCCTCATTTCTTTTGCTATTTGTTGTTTGTTATTTATTATTTATTATTTTTCTCTTTATTTTAATTTGATATTTATCTTAGTTTTTATTTGCTATGTGATTAGGTTAATTTCAAATTGGTACCTTTTATTTTTATTTGAGATTGTTTTATTTTATTTAGTTTAAATTAATCTTATTTAAGTCAATTCTAGTTAACTAAGTCAATTATCCATTTAATTCCTTTTGATTAGTCCTTTTAATTTAATTAGTAGCATTTCATGCTTACTAACTATATTATTAATCATGTTAAAACAAACAATCTCACGTGGTCTTTTTGCTCACCTTTGCTATTGTTTTGAACCAATGAAAATGGAGTGTTTGGGTTTGACTTTTCAACAATTCCTTCCAACCTTTGAGAGTGTGACACGTGACACCAAGGAGACCCAAAAGAAACCAAATTTGTTCTTCTCTCTCGTGTGCTGAGGAGTCATGGATGAGGAAGAAGAATTCAACATATCATATTTCAAATCAGATCATCAATTCAATTCAAACCCACCACCATTCAATCCGTTGGCGCGAATTCACTATTTTGAACTTCCCACGCCCTTTCCTTTCCAAGCTCGACTGTGAAGGTGCAGAAATGGTGCAGAGAAGACATACCTATTTCAGCATACAACTGCCGTCGTCTGCAATCTGTTCACGCTATCCCCAACCTTTACTTCATTCGATACCATTCCTACTAGCATCAAGTAAAGACCTCAGAAAACATACATGGAGTTGTGATTCAGCACTGTAATTCTGAAACTTGCACAGTGCAATTGTCTCCAAGACATGGACCGATTTTGAAATTTCAAAAGAGACGTTGGCGCCTATTAAACACACCACCTGTTTGATACTTGGACTTACCCAAGCCAACACTCTGCCTATATATAGGAGTTCAGCCTCAGTGCAAGTCACCAACAATTTTTCACAAAGCACTCTAAAAGTTATTGAGTTTTGAGTTTTCACGAGCAAGAAAAGGAGAAGGTCTGCTTTGGAGTTTTTGCTATTTCATAAAGGAGAGGTCAGTACACACTTGAAGGTGCAGTGGACATACTCCACTTGGTAACTACACTCTCCCTATTTAATATCCTTGCTCATGTATTATTGACATTATCATATCTATTCATAACTACTTGTGTAATATGTTTGATGTTGCTATTCATTCATCCATAATGTGACAATGCGTATTTGAATTTGCTTAAACTTATGTCCATGGCATGATATCATAAAGTAAGATTTGGTTTGTTTGCTTTGTTGATATATGGAGGTAGACATTTGCACTGCCTTTTTGTTCTAGTTACTATGCCTGAAATTCATTGTAATGATAATGCATTTGATTTGTTCACTAACTGGTTGTAAGTCTATGTGGTTTTACTTTATGTTATACTGTCAAAACTGGGATGCGTATAAGTGCTAGCAAGCCTATGATTGTTCTTGATGTTTGGATGTTATTATGAGAAAGAGTTGATAAGTGTTGGCCATTTGTGTTTTTTTTCTGTCATCATTAATGTATAACCAGTTTGTGTACCTAAACTCATTGTCTTGTATCTAAAAGTTTTGTTTAGATGTTGATGCTTGTTGAGTTGTGTTTGTGAGCATGGAAACTGTTTTTGGACTTACTCTGTCACAGGGTTTACTTTTGGTATTCATGTATTTATCTACATCTTGATATGCATACAATTCTGACATAGTATGATCATTATTTTTGAACCAAGTTGACCTATGTGCTGAAGTTTGGTATTTGAACTGATAAAATATAACTAGTTATGCTTGGTGTTTGATTTAACTTGAGACGTTGTTGCTATTCTTAGATTGAGTTTTGATGTTCTAACCATATGTTTGAAAACACCTCACCACCTGCTTGGGTTTGTGCACTACATCATGACTTGGTTATCTGTTTGTATGCCTAGAATTGATACATTCAACATGCTGTCTTGTTAGAATTAAAAAGTTATACATTCTGAATATTGACTTGTTATGTACAACCTGCTGCTATGATAAGCTCAAGAATGTTCTGCCAAGCATGCTCATCATTGTTCCACCAATCTTTTGGTACATAACATGCATTGTTTACTTTGCTGTCAGTATGATTTGTGATTAGTTTGTAGGCCTAAAATCCATGTCAGATATGCCTTACCCTGTTTAAAACTTGTTTTGTCCATTTGGTGTCTCTAATATGTGTGCAAGCTTTTAAGTGTTCAAATATGATATATGTTGACTGATTGATCTGCTTGTCTGCCATGTATCCAAAACTGTTCAAACTACTGTATTATCATATCATTAATTATGTGTGCAAAATTCATGTATAAGCTGCTATGTTCAAAAACAATGGAATACATTCCTAATGATGAATTGTGTGTGAAGAGATGTTGTCTGCCATACCAAATAACAGTTAGCTTAGGTGTTGATGCTTTGCTAAGTTTCTCATCTCCCTATGTTTTCCCATGCCATGCCTTATGCCCTGTTTTTCCTCGAGTACATGTGTTGGCCCTTAACCATCAAGATGTGTGTTTCTATATGTGATTACTCATGTTTAGGTTGTTCTTTGATTTGGATGTCACTATGTATGCAAATTCTGCTTGAACCTATGCTGCCTGTTAGTGTTGTGTATCCAAAATGCTATGAAATTATGTCTTCCACCATCATGTCATTAAAGGCAAACCTTACCTTGACTTTGTGCTTAACTTGTGAACTGTTACCATGCTTATATGATATTCATTGTGAAGTTAGGACTACTGTCTTGTTTAATAGTCTCAATGTATCGTGACATATAAGTCTTGGTTGGTATGTTAGCATTCATAGGTGTTTCTTATTTGCCCTAACTGCTCTAAGTTGACATTTTGCTCACCATGCTATCCTGTTAAAATCAAGTAAGCTATCACCATCTGTCTAGGTGTTTGATGTTTGATTTGTGGTTGCTCTTTAAAATTCCATTCCTGTTGTGTGCTTTGACTAAATTGCTTTTATTTCTGGTTGTCCATTCTTACATAGGTTGAGCAGTTTACTTTTTGTATTTGTATGTGCATAAACCTGACTGTTGGTATTGATCTTTGTTTTATTTCAAGACTCAAACTATATATGCCTAGGGATAGTAAGTTGATATATTCTGATACACATGTCTAGAATTTGAAAGACTAAGCCACCACATCCACTTTTGTTGCTCTGTCCCACTAAACACACACGTTGACAGCAGCTTTTCACATGCCAATACCCTGTTGTTTTATCTATACACATGCTTTATTTGCACCCAATCTTGTCTTTGTGATTTTCCTTTTATGGTATATGCCCTTTTGTGATGGCTGAATCTTGAACCTCAATCCTAAACTGTTAACATGCTGCCAATGTTTGGAACCCTGATTTAGTTGCTAAATGTTATGCATAAAGGAATCTCTGCCATATGCCTCTTAGTACTATGCATTTTTGCCATGACTTCTTGACTATTGGCTTTGATGTATGAACCATTGTTATAACATTGCCATGAATATCATTCCAGCCCTGCTACACTAATCTGCACCTATTTATTATTTATTAATTGTATTACAAGCTGTTTTCATTTCACTAAATCTCCTTTAAACATGATGCATGATTACTGCTATGGTTGTGTTTGAATTTGTTAACTCACTGCCTTGAAATGACTTGATGATTATCCATTGTTGCTTGTTTTTTTTTTGTTAGTTTTCTTAACCATTGGATACATGTATGCCATTTTACAACAATCCTATTAACTTTTCACTTAGCATTCTAGTCATGGAAATGTTGTGATATGTATGAACTAGAACTAATACCATACTGCTGCCATCATGTGTGTTATTTGCATTCAAGTCATATTTTTGTTTGGTTTTCTAATCTGAGCATTGTATGCATTGCTATTGTTGCTGCCATGGCAGCATGTTAATTGGTTTTTTATTTTCAAATGCTCTTGCTTTGTAAATTTATGAGATATACCTTTGCTTGATATGTGATATGCGTGGAACTTCATGATTCTTAGTTAGGATATTTGTTTCTGGTTTGACAAAGGTCACTGATGTTTGGCATGACATGATAGTTTTCATGAGTTAGTTTGATGTTGGTTGGTTGGTATTTGGTTCATTTGAAATAGGCGCGCAAAGAGAGTTCATATATTCATGGAGTTTAGTTTATGACCGGATGAAACACGTCGTCCCAACGGTCACACACATGCACATAACTGCCTTGCCTACCCTTAGGACTGGGGTTCGAATCCCCCTCGCCCCAGTCCTTTTATTTATTTTCCTGAATTTCGCCTGCTTTGAGATATATGTTTGTGTTATGGTTTACTTATCAGCACGCGCACCTTAGCCCAGTTGGTTGTGTTCTGTTTGTTTGATTCAAAGGGGTGTGGGTTCAAGTCCCCACGGCTGCAATTCTTTTTTTATCACTTAGTCTTGCTTTTCATTTTCGCTATTTCCTTCTAAAATATTTTATTTTATTTCTTTTTTCTTTTGTTTCATTTTCTTTGTTAAAACTTTTTTTATATAAATACAAACTACCAAAAAACATGTAATTTTGATTAGGTTTAAAAATATTCATTAATGTTTTATTACATTTTCCTTTTTTCATTATGTCATGTCATATTTAATGTGTTTGATCATTATGTGTTCAATTCTCACTTTTCCTTGACATCTTGATTTTCATCTTAATCTCATATTTGTATTCATGTCTTTTATATCATCTTTGAACTTTTTTTGATCTTGAAATATTATTAAATTGACTTGTTTAGTTGTTAAGATAATATATTCATGTTGATTGGCCATATGTTTGATTCTATATGAATATTATCATGTTCTAAATATCATTTTTCATGTCACTTCTCTATGTTTGTCTTCATAAAGATTGAAACATTTTGATTTGTTCTTGTATATCATTCCTATATGTTTGTCTTCCTAAATACTGAAGCATACTTGATGTACTCTTTTATCATATCCATCTTATCCATATCCTTGTCATAAACATATTGCCATCCTCATGCTTATGTTGTTTTATCTATTATATCAATGTCTTTTATATCATCTTATTATCTTATCTACTCTTATCCCCCTATTCCAAAGGAAGGTGATTAATGTTGACTCTTAAAGTCATAACCCCCATCTTAACCTAAGTAATCTCTTAGGAAGAAACCTTATTTCTAGGCCTCATCAGAGCCATAGAAATTGTAACTAGCTTTAGGAGAGAGTTCTTCAACTCTTAGTGATATTCATCATAATGAATTTATCACTTCCCTTACTAACTAAACACAACATAGGTCCATTACAACTAGATCTAGAGAGTTCTTAAACTCTACAATGAGCTTGTACTCATTTCCCCTCTGAATATTGACCACAATCAATCATTCAGTAGAAGTAGAACTACGCATACTCTGATTCTACACCCGAGGATACGTAGGCGTAAAGTGCGATGCTTTATCGAGTATACTTAGATACTAACCCCTAGGGTCTTCAACCTTTAGCATAGAACCTTTAGCAAACATAGAATAACATTAAAACAAGAGGCTCCCATAGAGTACTACAGACGTTTAGGGTGCTAATACCTTCCCTAGGCGTAACCAACCCCCGAACCTTAGATCTCCCCCTTTAGGTTTTTCTAACGATCTTGAACCTTTCCTTTGGATAAATCAAAGTCGGTTGTAAAAGAAACTGATGCAAATTAATTAATAATTTGTTATCCGATTTTCACCGCAACACAAATGGCGACTTCACTGGGGAGGAGTAAGACCTATTGCTGGTCCTTTCCTAATAGGGTTAAGCCTATTTTGCTTTATGTTATTCATGTTTGCTTATATGTTTGTATGCTTACCTGTTATGTCTGTTCTATGTTCTGCTTATCCTGTTTGATGTGGGTTGATATCTTTGAGTGAGATAAATCCTATACCCGGATTTGAGTGTACACTTATTATAGATCGATGGTATTCAAGGAAGCTTTGAGGGAGTCGAATCCTGAAAGGTCGAATTGATAAACACCATCACTCAGTTGAGGCCCTCTCGAGTCTAGCTATGTTGAACGAATTCGTTTGTGAAAGCTTGCTACTCTCGACCTGGGTGCCCGGGATACTGAGAACCGTAGTTACCAAACCCAACCTAAGCCTTTTAGATGTAGTGTGGTGACCATGATGGAGTCTATTTCTGACTTGGTTGTCACGCGATACTACACTCAAACGAGATCCTCTTGAGAATTTTATCGACTACCAAGTTATCTGGGAAATCTTTAAAATCCGAAAGATGGATTGTAGACTCTGGGAACTTCTTAGAACCTTGTTTGGCAGGTGGAAACCAATAGAACACACCAATGGGAGGGGCGGACCTTTGGCTCCATGCTTAACCTTTTTTCCCCTTTTGCCTTTGTGTGTTTGTGTCCTATGTGTGTTTGTTGCATCCATATAGCATAAGCATTCATGTTGCATCTGTTTCATGGAACTCAGACCTCTTTTCTTGTATCAGAGAGATATCATGGATAGCACAAGAAGAAACACTATCAAATACACTTTCAAAAGTCCCAAATTGGATGACCTAAGGAAGTCGGGAGATTCGTTAACAGACCCTAAGGGATTCCTAAGCAGATATGGAAAGTTGTGGGTCTTGCTAAGGAAGACTATTGATGAAGGACTTCTTTCAACCCTACTTCAGTTTTATGATCCAAGGTATCACTGCTTCACATTCCCTGACTATCAGCTCTTACCCACCCATGAAGAATACTCTCAGATAGTTGGTTTGCCTATCAAAGATGAGTCCCCGTTTCCCATCTTTGAGAAGGATCCAAAAGAGGAAGAGATAGCAGAGAAGACTTATCTAGAGGTAGTGGACATCAAGAACAATTTGACTTCTAAGGGGGGAATCTTGGGTTTAACTGCCAAATTTTTGATTGAAAAAGCCAGATACTTTGCTAAAAATTCCAACAGAGATGCCTTTGAAGGTGTATTTGCCTTGCTCATCTATGGACTCTTCTTATTCCCGAATATCGACAACTTTGTAGACTTAAATGCCATCAAGATTTTCTTAAAGCAGAACCCAGTACCTACCTTACTTGCCAAAGCCTATCACTCAGTCCATACAAGAAATGCTCATAAAAATGGACAGATTATTTGCTGTGTCTCCATACTATATAGATGGTTTGTTTCCCACTTACCGAAGAAAGGCGCGTTCTGGGATTCCAAGGAAGGATGGTGGTCTCAGAAAGTTATGGCACTCTCCCACGCAGATATTGATTGGTATAATAGAGTGTATGATGGGATCTTGATTATAGATAGCTGTGGAGACTTTGGTAACGTGCCTTTGCTTGGCATCAAAGGAGGTATCAGTTACAACCCTGTGTTGGCACGACGCCAATTAGGGTACCCTCTGGAAGACAAACCCCTCAGTGCTCATGTGGAAAGTATCTACTTTGAAACATATGACAAGAACAAAGGACAAAAGGAAATCATCTTGAAGGCTTGGGATAGCAAACTCAAAAAAGGAAGAAGCTCTTTAGGAAGACCTAACTGTGTGTCCTTGGAGCCCTACCTCCAATGGGTTAGAAGAAGAGCTATAGAGTTGAAAATTCCCTATAAAAGACAAGAACCAATCGCTTTGAAGAAGGAGCCTGTGTTATACTTCACACCAAGAGAAGAAGAATTGGAGATTTATCTGAGACAAGCCCGGAGGTCAGAAGAAGCCTGGAGGCTTAAATATCAAGTAGTCGTTGAAGAGAATCTGGAACTCCAGAAGCAGCTGCAGATCAAGAATGAAGAGCTAATCTCCTGTAAGAAGAGAAAAGCCCAAGAAGATCCAAGTCCCTCAAACACTCAACCACCCGCTTGGAAGTCTATTCTTGACAACCTCGTCGCAGAAAGAGACCAGATGGAGAAGGAAATCAGAAGACTCAACACAAGACTTCTAGGAGAATTTCCTTAGGACTTTCTAGCTTTTATTTAGCTTATATTTAGGACTTTTTGAAAGTTGTATCATTTGTTGTAATTCACTTTTATTTTAATGAAATAAGGTCTTTTGATATCTCTTGATATTTGGCTAACGTCTGGATTCCATGAAACTTTGCATTGCATTATACATCCCTGCTAAACTATCAAGTTACTAACCTTGTCTTGCAGATTTTGTAGAAATGGATGCCGCAGGAAAAAGAGTTTGGCCTTACTGCTTCGAGTTGCCAGAGGTGGACCGTTTGCTATGGTTGGGAGAAATGATTGAAGACCAGTCAGCCTTTGCTGATAGATATGGGTGTGTTATACCCTTGATGAAGACACCAGTAACTATGGGACCACTTGAAGTTCTAGTCCAACTGTATCACCCAGCATACCGTTGTTTCTTGTTCCCTGAATTCCAGTTAGTACCAACCTTGGAAGAATTTTTAGCCATGATAGGGATCCCAATCAGGGATGCTCCTGTCTTTTCTGGAATTGAAGAAACACCTTCTGCCAGAGACATAGCCAAACTGACCAGAATCAGGTTATCTGATGTCAAAGCCAATTTGACCAATAAGGGAGGAAAGCGTGGGTTGCCAGCACAGTTCTTGATGGAGAAAGCTCTATACTTTAAGAACAGGGGAAATGAAGTTTTGTTTGAATCAACTTTAGCATTGATGATATACGATTTGTTCCTGTTCCCAAACGCCAAGGATTTTGTAGACACTCAGGCCATTCAGCTGTTTGCAGTCAATAATCCAGTCCCGACACTGTTGGCTGATGTCTACCATTCCATACAGACCAGATATATGAGAGGTAGTGGGCTGATTGTTTGTTGTGTGGCCCTCTTCTACAAGTGGTTTGTTTCTTATTTGCCGAAGACCCCAGCTTTCTGGGAGATTGAAGACTGCAAGGTGTGGTCTAAGAAGTTGATGGAACTAAAGCATACCGACATTGAATGGTATGATTCAACGGACGAGGGAATCACCATAATCGTTAGCTGTGGGGACTGCCCCAATGTAACTCTCATGGGAAGGAATGGTTGTATCAATTACAACCCCGTCCTCGCTCGCCGTCAGCTGGGTCATTTGAAGGAAGGAATCCCAGATAATGAAGACATGCAGATGATGTTTTATGACGAGAAGGAAGGATTCGAGATGAAGATGTGCTTGAGACGCACTTGGCGCCATATCAATAGGGAGTTGTGGAGGTCCGAATGCCCGGTCACAGAGTCTCATTTGCAATGGTCTCGTAGCATAGCCCAAGTAATGATGAAGCCACATCCCCGCCACGAGTCCCCTACTAAAACAAAGCAGAGGATGATGGAAGAATTGGGAGAGCTGGTTCTCGCCAAGAAAGAAACCAAGGAGCGCATCATCAAGATAATGAGGGTAATTAATGGAGAAGGGTCGTTAACCGACGGATTCAATTTCTAAGTATTGTCGTTGACCTTTGTGTTGTTATTGTATCTTTTCATTTTGTTGTACCTCTACTTATGTACTTGGAGTATGAGAATACCCTGCTCCAGATGTAATGTTTGTCAAACTCTTAATGAAGAAGTTGTTTTATCAAGGATCTATTCTTTATATTATTCGCAAGATGTCTTTGGTTTCTTGATAGTTTAGCTTGCATTTGCATTTGCATATCATTTGCATCTTTGCATACGCACGCGCATTCTTCTGTGTCTCATTGCCGTTTTGTCTTCTTCAGAACCAGCACCCTGATCTCTACATTTGTTGCAATATCCGGACCAGGCTTAAGGAGGAAAGATGTCTGATAATTGTGAGAATCTGGATCAAGTCAACGAGGAGCTCAATGAGTTAAGAGTAGGCATGGGACAGATTATGGAAGTTTTGCATGTTATACGAGCAAAAATAGATACTCAAGCTACTGTAGTCTCAGAAATCGTCACCACAACTGTTGAGCCGCCAGTCATACCTGCTGTGGACACTACTTTAGGGATATCGTTTGAGTTTATACGAGCCACAGCTCCTCAGTCCACTCAACAAGTTGTACCTTTGTTTGGTGAAAACCAACAGACTATCCCAACTTATACTCCACCAGTGATTCAGACCCAGTTTCAGCCCGTCTTCCAGAATCAGCACCATCTTATTAATGACAACGTATCCATGGAAGGAGACGACAGCAACGAGAAATTGAGGGCCAGTATGGAGATTATGCAGAGAAAATTGAAGGCCATGGAGAGAGATAATGTCTTCAGCTCTGACTTAAGGGATATGTGTTTGATTACTGACCTAGTAATTCCACCAAAGTTTAAATTACCAAGTTTCGAATTGTACTCTGGCGCTACGTGTCCAAAGGCACACTTGGTCATGTATCTCCGAAGAATGGCGGCATACATGGATAATGATAAGCTGATGATCCATTGTTTCCAGGATAGCCTGAAGGGCGCTGCTGCAAAGTGGTATTTAGGTCTAGATCAGTCTCAGATTAAGTGCTTTCAAGATGTTATGGATGTCTTTATAAAACACTATAAGTATAACCTGGATCTAGCACTTGATCGTAGGCAACTCTTGACCATGACTCAGAAAAACACTGAGTCGTTCAAAGAATACGCTCAGAGGTGGAGAGAGACTGCGTCACAGGTTGAACCGCCGTTAACCGAGAAGAAGCTAGCCGATTGGTTTGTAGACACTGTGAAACCTAAATTCTATGAGAAGATGATTAGCAACATTGGCGCCAATTTCTCTGACATTATTGCAATTGGTATGAAGGTAGAGGCAGGTCTAAAAAGTGGAAAGGTGGCTAGTTCACCTAACAGTGCTACCAGTACCAGCGTCAAAAAGTCTCCAGGCAATTTTCATAAGAAGAATGAGGGCGAGACTAACGCCATCATGACAGGGAAGAAGCAGAGTCCTCGTTGGAAGCGAGCTCTTTTCCAACCACATCCAAGTCCCAGCTTCCCCCAACAGCCAGTTTATGCTATGCAATTCCCCCAGCAACCATACGTGGCATCTGTTATGCCCACCTTTAATCATCCAGTAATGCAACAAGCTCCGGTTTCTCAGCCACAAAACCAACAGCAGTGGCCAAGGAATCAGAACCAGAATTACCAGCAGCAGCGGCGGCCAGCGCCACAACAAAATACCCCGCCAAGAAAACAGGCAGTGACGCCGAATTTTCCACCTTACCAATGACATACACAGCATTATATCCTTTGTTGGTGGAGCAAGGGCTAATTGTTACTAGGCCATTGGGGCCACCCTCTGAAAAGTCTATGCAGTTTTACAACCCTAATGCAACCTGTGCCTTCCATCAAGGAGGGGTAGGTCATGACTTAGAAGGATGTTTGGCATTGAAGAATCTAGTAAAAGGCCTGATAGAGAAGAATGTTCTGTCTTTCGTCAATAGCCAACCAAATGTGAAAAGCAACCCTTTGCCAAACCATGGGTCAACTAATGCTATTGAAAATGAGAATGACGAGGTAGTAATCTCAGATGCAGTACAGAGTAAAACTCCCTTGAAATTGTTTCATGCCAAGCTATTCAGGGCCGGTTTGGTCGAAGCTTGCCATGATGATTGTGAAGAGTGTGATGGTGTTAGTGAAGGATGTTCGTTAGTACAAGGTGATATTCAGCGCTTGATTAATGAAGGTTTCTTACAGGTTTTCAGGAAGGAAAACAGAATAGCGGTGATTGAGCCGGTGTTTAACTTGCCAAAACAAGTACAGTTGTTTAATGAGGGAGAGTACCCATCAGTAGTTCCTGTGTTCAACAATCCAGGGGCAAATACTGTGAGTCCTGTTTTTAAACAATCAGTTCCGAGATTTAACAGGCCTGAAGCTGCTGCTCCTGTTAATCGTGCTAGGCAAAATAACTTCCCAAAACCAGTTCCATTCAGGTTCAGAGGAACCAAAGCAGTGCCCTGGATTTATGAGGATATCACAGGTGAAAGAAAGAAAGAAGAAATGACCCCAAGGAAAGAGGTGGGGGTCGTGATAGAAGAACCGGTCCCAAGGAAAGAGGTGGGGGCCGATGAGAAGAACGTGTCTAATATAGCAGGGGCAGGGAGAATGATGAGAAGTGGAAGGATTTGTCCCCCTGTGAACATGGAAACATCCAGAAAAGAAGGTGTTAGTCATGTACCTACCAACGATAAAGGAAAAGAAGTAATCTCCAAAGAGGACGATGAAGAGTTCCTTAGAATAATAAAAAGAAGTGACTATAGGATTGTGGATCAGCTCCATCAAACCCCGTCAAAGATTTCTGTTTTGTCTCTATTGATTAATTCACCGGCTCACCGATCTGCGCTGCAGAAGGTTTTGGCTCAGGCTCACGTGGCTCAAGATATCACTACCGGACAGTTTGATCACATTGTTGCTAACATTACCGCCTGTAATGCCCTCAGTTTCAGTGAGGAAGAGTTAACCCAGGCAGGCCGGAAACACAATCTTGCTCTGCATATATCCATGACATGTCAGGAAGACACATTGGCTAGAGTCCTCGTGGATACAGGGTCCTCTCTGAATGTCTTACCAAAGAGAACTCTTGATAAATTGGCATACAAAGGAGGAGTCATGAGACCCACTTCGCTGATTGTCAAAGCTTTTGATGGTTCGCGAAGGTCTGTTATGGGGGAGATAGAGCTCCCAGTGTTGATTGGACCTCAGGAGTTTAATATTCTGTTTCAAATTCTGGACATCAATCTTGCTTATAGTTGTTTGCTCGGAAGACCTTGGATCCATGAAGCAGGTGCTGTGACCTCTACGTTGCATCAGAAGATGAAGTTCGTAGCTGATGATAGGTTAGTTATCATACATGGTGAGGAGGATTTGATGGTCAGTAACCTGTCCTCATTTCGCTACATTGAGGCTGACGAAGATGCGTTAGAAACTTCTTTCCAAGCTTTGGAAATAGCCAATGCAGTTATGATCGAAATCGAGAGGCCGGTAGTTCCAGAGTATCCATCATTTGCTTCGTATAAGAGTATCCGGTCCGCCCTTCAGGAAGGCGTGCCTGCAGGATGGGGCGAAGTCATCGAGATCGAGAAGAGGGACCGACATCAGGGGTTGGGTTACAAACCAACTCCAGAAGATGAAGCTGCTTCAAGAATGAGAAGAAAGACGAAGACGAAGACTGTGCAAGAGATATTTGTCAAAGGTGGACATCAGGTCCACGCAATCATTGGAAGCGCTGAAGAGGAAGAAGGCATTGATCATCTAGTTTTTCGCCAAGAGGGTGCTTTGAGCAATTGGGAGGCTATAGAGATCCCAACTGTGTACCCGGAACCAGAGTAACTTGTTTTGATTTGTTGTTTTCATTTCCCTAGTCTTGCCCAAAGCTAGTGGATTATTTTGTATGGGCCTCCGTTTTCAATATTAATCAATGAAATGACTTTTTTGCAATTTTCGCTGTCTGCACTTTACTGCATTCTTTTCTAAACAAAACATCTTCATCTTGCATGTTTGTGAATTGTCGTACACTTTAGTAATACAAATCATTCTATTATGCAGAATGAATCGTAAACCCATTGTATTCGATGACCCTGCTATTACCATTGACTTTGACTCCCCTGTCTATCAAGCTGAAGAGGAGGAGAATTCCGAGGTACCCAAAGAGCTGGTAGACATGGGTGATTACCAGTATACAGATCTCCAGCCACATGAAGAGCAGGTGGACGTCATCAATCTTGGTTCTGAGGAAGAGAAGAAAGAAGTTAAGATTGGGGCATCTTTGAAACCAGAAATTAGACAGCAGTTGATTTCACTACTTAAAGAGTGTGTGGATGTGTTTGCTTGGTCCTACCAAGATATGCCCGGTTTAGATACAGATATTTTGGTTCATAAATTACCGCTCAAGCCCGAATGCCCGCCGGTAAAACAAAAGCTTCGTAGAAGTCATCCTGATATGGCCCTCAAAATCCGAGATGAAGTCAAGAGGCAATTGGATGCCAGATTTTTAGCAGTCTCCAAGTACCCAGAATGGGTAGCTAATATTGTTCCTGTTATGAAGAAGAATGGAAAGGTGCGAATGTGTGTGGACTACAGGGATCTCAACAAAGCTAGTCCCAAGGATGATTTCCCTCTACCACATATTGACACGCTGGTGGACAACACTGCCCGTTTCGCCATGTTCTCATTTATGGATGGTTTCTCAGGCTATAATCAGATTAAAATGGATCCGGCTGATATGGATAAGACCACTTTCATTACCCCGTGGGGAACTTATTGCTATAAGGTTATGCCTTTTGGACTGAAGAACGCAGGGGCAACGTACCAAAGGGTCATGGTGACCTTGTTTCACGATATGATCCACAAAGAGATAGAGGTGTATGTGGATGATATGATAGCCAAATCCCAGAATGAGGAGGAACATGTAGAGCACTTGCTGAAACTGTTCAAGAGGCTTCGGAAGTATCAGTTGAGGCTGAACCCTGCAAAATGTACCTTTGGGGTCAGATCTGGAAAACTATTAGGTTTCATTGTCAGCCAGAAGGGTATTGAAGTAGATCCAGATAAAGTGCGAGCAATTCAAGAAATGCCAGCTCCGCAAACTGAGTCTCAAGTCAGGGGATTTTTGGGTCGTTTGAATTACATCTCTCGTTTCATCTCCAACATGACTCCAATTTGTTCACCAATCTTCAAATTGCTCCGTAAGAATCAGCCAGTAGAGTGGAATGCTGACTGTCAACAAGCTTTTGAGAAACTCAAAAGTTATCTCCAAGAACCTCCTGTTCTAATTCCTCCGGTATCCGGAAGACCTCTCATTATGTACTTAACTGTTTTGGAAGAGTCCATGGGCTGTGTCTTGGGACAGCATGACGAGACTGGCCGGAAAGAGCACGCGATTTATTATCTCAGTAAGAAGTTCACAGATAGTGAAAGTCATTACTCGCTACTGGAAAAGACTTGTTGTGCTTTGGCTTGGGGCGCCAAACGCTTGAGGCAGTACCTGATCTGTCATACCACCCTTTTGATTTCCAAGATGGATCCGATAAAATACATCTTTGAGAAACCCGCTCAATCAGGCAGACTTGCCCGTTGGCACATGTTATTATCTGAATATGACATTCAATATGTCACTCAAAAGGCCATTAAAGGAAGTATCCTCTCAGAATATCTTGCTGATCGACCAGTTGAAGACTATGAACCACTCAAATTTGACTTCCCTGACGAGGACATTATGGCAGTAAAGGATGATGAAGAGCCAAGTTCTGAAGAAGATCCCAGGGCAGAATATAGATGGAAGATGATGTTCGACGGTTCATCCAATTGCAAGGGGCATGGAGTGGGTGTTGTCATAATTAATCCTGAAGGTGGCTACACCCCTTTTACAGCTAGGCTGGATTTTGGGTGTACAAATAATATTGCTGAGTACGAAGCATGCATTCTGGGTTTGGAAGCTGCAATTGATCTTGGAATCTATTTTCTCGAAGTTATGGGTGACTCCTCTCTAGTTATTTATCATATTAGAGGCGAGTGGGAGACCAAAGATGAGAAGCTTATCCCTTATCAGGCATATGCTCTGGAGCTGGTTAAGTGTTTTGACGAGATAACATTTTGTCATGTACCACGTACAGAGAATCACGTGGCCAATGCATTAGCGACACTGGCTTCAATGTGGCAAGTCAGATTTATCAATGAAGATCCAGTGATCAGTATCAGAAGAAGGACGGAGCCGGCCTATTGCCAGGTCATCAAAGAAGAATCAGACAGCAAACCTTGGTTTCATGATATTTTGAACTTCCTGAAGAATCAAGAATATCCGGCCAATACCTCCGTTCTTGATAAGAAGACTCTACGAAGGCTGTCAGCCAAGTTCTTCATCAGCAACGGTGTACTGTACAAGAGGAATCATGATATGGTTTTGTTAAGATGTGTCGATAGGAGAGAAGCAGATTTGTTAATCCACGATATTCATGAAGGAGCTTTTGGCACCCATGCCAATGGGCATGCCATGGTTAAGAAGATCTTGAGGGTTGGATACTATTGGTTGACTATGGAGACTGATTGCATCCAGTATGCTAGGAAATGCCACAAATGTCAGATCTATGCAGACAAAATGCATGTTCCTCCTACCCTGTTGAATGTACTGTCATAACCTTGGCCGTTCTCTATGTGGGGCATTGATATGATTGGGGCAATTGAGCCTAAAGCGTCTAATGGGCATCGCTTCATCCGGGTGGCCATAGATTACTTTACCAAATGGGTGGAAGCCGCCTCTTATACAAACGTAACTAAGCAAGTAGTTGCTCGTTTCACCAAGAACAATATCATTTGTCGCTATGGGATTCCAAGCAGAATCATAACTGACAATGGGACCAATTTGAATAACAGAACCATGAAGGAGTTGTGTGATAACTTCAAGATCGAGCACCATAATTCTTCACCGTATCGTCCGAAGATGAATGGAGTAGTCGAAGCTGCGAATAAGAATATCAAGAAAATCCTTCAGAAGATGGTCAAAACATACAAGGATTGGCATGAGATGTTGCCGTATGCACTACATGGATATAGGACGTCTGTCAGAACATCAACAGGGGCAACCCCTTTTTCGTTGGTATATGGAATGGATGTTGTCCTCCCCATAGAGGTGGAAATACCTTCGCTGAGGATATTAATGGAGACAAAGCTTGATGAAGCTGAGTGGATTCAAGAGAGATATGACCAGTTGAATTTAATTGATGAGAAGCGCCTAACAGCTATGTGTCATGGTCAGTTATATCAGAAAAAGATGAAGAGAGCATTTGACAAAAAGGTCCGCACTCGAGAATTCCGAGTAGGTGAGTTGGTACTTAAGAAGATCTTGCCGTCGCAAAGAGACGCCTGTGGAAAGTGGGCGCCTAATTATGAAGGTCCATACATAGTTAAGACAGTATTTTCAGGAGGATCTCTTTTCCTCACGACTATGGACGGTGAACAGCTTGCACATCCTGTGAATGCTGACTCGGTGCGAAAGTATTATGCTTGAGGCAATGACACCTATGTGATATCCTGGAATCCCCAGAGAAGCTCAAGTTCTGCTACAACTAGAGTCTTTAGTCATTAGGGTTATTGGTCATGGAATACGATGTAACCTTTGATAATTGCCATTTTGTTGCATTTGTAATATTTCATGGGACTCTGCTATTTGGCAAGTCACCATTTTTTTCAATGAATATCAGCTATTGAATCATTTCCGTGTTTAACACGTTATCCTTCCTTTTTGCAAGTTTAGTCATTTTCACTTGATTTTTGAAAACGGAAATTTTGCAATATTTTGAGAAAACACAAAGATAAACTAAGTTTTACTCTGGAATTAAGACGTTTTGGAATCAAGTTCGTATAGAAAGAGTCAGCAGTACTTTTTTTTCCTTTTGGCATGGATCTGCCACCTCCAGTGAAAGAAGACCACCCCGGTTGTCCTTGATGTTTGGGTTTCAGGGTGTTGACTTGTGTTATCCTTTCTTCTTTCCTGTTTTGCGTCGTTCGCGTCGTTTCTAGCATATAGCTAAGCATATGCATCATACCCTAGCATCATTGCATCCTTTGTGCTCTGCCTTGCTTGTGGTCTTGTGTTGGCGTCCATCTTTATTTCCCCAGCGAAGTAAAGACATTCCCGGTTTGCCTTATGTCGTGCTCATTCGGTCTTAACCTTTGCGCGCCAGATTTGCATCTTTAAAATCTTTTTCTGTTCCCCAAGAAGTTTAACTTTAAAAGATTTTGGAAAGTTGTTCTTGTTTGAATCGTGTCAAACTTGAACTTGGACTTTGTTTGGATCGCGTCAAAATTGTCATTTGTGTTCTTGTTTGAATCGTGTCAAACCTGAACCGAGTCCTTGTTCGAATCGTGTCGGACATTGCCTCTTAAACTGTTCTTGTTTGAATCATGTCAAACTTGAACTTGGACTCTGTTTGAAACGTGTCAAGCATTGTCTTATGTGTTCTCGATTGAATCATGTCAAACTTGAACTTAGACTTTGTTTGAATCGTGTCAAGCATTGTCTTTTGTGTTCTCGTTTGAATCGTGTCAAACTTGAACTTAGACTTTGTTTGAATTGTGTCAAGCACTGTCTTTTGTGTTCTCGTTTGAATCGTGTTAAACTTGGACTTGGACTCTGTTTGAATCATGTCAAGCATTGTCTCTTCTGTTCTCGTTTGAATCGTGTCAAACCTGAACAGAGTCTTTGTTCGAATCGTGTCGGACACTGACCCCCTTTGTTTTAAAACCGTTCCTGTTCGAATCGTGTCGAACTTGAATTGGGACTTTGCTTGAATCGTGTCAAGCACTGTCTTTTGTTTTAAAATTGTTCTTGTTCGAATCGTGTCGAACATTGAACATCCTTATTTTGTTTCTTTTCTGAAATTGCTTTAAGTTAAGTTTCTGGGAATGTCTTTTATTTAACCCTTTAAGACTCCTGTCTGGTGTGCAGGGTTAGTCTCTGTCTTTTTGGCTTGTCTTGAAGATCCCACTTTGAACTCTTTAGTTTAGGTTCCCCAGGAAGTCCTTGTTTGTTTGTCTGTACTTTTTAGATTGATCCCCAGTGACCAAGTTTCTCTTTCTGGTTTCATGTTCAGGAAGAATGTGGGTTTGTTTTGCCCCCAGTAGTTTATCTCCCCGGATCTTTCCCCAATGGAGATTGTCTGTGGTCTTTTCCCCAATGTTTCTTTGGAGTCTCCCCAGTGAGTCTCTTTTGTTGGTTGGTCGGTATCCCCGGTGAGCTTTTCTCATGGATGTTGTACCTTTCGTCTTTCCTAGTGAAGCTCTAATTCTTTTTGCTTCCTGTTTGTCCCTTGGTGTCTTGTTGTGTCTGCATTTTCTGGCATCTTCTTGGCATCATGTTTGTTGCATTGCATGTGTGTGCATTTGAGGATAAAATTTTCGGTTATCTGTATTTAAATATCCTTCACATTTGATTACATGAGGATCTTCATCTCTCATGTCATCAGGTGAAGATATTTAAATAGGGGCAACTGTTGCACCCCAAATTTTACCCTCATTTCTTTTGCTATTTGTTGTTTGTTATTTATTATTTATTATTTTTCTCTTTATTTTAATTTGATATTTATCTTAGTTTTTATTTGCTATGTGATTAGGTTAATTTCAAATTGGTACCTTTTATTTTTATTTGAGATTGTTTTATTTTATTTAGTTTAAATTAATCTTATTTAAGTCAATTCTAGTTAACTAAGTCAATTATCCATTTAATTCCTTTTGATTAGTCCTTTTAATTTAATTAGTAGCATTTCATGCTTACTAACTATATTATTAATCATGTTAAAACAAACAATCTCACGTGGTCTTTTTGCTCACCTTTGCTATTGTTTTGAACCAATGAAAATGGAGTGTTTGGGTTTGACTTTTCAACCATTCCTTCCAACCTTTGAGAGTGTGACACGTGACACCAAGGAGACCCAAAAGAAACCAAATTTGTTCTTCTCTCTCGTGTGCTGAGGAGTCATGGATGAGGAAGAAGAATTCAACATATCATATTTCAAATCAGATCATCAATTCAATTCAAACCCACCACCATTCAATCCTTTGGCGCGAATTCACTATTTTGAACTTCCCACGCCCTTTCCTTTCCAAGCTCGACTGTGAAGGTGCAGAAATGGTGCAGAGAAGACATACCTATTTCAGCATACAACTGCCGTCGTCTGCAATCTGTTCACGCTATCCCCAACCTTTACTTCATTCGATACCATTCCTACTAGCATCAAGTAAAGACCTCAGAAAATATACATGGAGTTGTGATTCAGCACTGTAATTCTGAAACTTGCACAGCGCAATTGTCTCCAAGACATGGACCGATTTTGAAATTTCAAAAGAGACGTTGGCGCCTATTAAGCACACCACCTGTTTGATACTTGGACTTACCCAAACCAACACTCTGCCTATATAAAGGAGTTCAGCCTCAGTGCAAGTCACCAACAATTTTTCACAAAGTACTCTAAAAGTTTCTGAGTTTTGAGTTTTCACGAGCAAGAAAAGGAGAAGATCTTCTTTGGAGTTTTTGCAATTTCATAAAGGAGAGGTTAGTACACACTTGAAGGTGCAGTGGACATACTCCACTTGGTAACTACACTCTCCCTATTTAATATCCTTGCTCATGTATTATTGACATTATCATATCTATTCATAACTGCTTGTGTAATGTGTTTGATGTTGCTATTCATTCATCCATAATGTGACAATGCATATTTAATTTGCTTAAACTTATGTCCATGGCATGATATCATAAAGTAAGATTTGGTTTGTTTGCTTTGCTGATATATGGAGGTAGACATTTGCACTGCCTTTTTGTTCTAGTTACTATGCCTGAAATTCATTGTAATGATAATGCATTTGATTTGTTCACTAACTGGTTGTAAGTCTATGTGGTTTTACTTTGTGTTATACTGTCAAAATTGGGATGCGTATAAGTGCTAGCAAGCCTATGATTGTTCTTGATGTTTGGATGTTATTATGAGAAAGAGTTGATAAGTGTTGGCCATTTGTGTTTTTTTCTGTCATCATTAATGTATAACCAGTTTGTGTACCTAAACTCATTGTCTTGTATCTAAAAGTTTTGTTTAGATGTTGATGCTTGTTGAGTTGTGTTTGTGAGCATGGAAACTGTTTTTGGACTTACTCTGTCACAGGGTTTACTTTTGGTATTCATGTATTTATCTACATCTTGATATGCATACAATTCTGACATAGTATGATCATTATTTTTGAACCAAGTTGACCTATGTGCTGAAGTTTGGTATTTGAACTGATAAAATATAACTAGTTATGCTTGGTGTTTGATTTAACTTGAGACGTTGTTGCTATTCTTAGATTGAGTTTTGATGTTCTAACCATATGTTTGAAAACACCTCACCACCTGCTCGGGTTTGTGCACTACATCATGACTTGGTTATCTGTTTGTATGCCTAGGATTGATACATTCAACATGCTGTCTTGTTAGAATTAAAAAGTTATACATTCTGAATATTGACTTGTTGTGTACAACCTGCTGCTATGATAAGCTCAAGAATGTTCTGCCAAGCATGCTCATCATTGTTCCACCAATCTTTTGGTACATAACATGCATTGTTTACTTTGCTGTCAGTATGATTTGTGATTAGTTTGTAGGCCTAAAATCCATGTCAGATATGCCTTACCCTGTTTAAAACTTGTTTTGTCCATTTGGTGTCTCTAATATGTGTGCAAGCTTTTAAGTGTTCAAATATGATATATGTTGACTGATTGATCTGCTTGTCTGCCATGTATCCAAAACTGTTCAAACTACTGTATTATCATATCATTAATTATGTGTGCAAAATTCATGTATAAGCTGCTATGTTCAAAAACAATAGAATACATTCCTAATGATGACTTGTGTGTGAAGAGATGTTGTCTGCCATACCAAATAATAGTTAGCTTAGGTGTTGATGCTTTGCTAAGTTTCTCATCTCCCTATGTTTTCCCATGCCATGCCTTATGCCCTGTTTTTCCTCGAGTACATGTGTTGGCCCTTAACCATCAAGATGTGTGTTTATATATGTGATTACTCATGTTTAGATTGTTCTTTGATTTGGATGTCACTATGTATGCAAATTCTGCTTGAACCTATGCTGCCTGTTAGTGTTGTGTATCCAAAATGCTATGAAATTATGTCTTCCACCATCATGTCATTAAAGGCAAACCTTACCTTGACTTTGTGCTTAAGTTGTGAACTGTTACCATGCTTATATGATATCCATTGTGAAGTTAGGACTGCTGTCTTGTTTAATAGTCTCAATGTATCGTGACACATAAGTCTTGGTTGGTATGTTAGCATTCATAGGTGTTTCTTATTTGCCCTAACTGCTCTAAGTTGACATTTTGCTCACCATGTTATCCTGTTAAAATCAAGTAAGCTATCACCATCTGTCTAGGTGTTTGATGTTTGATTTGTGGTTGCTCTTTAAAATTCCATTCCTGTTGTGTGCTTTTACTAAATTGCTTTTATTTCTGGTTGTCCATTCTTACATAGGTTGAGCAGTTTACTTTTTGTATTTGTATGTGCATAAACCTGACTGTTGGTATTGATCTTTGTTTTATTTCAAGACTCAAACTATATATGCCTAGGGATAGTAAGTTGATATATTCTAATACACATGTCTAGAATTTGAAAGACTAAGCCACCACATCCACTTTTGTTGCTCTGTCCCACTAAACACACACGTTGACAGCAGCTTTTCACATGCCAATACCCTGTTGTTTTATCTATACACATGCTTTATTTTCACCCAATCTTGTCTTTGTGATTTTCCTTTTATGGTATATGCCCTTTTATGATGGCTGAATCTTGAACCTCAATCCTAAACTGTTAACATGCTGCCAATGTTTGGAACCTTGATTTAGTTGCTAAATGTTATGCATAAAGGAATCTCTGCCATATGCCTCTTAGTACTATGCATTTTTGCCATGACTTCTTGACTGTTGGCTTTGATGTATGAACCATTGTTATAACATTGCCATGAATATCATTCCAGCCCTGCTACACTGATCTGCACCTATTTATTATTTATTAATTGTATTACAAGCTGTTTTCATTTCACTAAATCTCCTTTAAACATGATGCATGATTACTGCTATGGTTGTGTTTGAATTTGTTAACTCACTGCCTTGTAATGACTTGATGATTATCCATTGTTGCTTGTTTTTTTTTTTGTTAGTTTTCTTAACCATTGGATACATGTATGCCATTTTACAACAGTCCTATTAACTTTTCACTTAGCATTCTAGTCATGGAAATGTTGTGATATGTATGAACTAGAACTAATACCATACTACTGCCATCATGTGTGTTATTTGCATTCAAGTCATATTTTTGTTTGGTTTTCTAATTTGAGCATTGTATGCATTGCTATTGTTGCTGCCATGGCAGCATGTTAATTGGTTTTTTATTTTCAAATGCTCTTGCTTTGTGAATTCATGAGATATACCTTTGCTTGATATGTGATATGCGTGGAACTTCATGATTCTTAGTTAGGATATTTGTTTCTGGTTTGACAAAGGTCACTGATGTTTGGCATGACATGATAGTTTTCATGAGTTAGTTTGATGTTGGTTGGTTGGTATTTGGTTCATTTGAAATAGGCGCGCAAAGAGAGTTCATATATTCATGGAGTTTAGTTTATGACCGGATGAAACACGTCGTCCCAACGGTCACACACATGCACATAACTACCTTGCCTACCCTTAGGACTGGGGTTCGAATCCCCCTCGCCCCAGTCCTTTTATTTATTTTCCTGAATTTCGCCTGCTTTGAGATATATGTTTGTTTTATGGTTTACTTATCAGCACGCGCACCTTAGCCCAGTTGGTTGTGTTCTGTTTGTTTGATTCAAAGGGGCGTGGGTTCAAGTCCCCACGGCTACAATTCTTTTTTTATCACTTAGTCTTGCTTTTCATTTTCACTATTTCCTTCTAAAATATTTTATTTTATTTCTTTTTTCTTTTGTTTCATTTTCTTTGTTAAAACTTTTTTTATATAAATACAAACTACCAAAAAACATGTAATTTTGATTAGGTTTAAAAATATTCATTAATGTTTTATTACATTTTCCTTTTTTCATTATGTCATGTCATATTTAATGTGTTTGATCATTATGTGTTCAATTCTCACTTTGCCTTGACATCTTGATTTTCATCTTAATCTCATATTTGTATTCATGTCTTTTATATCATCTTTGAACTTTTTTTGATCTTGAAATATTATTAAATTGACTTGTTTAGTTGTTAAGATAATATATTCATGTTGATTGGCCATATGTTTGATTCTATATGAATATTATCATGTTCTAAATATCATTTTTCATGTCACTTCTCTATGTTTGTCTTCATAAAGATTGAAACATTTTGATTTGTTCTTGTATATCATTCCTATATGTTTGTCTTCCTAAAGATTGAAGCATACTTGATGTACTCTTTTATCATATCCATCTTATCCATATCCTTGTCATAAACATATTGCCATCCTCATGCTTATGTTGTTTTATCTATTATATCAATGTCTTTTATATCATCTTATTATCTTATCTACTCTTATCCCCCTATTCCAAAGGAAGGTGATTAATGTTGACTCTTAAAGTCATAACCCCCATCTTAACCTAAGTAATCTCTTAGGAAGAAACCTTATTTCTAGGCCTCATCAGAGCCATAGAAATTGTAACTAGCTTTAGGAGAGAGTTCTTCAACTCTTAGTGATATTCATCATAATGAATTTATCACTTCCCTTACTAACTAAACACAACATAGGTCCATTACAACTAGATCTAGAGAGTTCTTAAACTCTACAATGAGCTTGTACTCATTTCCCCTCTGAATATTGACCACAATCAATCATTCAGTAGAAGTAGAACTACGCATACTCTGATTCTACACCCGAGGATACGTAGGCATAAAGTGCGATGCTTTATCGAGTATACTTAGATACTAACCCCTAGGGTCTTCAGCCTTTAGCATAGAACCTTTAGCAAACATAGAATAACATTAAAACAAGAGGCTCACGTAGAGTACTACAGACGTTTAGGGTGCTAATACCTTCCCTTGGCGTAACCAACCCCCGAACCTTAGATCTCCCCCTTTAGGTTTTTCTAACGATCTTGAACCTTTCCTTTGGATAAATCAAAGTCGGTTGTAAAAGAAACTGATGCAAATTAATTAATAATTTGTTATCCGATTTTCACCGCAACAGAAATGGCGACTTCACTGGGGAGGAGTAAGACCTATTGCTGGTCCTTTCCTAAGAGGGTTAAGCCTATTTTGCTTTATGTTATTCATGTTTGCTTATATGTTTGTATGCTTACCTGTTATGTCTGTTCTATGTTCTGCTTATCCTGTTTGATGTGGGTTGATATCTTTGAGTGAGATAAATCCTATACCCGGATTTGAGTGTACACTTATTATAGATCGATGGTATTCAAGGAAGCTTTGAGGGAGTCGAATCCTGAAAGGTCGAATTGATAAACACCATCACTCAGTTGAGGCCCTCTCGAATCTAGCAATGTTGAACGAATTCGTTTGTGAAAGCTTGCTACTCTCGACCTGGGTGCCCGGGATACTGAGAACCGTAGTTACCAAACCCAACCTAAGCCTTTTAGATGTAGTGTGGTGACCATGATGGAGTCTATTTCTGACTTGGTTGTCACGTGATACTACACTCAGACGAGATCCTCTTGAGAATTTTATCGACTACCAAGTTATCTGGGAAATCTTTAAAATCCGAAAGATGGATTGTAGACTCTGGGAACTTCTTAGAACCTTGTTTGGCAGGTGGAAACCAATAGAACACACCAATGGGAGGGGCGAACCTTTGGCTCCATGCTTAACCTTTTTTCCCCTTTTGCCTTTGTGTGTTTGTGTCCTATGTGTGTTTGTTGCATCCATATAGCATAAGCATTCATGTTGCATCTGTTTCATGGAACTCAGACCTCTTTTCTTGTATCAGAGAGATATCATGGATAGCACAAGAAGAAACACTATCAAATACACTTTCAAAAGTCCCAAATTGGATGACCTAAGGAAGTCGGGAGATTCGTTAACAGACCCTAAGGGATTCCTAAGCAGATATGGAAAGTTGTGGGTCTTGCTAAGGAAGACTATTGATGAAGGACTTCTTTCAACCCTACTTCAGTTTTATGATCCAAGGTATCACTGCTTCACATTCCCTGACTATCAGCTCTTACCCACCCTTGAAGAATACTCTCAGATAGTTGGTTTGCCTATCAAAGATGAGTCCCCGTTTCCCATCTTTGAGAAGGATCCAAAAGAGGAAGAGATAGCAGAGAAGACTTATCTAGAGGTAGTGGACATCAAGAACAATTTGACTTCTAAGGGGGGAATCTTGGGGTTAACTGCCAAATTTTTGATTGAAAAAGCCAGATACTTTGCTAAAAATTCCAACAGAGATGCCTTTGAAGCTGTATTTGCCTTGCTCATCTATGGACTCTTCTTATTCCTGAATATCAACAACTTTGTAGACTTAAATGCCATCAAGATTTTCTTAAAGCAGAACCCAGTACCTACCTTACTTGCCGAAGCCTATCACTCAGTCCATACAAGAAATGCTCATAAAAATGGACAGATTATTTGCTGTGTCTCCATACTATATAGATGGTTTGTTTCCCACTTACCAAAGAAAGGCGCGTTCTGGGATTCCAAGGAAGGATGGTGGTCTCAGAAAGTTATGGCACTCTCCCACGCAGATATTGATTGGTATAATAGAGTGTATGATGGGATCTTGATTATAGATAGCTGTGGAGACTTTGGTAACGTGCCTTTGCTTGGCATCAAAGGAGGTATCAGTTACAACCCTGTGTTGGCACGACGCCAATTAGGGTACCCTCTGGAAGACAAACCTCTCAGTGCTCATGTGGAAAGTATCTACTTTGAAACATATGACAAGAACAAAGGACAAAAGGAAATAATCTTGAAGGCTTGGGATAGCAAACTCAAAAAAGGAAGAAGCACTTTAGGAAGACCTAACTGTGTGTCCTTGGAGCCCTACCTCCAATGGGTTAGAAGAAGAGCTATAGAGTTGAAAATGCCCTATAAAAGACAAGAACCAATCGCTTTGAAGAAGGAGCCTGTGTTATACTTCACACCAAGAGAAGAAGAATTGGAGATTTATCTGAGACAAGCCCGGAGGTCAGAAGAAGCCTGGAGGCTTAAATATCAAGTAGTCGTTGAAGAGAATCTGGAAATCCAGAAGCAGCTGCAGATCAAGAATGAAGAGCTAATCTCCTGTAAGAAGAGAAAAGCCCAAGAAGATCCAAGTCCCTCAAACACTCAACCACCCGCTTGGAAGTCTATTCTTGACAACCTCGTCGCAGAAAGAGACCAGATGGAGAAGGAAATCAGAAGACTCAACACAAGACTTCTAGGAGAATTTCCTTAGGACTTTCTAGCTTTTATTTAGCTTATATTTAGGACTTTTTGAAAGTTGTATCATTTGTTGTAATTCACTTTTATTTTAATGAAATGATGTCTTTTGATATCTCTTGATATTTGGCTAACGTCTGGATTCCACGAAACTTTGCATTGCATTATACATCCCTGCTAAACTATCAAGTTACTAACCTTGTCTTGCAGATTTTGTAGAAATGGATGCCGCGGGAAAAAGAGTTTGGCCTTACTGCTTCGAGTTGCCAGAGGTGGACCGTTTGCTATGGTTGGGAGAAATGATTGAAGACCAGTCAGCCTTTGCTGATAGATATGGGTGTGTCATACCCTTGATGAAGACACCAGTAACTATGGGACCACTTGAAGTTCTAGTCCAACTGTATCACCCAGCATACCGTTGTTTCTTGTTCCCTGAATTCCAGTTAGTACCAACCTTGGAAGAATTTTCAGCCATGATAGGGATCCCAATCAGGGATGCTTCTGTCTTTTCCGGAATTGAAGAAACACCTTCTGCCAGAGACATAGCCAAACTGACCAGAATCAGGTTATCTGATGTCCAAGCCAATTTGACCAATAAGGGAGGAAAGTGTGGGTTGCCAGCACAGTTCTTGATGGAGAAAGCTCTATACTTTAAGAACAGGGGAAATGAAGTTTTGTTTGAATCAACTTTAGCATTGATGATATACGGTTTGTTCCTGTTCCCAAACGCCAAGGATTTTGTAGACACTCAGGCCATTCAGCTATTTGCAGTCAATAATCCAGTCCCGACACTGTTGGCTGATGTCTACCATTCCATATAGACCAGATATATGAGAGGTAGTGGGCTGATTGTTTGCTGTGTGGACCTCTTCTACAAGTGGTTTGTTTCTTATTTGCCGAAGACCCCAGCTTTCTGGGAGATTGAAGACTGCAAGGTGTGGTCTAAGAAGTTGATGGAACTAAAGCATACCGACATTGAATGGTATGATTCAACAGACGAGGGAATCACCATAATCGTTAGCTGTGGGGACTGCCCAAATGTAACTCTCATGGGAAGGAATGGTTGTATCAATTACAACCCCGTCCTCGCTCGCCGTCAGCTGGGTCATTTGAAGGAAGGAATCCTAGATAATGAAGACATGCAGATGATATTTTATGACGAGAAGGAAGGATTCGAGATGAAGATGTGCTTGAGACACACTTGGCGCCATATCAACAGGGAGTTGTGGAGGTCCGAATGCCCGGTCACAGAGTCTCATTTGCAATGGTCTCGTAGCATAGCCCAAGTAATGATGAAGCCACATCCCCGCCACGAGTCCCCTACTAAAACAAAGCAGAGGATGATGGAAGAATTGGGAGAGCTGGTTCTCGCCAAGAAAGAAACCAAGGAGCGCATCATCAAGATAATGAGGGTAATTAATGGAGAAGGGTCGTCAACTGGCGGATTCAATTTCTAAGTATTGTCGGTTGACCTTTGTGTTGTTATTGTATCTTTTCATTTTGTTGTACCTCTACTTATGTACTTGGAGTATGAGAGTACCCTGCTCCAGATGTAATGTTTGCCAAACTCTTAATGAAGAAGTTGTTTTATCAAGGATCTATTCTTTATATTATTCGCAAGATGTCTTTGGTTTCTTGATAGTTTAGCTTGCATTTGCATTTGCATATCATTTGCATCTTTGCATACGCACGCGCATTCTTCTGTGTCTCATCGCTGTTTTGTCTTCTTCAGAACCAGCACCCTGATCTCTACATTTGTTGCAATATCCGGACCAGGCTTAAGAAGGAAAGATGTCTGATAATTGTGAGAATCTGGATCAAGTCAACGAGGAGCTCAATGAGTTAAGAGTAGGCATGGGATAGATTATGGAAGTTTTGCATGTTATACGAGCAAAAATGGATACTCAAGCTACTGTAGTCTCAGAAATCGTCACCACAACTGTTGAGCCGCCAGTCATACCTGCTGTGGACACTACTTTAGGGATACCGTTTGAGTTTATATGAGCCACGGCTCCTCAGTCCACTCAACAAGTTGTACCTTTGTTTGGTGAAAACCAACAGACTATCCCAACTTATACTCCACCAGTGATTCAGACCTAGTTTCAGCCCGTCTTCCAGAATCAGCACCATCTTATTAATGACAATGTATCCATGGAAGGAGACGACATCAACGAGAAATTGAGGGCCAGTATGGAGATTATGCAGAGAAAATTGAAGGCCATGGAGGGAGATAATGTCTTCAGCTCTGACTTAAGGGATATGTGTTTGGTTACTGACCTAGTAATTCCACCAAAGTTTAAATTACCAAGTTTCGAATTGTACTCTGGCGCTACGTGTCCAAAGGCACACTTGGTCATGTATCTCCGAAGAATGGCGGCATACATGGATAATGATAAGCTGATGATCCATTGTTTCCAGGATAGCCTGAAGGGCACTGCTGCAAAGTGGTATTTAGGTCTAGATCAGTCTCAGATTAAGTGCTTTCAAGATGTTATGGATGTCTTTATAAAACACTATAAGTATAACCTGGATCTAGCACTTGATCGTAGGCAACTCTTGACCATGACTCAGAAAAACACTGAGTCGTTCAAAGAATACGCTCAGAGGTGGAGAGAGACTACGTCACAGGTTGAACCGCCGTTAACCGAGAAGGAGCTAGCTGATTGGTTTGTAGACACTGTGAAACCTGAATTCTATGAGAAGATGATTAGCAACATTGGCGCCAATTTCTCTGACATTATTGCAATTGGTATGAAGGTAGAGGCAGGTCTAAAAAGTGGAAAGGTGGCTAGTTCACCTAACAGTGCTACCAGTACCAGCGTCAAAAAGTCTCCAGGCAATTTTCATAAGAAGAAAGAGGGCGAGACTAACGCCATCATGACAGGGAAGAAGCAGAGTCCTCGTTGGAAGCGAGCTCTTTTCCAACCACAGCCAAGTCCCAGCTTCCCCCAACAGCCAGTTTATGCTATGCAATTCCCCCAGCAACCATACGTGGCATCTGTTATGCCCACCTTTAATCATCCAGTAATGCAACAAGCTCCGGTTTCTCAGCCACAAAACCAACAGCAGTGGCCAAGGAATCAGAACCAGAATTACCAGCAGCAGCGGCGGCCAGCGCCACAACAAAATACCCCGCCAAGAAAACAAGCTGTGACGCCGAATTTTCCACATATACCAATGACATACACAGCATTATATCCTTCGTTGGTGGAGCAAGGGCTAATTGTTACTAGGCCATTGGGGCCACCCTCTGAAAAGTCTATGCAGTTTTACAACCCTAATGCAACCTGTGCCTTCCATCAAGGAGGGGTAGGTCATGACTTAGAAGGATGTTTGGCATTGAAGAATCTAGTAAAAGGCCTGATAGAGAAGAATGTTCTGTCTTTCGTCAATAGCCAACCAAATGTGAAAAGCAACCCTTTGCCAAACCATGGGTCAACTAATGCTATTGAAAATGAGAATGACGAGGTAGTAATCTCAGATGCAGCACAGATTAAAACTCCCTTGAAATTGTTTCATGCCAAGCTATTCAGGGCCGGTTTGGTCGAAGCTTGCCATGATGATTGTGAAGAGTGTGATGGTGTTAGTGAAGGATGTTCGTTAGTACAAGGTGATATTCAGCGCTTGATTAATGAAGGTTTCTTACAGGTTTTCAGGAAGGAAAACAGAATAGCGGTGATTGAGCCGGTGTTTAACTTGCCAAAACAAGTACAGTTGTTTAATGAGGGAAAGTACCCATCAGTAGTTCCTGTGTTCAACAATCCAGGGGAAAATACTGTGAGTCCTGTTTTTAAACAATCAGTTCCGAGATTTAACAGGCCTGAAGTTGCTGCTCCTGTTAATCGTGCTAGGCAAAATAACTTCCCAAAACCAGTTCCATTCAGGTTCAGAGGAACCAAAGCAGTGCCCTGGATTTATGAGGATATCACAGGTGAAAGAAAGAAAGAAGAAATGACCCCAAGGAAAGAGGTGGGGGTCGTGATAGAAGAACCGGTCCCAAGGAAAGAGGTGGGGGCCGATGAGAAGAACGTGTCTAATATAGCAGGGGCGGGGAGAATGATGAGAAGTGGAAGGATTTGTCCCCCTGTGAACATGGAAACATCCAGAAAAGAAGGTGTTAGTCATGTACCTACCAACGATAAAGGAAAAGAAGTAATCTCCAAAGAGGACGATGAAGAGTTCCTTAGAATAATAAAAAGAAGTGACTATAGGATTGTGGATCAGCTCCATCAAACCCCGTCAAAGATTTCTGTTTTGTCTCTATTGATTAATTCACCGGCTCACCGATCTGCGCTGCAGAAGGTTTTGGCTCAGGCTCACGTGGCTCAAGATATCACTACCGGACAGTTTGATCACATTGTTGCTAACATTACCGCCTGTAATGCCCTCAGTTTCAGTGAGGAAGAGTTAACCCAGGCAGGCCGGAAACACAATCTTGCTCTGCATATATCCATGACATGTCAGGAAGACACATTGGCTAGAGTCCTCGTGGATACAGGGTCCTCTCTGAATGTCTTACCAAAGAGAACTCTTGATAAATTGGCATACAAAGGAGGAGTCATGAGACCCACTTCGCTGATTGTCAAAGCTTTTGATGGTTCGCGAAGGTCTGTTATGGGGGAGATAGAGCTCCCAGTGTTGATTGGACCTTAGGAGTTTAATATTCTGTTTCAAATTCTGGACATCAATCTTGCTTATAGTTGTTTGCTCGGAAGACCTTGGATCCATGAAGCAGGTGCTGTGACCTCTACGTTGCATCAGAAGATGAAGTTCGTAGCTGATGATAGGTTAGTTATCATACATGGTGAGGAGGATTTGATGGTCAGTAACCTGTCCTCATTTCGCTACATTGAGGCTGACGAAGATGCGTTAGAAACTTCTTTCCAAGCTTTGGAAATAGCCAATGCAGTTATGATCGAAATCGAGAGGCCGGTAGTTCCAGAGTATCCATCATTTGCTTCGTATAAGAGTATCCGGTCCGCCCTTCAGGAAGGCGTGCCTGCAGGATGGGGCGAAGTCATCGAGATCGAGAAGAGGGACCGACATCAGGGGTTGGGTTACAAACCAACTCCAGAAGATGAAGCTGCTTCAAGAATGAGAAGAAAGACGAAGACGAAGACTGTGCAAGAGATATTTGTCAAAGGTGGACAACAGGTCCACGCAATCATTGGAAGCGCTGAAGAGGAAGAAGGCATTGATCATCTAGTTTTTCGCCAAGAGGGTGCTTTGAGCAATTGGGAGGCTATAGAGATCCCAACTGTGTACCCGGAACCAGAGTAACTTGTTTTGATTTATTGTTTTCATTTCCCTAGTCTTGCCCAAAGCTAGTGGATTATTTTGTATGGGCCTCCGTTTTCAATATTAATCAATGAAATGACTTTTTTGCAATTTTCGCTGTCTGCACTTTACTGCATTCTTTTCTAAACAAAACATCTTCATCTTGCATGTTTGTGAATTGTCGTACACTTTAGTAATACAAATCATTCTATTATGCAGAATGAATCGTAAACCCATTGTATTCGATGACCCTGCTATTACCATTGACTTTAACTCCCCTGTCTATCAAGCTGAAGAGGAGGAGAATTCCGAGGTACCCAAAGAGCTGGCAGACATGGGTGATTACCAGTATACAGATCTCCAGCCACATGAAGAGCAGGTGGACGTCATCAATCTTGGTTCTGAGGAAGAGAAGAAAGAAGTTAAGATTGGGGCATCTTTGAAACCAGAAATTAGACAGCAGTTGATTTCACTACTTAAAGAGTATGTGGATGTGTTTGCTTGGTCCTACCAAGATATGCCCGGTTTAGATACAGATATTGTGGTTCATAAATTACCGCTCAAGCCCGAATGCCCGCCGGTAAAAGAAAAGCTTCGTAGAAGTCATCCTGATATGGCCCTCAAAATCCGAGATGAAGTCAAGAGGCAATTGGATGCCGGATTTTTAGCAGTCTCCAAGTACCCAGAATGGGTAGCTAATATTGTTCCTGTTATGAAGAAGAATGGAAAGGTGCGAATGTGTGTGGACTACAGGGATCTCAACAAAGCTAGTCCCAAGGATGATTTCCCTCTACCACATATTGACACGCTGGTGGACAACACTGCCCGTTTCGCCATATTCTCATTTATGGATTGTTTCTCAGGCTATAATCAGATTAAAATGGATCCGGCTGATATGGATAAGACCACTTTCATTACCCCGTGGGGCACTTATTGCTATAAGGTTATGCCTTTTGGACTGAAGAACGCAGGGGCAACGTACCAAAGGGCCATGGTGACCTTGTTTCACGATATGATCCACAAAGAGATAGAGATGTATGTGGATGATATGATAGCCAAATCCTAGAATGAGGAGGAACATGTAGAGCACTTGCTGAAACTGTTCAAGAGGCTTCGGAAGTATCAGTTGAGGATGAACCCTGCAAAATGTACCTTTGGGGTCAGATCTGGAAAACTATTAGGTTTCATTGTCAGCCAGAAGGGTATTGAAGTAGATCCAGATAAAGTGCGAGCAATTCAAGAAATGCCAGCTCCGCAAACTGAGTCTCAAGTCAGGGGATTTTTGGGTCGTTTGAATTATATCTCTCGTTTCATCTCCAACATGACTCCAATTTGTTCACCAATCTTCAAATTGCTCCGTAAGAATCAGCCAGTAGAGTGGAATGCTGACTGTCAACAAGCTTTTGAGAAACTCAAAAGTTATCTCCAAGAACCTCCTGTTCTAATTCCTCCGGTATCTGGAAGACCTCTCATTATGTACTTAACAGTTTTGGAAGAGTCCATGGGCTGTGTCTTGGGACAGCATGACGAGACTGGCCGAAAAGAGCACGCGATTTATTATCTCAGTAAGAAGTTCACAGATAGTGAAAGTCGTTACTCGCTACTGGAAAAGACTTGTTGTGCTTTGGCTTGGGCCGCCAAACGCTTGAGGCAGTACCTGATCTGTCATACCACCCTTTTGATTTCCAAGATGGATCCGATAAAATACATCTTTGAGAAACCCGCTCAATCAGGCAGACTTGCCCGTTGGCACATGTTATTATCTGAATATGACATTCAATATGTCACTCAAAAGGCCATTAAAGGAAGTATCCTCTCAGAATATCTTGCTGATCGACCAGTTGAAGACTATAAACCACTCAAATTTGACTTCCATAACGAGGACATTATGGCAGTAAAGGATGATGAAGAGCCAAGTTCTGAAGAAGATCCCAGGGCAGAATATAGATGGAAGATGATGTTCGACGGTTCATCCAATTGCAAGGGGCATAGAGTGGGTGTTGTCATAATTAATCCTGAAGGTGGCTACACCCCTTTTACAGCTAGGCTGGATTTTGGGTGTACAAATAATATTGCTGAGTACGAAGCATGCATTCTGGGTTTGGAAGCTGTAATTGATCTTGGAATCTGTTTTCTCGAAGTTATGGGTGACTCCGCTCTAGTTATTTATCAGATTAGAGGCGAGTGGGAGACCAAAGATGAGAAGCTTATCCCTTATCAGGCATATGCTCTGGAGCTGGTTAAGTGTTTTGACGAGATAACATTTTGTCATGTACCACGTACAGAGAATCACGTGGCCGATGCATTAGCGACACTGGCTTCAATGTGGCAAGTCAGATTTATCAATGAAGATCCAGTGATCAGTATCGGAAGAAGGACTGAGCCGGCCTATTGCCAGGTCATCGAAGAAGAATCAGACAGCAAACCTTGGTTTCATGATATTTTGAATTTCCTGAAGAATCAAGAATATCCAGCCAATACCTCCGTTCTTGATAAGAAGACTCTACGAAGGCTGTCAGCCAAGTTCTTCATCAGCAACGGTGTACTGTACAAGAGGAATCATGATATGGTTTTGTTAAGATGTGTCGATAGGAGAGAAGCAGATTTGTTAATCCACGATATTCATGAAGGAGCTTTTGGCACCCATGCCAATGGGCATGCCATGGTTAAGAAGATCTTGAGGGCTGGATACTATTGGTTGACTATGGAGACTGATTGCATCCAGTATGCTAGGAAATGCCACAAATGTCAGATCTATGCAGACAAAATGCATTTTCCTCCTACCCTGTTGAATGTACTGTCATCACCTTGGCCGTTCTCTATGTGGGGCATTGATATGATTGGGGCAATTGAGCCTAAAGCGTCTAATGGGCATCGCTTCATCCTGGTGGCCATAGATTACTTTACCAAATGGGTGGAAGCCGCCTCTTATACAAACGTAACTAAGCAAGTAGTTGCTCGTTTCATCAAGAACAATATCATTTGTCGCTATGGGATTCCAAGCAGAATCATAACTGACAATGGGACCAATTTGAATAACAGAACCATGAAGGAGTTGTGTGATAACTTCAAGATCGAGCACCATAATTCTTCACCGTATCGTCCGAAGATGAATGGAGCAGTCGAAGCTGCGAATAAGAATATCAAGAAAATCCTTCAGAAGATGGTCAAAACATACAAGGATTGGCATGAGATGTTGCCGTATGCACTACATGGATATAGGACGTCTGTCAGAACATCAACAGGGGCAACCCCTTTTTCGTTGGTATATGGAATGGATGTTGTCCTCCCCATAGAGGTGGAAATACCTTCGCTGAGGATATTAATGGAGACAAAGCTTGATGAAGCTGAGTGGATTCAAGAGAGATATGACCAGTTGAATTTAATTGATGAGAAGCGCCTAACAGCTATGTGTCATGGTCAGTTGTATCAGAAAAAGATGAAGAGAGCATTTGACAAAAAGGTCCGCACTCGAGAATTCCGAGTAGGTGAGTTGGTACTTAAGAAGATCTTGCCGTCGCAAAGAGACGCCTGTGGAAAGTGGGCGCCTAATTATGAAGGTCCATACATAGTTAAGACAGTATTTTCAGGAGGATCTCTTTTCCTCACGACTATGGATGGTGAACAGCTTGCACATCCTGTGAATGCTGACTCGGTGCGAAAGTATTATGCTTGAGGCAATGACACCTATGTGATATCCAGGAATCCCCAGAGAAGCTCAAGTTCTGCTACAACTGGAGTCTTTAGTCATTAGGGTTATTGGTCATGGAATACGATGTAACCTTTGATAATTGCCATTTTGTTGCATTTGTAATATTTCATGGGACTCTGCTATTTGGCAAGTCACCATTTTTTTCAATGAATATCAGCTATTGAATCATTTCCGTGTTTAACACGTTATCCTTCCTTTTTGCAAGTTTAGTCATTTTCACTTGATTTTTGAAAACGGAAATTTTGCAATATTTTGAGAAAACACAAAGATAAACTAAGTTTTACTCTGGAATTAAGACGTTTTGGAATCAAGTTCGTACAGAAAGAGTCAGCAGTACTTTTTTTTCCTTTTGGCATGGATCTGCCACCTCCAGTGAAAGAAGACCACCCCGGTTGTCCTTGACGTTTGGGTTTCAGGGTGTTGACTTGTGTTATCCTTTCTTCTTTCCTGTTTTGCGTCGTTCGCATCGTTTCTAGCATATAGCTAAGCATATGCATCATACCCTAGCATCGTTGCATCCTTTGTGCTCTTCCTTGCTTGTGGTCTTGTGTTGGCGTCCATCTTTATTTCCCCAGCGAAGTAAAGACATTCCCGGTTTGCCTTATGTCGTGCTCATTCGGTCTTAACCTTTGCGCGCCAGATTTGCATCTTTAAAATCTTTTTTTGTTCCCCAAGAAGTTTAACTTTAAAAGATTTTGGAAAGTTGTTCTTATTTGAATCGTGTCAAACTTGAACTTGGACTTTGTTTGGATCGCGTCAAAATTGTCATTTGTGTTCTTGTTTGAATCGTGTCAAACCTGAACCGAGTCCTTGTTCGAATCGTGTCGGACATTGCCTCTTAAACTGTTCTTGTTTGAATCATGTCAAACTTGAACTTGGACTCTATTTGAAACGTGTCAAGCATTGTCTTATGTGTTCTCGATTGAATCGTGTCAAACTTGAACTTAGACTTTGTTTGAATCGTGTCAAGCACTGTCTTTTATGTTCTCGTTTGAATCGTGTCAAACTTGAACTTAGACATTGTTTGAATCGTGTCAAGCACTTTCTTTTGTGTTCTCGTTTGAATCGTGTCAAACTTGAACTTAGACTTTGTTTGAATCGTGTCAAGCACTGTCTTTTGTGTTCTCGTTTGAATCGTGTCAAACTTGGACTTGGACTCTGTTTGAATCATGTCAAGCACTGTCTCTTCTGTTCTCATTTGAATCGTGTCAAACCTGAACAGAGTCTTTGTTCGAATCGTGTCGGACACTGACCCCCTTTGTTTTAAAACCGTTCCTGTTCGAATCGTGTCGAACTTGAATTGGGACTTTGCTTGAATCGTGTCAAGCACTGTCTTTTGTTTTAAAACTGTTCTTGTTCGAATCGTGTCGAACATTGAACATCCTTATTTTGTTTCTTTTCTGAAATTTCTTTAAGTTAAGTTTCTGGGAATGTCTTTTATTTAACCCTTTAAGACTCATGTCTGGTGCGCAGGGTTAGTCTCTGTCTTTTTGGCTTGTCTTGAAGATCCCACTTTGAAATCTTCAGTTTAGGTTCCCCAGGAAGTCCTTGCTTGTTTGTCTGTACTTTTTAGATTGATCCCCAGTGACCAAGTTTCTCTTTCTGGTTTCATGTTCAGGAAGAATGTGGGTTTGTTTTGCCCCCAGTAGTTTATCTCCCCGAATCTTTCCCCAGTGGAGATTGTCTGTGGTCTTTTCCCCAATGTTTCTTTGGAGTCTCCCCAGTGAGTCTCTTTTGTTGGTTGGTCGGTATCCCCGGTGAGCTTTTCTCATGGATACTGTACCTTTCGTCCTTCCCAGTGAAGCTCTAATTCTTTTTGCTTCCTGTTTGTCCCTTGGTGTCTTGTTGTGTCTGCATTTTCTGGCATCTTCTTGGCATCATGTTTGTTGCATTGCATGTGTGTGCATTTGAGGATAAAATTTTTGGTTATCTGTATTTAAATATCCTTCACATTTGATTACATGAGGATCTTCATCTCTCATGTCATCAGGTGAAGATATTTAAATAGGGGCAACTGTTGCACCCCAAATTTTACCCTCATTTCTTTTGCTATTTGTTGTTTGTTATTTATTATTTATTATTTTTCTCTTTATTTTAATTTGATATTTATCTTAGTTTTTATTTGCTATGTGATTAGGTTAATTTCAAATTGGTACCTTTTATTTTTATTTGAGATTGTTTTATTTTATTTAGTTTAAATTAATCTTATTTAAGTCAATTCTAGTTAACTAAGTCAATTATCCATTTAATTCCTTTTGATTAGTCCTTTTAATTTAATTAGTAGCATTTCATGCTTACTAACTATATTATTAATCATGTTAAAACAAACAATCTCACGTGGTCTTTTTGCTCACCTTTGCTATTGTTTTGAACCAATGAAAATGGAGTGTTTGGGTTTGACTTTTCAACCATTCCTTCCAACCTTTGAGAGTGTGACACGTGACACCAAGGAGACCCAAAAGAAACCAAATTTGTTCTTCTCTCTCGTGTGCTGAGGAGTCATGGATGAGGAAGAAGAATTCAACATATCATATTTCAAATCAGATCATCAATTCAATTCAAACCCACCACCATTCAATCCATTGGCGTGAATTCACTATTTTGAACTTCCCACGCCCTTTCCTTTCCAAGCTCGACTGTGAAGGTGCAGAAATGGTGCAGAGAAGACATACCTATTTCAGCATACAACTGCCATCGTCTGCAATCTGTTCACGCTATCCCCAACCTTTACTTCATTCGATACCATTCCTACTAGCATCAAGTAAAGACCTCAGAAAACATACATGGAGTTGTGATTCAGCACTGTAATTCTGAAACTTGCACAGCGCAATTGTCTCCAAGACATGGACCGATTTTGAAATTTCAAAAGAGACGTTGGCGCCTATTAAGCACACCACCTGTTTGATACTTGGACTTACCCAAGCCAACACTCTGCCTATATATAGGAGTTCAGCCTCAGTGCAAGTCACCAAGATTTTTCACAAAGCACTCTAAAAGTTTCTGAGTTTTGAGTTTTCACGAGCAAGAAAAGGAGAAGGTCTGCTTTGGAGTTTTTGCTATTTCATAAAGGAGAGGTCAGTACACACTTGAAGGTGCAGTGGACATACTCCACTTGGTAACTACACTCTCCCTATTTAATATCCTTGCTCATGTATTATTGACATTATCATATCTATTCATAACTGCTTGTGTAATGTGTTTGATGTTGCTATTCATTCATCCATAATGTGACAATGCGTATTTAATTTGCTTAAACTTATGTCCATGGCATAATATCATAAAGTAAGATTTGGTTTGTTTGCTTTGCTGATATATGGAGGTAGACATTTGCACTGCCTTTTTGTTCTAGTTACTATGCCTGAAATTCATTGTAATGATAATGCATTTGATTTGTTCACTAACTGGTTGTAAGTCTATGTGGTTTTACTTTGTGTTATACTGTCAAAACTGGGATGCGTATAAGTGCTAGCAAGCCTATGATTGTTCTTGATGTTTGGATGTTATTATGAGAAAGAGTTGATAAGTGTTGGCCATTTGTGTTTTTTTTCTGTCATCATTAATGTATAACCAGTTTGTGTACCTAAACTCATTGTCTTGTATCTAAAAGTTTTGTTTAGATGTTGATGCTTGTTGAGTTGTGTTTGTGAGCATGGAAACTGTTTTTGGACTTACTCTGTCACAAGGTTTACTTTTGGTATTCATGTATTTATCTACATCTTGATATGCATACAATTCTGACATAGTATGATCATTATTTTTGAACCAAGTTGACCTATGTGCTGAAGTTTGGTATTTGAACTGATAAAATATAACTAGTTATGCTTGGTGTTTGATTTAACTTGAGACGTTGTTGCTATTCTTAGATTGAGTTTTGATGTTCTAACCATATGTTTGAAAACACCTCACCACCTGCTTGGGTTTGTGCACTACATCATGACTTGGTTATCTGTTTGTATGCCTAGGATTGATACATTCAACATGCTGTCTTGTTAGAATTAAAAAGTTATACATTCTGAATATTGACTTGTTGTGTACAACCTGCTGCTATGATAAGCTCAAGAATGTTCTGCCAAGCATGCTCATCATTGTTCCACCAATCTTTTGGTACATAACATGCATTGTTTACTTTGCTGTCAGTATGATTTGTGATTAGTTTGTAGGCCTAAAATCCATGTCAGATATGCCTTACCCTGTTTAAAACTTGTTTTGTCCATTTGGTGTCTCTAATATGTGTGCAAGCTTTTAAGTGTTCAAATATGATATATGTTGACTGATTGATCTGCTTGTCTGCCATGTATCCAAAACTGTTCAAACTACTGTATTATCATATCATTAATTATGTGTGCAAAATTCAGGTATAAGCTGCTATGTTCAAAAACAATGGAATACATTCCTAATGATGACTTGTGTGTGAAGAGATGTTGTCTGCCATACCAAATAACAGTTAGCTTAGGTGTTGATGCTTTGCTAAGTTTCTCATCTCCCTATGTTTTCCCATGCCATGCCTTATGCCCTGTTTTTCCTCGAGTACATGTGTTGGCCCTTAACCATCAAGATGTGTGTTTCTATATGTGATTACTCATGTTTAGATTGTTCTTTGATTTGGATGTCACTATGTATGCAAATTCTGCTTGAACCTATGCTACCTGTTAGTGTTGTGTATCCAAAATGCTATGAAATTATGTCTTCCACCATCATGTCATTAAAGGCAAACCTTACCTTGACTTTGTGCTTAACTTGTGAACTGTTACCATGCTTATATGATATCCATTGTGAAGTTAGGACAGCTATCTTGTTTAATAGTCTCAATGTATCGTGACACATAAGTCTTGGTTGGTATGTTAGCATTCATAGGTGTTTCTTATTTGCCCTAACTGCTCTAAGTTGACATTTTGCTCACCATGCTATCCTGTTAAAATCAAGTAAGCTATCACCATCTGTCTAGGTGTTTGATGTTTGATTTGTGGTTGCTCTTTAAAATTCCATTCCTGTTGTGTGCTTTGACTAAATTGCTTTTATTTCTGGTTGTCCATTCTTACATAGGTTGAGCAGTTTACTTTTTGTATTTGTATGTGCATAAACCTGACTGTTGGTATTGATCTTTGTTTTATTTCAAGACTCAAACTATATATGCCTAGGGATAGTAAGTTGATATATTCTGATACACATGTCTAGAATTTGAAAGACTAAGCCACCACATCCACTTTTGTTGCTCTGTCCCACTAAACACACACGTTGACAGCAGCTTTTCACATGCCAATACCCTGTTGTTTTATCTATACACGTGCTTTATTTGCACCCAATCTTGTCTTTGTGATTTTCCTTTTATGGTATATGCCCTTTTGTGATGGCTGAATCTTGAACCTCAATCCTAAACTGTTAACATGCTGCCAATGTTTGGAACCCTGATTTAGTTGCTAAATGTTATGCATAAAGGAATCTCTGCCATATGCCTCTTAGTACTATGCATTTTTGCCATGACTTCTTGACTGTTGGCTTTGATGTATGAACCATTGTTATAACATTGCCATGAATATCATTCCAGCCCTGCTACACTGATCTGCACCTATTTATTATTTATTAATTGTATTACAAGCTGTTTTCATTTCACTAAATCTCCTTTAAACATGATGCATGATTACTGCTATGGTTGTGTTTGAATTTGTTAACTCACTGCCTTGTAATGACTTGATGATTATCCATTGTTGCTTGTTTTTTTTTTGTTAGTTTTCTTAACCATTGGATACATGTATGCCATTTTACAACAGTCCTATTAACTTTTCACTTAGCATTCTAGTCATGGAAATGTTGTGATATGTATGAACTAGAACTAATACCATACTACTGCCATCATGTGTGTTATTTGCATTCAAGTCATATTTTTGTTTGGTTTTCTAATTTGAGCATTGTATGCATTGCTATTGTTGCTGCCATGGCAGCATGTTAATTGGTTTTTTATTTTCAAATGCTCTTGCTTTGTGAATTTATGAGATATACCTTTGCTTGATATGTGATATGCGTGGAACTTCATGATTCTTAGTTAGGATATTTGTTTCTGGTTTGACAAAGGTCACTGATGTTTGGCATGACATGATAGTTTTCATGAGTTAGTTTGATGTTGGTTGGTTGGTATTTGGTTCATTTGAAATAGGCGCGCAAAGAGAGTTCATATATTCATGGAGTTTAGTTTACGACCGGATGAAACACGTCGTCCCAACGGTCACACACATGCACATAACTACCTTGCCTACCCTTAGGACTGGGGTTCGAATCCCCCTCGCCCCAGTCCTTTTATTTATTTTCCTGAATTTCGCCTGCTTTGAGATATATGTTTGTGTTATGGTTTACTTATCAGCACGCGCACCTTAGCCCAGTTGGTTGTGTTCTGTTTGTTTGATTCAAAGGGGCGTGGGTTCAAGTCCCCACGGCTGCAATTCTTTTTTTATCACTTAGTCTTGCTTTTCATTTTCACTATTTCCTTCTAAAATATTTTATTTTATTTCTTTTTTCTTTTGTTTCATTTTCTTTGTTAAAACTTTTTTTATATAAATACAAACTACCAAAAAACATATAATTTTGATTAGGTTTAAAAATATTCATTAATGTTTTATTACATTTTCCTTTTTTCATTATGTCATGTCATATTTAATGTGTTTGATCATTATGTGTTCAATTCTCACTTTGCCTTGACATCTTGATTTTCATCTTAATCTCATATTTGTATTCATGTCTTTTATATCATCTTTGAACTTTTTTTGATCTTGAAATATTATTAAATTGACTTGTTTAGTTGTTAAGATAATATATTCATGTTGATTGGCCATATGTTTGATTCTATATGAATATTATCATGTTCTAAATATCATTTTTCATGTCACTTCTCTATGTTTGTCTTCATAAAGATTGAAACATTTTGATTTGTTCTTGTATATCATTCCTATATGTTTGTCTTCCTAAAGATTGAAGCATACTTGATGTACTCTTTTATCATATCCATCTTATCCATATCCTTGTCATAAACATATTGCCATCCTCATGCTTATGTTGTTTTATCTATTATATCAGTGTCTTTTATATCATCTTATTATCTTATCTACTCTTATCCCCCTATTCCAAAGGAAGGTGATTAATGTTGACTCTTAAAATCATAACCCCCATCTTAACCTAAGTAATCTCTTAGGAAGAAACCTTATTTCTAGGCCTCATCAGAGCCATAGAAATTGTAACTAGCTTTAGGAGAGAGTTCTTCAACTCTTAGTGATATTCATCATAATGAATTTATCACTTCCCTTACTAACTAAACACAACATAGGTCCATTACAACTAGATCTAGAGAGTTCTTAAACTCTACAATGAGCTTGTACTCATTTCCCCTCTGAATATTGACCACAATCAATCATTCAGTAGAAGTAGAACTACGCATACTCTGATTCTACACCCGAGGATACGTAGGCGTAAAGTGCGATGCTTTATCGAGTATACTTAGATACTAACCCCTAGGGTCTTCAACCTTTAGCATAGAACCTTTAGCAAACATAGAATGCCTTTGTACTGGTTATTTGTATTTTCTCCAATACGGTTTTCTTTCTTTTTATCTAGGCAGAAGGTTTCTGGCGGGGAACAAGGATTAGGATGTTAGGACTGATGCTTTTGAATTACTGATTTTTTATTGATGGAGATATGGGATTTGGGTTTTTTGTTGATTGTGCTCGCTAAGATCTTTTCTTTCGATCTTATGCCTACGTATTCCCGTTTACCGAAACAGGGAAATCAGAGCGTTCGTAGTTCCTCCTATTCTATGGGAGGAAATGGGTGTTTTTGGTGTTTTGGTGTCTTGTTCAAAGCCCAAGATGTGAAGCGAAAGGTGGTTTGTATCTTGTTCAAAGCCCAAGATGTGAAGCTGAAAGGTCTATTTGTGTCTTGTTCAAAGCCCAAGACGTGAAGCTGAAAGACCTCGACTTTAGAGAGAATTTGTCATCTCTAAAGAGGGGGAAGGAGAATTACTTTAACTGGGATACGTGGATCCGAGCAATGCCATAATTTCCGAAGGAAGGGTTTTAACCTGAAGGAGAAGACTTTAACTCAGTGTAGAGCAATGCCATCTTTCCTTAGGAATTTCTCATGCTAAAAGAGGGACAGTGGCATGGATGTAGATGATCCAGAGGCTTGCCGCTTACAGCGATTAGATGAAGGGAAAGGAGTTGTTGATGTTTGTGTACTGTGAACGAGGCACAGCTTTGATGCTAAAAGGTTGATTGGATCAACCAGTGGTTTTCTTATACAAAGCCTAAGAGGAGGCTAATTTCCGCTAGGAAAATCATTATACAAAGCCTAAGAGGAGGCTATTTTGTGTCTCGTACAAAGCCCGAGAGAGAGGCTAAAAGTTTTTGACCCGACGATAGAGTCTTTGTGTCTCGTACGAAGCCCGAGATAGAGGCTATTGTTTGTTTGACTCTACGAGGGAGTCTTTGATACTCAACAAGAGAGTGTTTTTGTATCTCGTACGAAGCCCGAGATGGAGGCTGAAGGTTTGTTTCAGTTGAGTGACAGATCCAATATACTGATTTTAAAAGAGAAAATCAGTTCTTATATGAGCAACACTGTACTCAGGGATTTGATCTGAGGATCAAGGATATTTCCTTCTCTTTGAGGAAACGGGAAATCCAAAGGGTATTGAGACTGTCCGAGTCTGCGGGTTTCCTTCCTATTTAACGAAGGGGTCACTTGAGAATGTCTTTGAGACTCAAGGAAGTTAGACTGTCCAAGTCTAGAGTTTTTTTTCTTTTATACTATGCTTTGAGAAATAGTAGTAGACTCTATGAAAGGACTGTTCTATGAGGATGACTAGGTTCTGCTCCTATACCTCTAGGAGGTCGTCGGGACAATTTGTACGAAGCCCAAGAGGAGGCTGGAAACTTTTAAGAAGCCGACGGGTCCTTGTAAGAAGCCCAAGAGGAGGCTATCATTCCCGAAGGAAGAGATCATTATACGAAGCCTAAGAGGAGGCTGTGAATACTTCTAAGAAGTCGTAGTGTCCTTGAATAATGCCCAAGAGGAGGCGGGGTTGCTTTTAGGAAGCCGGTGGGTCCTTGTACGATGCCCAAGAGGAGGCCGATGCTTTTAAGAAGCCTGTGGGTCTATCATCTCCTTTCCATTATGAGAGATAACTCTTTTAAAGATAAAAACCACTGGTAAACGTGCGAGGTTTACTATCCAGCGACTTTTAGCTTTTAAAGAGGGTTCCTTAGTTAAGGTCCAAGATTATGACCGTAGTGGGTACCCAAACCCCGAGACATTCAAGGCAAGCTATCCACAAGGAATAGATCAAGTCAGGAAAGTTCGAGAATTTGGAAGAAACTCAAAGATGCCATTCAGGGAGAATACATTCATCTTGGGGAGTAGAGCTTCTTGACGATTCCTAAGGAGGACAGCCGAAGAGAAGACTGTATCTGGTGCTCCTATTGGGGATCTAGGCGTCTATTTCTACGAATAAATGAAACGGCGTCACCTAGTTCTAGACGTAGTTGCCGGGGAAACTCGAAATATCTATACTATTATTACACAGTAGATATGAGTTTATGAAAGGAGAGTTACAGTGAGCAGCCCCACAATACAGTTTATAATATGAAAGCAGTAAATGAAAGCGATAACCACTTACTCAGTTGTAGTGCTTCCATGCTGTTTGGTTAGTTGTTCAACAAAGAAAGATTGAAAACAACAGTATATTCAAAATTAAAGGAGAAAGTGCTTTGAAAAAGAAAGATTTGGGGCTTACAGCTCAAGGAGAGGCCCAGGGTTTTATCAGTGAGCACACTGTTTGACTTTGTACAGCGGGACTTATACAAGTGACTGGGGCCCAAAAAGGTTTTCTGTACAAAGGGATGGGTCTTACACTCTCTCAAGAGGCCCAAAAAGGTTTAAAGAAAAAGAGTGGGGCTTATAACACGAGGGTAGGCCCAAATGATTTTTTCGTTTAAAATGGCGATCGCGCCGAGGTTTTCTTTTAACGCAGAGGGACTTAGACAATAAGTGAGGCCCAAAATGTTTTGGTTAAAAGGGGGATTGGGTCTTACACACTAATAGAGGCCCAAAAGTTTTGAATGGGTCTTATAGCTCGAGGAGAGGCCCAGATGATTTTTTTATTTTAAACGGGCGACGATCGCGCCGTTTACTTGTACAGAGGGACTTATACAATGAGTGAGGCCCAAAAAGTTTTTTGTACAAGGGGGGATGGGTCTTACACTCTCTCAAGAGGCCCAAAAAGTTTTGAAAATGATTTATGAGGGTTGAATTAATCCAAAACCCTAATTTGTTTTCAAAATGTATTTAATTGAATAAAAATTCAATTAAAATGATCAAAAATTGTTTAACACATGGAAAACAAATTGTGATCTTGGATTAATGCTTCAAAAATTAAGTATTGACCTACAAAATAATTAGAAAGCATTAAAAGTTGCAAAATCAATGTAGAAAAAATATTTAAAATGTCAAAAACAATTAAAATATTAATTCTTTTCAAAAATATCAATGATATGAAATAAATAATATTTTTGGGATTTTTTGTGAAAATAAAATATTTTAACATTTTTGTGAATTATTAAAAAAAGAATCAACTCAAAATCATTAAAACTCAGAGAGAAATTAATTTTTGAATCAATTAAACAAAATCACAAAATTCAAATATTTGAATTTCTAAAAATGGCGCCAAGAACAAGCTGAAGAACACGCGCGTGTTCTTGGTTTCTCAGATTTGCATTTTCTATCCAATCTCCATGAATACGTAATCATATCATGCAATCCACATATCATTATGCTCGTCTCAACCTCACGATCATGTCTATGTACTTTAATTTCATTTAAATTAAACATACAACAAGAAATCACGAAGAGACCTCAAGAACCCTAATTTCTGCATGAAGGCTAGGATTTTTGATACACGATTCAAACAATGCAATTAATTGAGGGAAAACATTCCATGCATGATTATGAACATATGGCTAAATTATTGTGCGAGGAAATATGCATAGATTGAGAGATGACCAAGTATGTGCTTACCTCCAAGTCGTGACAGCAAGTGCAATGTGATTTTTGATTTGGAGGTGTTACAGATGAGTTGTGATGATCTGAACAGCTTCCCTACACCCTATGGATTGTGTTTGGATGGTTGGACTTTATTGAAATTGGCTGGATCATTTTGTGGTACCTCAGCTGCACTTTGGTTAAAACCTTGAGCAACCAACTGGTGATTTTGTGAAATTGATGTTTCAGAAGTAATCTAAGTGTTTGATCAGCTCATATGTGATGTATGTGAGGTGTGTGAGTGATTGGTTTGATTGGAATTGCTCTCAAACTCAAAACCCGATAGTGACTTGCCTTAGAAGGCAAAATTGGAGTGAAAGAAGAGATTTTGAGGAAAGCATATGTTAGATGGCTTTGGTGTACTCAAACTGACCACAATTGAGCTCTATTTATAGTAGAGCAAGTTTGTTTTGGGATCCACAGTGAATGGCAACTGCAGCAGGTGTTTCCTCAATGTTGGCCAATGGAAATGCAAGTCTCCTCTAGCCATTGACTAGAGGTTAGGGCACAGAGCTATGGTCCCCTTGGTCTTGGATAAGTCTTGACTGATTTCAGATGAGAATGGCTCAGTCCATGCCACCTTGATGGTTCCATTGAATGCCTCATTCCAAATTTGAAGTCTTGTCCCTATTTTGGCCATTCTAGGTTCAACATGCTATTTCTTGTTCCATGGACTTTGGAGGCTTGGCTCAGTGATTGTCCCCTTTAGATTCAATCCTCTGAGGTGTCCAAGTGGATAGGAGCAATTGAATTTGGCTGATTTTGGCAAATCGACCAAAGTTGCAAATTCTGCCTTGCCTTGACAGATTTCAGCAAGGCAACTTGGCAATGTCATATCTCATGGTGTAAGTTGAATTTGGCAATGTTCTTGGCCATTTTGGAAAGCTCTTACATGATACAACAACTGTTTGAACAAGTTTGGTTTTGATCTCTTTTGATTCCAAGTGAAAAATCCCCCTACATTTGGCAAAAAGTGAGGCAGAATCTGACTTAGTGAAAATTTCACTAAGTGTTGGAAAAAGTGACATTTTCACTTTTCAGCCACTTTGATCACTCCATAACTCAAAATCTTTAATGAATTGGAATGACTTGTAGTTGAAGTTTTTGTAGGTGATAATGAGGGCTACAAATACATCTTTGGATGAGAAAAAATGGCCTTGTGGTTTAGGAGTTATGGTCCTCCAAAGTTGGTACCTTTGCCACTTTATTTTTAACTTAGAAAAATTTCTAAGTTTTATGGTTACCCCTTTTACAAGTTACCTCACTTTTCTTGATTTTTCTTGATGAATGATGATTCAAATCATACATTAACATCATTTTAGGGTTAAAAATCCATTTTGGTGAAAAATCTCAAAAAGTCAAAGTTGACTTTTGTGCACAGTTGACTTTATATCAGATGAATTCCAAACTGTGCAATTCTTCAGGAAATCATGTCCTTGACCTAAATCAAACTTGATGGACATGTTCCATGGGTGTCATAGGGTATATTCAATCATGTATTAGGGTTTGGGAGCATGTCTTGGTCAAAAGTCAAAGTTACAGTTGACTTTTTCCTTAAAACCCTAATTGTGGTGCAGATGAAATTGAGACTTGTTGCCCAAGCTTCTTGGATTAATCCATTGTTCCAAATGGATCAATATGGTATATTAGAGACCCTCAAATCATCTCTTGAGGTCTTGGCTCATGGTTTGTCCCAAAAGTCAACTTAGGGGTGAATTAGGTCAAGAAACCCTAATTCCTGATTTTTTATGAATGCATCCCCTGAGGCAAAATTGACTTGATGCATGGGTTCATGAGGTTCCATGAAGTATATTAGGTCATGTTTTGGATCATTGCCTTGTGCCCATATGAAAATTTCCATCTGGAGGCCCTGGTCGACCAAAACCCTAATTTGGTGACACTGTCGATCTTGAGACTTGATCCACCTAGAAGGGAGCAGCCTTGTGCTTAATCCTTGAAGTGGGAGTCCTTTTTGATCCATTGTGGATATTTAAGAGATTAGACAAGTTGAAGATCATGTCATTTCTTGATTGATCCTTTGTCTGAGAACTATGAGAGGGCTTGAAACCCTAATTTTGATTGTATTGGATGCTCACCCATCTTTGGGGAGACTGATGAAGCATGATGGTTCATCCATATTGTGATGATGATTTTCACAATGATGGGAAATCTAAGTGGTCAAAATTTGGGGTATTACAGTTATGTCTAACGCAACAAAGAGAGAACAACCGTATTGTCTCATTGGTGATGTCTCACGCAACTCAACAACACAGAGCATTAAGAACTGATACTCACGTAAGTGTTAAGCCTAAATCTATGTCTATAGTTTAGAACCTAATAGGTATTCATCCTAGATCCAGATCTGAAGAGTATATGTCTATAGCGATTCAAATCAAAGATAAATAGGTAAACAAAGATGACACCCATATCAGATAAATGATTGATTCATATAAAACGCCATGATCAGAATATGTACATACGATTAACCCTTTTTACATGCATTCAACTAATTTGCCAAATGTAAGTGAACATAGTTTCTGATCTCTATTATCACACATCCTCACAATACCGTATTGATCGCTACTCATGCTACTCATGCTAATAATCAACACAATAAACTAAAAGATACTAGTGAATATCAACTTACAAGACTATGTCAAAAGTTTTCTCATTGATAGATGAATATCTAAAATCTAAGATTTGAAAAGGCTTTGTCAATACCCACAAATAAGAAATCAAAGACAACATCAAGATTTAATCAAAACTAGTTCACAATACATATATTAGATGAAATACATAAGGTATCAATAGGTTACATCCAAACCCAACAAGAGATTGAAGCACTTACTCGAAGATCAAGCTCTGAGTTGCTTCGATTTGTGCTTGTCCCTCTTAGGATTTATGTTTCTTTCTCTAGATTATGTTTGGAATGAAGAGAGATAAAGTTTTGATCCTCAAAATATATGTTTATTTCTAAAAAGCAAGAAAAGTACTTAAATAGTATTACAAAAATATGTCTTGTTCGCACGCGAACTCATCCTTCGCACAATGAAGTCCACTTTTAGGCACTTCACGTGCCTCAGGAACAGTTAAACTGCCCTTGGAAATATATAAGTTCGCAATACGAACTCATTCTTCGCACAAAGAACTCCTTCGCTACAGCTTTACACAACAAACTATGGGTCATTTTCCTACTGTCATCCAAAGTTTTCAGCTCGCCCGGACTTCGCTGTGACCTTGCACAACGAACATTCGCTTTGACCTCGCTGTTGTTCGCACTGCGAACTTGCTGATTCTTCTTTATTTCTTTGGCTTCCTTGTCCACTCCTTTGTGTCTTAATCATTGATATTTTATGCCTATATCCTGCACAATAACACACAAATCAAATAATCCAAAGGTAATTGCAATATAATTGAAGAATCACACAAGAACAAGAAATAAATCCATTAAAACATGAGAAATGAGTTGAAAAATGCCAAGAAAGATGGTTCAATTTAAGTCATATTTTGCACTTAACAGAGCGTGAGTGAACATTGTTTGGAATGGTTCATGAAGGTCGTGAAGAACACTTCCAAATATACAACTTGCATTATTTGGATTACGACGTGTTGGTTAATCTGGTGGACTCGAAATCAAATTATTTTCAACGACTTAATTGGGAAGCAAGAAGATATTTTATGGAAGGTTAATCTGTTGGAATATAGTGCAAAATTTAAAACCAAATGTAATTTTTATGATTGGTATAAGGCTCCTCTTAATTTTCTAAAGTAGGAGTGCTTTGTATATGTTTAGGTATTGTTGGAGTTTTAGTAGTTATACTTGTAAATGGATTGGTGTAGGGGTGATCGTATCCGAACCAATCCAAAAGCAAAACCGCAAATCGAACCAATCCAAACCGAAAACCGCAAAAACCGCATTTGGTTTGGATGATTTTGGATGATTTTTTTACTAAACCGCATGGTTTGGTTCGGTTTGCGGTTTTCATTTCACAAAACCGAACCAAACCGAATCAAACCGCATTTTAAACTTAAGTTACTAATTTCTATTATTATATATATTTCCAATTCCACGTGACTCACTTCCAATTCCATTCAGTCATTAGCTTTCAATACTAATATCTAATTTTTATTATCATATTAAACTTGTTTTCTTTTTTAATACAGTAATACTACTATTTTAATTTTAAATTAAACTTTCAATGTCAATTTCAATTTATTGACTGCAATCTCAATTTCAATTCTAAATTGTATTTTCTTTGTTAGTGATAAGATTTCCTTCTAAAATGACTGCAGTATCTCTATTAATTTAATTCTAGTAATGGTTGTTTTATTTATTTTTTTTTTTTTTTTTGTTGAAGATTAACTTTTTATATATATGTTTTATATGCGGGAACTATTACCCCTGTCAGAAAAACATGGTCATATAACTAGCATTTTTTAATAAACAACTTATTTGTAATAAACAACTTGCTTTGTATGATTGTTCTGTTTAGGAAATTATATGATTAGTTTCTTAGTTTTATAATTCCATAATCAATAAGTCTATAAACCGCAACCACCGAACCGATTCTAACCGCATTGGTTTGGTTTGGTTTGGTTTGGATGAATTTTTAAAAATCAACCGAACCAAACCGAACCGCATGCATTTTTATCTCGCGGTTAGGATGATTTTTATGCTCAAAACCGAACCAAACCGCACCGCGAACACCCCTAGATTGGTGTACTCCTAGTATTCCCTTTTAATATATTATTGCTTATAAAAAAAACAACTCAAATAAATTCTTTTAAATTTGTATTTTTCCATTGATTATAATTTTTAATTATTAATCAATTTTTATTCTATAAAAATTATTAGTTAATAAATTATTCTAGTCATTAATCATTAAAAATTATAATTTTTTTTAATTTATTTACAATGTGACCTTCATTTTAATTTAATTATAAAATGATCGGGATAATAAAAAATCAATAATGTCATGTCACATCATAGAAAAATACTATTTATTAAAAAAAATGTACACCTCATTTTTTTTTAAATTGGAAATAGAAAGACTAAAAATGTTTAAAAACAAAGTAGAAGAACTAATTTCACGAGGGGGAGAATTTAGCCTATTTTTTTTTATTGTCTATTTTTGTTTAAAAAAATGAATAAGTAAAATGTGGCAAATCTACGTCCTTGCAATCAAATATTTTTACCCAATTATCAACTAAGTTGTCTTTACAAGATTTATTAACTTATTATTAGGCACAAGTGTTTGTAGGAATACCTCAATGTTCTTTGATGTTAGTACTACGTATTATAATAATTTGTATGTAAATAATTCTCATAATAAAAAAATGAAAAAGTAAAAAATTATTGGAAGGTGAAATGCTTATCAGTAAGTTGTCGTGTTTTCATTCCCTTTCAATTGTAGTTGCAAGGGATCAAATTGTGATCCTCTATATTACGTCTAGCGTCAATTACTATTGAACTAATTAACTATCTATTGTTCATCTATTGTTCACTTATGCATTTTAATTTTATGTTCACTTATTTATTTTAAATAAAATTAAAATTAAAATTATAAATTTGTAGAATCAAAATTAGAATGAAAATATATGTTGAAATGCAAAATAAAAATGTAATCACAATATTTATGACGAACTAATTCTCTTGATATCACATATAAGTCAATTTCAATCATAAAATATTATAATTTAATTAAAAATATATATAATATAAAATTAGTTCAGAAAATGAGTTATATATTTTTTTTCTAATGAGATGATTTAAGTATTTCAATTAATTGGTAATCTGATTTGATTGTATATGATTTATTTCATTAAGGCATATTTTCAATAGAAAAATCAATTTAATTTATTTATCATAATTAAGTAATAATGAGTATTTTGTTACCTAAAACAAATTAATTCAATTTTGCACTATAAATAATAGTTTAAGGAATTGGTAAGAGTGGAGAAAACAAAAAGAATATAAAAGAAAGAAAAGAGATTCAGAAAGTATAAGAATGCATCAAATCATTATTTTATTCTTTTCTTTTCACTTGGTTGTTTTTTTGTTGTTATTATTACTTTATTGCAATAGATAAATCATTGCTGAGAATACTTGAATGCAAAGTCAATGTTCATATTCTATATTATATTATTATAATTAAAAGACTGTTCATATTTATATTGCTTTCAATTCTTTTTTATAATGTTGAACTTGACATCACAATAATTTAATTTGTTATCTTAAATTCAATAGAATAAAAAAAACTAAAACGAATATGAAATTGAACAATTATTTAATTATAAAAACAAGATATAAAATATAGAATATGAACATTCAAACATGGTTGACAATGATGTTTTACATATTGCAATTTAGAAAGTTTATTTTCTAAAATTAATGTAGAATCATCAAGAAAATTGAAAACTAATCTCCTTAGTTGCAATAATAATGTTTTTTTAATGCAAAACTTCAAGAACCAACTTTTAACAATTAGAATAATGGAAAAAAATTCAATACTTCATAATTACAGATTGACAATATTTCTGTAAATGAAAAGTTAGGCCACTTTTTGATGTTGTATACTTTAGTAGGAAATATTCATTTTAAATTGATTTGTATTTATTTGTATTTAATTTGTTTTTAAGATTTAGTTTGTTTTATAATTTCTTCAAAATTAAAAATTGATGTTCTTTTGTTTTGTTTTATTTTCAGAATTTTTCAGATGGGAATATGTATGACTTCTCTAAATTACATGGGAATATGCAAGCCTTCTCTGAGTTACATGGTATTTATTTAAGCTCAATGTCATTCTTATTTTACAAATTTGCATTTTTTTAATTATTATTTTATAAATATTAATAATTTATTTATATTGATTTATAAATATCAAATATTAGACTCTGTATCAATATATTACATTAATTTAATTTAATAAATTTATTTAATTTAAACAATGTTTTTTTTCTTTTTTTTTAAGGAATGTGAACTTAGAATTAATCCTTCAGATGAATGGGAAAATTCTGTAACGAAAATTTTGGAAAACTTTGAAGGTAGTTTTTATTCTCATTCTATCTTAATCTAAAATCTGATTTATTTTTTTCTGTAAACATTTTGAGATATATTAAAAATAATCTGATAATATTTTTTTCTTTGCTAGAATTGAGTTACATTATTAATCCATCCATGGGAATAATTTACCTGAAAGGTAAAGCTGATCCATTGAAAATTTTATCCACCGTAAATAAGGTTGGAAAACATGCTACAATTGGATGGATTAATTATGGGTTTTCAAGAAATGGTGAAAATCAAATTCAAGATCAAGAAAATGGCTATAACATTAATGATTTGATTTCCCAAGACCCATATCATCAACCAAACTCAAATTGGTACTATCAACCAAACCCTAATTCGTACAACAACATGCCACAAAATATGATTTCATATGGTAATGATAATATTGTTGAAGATGAAAGTATATCGGATGAACCACATGATTTTCATTGTCATTTGGATATGGAAAGTTCTTCACCATCTTACTTGCACAAAAACAACAATAAAAAAAATCATCAAGAAATTTGCTAAGAAGACATGTTTTAGGGATTAGGTAATTTGGTTTTGTATGTTTTTTTTATAAAATTTTATTAAATATGAACAATATTTAATTTTGAGATATAATTTTTGTCTGTGACTAATTACAACTATTTTTATTTTATATTTTGTATTTCGGAGAAAACTTTGTATGCAATACAAAGAGCAATCCTTTAATTACAAATCTAGATATCCCTTGTATTTTATATATCTACATATGGTAATTATAATTTTAATAATTTTATTACTATTTAAGACTTCCCTTTTAATATTAGTGCAAACGATATACAATCTCAAAATGGACCACCATGTCCGGCATTTCAACATCACAACTGCTCTATTGCTGAAGGCATACCTTTGAGTCGTATATGATCGTGTTGAGAGACATTTTTGGTTTTTAGTTTTTAAAAACTATTTTGTAAATCAATTTTATAAAAAAGTTTTGAAGAAAAAAAAAATAAAATATGTTTGATAATTTAATTTTTAAAAATTGTTTTAAAGTTGAACAATATTAAAAACTTACCATTACTGAAAAGTATACTACTTTTCTTGTTTTTTTTCTTTATTTTAATTTCCAAAACTAAAAATCAAAATAAAAATAAATAAAAAAACCTCTAAAACCTATTTTAGTTTTTTAGTTTTCAAAATTCTAAAATAAAGAATAGTTCTTAAAAATAGTTTTGTAAGACTAAAGTATCAAATAAATTTTATGATTTTTAAATTTTAAAAACTAAAATACAGTTTTATAAAATCAAATCAAACAAATCAATAAGAATAACTTTACTGCACATCACCATTTTCCTTAAACTGAAGGAAAAGAATCTGATTAACTAATACTAAAATATAATAATAGTAACATGTGCCATAAAACATTCTCAATCAAACAAGGAAATAAAAAGAAAGAACACACCGAAAAGAAAACAGTTTCCATTTATTACCAAAAAATGAAAAGAGTTTCCATTTATACAAACTCACGAAATTCACTTAATTTCAACTCAACAAGATTCATAGTTTTTTAAGGCTCTAGAATCCAAGAACTGAAAACACCATTATGAACACTCCCATCCACCAGCTTCCAATCAACAACTTCATGCCTTGTGATCCACTACACTTAAGGTCATGATCATGGTAAGTGCACATCTGTTTCTTCCTGAAACTCCAAATCAAAATATAATTAAGGGTTAATTGCAGTTAATTTAATTTAATATAATTAGTATTTTATATTTATGATCAAAACGTAATTTCACAAACCTGTCAGCACAGAAAGCAATGACATAATCTGTTCCAGTGCATGTGAAAATACTTGTTGGATCATCATAAGCATAACTATAAGAAGTTGGACAAGCCTCCTTAAATTTCTTCGAATAAAACGTTGGTCTACAAGTCGAAGGGTTCCCGAAATTCCCTCTACAACAATACTCATCTGTATCAAACACATCACACGCGCTTCGGCACCCAATAGTCTTTCCGTTAGACTTAACGGAAAGTTCTTTGGGACAAGTTGACCTAAGATCAGAATCGCACCCGGCAGTTGAGCAGTTTCCTTTTCCGTTTATCGGCTTAACGGAAATCGGCACATTGAAGCCGTCGACGAGACTAACATCGTAGAAGTCAGGGTTAGCGAGTGTGAATTCAGCTAGTGACGCCGGGGTTTTTCCCGCACCTCCACATTTTAAAGTGGTGCCACATGCACCGGTTTGGCATTGTCCATCTCCGTTTTGGTCGAAGTTGCACCCGGTTCGAGCCCAAATTCGGCCGCTCCAACTGATTGGAGCGTTGAATACGGAGGATTGTCCTTGTTTAAGAACGAACCCTCCGCCATTGAAATTTTCCCCAGGTATTACAGCTGGCCAAAGAGTCTCCTTACAATAGTTTACTATAGTGAATACTCTTGCTGATTCACAAGTTCTTTCACCTGTCTCATCAACAATTTTTAGCAATTATAGTAAAGAAATAACATAATAATATAAAAATTCTGTTAAGCTATCTGAGTTGATAACTGAGACATTAGATTGCGGATTCGAATCCGCGAATAATAATAACAATAATAAAAAAATAAAATAAAAAAAGCAACAAATGAATGTAGGGTTGTTTATGACCTGATAAAATGATGGCAAGAACCAATGAGATAGGTAGAATCATTTGAAAGTGTAATGCCATATCTTTGGTTGCTACAATTCAATAAGGCTTGGATTGAGATCACATGAAAAAATGTGAAAGCAATATGTGAATATAAAAGGAGTGGGGTGACGAAATAAAAGAATACGTGTGTGAAGAATGTAAGTGAATCAAAGCAACAAAAGTTATCCATTATGTTATGAAAAGAATTGGATTATTCTTTTCCTAATACATAGTTGCAAGTTTATTCAGGTTCTAATGCCTACTGTTAATAGAGCTACAGATTGCAAACTCATGATGTGACACTTAACAATAAAGTTAATTTTAAATTGTTTCGTTAAAATAGTTTAGTTGATAGTTTTATAAGAACATCAAATCTAAAAATGCAATTTCGAAATCACAGTATCCTATTTATTCTGGACACCACCGGCCATTAGACTGCTTAATAAAATAAATTAACTTTAAGTTTTATCCAAAATTTAAATTTGTATTTATATTTTGAGACATATCATAAACTTTGTTGGCTAAAGAATCCTCAATCATGCCAAATATAGCAAAGAAGCACATTTTGTCCAACATGTTACAGTTAATGTCCTCTTCATTTAGTGATAGTGATAGTGATTGCGCAAATTATGCCGAATCTTTGCAGCTTCTTCTTCGATACACACAGTGCAGCCAACCTTCCTACATCAGTCTCCTTCACTTTTGAAGAACTCAACCTTGAGTTCTCTTTTTGATAAAGAGCCTCATATGCTTGCAGCTTGCTGTAAGCACCAACTGAAAACCTCTCCTTACGCAAAAACACCATCACATCTTCTCCTACATTGAAAACTTTAACTTTCATATGTTTATCTCGCATAGGGAGAAAACCTTTTGGTAGCTCATTTTCGGTCAACTCCTTAAAATCCTCTGGGATCCTTAACACATCTTAAGGAATTGTTGTTTCCTCCTTTACATCATCTATCACCCATTTAATCAGTATTGGACAAAAAATTCAGTTTCTTTAACAGCCTCATCAAGCTCTTTTTCACTATGCGACATCACCAAGAAACTAGACTTCTTTTTTTCTGAATTCTTATCAAAACAGGAGCCATAACAATTTTATGTGTGCCCCATGAAAATATAATCATGTTATCCCGTCCTCGACAAGTAAATCATTATCACATTTCCAAGGCCTACCAAGTAAAATACGACAAACATCCATATCAAGAACATCACAAAGTACCTTTTCTCTGTAATGCTTTCCGATGGAGATACGAACTCTACAGACTAGTGTTACTCGAACTTGGGAGCTCTTGCTTACCTAATCGGGGGTGTATGGCTTCTCATGGAGTTCTATGGACAACTTCAAATAATCTACCAATTTCTGTGACACTAGATTCTCCATGCCACCACTATCCACGATCAGATTACACACCCTGTTTCAAACAAATTCTTGTGATGTCCTTCATCTTTGGATGCTAGTGAAATTCTCTCCCACACAAAATTTATCCTCTCATCAGATTCTTCCTCTGCAAATTCATCGTTCTCAACGACATGTCCTTCTCTTTCCTCTTCCTCTTCCCTTTCTTCCGCAACATCAACGACTCTCCTTGTTGGACAAACATTTGATCCGTGACCTCTTCCATTACAACGATAACAAGTGTCTCCAGTGGATTTAGCATATGGATTATTCTGCCTCTGGACTAGTGTTTTACCCTACTGCACACCGCTAGGATTGCTAGTCCCTTTATTCCAAAAGTCAAAATCCCTGGTTGGTGCACACGTTTCCTTCTCGCTTGATGATTTAAAGTTATTCTAGGGCGAATACCTAAGAGATGAGAAATTTTGAGGGGATTTCTTCATCAATTAAGCCTTCAATGCTAGACTAGATTCCTCAGCCATAGTCCATACAATTTGGAAATCCATCTTCTCCTACAGAGATTCCTTTAACCCACTGATGTATTGAGCTACCTTCTGGCTCTCTGATTCTCCCAGCTCATTACGCTCATAGAAACGCAGAAACTCAACTGTGTATTTTGTTACAGTTCTTTTTTCCTGAACACACTCAAAATACATCTTATAAAGGATCTGCTCATAATCCTCTAATAAAAATTGCTCCAGCATCAATTGTTTCATTCTTCACCAAGATCTGACTAACCCTTTTCTTTGCCTTTTCCTCTGATCAACAAGCTTATTCCACCAGACAATAACAATACTATTCAACTTGATCGCCACAATCTTAACTTACTTGTTCTCAGGGACGCCCATGACATCAAAGAATCTGATAACGCCAATCCACCAATCCAAAAACTCCTTCACACCCATCATTCCGTAGAATAATGGAATATCATCCTTCACTCAATAATCATGGTTATGTCGATTCCCATGATCAACTACCTCTTCCTCGTCGGGTTTTTCTTTTTCAGAACTTGAATTTTCAACAATAACGAAATGAATATTTCCACCCGCCGAACCTTAATCTGTTATCACCTCCACTCTCTTCGCTGGTTCCACTTGTTTTTGGCGTTGTTCACCTGAATTGTTAAAGTTTCCATATGTTCACAGTCAAAGTAGTTAGGGCCATGGTAAAATCCGCGATAATACCCTTAAGGTCTGCTCTGGTCAATGGTTGATCTCCCATGGCTGATTAAGCTACAAAAATAAACAGGAGAAAATATGCTCTGATGCCACATGATGCAGTCGAAATCACGAAGGATTAGCAAACGGTAAGCCTATAACGAAAACACAAGTTTGCAAGCGAAAAAATTGTCAGATAAAGTTTGGAATCCACCAAAAGAGAAAATACTTGAATTTTATTATGATCAAAGATAACCTTAACGACCACACCCAAAGGTGTTTAAATACATAAAAGAAACCCTAATGCTAAAAATATTCAAAAACATAAATAAAACAGAAATTGCTAAAATTGTAGAAAATATTAAAATGTTGTTTGTGTGCCGATTCCCTAACCGTAAAGGTATAATAAGAGCCATTATGACATCGGACGCCAAACTTGGGCAAATCCTGCCGAATCTTCTTAATGCATGACTTCTTCTTCGATACGCGGAGCCAACCTTCCTACATCACCATTTGTCTCCCTATATCTATATTCTTTGTGTCAAGGTCCTTTCTGGCCTTATCTCTAATAGCTATTTTAAGGGGCACATCCCTGGCATAAAGATTGGTAAGACAACCTCAACCTTATCACACATATTCTTTGCGGACGATAATATTCTATTTTGCAGGGAAAATAAATCAGAAGCTAAGGAGTTCCGTAATATCTTTCAGAAATACCAAATCTCTTCAGGGTAACTTATAGATTATAACAAGTCCACTATGATTTTTAGTTCCAAAGTTAAAGTTGAGACTAAAGACCAGATGACAAATTGGATGCCTATCAATAGAGAGAACAAAATGGGGAACTGTCTAGGTTTGCCCACCCTTATAGGGAGATCTAAAAGAAAAGATTTTAGTTATATCCTTAACAGAGTCCGAAAAAAAGTGAATGGTTGGAAGTAACATAAACTCTCATATGAATGTAAAGATATTCTTATAGAAGCTGTTGATCAGGCCATTCCCACCTATGTTATGTGTATCTTTAAGTTCCCGATTTCTCTATGTTAAGACATAGACAAAGTCATTAGAAACTTTTGGTGGGAAGCTAAAGATATAAAGAGAAAAATATGCTAATATAGCTGGGAAAAGATGTGTAAATCCAACTACATCAGGGAAACGGGGTTCAAGAGCATAAGTTCTTTTAACGAGACTATTATATTTAAACAAAAATGGAGAATTATGATAGACAAGGAAACTCTAGTGCACAAATTTTTAAAAGCCAAATATTTTCCAAATAATGATATAAACAAGGAAACTATAAAATTTAATGATAGCTACTTATGGAAAAGTTTAGCTCAAACTAAGGAGAAACCTCTTAAAGGCTGTTGCTGGAAGATATGGAATGGTAAAAATACTAAGGTTTGGGAGGACCAGTGGCTACTCTATCAAGGTTGGTTTAAAGTCCTAAATTGGAAAGCTTTGGAATCTAAAGTGTTTCTAGTTAGGGACCTAATTGATCAGGATGGCTAAAGATGGAACTCTCAACTCATCGAGCAGACTTTCCTTCCTTATGACAGTGAGAGAATTCTTCAAATCCCTATAAGAAACCGATAAGAGGAAGATTCCATAATAAGGATGGCTCCTAAGGATGGTAACTATATAATTAAATCAAGTTATCATTGGTTTTTTAATCATACTAATATTGAGACACCTAAATCCTCTAACTGGGAGAGGACAAAGAATATGTGGAAGAAATTTTGGAGTATAAAAACTCAACCAAAAATCAAAGTTCTAAGATGGAGAATTCTCACCAAAGTTATTCCGACCAGAAGTGACCTTAACAAAGAGGAACTTTTTGCCCTTTTTTTTTCTAATTGTCTCCAACAGGGAGAAACACTATATCACACCTTTTTAAGATATGAGAAGGTTAGGAGAATTTGGTTCGAATCCTGCCTCACAATAAGTTTGAAGCTGACCCCAACATACATTTCCTATATTGGCTATGGCAAACGATTGAAACTAAATATATAGAAACCATAGAAAAAGTGGAGACTTATATATACTTCATATGATGAGCCAAAATAATAAAAGTTTTCCATTAGACAAACATCCCTATTTATGAAGTATTTAACTATGCTAGATACGTTCTCAATTTAAACAGAAACATCCTGAACATTAATCAGGCATACGGACAAGGTAAAAGAAAAGAGAGAAAGACGAACTACTTACCTTCTCAAGTCGACAACAATAAAACTAGTATGGAGAAGCACACTCCCGAGTGAAAGCAGAAGACCAAGGTCATATAGAATATTCACCAAGATACTGGTCTCCATAACACGTACATGCCCTTGGACTCGAAGTAGGAGAAGGATAACAGAAAAGAGAAAACCCAAAAGTGTCAGAATTTGAAGAAAGATGATCCCAGAAAAGCTAACAGAGATAAAGATAGGCATAAGATAGATACCTTGAAGGGGAACACTGGTAAGAACTATTATATAAAGGAGGCCCATGAAGCAACTAGCAAGGATCAGTAAGAGGGAGTACCCAAGCAGAGGAAAGACAGCATCTGAAAGAGCAAAATAACTTATGATAACAATAACGATAGATGGAAGGAAGATCAACCTATTACCTTGCAAGATGGCAACGCTAGTATCAAAGGAAGTAGATGGAAGACATCCAAGTGGAATTATCTTCATAGGTTCCTCAATAATAAAGTGAACAACATGGCAAGTGCGATGAATCTGAAAGGGAAGCAGACATCAAACAATGTCATAGAGAATAAGAACAAACCTTTATGCATTGAAGACAACAATGATGATCCCTAGACTAACCCGAGTCACAACAAAGAGAACCAATTAGAAGAAGATAATATTATTACCTTGCAAGATGATCATGTTAGTTTGAAAGGAGGTTCTTCAAACGCTGACAGTTGGGAGGAGCCTACCAAGTACATTAACATAAACAATGAAGACTTGACTAGGCATAGAAACATGGATAACTAGTGGAATCAATTTGCCAAAAAACTTAATATGGGATGATAATAAAGCTTTATTCATAATAGAGAACCATAATACCTCTCAGAGTACCTAAATCATAATAAGGGTAAGAAATCAGACGGTGGTCGAATGAAAAGTAACATGAAACTGGGGAATTTGAAGAACAATATCAATGGGAATAATTTATCGGATGGGGTTCAGCCATAAGTAAGGTAGAGATAAAAGTAACATCAATCTCAATAGAGATCTTCAAAGTGTTAATGCCATATCCGACATTGGAGACTGCAATGGTGGCGAGGATACTGGTACGAGCACCGGTAACCCTAACAATAGAGGTATCTAGAAATTTTATGGTCGTTCTCCTTAGTATAAGCACATACATGTTATTATCAGGGATAATGAAGGCATCAACATCAGCGATAGTAAATGCAAGCATGATGAAAGTTCTGGAAAAATAGAATTAAAGAAATAAGAAGAAAGCAATAACGAAAGGGATCTTAGAAGAACCAACAAAAAATTAACAATATGAACAATCATAAAAATTATTGCTCGCCTCAGATAAAGCAGAATTGAATGAAGAAAAGCATGTTTTACATTAGCACTGATGCAAACTTGGCTAGAGCTAGGGAATGTAACATCGGAGGAATTAATTAGAAGAAATATGTCTACCCAAAATGAAGCCTCTTTTTGTGTTTTTACACAATATCTATAATCTAACTATTAAAAACTTACTTTGTTGATTAACCATACTACCCTTCTATTAAACTCTCCATTAAACTAGAATAAAAGGGTAATTAGGACTTAAACCAGTTTTGCTTCACTAATAGCCATTTCACATTTAATGTTGCTGAGGTGTCACTCCACTAATTTTTGCACGGCTAATGAAATTGTTTTGAGTTAGAAAAGAAAAAAATGAAATGTGATAGGTTGCTCATCATTGTTCTTCCGCCACATTCATTGGGAAGATGGAAAGCTAAAGTCACACATTGAAACTTCCACTCCTCCATTAAAAGGGTTTTGGGAAGTCTAACGCAAGCTTCCGTCTCAATAATATCATCTTCTCTCTGTCTCTCAACCAAGCCCTAAAGTATTTCTCTCTAAAAATGTCTCTCTCACCCAAGTTCCGCTCCTCACTTTCAAAATCTCAATCTCAATCAACCAGAAAAATCCCTTCTTTCAACCTTTTTTCTTCCATTAATCATCTTCCTTTTCTGTACCACCTTCTATTCCTTTATCTCTCCCTTGCAGATCCTGCTGATGAGAATGCATGTAGCTTCTGAGTTTCACTTTTTCAGGTTTTATGTTGCTTTCCATTAGCTATTTCCCTCTCATCAAATATCTCAGATCCACTTTTTCCTCTTTGCGTCTCACCAAATCTCGCAGATCCACTTTTGCCACGAAGTATACGCTGCCTCGCCTACCGACCGTGGCAATGAAAATTGTTGGTTCTGAGCACTATTGTTGAGAGGTTTGTGTGTTTCTTTATGTGTATCTGCATATCTATATATTAACATTTTATTTCAAGGTCCTGATATATATGGGTGTGGTTTTTCTTTCTTAAAATCTTTGCAGAAACAATGGTGAGGCGAGAAATTTGACAATCTATTTTCGTTATTTGGTGAGTTTTCTCATTCTTTTATATGTGAGTTTTCTGAAAATGGATACATAGAGAAATCCTGGGACGAAGACATTTATATAATTGTTTTTCTTATTTCTGCAAGTCTCACCGATTTTTAGGTTTTGGGACACCGATTTTTTTCAGGTATATCAACTATGATGTTGAAATAGTTTCAAAACATGCTTATTATATTTTTCAGATAATAATGTTGATAGTGATTCGGGATGTGTTTTGTTATTTTATTGTCGTTTTGTGTTTCACGAAATGTTCAGGTTTTGAGAATTTTGATCAGCAAAGCGGATAATGAAATTGACGAACTGGAAAAGGATCTCTTGTGCCTTCAGAATGCATTGGCCTGGACTGAGTATGAAAATTGGCCTGAAATATGTTGTAGTGCTTTGACCGGAAGAATCAACCAGTTTGATGTTACGGTTACTATTTTGAAGAGTAATCATGCTGATGATACCGAGATGCAACTACTGTTGCATAGTAAACTTGCTTTGATACATTAACTTTCCATTTTATTTCTCCCATATCGAACCGGTCAACAATGGTTTTTGAAATTTATTGTGTAAATTTCAAATTGGTTATTGCAAAATATGTGGGAATTGAGTTTGGAGACAAAATGTTATAAACATTGAGCTCTTAGTTTTGTTGAGTTTATCATGTTTGCATTTCTGATGTTATCTTCGTTTTTGTTATGTTTATTAATGTTTGAGTTTTTTAGCTTGAAAAAAAATCCTGTAATAAAATTTTGGATCTGAAAACATCATTTTCATTTGATTTGTTTAACTGTTTTTTTTTATTTGCTGAGTTAATTATTTGCTAAAAAATTGTGGTGAATTAATTATCTTCTTAAATATTCTATATTTTTTCCTATAATAGATATGGTTTCAACCTGTCAATGACATATGATTTGGTTTTATTAGCTGTTATATCACAGTAAGCGCTGGATGAGTAAATCAATAACATGTTGTGATTTTTCCAAGAGAAGGTGATGGAGTCATAGAGAGATATACAGAATGGAATCAAATGGGCGTGTCTCAATTTAATGAACCTGCTTATGTTGTGGCTTTCAAGGTATTAATTCCAAATTATCGAGCTCAGTTTCTAATACTTCCCTTAAAGATGTTGCTATGTGTCTCATTTCTTGATTTTTATTATTGGTCAATTGAACTGTGTTGTTGTTTGCATATGCTGGCTGATTGGTGTCTTGAGAGGTTATCACCATCCTGTAAATGTTACAAAACGACGAAACAAATAACCTAGCTACTGTGTATCTACGACGACTGCGAGTGTGACAATTGAGTAATGACCATTGCGTGATTCGTGTTGATGTGATTCATGAGTCGGTGTCGTGATGTTGTCGTCATCGACAATTCTTTAGTGCATAAATTGAAATGATGATTCTACTGGTGAGAAGACAATGAAGTGAGAGAGATTTTCAACAATGTAGTTGATGTAAAGGAAAGTAAGATAAAGGATGATTCTTATACTTTTCATGACAATGCAGCTAATGAACATTTTATTGCATATAAAAAGTTATTGTTTCAAACATCACTAGATTTTCTAAAATCTAGGGTCTGTGGTCATTGGTCGCATCAGGTGGTGGTGTTGCTGCTGACATTTGTTAGTTATTGTTGAATCAGGGGACTGCATAGGTCATTGGGGTGTTTGCTGATATTTGGTTAGGTGCACAGGATCCTAAGTCTTTGGTTTTGGAAGTTTTGGTCCTCAGATTTTATAATATATGATTTCAGTTTTAGACAGTTTTTCTTGGCTATAGCAGTAGCCTGTTACTGCTAGCATATTCAGCTGGGTGTAGTTATTTGTTGTACTTGGTATCTTTCTAGCACTTCTGATGCTGGTGTTTAATAAATCTGTTGTTGGCTTTTTTGGAAGAAAAAAAACATAGCAGAGTTACTTATAATACCAGAAAACAATAGGTTGTGGTGGTTTGGTGTTGTTCAAAACATTAACTTTGGTCCCAAAAAAATCTACTATGTTGATTATACTATGTTGATTATCCTTTCTTTAACTTTTAGTTGTTATTTATTTATAAAACATGACCTTAGAGTTGGAAGAACAAATGATGTTTTAATAATTAATCTGTATCTATATTATTTGCATTCATTTTCAATTTCAATGGACAAGTACAACAGGGGTAGATTATGTATACTCAATAATTTGTTTTTACACCTTTTGGCAAATTACAAAATTTAAACACTATTTAATGCTTGACTATGTTTTGAGCTATTTGGTTCTGCCCCTTTAGTGTAATCAAAATAAATACATTAATATATCAAATATGTAACTACAATTGTAAAATCAGAGACCTTCATTAGGGAAGGCCAACTACACAGTGGCATAGGGCGATAATTGAATGGGAATGGATTCATGTATTATTTTAATTTCGTAATATAGAATTTTAAGCCAACAAATGATAAAATCAAATAAAAAAAATATTTTATTACATTTCTTGACATCAAACATAGGTTTGCCCTAGAAAATAGTTAAGCAAAATAGATATGTCTGACGCGTATATCATTAATTCTTTAAAAAAAATATCTTTATTATATTTAATTGATCATTAATTCTTTAGAAAAAAATACTTTTATTATATTTACTTAAAAAAAATGGAAGGATAAGATTTCACTCTATATTAATAAATTGTACATTTTCATCATTAATTATTTTAAAAAATACGTTTATTATATTTTTGGTATTCTAAATTTTAGATTATATCAAACATTTTATTTCTCACCTTTGTTTCACTATTACTATAATATCATATTATATAAAATTGTGCAACTTTTAGCATAACTAATTATTTTTCTTTAATAAGTGTATCTTCTCTAGCCTTTTATATTCCAATACCTTGAAAACTCATTTATTGAAATTTGTGTCACTGTCACTACTATACTATTATTTCTCTTTAATATGTTTCTCTTTAATAACTATATATTCTCTAACCTTTTATATTCCTTGAAAACTATATTTCATATAAAAATAAATATTATAAATATCATATAAAATTATATTTCATATGACTATTTATTATTTATATATTGGTACACATATATAAAAATGATAATTAAATATGTCAATTGAAATTATATGTCATATAAAATTTATTGATGTTGAAATAACAATTAAAAAGAATAATAATTAAAAATTATTTTCATGGATTTATTTAAAAAGTATCATGAACAGGAAAAATCATATCATATATAATATTATGACATGATATAATAAAAAAAGAAAATTTTTAACTCTTTCGAATTTAATATGACTTATTTTTATTTTAAATCTAATAAATAAAAGTAAATATTATTTAATATTAAACCTAATTTACCTTTAATGTTCAAAAAATTTAATTTTTTAAATATGATTTTACTTTTAGTGCTCAAAATTTATGTGGTTGTTGTCTATTAAAGTTATAAATGGACACATGGGCACAAAAAACTTATAAATAGAAAAAAATTTACATGTAGATACAATTATTTTTTATAAACAAGAATAAGTTACAATCATTTTTTATAACCGGAAATATTATTATTTTTTTACTCAAAAAAAATACTATGTTATATTAAAAAAACTTCAAAAAATTGTCTTTTGAGTTTTTTTCTATTGAATATTTATTTTAATTAGTTAGAATATTCATTTTACTTTAATCAAATTAACTATACATTAAAATAATAAATTCAATATTAATCATTAATAGGCGACATTTATTTATAAATATATTTAGTTTATCATTCTAAAAATATAAAAATACAAATTATTTTGTAATTATTTAGATCGTTATTTGAAATAAAATATATTTAGAAATTATTTGGTTTTTTATAAAAAAAAGTTAATCAAACAAAACAAAATCAATTGAGATTTTGTAATTTTTTTAAACTTATAAAATACTAATTAAAACTTATCTGAATTTTTTCAAATTAACTTTATAATTTTAATCATGATAAAAAATGTTAAATGGTAGTCATGAAAATTTAATGATAAATGATAATCATAAAAAATGAATGATAAAAACTAAAAATTTATTGATACAATCATTTTTATAAATAGAATAAGTTACAGTTGTTTTTATAAACGGGAATAAGTTACTAATAATTTTATAATCGTAATAATTTCAACTATTTATACAATTATTTGTATAAATGATAATAAGTTACAAATATTTTTATAAATGGAAAAAAAGTTACAATAATTTTATAAACGGGAATAAGTTACAATTAATTTTATAAAAGGGAATAAGTTGCAAATATTTTTATAAAGGAGAAAAATTGAAGTATTAAAACAATTGTTTACATCATCAACACAACGGACACACGGGTACAAGAAACTTATAAACGGGAAAAAGTTTACATCATCAACACAATTATTTTTTATAAACAGAAATAATTTACAATCATTTTTTATAAACGGGAATAGGTTACAATTATTTTTTGACTAAGAAGAAAAATAATATGTTATATTAAAAAAAACTTCTAAAAATTATCTTTTTAGTTTGTTTTTTTGTTCTATAGAATATTTATTTTAATTAGTTAGAATATTTATTTTACTTTAATCAAATTAATTAGACATTAGAATAATAAATTCAATATTAATCACTAATAGGCAACCTTTATTTATAAACTGAATAAGTTACAATTGTTTTTATAAACGGGAATAAATTACTAATAATTTTATAATCCTAATAAATTCAACTATTTATACAATTATTTGTATAAATGAGAATAAGTTACAAATATTTTTATAAATAGACACACGGGTATAAGAAACTTATAAACGGGAAAAAGTTTACATGTCGATACAATTATTTTTTTATAAACAGGAATAACTTACCATCATTTTTTATAAACAGAAATAAGTTATAAATATTTTAATAAACGGAAAAAATTCAACTATTGATAAAATTATTTTTATCAAATACTTTTTATAAATTACAAATACATTTTATAAATTGACACACGGTTCAACGCGCTAATGTCCATTTTTTATATCTTTGTTTTGCTATTGTTTTATATAATTGAAGTTATAAACGGTTGTACGATTTTTTATAAATACGCATCAATACTTAAAAGTTGGTGCATAATATTATTAGATATTTGAAAGAGTGTGAATATTTATGGACTGCAAAATAAGTTACAAATATTTTTATAAATTGACACACGTCTACAAGAAACTTATAAACGGAAAAAAGTTCAATACATTTATTTTTTATAAACAGGAATAAGTTACAATCATTTTCTATAAACGGAAATAAGTTATAAATATTTTTATAAATGGAAAAAATTTAACTATTGATAAAATTATTTTTATAAACAGGAATAAACTATAAATATTTTTTATAAATTGACACACGGGTTCAACGTGATACACTGGTAGATGTGAACGTATCTATGAGATATCAGTTGTAGACTGGTCATTTTAATGTCAATCTTTTTATTTTTTATATATTAATTCTATTAGATGCCAACTATAGACTGATCATTTGATTTTTATTTTTTCATACATTGAATTAAGTTTGATATATTTACTTATGCTATTGTATGAATGAAAAATTCTATCAGAACTTATTATTGTTACAACGATGAAGTACGAAGTTCAAGTCAAATATTGTTTATTGAATGATATTACTATATATTTTTTAATATCATATGTACGACGTCTTAATTTTGTATTTGATAATTTATACGTAATATTGTTGTTGGATTTATTAACCTATTAAATTGGTTATGTTCCAAATAATTTAGAATCTGAAAAAAATATTGCAAGATTCATAAGTGATTTTTCGCAACGTAACGTGTAAATCTCGCAACGTAGTTGTATGATGAATATTATGAAATTATTTTCTTCATTAGTTTTTATTTTTTTAAGTTATACTATTTTGTAATGTTTATGTAAAATTTTCAGTGGATTAATAAACTTATTATATTAGCTTTACTATTAATGTTTTTGAGACTGCAAAGATTTAACGATTGACAAGTGTTTTTTACAATGTAGCGTGTAAATACATACAAGATTCGTGCTGTAGACTGATCATTTTGATGTTCATATTATATCAATAAGAAGTGTTAATTTTGTATTTTGTAATTTATACATACTATTGTTGTTACATTTATCCACCTATTAGATTGGTTACGCTGTAAAAATTTTAAAATCTTAAAAAAATTTACAGGATTGGCAAGTGATTTTCGCAACGTAGCGTGTGAATACAGACATGACCCGTGCGATAGCACGGGTAACCCACTAGTTAGGAATTAAGATGACTAACCTCTAAACATGATCTTAGGGTATGTTGTTTGTTATAAGAAAAAGATAAAAGAAATAGAAGAGAGAGAAGTGTTGATTAAGTATGAAAAGACTAAAATATCCTTGATTTGAAAAATATGTATCAAAAAATAAATTTTATTTATTTATCAATTAATATTAATTCAAATAATTATTTTAAATAAATAAATTATTTAATCATTTAACAGTTCAGTTTTCAATTAAAAAATATATAATAATGCAAATATATAATTATAAAAGGTACTCCTATGAAAAAGATGAATCAAGGGTATGATGAGAAAAATTGTTCTAATTCCATCTTTCTTCGCACTTTGGACGAGAAACAAAAAGTAGTTGGGTCCCACATGATTTACTCATTCTTCTCCATTTCTCTGCTGCACCAATCAAGGGAACTATACTATTTCTCTACTTTCTCTCTCTTCGGTATCTCTCCCGCTTCAACTTCATGCTTGCCAAACAAACCATTAGTGAAGATTTTGAATTAACAATTGGCAAGTGCAAGAGGTCGATACTTGTCAATAGAATATTCTCAATGTTGCTTATGTATCAAAGTCCATTTACTGATTGAGCTTACGAAATATCCAACATTCTTCAAAGAATCAATTCACTAAATTGAACACATTTCTCCCCATTATATCCCAATTGCTTGGAAAAAACACCCACCAAAGCCATCAGAGCCTAAAGCAAAATTACCGTCTAAATTATGCACTGCATTCTTATTTTCCTCAGACTGAGACATTCTAGTGAGATATTCATTATCCGCATGAGTTATAAGTTGTGGGATATTTCTTTCTACCATATCACTATAACTACAATTATTTTCTGAATTAGAAAACTTTTTGTACAAGTTAATAACATGATTATCTAATTCATTTCCATTCTCCAAAAACATATTAGCATGCCTTAGTCTAGTGATTTTCTTGCTAGCATATCTCAATTTGGATGTGTTGTGAAATTTTTTTGTATTCCTATCTGTTAAACATGTGACTCCAAACATAAAAAATAGGGGGATGGGGTTACACTACTACGGAAACATATTTAACCACGGTTGTAAAAGGTATACCATCACGCGTGATCAGTCGTGGTGAAGTAGGGTGTGGTTGTAAGTTTCCTATTTATCACCACGGGTGTGTGACCGTTGTGATATAGGTAGCGCGCTATTTATCACCATGGTTATTCTAACTAACTGTTGTTAAATAGTTAAAGGTCATGGACTCGATTCTCATCATTTGTATGGTATATTATATTTGGTGCGTTACATATCATTATGGTCCTCTGAATCAACCGTAATGAAATATTTTTTATATTTTTTTATATTAATCAATATATACCCCTTTTTTTTTGTCTGTATTTTATACATAATTACAAACCTAAATATTATTTAAATCAAAAGTCAAAAATATAATTTACATCAAACCTACAAAATATTATTTACACCAATCTCAAAAATATATCAAGCAAACACTACAAAATCATGTTTGATCACTCTTTGGCTTAAGAGAATTGAAGCAAAAATGACCAACACTTACGAAGGTCTTTATAGTCGTCGGTGGGGAATGGTTTAGTGTCGGTAAACGTCTACATAAAAAAGTGCAGAAATTTGAATATCACATGATTTAAAGTAATAGAAAACTTAAACATTAATATGTTATTGTAAATATTTCATAACATATATAATATATACCTATTCCCAAGAATCAACAATGTCGACGGAGACAATGTTTAACATGTGTGTCATGATATAATACCCACATTCGTATCCCTTTAGATGTCTCATTGTCTACAAATTTAAACATTTCATGAATATATAACCACACATGCATGTGTGTGTGTGCGTGTGTGTGTGTGTGTGTGTGTGTGTGTGTGTGCGTGTGTGTGTGTGTATATATATATATATATATATATATATATATATATATATATATATATATATATATATATATATATATATATATATATCAAGGCTTTCTTCTAATATTGTTCAAATAATAATGTCGCTTCAGAACCCTGTATATTGAAAATGATTTAAATATATTAAGTGCTAAACTAATACAAACTCAAAGAAAATATTACTAAAAGTCTCATAAACATAAACTTACCTAGAAATAATAAGTTTCGTGTTAGGTTCAAGTGGGTAATGTAAGGAACACCATGTGGTTACCATATTTGTCCTAAGAGATGATATGATCAATTGCCAATGGTAATATATAATTAGTATTTTTAAAATATGGAAACTAACTAATAGATAAATGGTAATTTCAAAATTACTCATGAATTGATAAATGGGGCTAAGTAACATCCCTCTACCCGTGGACAATGTTCTAGATGAATAGGAATTAAGTCTACAACATCCACAAGTTGTTTGATTGATATCCTGACTTCATTTGCGCAAGGAAAAAATATGTCATTATGGATATCTAGAGGGTGGACGAAACAACTTCCTTTTGTGCTAGAACCACGTACAATAATTCTTTCAGGAAATTGATCATCACCATCTTCATTTGTACATTGTTGGATAATTCCACTGATTCTCTGCATCATAATAATAACAGGAACACAAAACAGAATCAACATAATATATATATATATATATATATATATATATATATATATATATATATCATAAAATTCAAATAAAACACTATTCTCACATACCGAATAGAACTCTTCTAACTTTTCCATGTCTTTCATGCATTTTTTTGCTCCTCATCTAACATTTCATCAAAAAAAATTCCTTTGTTCTTCTAACATCTTATCAAAATATAGTATAATCTCAAAATATAGTATAGTATAATCTCAAAATAAAACACTATTTTCTTTTTGCGTCTGTTCGGTGTTTTTTTTTCTGGAAGAACTATAGTATAATCTCAGGCCGACACCTTCTCCAACACCATAAACACGCTCACCATGCTCATCTGTTTCGATTGCTTCTATCAGTATATCATGTCGTGGTTCCGGAACAAAGGAACCTTCATGGACCGGCGCAACCAACAGATCCTACACAACATGATGATATATATTGTTACCAAAGCAATTTAAATAACACATAACATATATATGCACAACAAATCCTACTTACAATTTTCTCATCAACTGCTCTTGAGGCATCTAAGGTGTACTCTCCACTTGGTCTTAGTCAAGCCCTCTTCCACTTCTCATGTCGTGACAGTGGATATGGGTTACAATCACGACTAATGGAGTCCTCATCTCCCATTTTTTGTTTTTTTCATTAATAATTGTTTTCTCAAGTTTCCTGTAACCCCTACGAGACAATCTATGGGGGTATATGTTTTTTTGCCTTATTTTGTTTTTCTGCTTCACTTTTAGCCTGTTATAAACACAGTGAAAATATGATTAGTACATATAAATCATAAGCATAAAATTATCAAAAAAATAAGATTAGTACTAACCATGAATTTGTCAGAACAACAAGACTTCACAAACCTTTTCCAAACTTTCTTCAAAATAAAACTATATCTCGCCCATGGATGCTCAAGACCAGGCTTAGGCTTCATAATGTAGTCACACGTGAGCCATGACATAAAGCCCCTCCAACATGAACCTTCATAACTGACCCACCTATTTTTCAACTTCGAATCCTCGGTAAACTCAAAAGTCAACTACATTTACATCAATAAGTATGTATTAGAAATTATAGAAAGTGATATTGAATAGATGAAAATTAAAACTAATACAATTATTAGACGATAGGCTTCGATCTAGAGAGGAGGGTGAATAAATCACAAATTTAAAAACAGAACTTTTGGTAAAAATAATTTTCCAAAAGTTTTATGGCACAACGAAAACAACCCAAATTGAATTGTCTAATCGAACCTACTATCGAAAAGCTCGGATATGCGTAACATAAACAATTAGGATGATAATGAACATAAATTGTTCAACAACGATTAATTCACGAATTAATCAAATGCAAAGCTATACGTAAAGCTTATTTCTAATGAACATAAATCAATAAAAATACTCAACGACAATTTATCGAAAACTTTGTGTGCGATCGATAATGTTTGGAAATTCAATTTGTTTTGTTGATGTTAAAAGCCAATCATAATTAAAGTGGTTATGATTATATCAACAACAACACTTTGAAAGATAGTTGAAAAACAATTTCCAATCGAATTAATCAAAACAACAACGAACTCGATAATTTGCAAGAACAAAAATTAAAGAGATAAAGAGATGGAGAGAGAGATACAAAAATTTGTTTAGGTAGTTCCCCAACCAGCCTCGCTATAGGTATGTCTGCCCTCAATCCGAAATCGAATTGAGATACTTGCAATTAACCTTATCTTTGCAAAAATGTTTCTACAAGAGATGAAGAACTCTAATCCCACAAACCCTATGGTTTGTTGTTGATTCTACCACCTCCAAACCCTTGATCAAAGTTTGATCAAATCACCAACAATGCTCATACAATCCACCTGTTCTTGACTACTTGCTTGCAAGACCTCCTCGTCTTCAAGGTTTTCACTAGGTCGGATTAATCCCTAGCGTGCGCATGTTGAACACAAGATTCCCAAATACGATTCACCGTCTCGCGCCACTCCCTTGCAAGGAAACCACCTTGTCCTAAGGCCTTCACTCGATCGAATCTGTGTTAGCGTGATCTTGTCCAAAACCTTCAAATCCTAATGATCTTGAAGGAAAACCCCGGCTTGGTTTTCTTATTTGAAACACACAAAGATCCCAACCCAATATTCTCGGTTACACCAACCTAATTGATGTTATCAACCCTAATATAGATGGTCACCCAATCAAAAAATGATTATGTGTAGTTTGATTGTGTGTACGCATAGAAGAAAGGTTGAAGATGATGGGAAAACATTGTAATTATGGTTTCATTTAGGTTTTACACTAGTACCTTGATAGAAAAAGGTGCATGTATAAGTATATATAGGTACGAGAAATAATGAGCAAAAGGAATACAATTTGAGGGAGCAAAAATGAAATTTTTGAGATGGGATATCATATGTGTCGGCCTATCAAGGTACTCAGGCCGACCTACGAAGGTTTCAGGTCAGCCTATGAAGGTCTCGTGTCACCCATTGTTGCACCCCAAATTTTATCCCTTATATGTCATAACATTTTATACTTACATTTAGGGTTCATTCATCCATGCATTGTTAACTAACCACAATATCTTGCCAGTTTGTTTCTTTTGTGAAATCCAGGTTTACACAGGAAAAATAACAAAAGTCAATAAGCCAGACTTTCCCATGTTTCAAGGTCTGTGGCTCTAAATGCAACCATTTGAGCTCACCAAAATTCAAGAGGTCTCATTCAGCAAGAAATCAAGTGTGTTCGGTTCTTATTACAAGTCCCATGAGCCACAGGATTCACCATGCCTCAAACTAGGGTTTTCTCAACGACAGTCAACCATTGACTTTGGTTTTGATCAGGACATATTCTCAAGCTTTGGAACTTGATTCTACATGATACTGGACATCCCTAGAGGCCATCTATAGACCTTGGAAGAGATTGAAGAAGCAAGATCCTCAAAGATCATCCATTGGAACTCCTGAGGAAATTAGGATTTTGACCGAAAAAAGTCGAGCTTCTGATTCTGATGTTATTGGACCAAAATGAAGTATCTGAGTTATGCCTCATTTTAATATAATCAACCATTTACTGAGGACACGAGAAATCACAAGGCCTTGGTGAATTTTGTTTGGAAAAAAAAAGAAAAGAAAGAAAAAAGAAAGAGAAAGAAAAAAAAAAGAAAAAGGATACATGGCGCCCACCACCATTAAGGTGGCGCCTGACATGTAGAAATGATGGTGGCACTCGCCACATAAGAAGCATGGCGCCTGCCATGACTTCTGCATTTCAAAAATAAGAAACATATGAATAAACTAATGCAAATGCAAATGGTTTGAAATTCATCATGAAATGAAAATAGCTTTTCAGTAAAGCATGGCTTCACATCTCATCAGCCAACCTATTTTCTGAAGCCTATTTTCTAAAATCGAAGACTTTTTCAACCACGCCAGCTTGCACGGAGATTTGAAAAAAAGGGTAAAACCGGCAATGCAAGCTCCTCCACTTTCTCCTATAAATAGGACGTCCATCTTCAATATCTTGGACACCAGATTCACCCAGTGAATACTCTCTATATTTATCTCCCCTAGTTATTGTTATTCTAAATATTGTTACGAAAGTTTTTCGGTTCGAGTTTCCACCGTCCACCTTCAGTAACTGGCATTTTGAGGAAGGAGAGGTTTGTCCAGTTTACTTTTCAGAATACGTACCTGTGAAGAGGAAGTGGGCCGTCTCCACTAGGTAACACTCACACCTCTGTTCATTTCCGTTTCATTTCGTTTTCATAATATAATCATCTGTTTCATGTTAATATTATATTTTTGTTAATACTGGATTCTTGATTAAATTTTATGTAATTTGTTATTTAAGAAAAAGAACAAAACAAATAACAAAAAGAAACAAAGTGGCGCCCGCCACCACACCTTAAGTGTGGCGCCTGCCACATGAGGCATGGGCAGGGAGTGACGCCTGCCACACTCCAAAGTGGCGCTGGCCACAAGGAGGAATAGTGGTTGCCACAAGTTTGTGGCACTTTCCACTAATGCATGGCACCCACTGTGTTTTAAAACTTAGTTTTTTTATATTTCGTTTTCATTTCACTTTCTTATCACATGTTTATTTTCTTTCTAAAAAGAAAAAAAAAACAAAAAAATATGCATTAACTTTGATTTAATCCTTGGTTTGTTTCATGAAAGATCACCAGCGGTTTCCCGAAAACTTTTGAGAATTTTATTTTCTAACATGTAAATATTTGTTTGTTGTTCCTCGACTTGCACAACATCATTTCTGTTGTTTATATGTATTTGCTTTTGTTGCTAATTTTCATAACTTGACATGTTTCTGATTTCAAACTTTGAAAATATTATCTTTGTCGTATTGTTCACTTAATCTCAACTCCCTTTTAACACTCTTGTTTACAAGTTGTTATATTCCCCTCCTTCCAAAGGAAAGTCTCTCTATTGACCGCAAGGTCATAGATAGCTCATTACCCTTTTAACTTAGCCTTCCCAAGAGATAGCTATTAATCTCTTATGACTCTTAAACCTTTCCTTAATCTTCACAAGAGATAGCCATTAATCTCTTCTCCTTCACGACGGTCTAACCCTTCACAATCCTTTCCCAAGAGATGGCCATTAATCTCTTCTCCTAAACAATCAATCCTCATAAGCTTTGCTTTCAAGCTTTTCACCCTACTTACCCTTGGAACCTTAACCACAGTCAAGAGTTCCTTACCCCATTGAGGTGAACTACGGTTGCTCTGATTCTCTAGTCAGATACATAGGCACAAGATGCGACGTCTTGGCGAGCATACTTAGTGTATATACCCCTAAGTCTTTACCTTAGCACTTTCCTTAGCAAGCAAACTTTAACATAACACAAACACAAACAAGAAGTTCCTTAGAGTACTACAGATACTTAGGGTGCTAATACCTTCCCTTAGTATAACCAACCCCCGAACCTAGATTCTCTTATTAGGGTTTTCGTTCTTTACCCTTTCCTTTGGATAAATCAAAGTTCGGTGGTGAATTTCAAAGTTTTGTGATGCAAGTTAACTTAATAGCTTGTTATCCGATTCTCACCGCAACAGAAAATGGCGACTTCACTGGGGACGACATTTCCCTAAGAGGGTTAAGCCTATCTTGTTTGTATTTGTGTTATTTACATGTTTGCTTGCTTGTATATCTTGTACATTATGTATATCTGTATATACCTGTTGTGCTTGGGTTTTTCCGTGTGCAGGGTGTTTACTTTAAGTGGTGAGGATAAGTCCTAACCCAGACTTGAGCGTACACTCATGATAGGATAGTGGATATAGTCAAGGAGATTTCGAGGGAGTAATCCCAAAGGAGTTGACTTGAGATTCCACACTCAGTTGAGGCCCTCTCGAGGGTGGTATGTTGAACGAGCTATCGTGAATGCATTGCCACTTTCGACCTAGGTGCCCGTGATTCTGATGACCTTTAGTTACCCTTTACCCCACTTGGCCTTTTAGGATGTAGTGCGATGACTATGAGGGAGTAATCCTGAAATGGTTGATACGCGATACTACACTCAGACGAGACTCTCTTGAGAATATTATTGACTACCGAGTAATTGGGAAGTCGATAATATCCGAAAGATGGGTTGCTGACTCTGGGAACTCTTTAGAACCCTGTTCTACGGATACAAGGATCCTAGTACACACCCTGTGGTTGATTCTTTACCTAGACTTCATGCTGTGATCTCGAACCATTGATCCTGTTGCATGTGTTTTGCATCCTGTTTGCATCGCATTGCATATCATTTGCATCTTTGCATGTTTCATTGCATGTGTCTGTTTGTCTAGTGGCTCATCTCCAGCTGTCTCCATCTTTCAGTGTCACCTGTAAGTTGTCAAGCTGATTCCTCGACACAAATACCGGACTAGAGCTAACTACAGACGCAAGATGTCAGAGTAAGAGGCACACAATGCTGAGGTCCGAATGGAGATCGATGACCTCAAATCAAGTATGACTAAACTAACTGAGATGCTTCAAGTTTTGATTGCTAGAGGAGAACCTCCCCAAAGAACTATCATCCAGGATGTTTCAAGTGTTAAACCTCCACCGGTTCAAATGCCACCTTCAACTTGGCCCGAGTTTGGTTTGCCACACAACTATTCTCCACCGATTGTATCTACTACTATGGTTGGTCAGACTGCTATGCCTGTATTTCAAGCTCCTATTTTCGCCGAGCCCAGAGCTGCAGTCCATGCTGTTCCATAGACTGTTCGAGCTTCCTTTGAGAATCCCCTCTTTGAGTACAATGCTGCCAGTGCTCAGGGTGAAGACTGTGAAGACTTTGTTGAACCTGAAGTTGTCCGTGAGCAGTTTCAGACCTTAGACAAAAGACTTAAAGCCGTTGAGGGTAATGACTTCTTTAATGTGGACACAGATAACATGTGCTTAGTGTCTGACCTTGTTATGCCTGCTAAGTTTAAAACTCCAGAATTTGTGAAGTACAAGGGCCATTCTTGTCCGAGGGCTCATTTGGTCATGTATCTTCGCAAGATGACTGCTTATACCAGAAATCAGAAGCTGCTTATCCACTGTTTTCAAGATAGTTTGAGTGGAGCATCACTTCAATGGTATATGGGACTCGAGCAAAACTTCATCCACTACTTCCAAGATCTTGTAAATGCCTTCATGAAGCAGTATAAGTATAACCTTGACATGGCTCCAGATCGCCGCCAGCTTCAAAATATGACTTAGCATGAGAAGGAATCTTTTAAGGAGTATGCTCAGCGCTAGAGGGAGTTGGCTTCCCAAGTTGAACCTCCTTTGGCTGAGAAAGAATTGACTGGAATGTTCATGGATACCCTGTCCCCATTCTATTGGGAAAAGATAATTGGAAGTGTTTCCTCCAACTTCGCTGATTTAGTTACTATCGGTCAAAGACTCGAGGAAGGTCTTAAGAAAGGAAAAGTGTCAAAAGCTGCTGAATCTTCCAATGCTGTGAAGAAATTCTATGGGAACTTTCAGAGGAAAAGGGATGATCAGACTAACACTGTAATGGTTGAAGTGAGAAGGCCTCGTCCCCAACCTCAGTATACTATTCACCCTATTGTTGCTGCTGTCACTCCCATGGTTACTACTCCACGACCATCTCAAGCTTCCCAATGTCCGACTGCATGACAAAACCAGTACCGTAATAGGAATCAATTTGATCTTATTCCCATGACATACACCAAGCTTTATCCTGGTATGGTTCAACAAGGTTTGATTACCACAAGGCCTTTGCCTCCTTCTCCAAATCCTCTTTCAGCCGGCTATAGAACTGATCTTCATTGTGAATACCATCAAGGTGGTGTAGGCCATAACTTGGAAGGTTTCTTTGCATTGAAGGCTAAAGTACAAGAGCTGATGAGAAACAAAATCCTCTCCTTTAAGGATAATCCCAGTGTTCAGAGCAATCCTCTGCCAGGGTACGCCAAGTGAAGCTTCAGTCGACTTCAGCTCAGCTACTTCTTAAAGACAGGACAACTCATCCTTATGTTTAACTAGTCACTGGGCCTTGCTTCTTGTTGTTTGCATTTTCCTTATTTTGTACTGGTTGTTTACCTTCAAATTATGTTTGTACTTTCATGATTAATGAAATAAGCATTGCAACTTTTGATTCAATTCATTTTGTCCACTATTTACATCTCTATGCTTTCTTTTGCAAAATATTTTATCTCTTTTTCCACTTTCTTTTTTATTATGCAAAGATTGGATGGAGAATGATGAAAACATTATACCCATAATTACCGTGGTATGCTTTCAAATAAACTTTGCTGACGATGTAAGGCATTGTTTCACACTCACCTAAACACTGGAGACATAAGGAAGATAACCCCTCGTCAACCCCTTCGAGCCTAGAAGTAGGAGTTTTTTTCTTTCCTTACAAAAAACCCTTAAATCTTAACCTGGGGCAGGGTAGTTCTCAGTTAACTTGGTTGTGAGTCCATACAAGATACCTTTCATATAATGGCTGCATTCACAAATTTTCCTTCGCACACAGCAAGCATGTGTCGAAGATGTCCCTCAAGTCAAATACCAATGAAGGTTCACCGAAATCATTAAGTTATTTAGTCACTTTCCTTACCCAAAGAATGAGTCGAGCCCCTTTCAAGGCAAAAGCTAAGAAAGATGGGAAGCTCATGACCTTGCCTTAAAAAAAAGAGAAAAAAAGAAGAAAGGAAAGTTTGTATGACAACCCAAAAAGAGGAAACCTTTAAATTTTCATCCTGAAAGTCCTCAATGGCAAACAATTTTGTAAGGAAGCAATGACTGCCATTTCAAAGTCCCTTGACTTCTGAACCATCATCACTATTATCATCAGTGCAATTTCCAACCTTTGGAAACCTGAGTGTAAAACCTGAGTTAATTGAGCTTAGGATTGGAAGTTCATCACGAAGATTGGGTGGGCACAAATAAACTTTTAGCCTTTATCCTTTGTTTCTTAAACCATGAACCAGGCCACGTTACAACCCTCAAAAGACCTAACTGAAGCAAGGTTATTTTGAAAGCATACTACAGTAAGGTTGCGTAAACTGACTACCAAAGATCTTTGCAGATCATCTATTTTGGCATCATTACCTTTCACTTTTAAATGTCTTGAACCGCCTTGTTCAGACCAGTGATTCATTTGTTTTGCATCTTTCAAAAATGATTTTGATTTCAAAAGTTGCACGACTTTGTTTTAAAATTACCATGTTTGTACAAATACTTTTGTTTGTAAACTGGTTTTCCTCTCAAGGAATTTTCAAACAATTAAGAAACTTGGTCGGTGATCCTATCAAGGGCAAGTTATTTCCAAATCATGTTGAAGAATCAGTTCAAGAATTGTTGTTCAGGGGCAAGTCTTTCTCAGAATTGGTTTATCCAGAAGACTTTTCCAGACTCAGACTGGGGCAAGCTTTGGAAAGAGCACAGCAAAGCATGTCAAGACTCATACAAATTGAAACAATGATCAGTTCATCTACAACAGTTAGCTAATATGGGGCAATTAATTTGAAGAAGTCCCATGCAACTTTCCATCCTTCCTACAAGGATCATCACTTGATACAGTTTACCAGTGTGGCAGAGATGTGTTCAGTGGTAGCATTTTTAGTCCCTAAGAAGAATGGCAATGATCTTCGTGTTGAGGAATCAGTCTTCCAGTCATGCCTTCTCACCAAATGAGTCGAGCGGTGTTGTCAGCATCTGCATTTGCATTTGATCATATATCATCTGCATAATTTATATACATATGCATAGTATGAGTGTTTCATCCTCATTTGCATTTCTCCCGAGGTCGTGTTGTTATCCGCGTCTTACCTTGTGATCAAAGTCCAACTACCAAAACGTTATATATCCTTTTCATTCAGTGTCATTCCTGAATATTGTCATTCTCTTGCGCATATATTCTTGTTGATAGATGTTTGTCTTCTCTCATTCCAACGCTATTCCTGGATCTTTATATTCTCTTACTCCAGTGCCATTCTTGGATGTCCATATCTTGTGATCTCTAGTGCCATTCCTCTTGGATGTCCATATTTTATAATCTCTAGTGCCATTCCGGTTTGCTATATTTAAATATCTTTCACCTTGAGGTACCAGGATTTCCATTCCTCGTGTCATCCAGTAAAGCTATTTAAATAGGGGCAACTGTTGTACTCCAAATTTTACCCCTTAGATGTCATAACATTTTGCACTTACATTTAGGGTTCATTCATCCATGCATTGTTAACTAACCACAATATCTTGCCAGTTTGTTTCTTTTGTGAAATCCAAGTTTACACAGGAAAAAGAACAAAAGTCAATAAGCCAGACTCACCCATGTTTCAAGGTCTGTGGCTCCAAATGTAACCATTTGAGTTCACCTATATTCAAGAGGTCTCATTCAGCAAGAAATCAAGTGTGTTCGGTTCTTATTACAAGTGTCATGAGCCATATGATTCACCATGCCTCAAACTAGGGTTTTCTCAACGACAGTCAACCATTGCCTTTGGTTTTGATCAGGACATATTCTCAAGCTTTGGATCTTGATTCTACATGATACTAGACATCCCTAGAGGTCATCTATAGACCTTGGAAGAGATTGAAGAAGCAAGATCCTCAAAGATCATCCATTGGAACTCCTGAGGAAATTAGGATTTTAACCAAAAAAAGTCGAGCTTCTGATTCTGATGTTATTGGACCAAAATGAAGTATCTGAGTCATGCCTCATTTTAATATAATCAACCATTGACTGAGGACACGAGAAATCACAAGGCCTTTGTGAATTTTGTTTGAAAAAAAAGAAAAGAAAGAAAAAAGAAAAGAAAGAAAAAAGAAAAGAAAGAGAAAAAAAAGAAAAAAAGAAAGAAAAAGGATACATGGCGCCCACCACCATTAAGGTGGCGCCTGCCATGTAGAAATGATGGTGGCACTCACCACAAAAGAAGTATGGCGTCTACCATGACTTCTGCTCTTCAAAAATAAGAAAAATGTGAATAAACTAATGCAAATGCAAATGGTTTGAAATTCATCATGAAATGAAAACAGCTTTTCAGTAAAGCATGGCTTCACATCTCATCAGCCAACCTATTTTCTGAAGCCTATTTTCTGAAATCGAAGACTTTTTCAACCACGCCAGCTTGCACGGAGATTTGAAAAAAAGGGTAAAACCGACAATGCAAGCTCCTCCACTTTCTCCTATAAATAGGACGTCCATCTTCAGTACAGTTCAATTCATTTTTTATCCTGTTAAGCTGATTAAGGAAGGGAAATAGATGTCTCCAATTAACCCTACTTGCATACTGAGTTTAAACAATCAAAACTGTTGGTTTACAGATACTATTGAGATGTGGGCCCCTCTTCGGTTATTTTGTTAAGAATATAATGTTTGGACCATTTGTGAGGTTTTAAGATGTTAGGTCTGATGCTTTTCGATTGATGTATGAAGGTACGGGATTTTGGGTTTTTGATTAGTATGCTCGCTAAGATTTTTCAATCTTATGCCTACGTATTCCCGTTTGACGAAACAGGGAAATCAGAGCGATCGTAGTTCCTCCTATTCTATGGGAGGAAAAAAAAGGTTGTTTTGGTGTCTTGTTGAAAGCCCAAGACGTGAAGCTAAAGGTGGTTTATATCTTGTTCAAAGCCCAAGATATGAAGCTGAAAGGTCTATTTGTATCTTGTTCGAAGCCCAAGATGTGAAGCTGAAGGGTTTTGACTTTAGAGAGAATTTGTCATCTCTAAAGGGGGTCTGTTTGTCACAACTGTTGGGTGACTGATCATAAAGGAGAATTACTTTAACTGGGATATGTGAACCCAGCAATGCCATAATTTCCTTTATAAGGGATTTTTAACCTGAAGGAGAAGACTTTTAACTCAGTTTAGAGCAATGCCATCTTTCCTTAGGAATTTCTCATGATAAAATAAGGACAGTGGCGTGGATGTAAATAATCCAGAGGCTTGCCGCTTACAGCGATTAGATGAAGGAAAAGGAGTTGTTGATGTTTGTATATTGTGAACGAGGCACAAATTTTGATGCTAAAAGGTTGATTGACTCAACCGGGGTTTTCTTATACAAAGCCTAAGAGGAGGCTATTGACCCAACAAGAGGGTGCTTTTTATCTGTCTCGTACGAAGCCCGAGAGAGAGGCTAAAAGGGGTTGACTCAATAAGAGAGTGCTAACAAGTGGCTGACTCAACAAGAGAGTGCTTTTATATGTGTCTTGTACGAAGCCCAAGACGGAGGCTAAAAGGTTTGACTCCACATGAGGGTCTTTTATACTCAACAAGATAGTAGTTTTGTATCTCGTACGAAGCCCGAGATGGAGGCTGAGAGGAAAGTGACTCAACAAGAGAGTCTTTTATACTCAACAAGAGAGTGATTTTGTATCTCATACGAAGCCCGAGATGGAGGTTGAAATTGGGTTAACTCAACAAGAAAGTCTTTTATACTCAACAAGAGAGTGATTTGGTATCTCGTACGAAGCCCGAGATGGAGGCTAAAATTGGGTTGACTCAATAAGAGAGTCTTTTATACTCAACAAGAGAGTGTGAAAAGGTTAGCTCCACTGGGGAGAATCATTATACAAAGCCCAAGAGGAGGATATTGTGCTGGTGACTATTTTAGTTTAGTGACAGGTCCAGTATGTTGGATAAAAGAGAAAATCAATTCTTATAAAGGGAACGGTTAAAGGTATTGTTGTGCTTTGGCACTGATCAGAGGATCAGGGTTATTTCCTGTTCTTTAAGGAAACAGGGAATCCAAAGGGTATTGAGACTGTCCAAGTCTACTGGTGTTTTGAGAAATCAATTCTCGGATAGTGAATGATCTTTGTATAATGCCCAAGAGAAGGCTGGTATGTTAAGGGATGAAGGTCAACCCATTAACTGGTCTGACACTTGACTCAGAAAGACAGCTTTAGCAAATTGATGACTAGGTTCTATTCCTATACCTGTAGAGGTCTCTGGGTCCTTGTACTAATCCCAAGAGAAGGCATGAGAGCTTTTAAGAAGCCGAAGGGTCCTTGTACAACGCCCAAGAGGAGGCAGGGATGCTTTTAAGAAGCCTGTGGGTCCCCAAACCCCGAGAAGTTCAAGACATGCCATTGTAATATCCTAATTTTTACCCCTAAGATCCCACATGTCATTTGCATTTTTGCATACCACAAACAAGATCACATATTTGGTTCCCTCTTTTGTAGGTTTGTGCCTTGCAGGGATCTTTGAGTTTGTGTATGTTTGATTTGTTTAATTTGTTTGTATTGTACTAACCATTAATTAAAATCCAAAAATATTTTGTTTCCTTTCACTAACATTTTCAGGGGAAGAACAGGTTAAAAATACAAAAAAAAATCAGTCCCGCAGCTCGAATGAATTCCATCCGAACAAAGTCAAAGTTGATCCACAATTATTTCAAAAAATTACTTGATCAAGAGTTTACAAGATTTAATTGATTTTTATTCAAGGGGACTCCAAGGTTCATGTGTTTATTTCCATTCCTTCTTTGACAAGCAAAAGAATCGAGCCGGAACCACAACAGTGCAACAAAATGCTCATTTTTCACAAATTTTGCACTGAGTAACCGGTTAGCAAATATGTTGTAACGGTTACCATCGTGAAAATTTGAAAAATGGTGGCAAATTCAAATTTAGCAATTGGCACCAATCTCAGCCCTTGATCACATTTGGAATATTCTAGGCCATTTCATTTTAATTCCCTACATCACTTTGATCATTTCCCACCATGTACCATCACTAATCACCACTCTTTTGTGATTTCCCTCCAAATTTGAATTCCAATCCTAATTTTGATCATCCAAGCCTAATTCCAAACCACCAAATTTCCAAGCCTAAACTCTATAAATAGAGGCTTCATTTCATTCACTCTACAAGCTTTTGATAGCCAACAAATCCCTTGCAATTTCTCTCCCCAAACCACAAATTCACCAAAGCTCTTCTTTCTTCTTTGGAAAGTTAGTAAGAATTCACATTGATTCTTGCTTAACTTTGAGCTAAACCTTCATCATTTCTTATTTTTGTTCATCAATCACAGTAGATCAAGGTTTTGGAGTGTAGATCTTGAAGCAATTTGAAGGAATTTTCAGATTTGAAGTGGTAATTCATCTTTCACCATTGTTGAAGCTTCATCTTCATCTTCCATAATGTAGATCTTTGGAGATCCTTGTTACTTGATCCTTTGGATCTTGTAATTGTGTTTAATTACTGGTTTTGGCTGTTATTTTACTTTAAATTTTGTGCAATTTCAGTTCCATGATCATAAGGTGTTTGTAAAAAGTTTTGGAAATGGATCATGCTGATTTTGCGCATTTTTCTGCATTCTGGTGTTGTGTAACCGGTTAGCAGTTATGCTGTAACCGGTTACACTGTGTAAATTTTGAAAAAACTGTGCTTATTTGAACTAAGTAACCGGTTAACAGATATGCTATAACCGGTTACTTCGAAACAGAATGCATATTTTGGCTTGTTTTTGGGGTTGTTTTGGTTCCTTTTCCATTTTCTTCCCTTTCCTTTGTTCTTAGCCTTAGATCACATATTTGTGTGGTTTAATTTGGCTTTCTCTGCATCTATTTCTCTTTTCTTTTGATCGATGAAAGTCTAAAAGATCTTGGAATTCCGTTGTTGAATTTTGATCAAGACTAGATCGTTACCACTTTTCTTTTCGTGCGGTATTGCTTTCGGATGACGATCTATATATCGTTCATCTAGCATACATTAGCACAAAGAGCTATTGACCGGCCTCATTGTAGGGTAATTACTCCGTAAATTACTCGGCGATTGCTTAACATAGTGCAATATTTGTCCCGTATCGGAAAAACTATCAAGAATGGTTGATTATTTGTCTTATGGTTCAAAACTCATGAAACTTGTTGTTAGGAGGCTTTGGTCTTATCAATCCTCTAATGAGTTTCATCAACCTTGACCTAAGTGCAATTATTCAATTGTTATTGATCACTAACACTAACAACTAATCACTAACTTACTAACAATATTTTGTATTAATTTTGTTTATGTTTCCTTCTCGCTCCCTATCTCTTTTATTTTTTTATTCTTCATTTCATATCATGTTTATGCTTCCGTAATTTTTCCTTTGTCTGTTGGACACGTGTTTATGCTTCCGCAATTTTTCCATTGTCCGTTGGACACATGTTTATGCTTATGCCTTTTTTCACTTTGTCCATTTGGACTCAAAAACATTAATAAAGGCTTAAACCATAAAAAACTTAATTCTCTTCATCTTGGACTATTGGTTACTATCCTATGCTTTGGAGTGATCTCTTTATGGACCTCTTTTGAAGTAATATTGGACTTATGGACCTAGAATTATGACTTCTTATCCCTTTGCTTGGAGTATTGATTGAAGACTTACCTTTATTGGCCAATTTTCTTAAGGATGAAATTCTTTTAATATTGCTTTGAAGTGGCTCCATTTTTGTTAGATCCTTCTTTTCCCTAGCTTTTATTTTATGCACTAGGATAGTCACTTCTTCTCCTCCCCATTCTTAAATTTTCAAAATCCTCTCCCTTTTTCAAAATCTTCTTGTTTTCAACTTAAAACCGCTTTCATAATAAAACCTTGACTTTTGTCAAGTGACTTTTAAAATTTTCTTTTCTTTAATAAATGTCAATCTATCTTAACCATACTTTGACCATTTCATGAAAACATAAAAAATATGAAACTCACTCAAATCTTTTGTGCTTTTATGCACCTTTTTTTCTTTTAAACTATTTTTCATAAGTTTAGACATGATTCATTTCTTTAAGCGAAATTATTCGCTTAGAAATGACGACTTGTCTTTACACTTAAAATCAATCAAAACCAACAAATTTTTGTTCTTTGTACCACGAACTACGAGGTTTTGATCCTACATTGCACATCGTGGGTACGTAGGCATGAGGCAATAAGTCTCTCCAAACACAAAAATCTTAAAAAATAATTCTCTTCTCATCTCCTCAATCTCTTTACAAGCAAACCATTTTCAAACCAAAAAGCGGTAGATATTTCAAAGGGTTCCTATAGAGTACTATAGACGTTTTAGGTGCTAACACCTTCCCATTGCGTAACCAACCCCCCTTACCCATTCTCTGTTTGTTCTTGTTGTTTTAGAACTCTTTAGGTTTTGTTCGCTCTTTTTCCTTTCCCTTTGTGGATAAAATAAAAGTGCGGTGGCGACTCTTGCTTATTTTTGAGTTAAGTTAATCAATAGCTTACACTCACAAATTTAGCCTACTTTGATTTATTTACTGCTTTTTGTCTGATTTGCTTGTTACTTGTTTGTTTTGTTCGGGAGTTCCTCTGTGTATGAGATAGGTCCTATACCCGGACCAGAGTGCACTTTGAGATAGGAGGATAGTATAGTCAAGGGAACTTTGAAGGAGTCGAATCCTGAAAAAGAAGAACTTGAGAATCTATCCGCTCGGTGGTTGCCTCTTTGGAATTACTGATGCCGATCGAGCGATCGAGAAGGAATTACTTTTTCCATAGAAGCCTATAACACTGAGGACCGTAGTAACCCTTAACCCATCTTAGCCTTTTTAGTATCGTAGCGCGGAAGCTATGAAGATGCAAATCTGACTTAGCTGTCACGCGATGCTACACTCAGGTTAGATTCTCTTGAGGATAGCTACCAACCTCCGAGCAAATCAGTGTGCTGGTGTGTCTGATAGTGGATTGTGGACCTTGTGCACTTTATTAGAACCACTCTTTTCTGCAGGTACAATGAAGACAAAACCTTAGTACACACCTTTGTGGGATTGGTTCTTACCCTCGGCTTCATGCTCGTGACTTGAACCTTGACCCGTGTGCTTTGTGTGATCTTGTTTGTGGGTGTTGCATTCATGCACTCATGCATTCATGAGCATTCTTTTGGAAGGTTTCAAGGAACTTAAAGGCGTTATTGCAAACATTGCAGATACTTTTGTTATGGATTTTGGAAGGAGAAGTACAAAGAAGTACACTTTCAAGAGTCCTAAATTAGAGGGTTTGAGAGAGCTAGTATCTTTGGTTGCTGATACCAAGAAGTTCAAGTCCAGATATGGAAGGCTTTTGTCTCTCTTGAAGGTTGATATGGCTGAAGGATTGCTTGCTACTTTGGTTCAGTTCTATGACCCTTTGCTGCATTGTTTCACCTTTCTTGATTATCAGTTGGTACCTACGTTAGAGGAGTATTCTCTCCTGCTTGGTTTGCCTGTTTATGGTCGGATTTTCTCTGGTTTGGACCCCGCTCCCGAGCATGATGTTATTGCGAAGGCTACCCACTTGAAGGTTTTCGAGATTAAGGCTCGCATGGATACCAAAGGAAAGATTCTTCGGTTACCCGCTAAGTTTTTGATGGATAGAGCTCATCACTTTGCTAGCGTGAAGAACACAGTTGCTTTTGAGGCTATTCTTGCCTTACTTATTTATGGACTGTTCCTCTTCCCGAATGTTGAGAACTTTGTCGACATCAACGCTATTCAGATTTCTTGATTGGGAATCCAATTCCCACTTTGCTTGCCGATGCTTACCATTCTATTCACCTCAGGAATTTCCATGGTGAAGGGATGATTATCTGTTGTGCGCCTTTGCTTTACAAGTGGTTTATTTCTCACTTGCCGAAGTCCGCAGCTTTCTGGAATCTCAAGGATGGTTTATATTGGTCGCGGAAAATTATGTCTCTCACTCATTCTGATATTGATTGGTGTAGCCGTGTTCCTTCTGGAGCGATGATTATTGATAGTTATGGTGATTTTCCCAACGTGTCTCTTCTTGGTACAAAGGGAGGAATCAGCTACAATCCGGTGTTGGCTCGTCTTCAGTTGGGATATCCTTTGCGAGAGGTACCGAAGAACATTCATTTGGCCGGTCTCTTTTTCAAGGAAGAAGAATCTCAGGTTGCTCTCAAAAGAGAAATTGTGGAAGCTTGGTGCAACATTCATAGAAAAGGGAAGGAAAGTTTGGGAATTCCGAATTGTGTCTCTTCAGAACCTTACCTCCAGTGGGTTAAAAATTGAGCTATTACTTTGAAGATGCCTTATAAGCATCAGGAGCCTTTATCTCTAACTGATAAGAAGCCTATTCTCTACTTTATGGAAGACACAGAGAAGCTTCAGATCGCTTTGGCCGAGATGCAACAAGAGAGAGATGCATGGAAGAACAAGTATCAGATTGTTGAGTCATAGAATGCAAGACTTCAAGCACACTTCAAGAAGAAGAATAAAGATGAAGTTGCCAACAAGAAGAGAAAGGCGTAAGAGGATTTATTTTCCTCTCACATTCAGCCAGTTTTCGATATTCCGAAGAGTTCAGAATCTCCTTGGAAGTTGATCGTCGATAAGTTGCTGATTGAGAAGACTCAAATGCAAGCCCACATTAAGAAGCTGGAAGATAGAGCTGGGACTTCTTTTCATAGGATTCTCTAGGGATCTAGTTTTCTTTATTCTCTTTTGTTTTGGGATTCTTGAATTTGTACTTCCGAGATGTAATTTTTTCCATCATTAATGAATGAGATTTTGGTATTTCAGATAACAATGTTTGCAATATGCCTTATAATTCATTGAAACTTTGCATTTGCATATTGCATATCAAGCATCATCTTTTGCATTTGTTTCTTGCCTTTTCCAGGTGTCTTGTTGTTTCCTTTGGTCTTCCTTCAGCCAAGTTGTCGCACCACTATAATACTCGAGCTAATCTGAAGAAAAAGATGGATCAATTGCAACAAGAAAACTGTGAGCTTCGTGAAGAAGTATCAACTCTAAAGGATGGTTTGGAAAGACTCACTACTATGATGGAAGCAATGGTTGCTGCTCAGAATCAACCTCCTCCTCCTCCACTTTCAACTCCTGTGCAAAGGACAGTCATTTATGAGATTGTCTCCACACCTATCTCCGTGGCGCCTACTAGTGTTCCTCAGTACTCCATGCCTCCTGGTTTCCCCTGGGGCATGCCTCATAACTTTGTTCCTGAGGGTTATCAACCACCACCACCTCCTGAAATTCCAGTTGTTTGTTCCTACCGTTCAACCTGTGATGACTGTACCACCGCCTGTGGTTCACACTGTTCCTTTAGGTGAAGAGCAGATTTTCCACACGGCCCCAAGTGAGAATGCCAGTGCGTATGATAGAATGGAAGAGATTCAAGACCAGTTTGCTGAAATGCAGAAAGAAATCAAAGCTCTGAGGGGTAAAGAGCTGTTTGGAAAGAATGCTCATGAGTTATGCTTGGTTCCAAATGTGAAGATCTCGCATAAGTTCAAACTCCTTGACTTTGAAAAGTATAAGGGTAATTCTTGTCCGATGAGTCATTTGACTATGTATACTCATAAGAGATCGGCTCAGAAGGATAATGATCAGCTTCTCGTTCACTACTTTCAAGATAGTTTGTCCAGTGCAGCTTTGAAATGGTATATGGGACTCAACAGTACTCGAGTTCGCACTTTCAAAGATTTGGGTGAGGCGTTTGTGAAACAGTATAAGTATAATGTGGATATAGCTCCTGATCGTGACCAGCTTCGGGCAATGGCTCAGAAAGATAAGGAAACATTCAAAGAATACGCGCAAAGGTGGCGCGAGATTGCTGCTCAAATCAGCCCTCCTCTGGAAGAAAAAGAGATGACCAAATTTTTTTTGAAAACTCTGAGTCCTTTTTATTATGAGCGTATGATTACTAGTGCCCCGAGTGATTTCACTGAGATGGTTAATATGGGGATGAGATTGGAAGAGGGTGTCCGTGAGGGACGTTTGTCGAAAGATGGCAATTCTACTGGAAGTTCCAAAAAATATAGTGGAGGGTTTGCCAAAAAGAAAGAAGGAGAGACCAATGCCATTTCACGAGAAAGGTATAGAGGACCTTGCAATAGAAACAATCAGTGTCAGCAACATGTTGCATCTGTCACTCCTGTTATCAGTTCAGCTCCTGTTGTTCAGGCAGCTCCTGCTCAGCAACAACGTTCTAATCAACCAAACAATCAACGGGGCCATTTTCAGAAAGATTTTGATCTGATTACGATGACCTACACGGAATTGCTTCCTTGTCTAATTAATAAGAATCTTGTTCAGACCCGTCCACCACCTGTTGTTCCAAAAGATTCACCATGGTGGTATAAGCCTGAAGCTCATTGTGCTTTTCATCAGGGAGGAGCTGGGCATGATACTTAGAACTGTTATCCATTAAAGATGGAAGTGCAAAGGTTGGCTAGGAGTGGTATTTTGTCTTTCGAAGATTCCAACCCTAATGTCCAATCGAATCCGTTGCCTAATCATGGCAAGGCATCTGTCAATATAGTTCAAGATTGCCCTAGTGAAGATCATTCTACGTCTGCAATTCTTGAAGATCACCCTGTGGGTTACATCCCGTTTGGTTCTGAAGATGACGCCGTTCTTGCTGAAGACTGGGAGCCTTATTTGGAAGACCCCAGGTATATGTCCCCAGAGGATGCATATGTGCCTTTTTATTCCCCTCGGAAGAAGTATAAGGAACCTGAATATGAAGTCAGTGCCATCATTGAAGATGATGAAGAGGAAGAACTTCCCAATTTCATGACACATGGACAAGTCTGCTAGAATTGGATAGCTGTTGATGTTCCCACTGTTGTTCATATTTCAAAGTAATTTGTTTTTGTTTCTTTCAAAAATCCTTTCACTCTGTCCAAGGTGAAAGTGACTTTGTGAGGGCTTTGTTTCAAATTTTATCACCATCGATAAAATGTTATTTTGTTTATCCATATTATGTTTTTCCTTTTTGCTTTATTTCTGAAAAATGGTAACATAAAAAACCAAAAGTAATAATAACGTGATAATCACTTTTATGTGCATAATACTTGCACTTTTTGTTCATATTATAAAATCAAACATAAATCATTGTGCAGATTGATTGTTAAACCCATTGAAAACAATGACCCTATGCCCCCTCCCAACTTTGAGTTCCCTGTGTTTGGAGCTGAAGAAGAGGATATTGAGGAGATTCCAGATGAAATTTCTCGGTTGCTTGAGCATGAGGAAAATGCATTCACCCTCATGAAGAGCCGTTGGAATTAGTTAATTTGGGTTCAGATGATGATATAAAAGAAGTCAAGATTCGGGCACTGCTTCAGTCAGATGTTAAGAAGAGGATTGTGGAGCTTCTTAGAGAATATGTTGACGTGTTTGCTTGGTCCTATCAAGACATGCCTGGTCTTGATACTGATATTGTGGAACACCATTTGCCATTGAAGCCTGAATGTCCACCTGTGAAGTAGAAATTGAGAAGAACTCATCCTGACATGGCTGTGAAGATCAAAGAGGAGGTTCAAAAGCAAATTGATGCTGGTTTTCTTGTGACTTCTGAGTATCCTCAATGGGTGGCCAATATTGTGCCTGTTCTAAAGAAAGACGGAAAAGTCCGAATGTGCGTTGACTATAGAGATTTGAATAAAGCGAACCCAAAAGATGATTTTCCACTGCCACACATTGACATGTTGGTAGATAATACTGCTAAATTCAGTATCTTTTCTTTTATGGATGGATTTTCTGGTTATAATCAAATAAAGATGGCACCCGAGGATATGGAAAAAAACAACATTCATTACACCCTGGGGAACATTCTGTTACAGAGTGATGCCCTTCGGTTTGAAAAATGCTGGTGCAACGTACCAGAGAGCTATGACCACTTTGTTCCATGATATGATGCATAAAGAAATTGAGGTCTATGTGGATGATATGATTTGTAAGTCGAAGACTGAAGAAGATCATATTGAGTACTTATTGAAGCTGTTTCAGCGTTTGAGAAAGTTTAAGCTCCGTTTGAATCCAAATAAGTGCACTTTTGGTGTCCGTTCTGGAAAGTTGTTGGGCTTTATTGTCAGCCAAAAAGGCATTGAAGTTGATACTGGTAAAGTTAAAGCCATTCAGGAAATGCCTGCACCCAAAATAGAAAAACAAGTAAGAGGATTCTTGGGACGTTTGAATTGCATCTCCCGATTTATATCCAATATGACTGCCACATGTGCGCCGATCTTTAAGCTTCTTCGCAAAGATCAGGGTTGTGTCTGGATAGAGGATTGTCAGAAAGCTTTTGAAAGAATTAAAGAGTATCTGCTTGAACCTCCGATTTTGTCTCCTCCTGTGGAAGGAAGACCTTTGATCATGTATTTGACCGTGCTGGAAGAGTCTATGGGCTGTGTTCTAGGTCAACAAGATGAATCTGGTCGAAAAGAGTTTGCCATTTATTATTTGAGCAAGAAGTTCACCGATTGTGAGTCTCGGTATTCAATGCTTGAAAAGACATTTTGTGCTTTAGCTTGGGCTGCCAAGCGCCTCCGCCAGTATATGTTGAATCATACGATTTGGTTGATATCCAAAATGGATCCAATCAAGTATATCTTTGAAAAGCCTGCTTTAACTGGGAGGATTGCTCGTTGGCAAATGTTGTTGTCAGAATATGATATCGAGTACCAGACTCAAAAAGCGATAAAAGGAAGTGTTTTGGCTGACCATTTGGTACACCAGCCAATTGATGATTACCAACCTATCAGGTTTGATTTTCCTGATGAAGATGTGATGTATCTAAAAGTTAATGATTGTGAAGAACCATTACCTGATGAAGGGCCTGAGCCTGGATCCCGTTGGGGTTTGATTTTTGATGGAGCTGTTAATGAATATGGCAATAGTATTGGGGCAATAATTATTACTCCCCATGGTTCTCACATCCCTTTCACTGCAAGGTTGATGTTCACCTGCACAAATAATAAGGCTGAGTATGAAACATGTATTATGGGCTTGGAAGAAGCCATTGATTTAAGAATCAAGATTCTCGATGTATACGGAGATTCATCCCTTGTGATTAATCAGATTAAAGGAGAATGAGAGAGACGTCAACCTGATTTGATTCCTTATCGAGATTATGCAAGAAGGTTGTTAACTTTCTTTAATAAGGTTGAGTTTCACCATGTACCGAGAGCAGCAAATCGAATGGCGGATGCTTTAGCCACTATATCCTCCATGATTGTGGTGAATCGGTGGAATGATGTGCCCAAAATCGATGTTATGCGGCTTGATAGGCCAGCTCATGTATTTGCGGTTGAAGAGGTTGTTGATGATAAACTGTGGTATTATGATATTAAATGCTTTCTTCAAAATCAAGAGTACCCGCTTGGGGCATCCAAGAAACATAAAAAGACTTTGAGAAGATTGGCTGGTAGTTTCTTCTTGAATGATGATGTGCTGTATAAAAGAAATAATGACATGGTCTTGCTCAGATGCGTGGATAGACACGAAGCAGACATGTTGATGAAAGAAATTCATGAAGGATCTTTTGGTACCCATGCCAATGGGCATGCAATGGCTAAGAAGATGTTGAAGGCAGGTTACTATTGGCTGACAATGGAATCTGACTGTTGCAAATTCCTGAAGAAGTGCCATAAGTGCCAGGTTTATGCTGACAAAATTCACGTACCACCAACTCCTCTCAATGTTATCTCCTCTCCATGGCCCTTCTCCATGTGGGGCATTGATATGATTGGAATGATTGAGCCTAAAGCGTCGAATGGACACCGTTTCATATTGGTGGCTATTGACTATTTTACCAAGTGGGTTGAAGCGGCATCATATGCCAATGTGACCAAGCAAGTAGTGGTCCGGTTTATCAAGAACCAAATCATTTGTTGGTATGGTGTTCCGAGCAAGATTATCACTGATAATGGGTCGAATTTGAATAACAAAATGATGAATGAATTATATGATGAGTTTAAGATTGAGCATCATACAGACCTAAGATGAATGGGGCTGTTGAAGCTGCCAATAAGAATATTAAGAAGATTATTCAGAAGATGGTTGCTACTTACAAGGATTGGCATGCGATGCTCCCTTTTACTTTGCATGGGTATCGTACATTCGTCCGCACTTCAACAGGGGAAACCCCTTTCTCTCTTGTTTACGGTATGGAAGCAGTGCTCCCTGTAGAGGTTGAAATCCCTTCTATGAGAGTTTTGATGGAAGCTGAATTGTCTGAGGCTGAATGGTGTCAAAACAGATATGACCAGTTGAATCTTCTTGAGGAGAAAAGAATGACGGCCTTGTGTCATGGCCAATTGTATCAACAGAGAATGAAGAAAGCTTTTGATAAGAAGGTTCGACCTCGTGTGTTCAGAGAAGGCGACCTCGTTCTCAAAAGGATCTCGACTTCAACCAATGATTCTAGGGGCAAGTGGACTCCTAATTATGAAGGCCCATATGTTGTTAAGAGAGCCTTCTCTGGCGGTGCATTACTTCTTACAACTATGGATGGTGAAGAGTTCACTCGTCCTGTGAATGCCGATGCAGTCAAGAAATACTTCGCCTAAAAAATAAAAAGAACAGCTCGCTAAGTTGAAAACCCGGAAGGGCGGCTTAGGCAAAAATGAGCGTCTCAGTGGGCTGAAAACCCGAAAGGGCGGTCCAGGCAAAAATTAGAGACAAAAACAGAAATAATCATCCTGGTAGGTTGAAAACCCGAAAGGGAAATCTAGGCAAAAGTTAGGGATTATGGCAAGTAACTGCATCTGGCCAGTCTTGATCGTTGAAAGCAACATTGTCTATCAAGGATTCTGCTTTAATCATCCTCAGCTGAAGTTTTGGGCACAGTGGAATTCAAAGTTGTTAGGGAGAATAGTGGTCATTGTATTTCAATGTAACCCTTTCCATGTATTTACCATTTTTCAAACTTTGTAATGATCCATGGAGTTACGCCTTTTGCGGACTTCCATTCTATTAATAAAATTTGGGCCTTTGTCCCTTTGTTTGCAATTCTTATTTTGTTTCTGTTTGCAAAATTTCATTTATTTTTTTATGATGATTTTTGAAACAAAATGTAAATAATTGATTTAAATTTTTGAAAATTATAAAAACATTTTCCTTTGAGTTATGAATATGAAAAGGAACATCAATGGTTATTCCAAGGATGGTAGGATCGATGTTTTCTTCAGCAGGGTTCGTTCTCGCTCCTTTGGCAGAATTCATTGACAGCTCCCCGGTAGAGTTTGTCGATATTTCCCCAGTAGAGTTTGTTGATATTTCCTTGGCAGAGCTTGGTTATATGAATGTGTTTAGTTGTTGACAAGGTGATAGGTTTGTTGTGATGTGTTGAATTCATAAGATCCAATGCTGTTTGGTTTCTCCCCCAGCTAGGTCTTGATCTGAATCCTCTCCAGCTGATTATGTTATGGTCAGGCAGTTGAGTAGTTTTGAGGTGCACTTCTCCTTAATGGTGATCCCACGCAGAGATTCATTTTTTTGCTGTCCTCAGCCAAAATCATATGAGGAAGCTTCACTCAGAGTTTTACCCTCTAGACGTGTTGTTGTTGCTTTGGATGTCACCAAACAAAGAGCAATGTTACTTTCTTCTAAGAAGCATTGACGTGGTGATCGCTTGTCGTGTTTCATCTTGTCTTGTGGATGTTTTTCTCTCCAGGTTGTTCTACCCAGGGATTTATCCTTGATGATTCTCTAACGGAGGCAGTTCACTATCATTTCCAAGCATAGAGCAGTGATGTTAATTTCTCATTTCCCCCGGCAAGTCCAGGATGTACTTCTCTCCGGATTATTTTTCCAGAGATTTATCCTCCTAGTGAAGATTGCACATCACTATTGCGGCTATTCCCCAGTGACGTCGCTGATGATATCTCTTTTAGTCACCTGTTGGGTTTTCTCTCATTTATGATGAGTATTGATCTAAAATCCCCCACAGCTTGACCTTTTGCTATTTTCCCAGCAAGTCCAGGATGCTTTGCTCCAAATTGGTTAATCCTCAGGGAGCTTTTCTCTTGTATCTCCAGCAGATCTGTCTTGTATTCCCAGTGGATTTTGCGTAGATGTGTATATGTCTGCAATCCCCAGCGGATTCATTATTTCTCCGCAACAGATCTCTTCATGGAAGTTCCTGTGAATTCTTTATGATCCCTAGGAAGATTTAGAAAGATTTGGTTGTTATGATTCCCCAACAGATTTCCTGACGTCCTCAAAGCAGAGTTTATGTTGTTATCCTCTTGGTGGATCATCTATGTTAGAAGATTGATATCCGGGTCTTTCCCCAAGGAGTATTTTCTTTTCTCCAGCAACATTTTAGCCTTGTAGTAGGATTTATTTTCCTTTGATGGCTTTTGTTTATCTCTTGCAGGATTTCTTCAGCTAAATGCCTAACAGAGTTGCTAATGATATCTCCATCTTGTTGAGATTAGCCGAGTATTTAGTGGTGTTGTGATGTTTGTTCCACCCTCTGTTTATCCTTTATGTCTGTTTTGTCAGCATATTCATACTCATACGCATTGCATGCGCATTCTTTTGTTGTGCATAGCATATTGTTGTTGCATTTTGTATTTTGCATTTGTGTTGGTGCTTCTTTGCTCTCTGGTGTTGTTATCCCCATAGAGCGTGTGTGTCCTCTCTCCATTTAGAGTGTCGACCCGTAAGCAGAAAATACCTATCTTTGTTAATTCCCCACTGAGTTTATTTCTCGTGGAAGATTTTGATTCAGTTTCCTCTCCAGTGCATTATCTGGATGGATTTAGTCCCTAGTTGAGATATTTCCTCCTCGGGACGAGTCTTGTTTGACCGTTTCTCTCCAGCTTGTTCCTGGATTGAACTTTGGTCCCCTGCGATATTTGTTTGGATCTATAGGTTGTGAAACCTAGATTGAGAGTGCATTTATTTTGCACCTTTGAGGATTCTGCGCCCTTCAGCTGAAATCTGCATATGATTCCCCTTTTGGAAGGTTCAATACTGTTTCGTGGCATTCCTTTATTTGAGAAGCCTGAGGCGATACAGTTAATACCTTTTGTTACTCCGATGAATGGTAAGTCTCTTCGATTTGATGGGATAGTTCGTTGTTGAGATTTGTTACTCCGATGAATGATAAGTCTCTTCGGTTTGATGGGACAGTTCGTTGTTGAGATTTGTTACTCCGATGAATGGTAAGTCTCTTCGGTTTGATGGGACAGTTCGTTGTTGAGATTTGTTACTCCGATGAATGGTAAGTCTCTTCGATTTGATGAGACAGTTCGTTGTTGAGATTTAGTGACTCCGATGAATGGTAAGTCTCTTCGGTTTGATGGGACAGTTCGTCGTTGAGATTTTATTACTCCAATGAATGGTAAGTCTCTTCGGTTTGATGGGACAATTCATTGTTGAGATTTTGTGACTCCGATGAATGGTAAGTCTCTTCGGTTTAATGGGACAGTTCGTTGTTGGATTTGTTACTCCGATGAATGGTAAGTCTCTTCGGTTTGACGGGATAGTTCGTTGTTGAGGTTTTCTACTCCGATGGATGATTAGTCTCTTCAGTATGCTAGAGACAGTTCATTGTTGAGGTCTTGTTTTTCCCAGTGGAGCCTTGCTATGCTAAGTCTTCCCTGTTGGGTTTTATCCTTGTTGTGATGCGGTTTATTTCCACATACACTTATCCCCAGTTTATCTCCTCCCTTTGTTGGGATGTGTTTTCCCCTGCGGAGTCTTTTCTCTTTTCTTTTGCTCCCCAGCTTTTGTTTATCTCCTATGGCATATTCTCCACACAGTGGTCTTGTGTTTGCATATCATTTGCATGACCATTCATCTTGTGGTCTCTTAGGGCCAAAAATTGGGTTGTTGTTATATTTAAGTCTCTTCTATCTCGTCGAGACAAAGATGCCCATCTTCGTATCTCCGGATAGAAGAAACTTAACTAGGGGCAACTGTAATACCCTAATTTTTACCCCAAAGATCCCACATGTCATTTGCATTTTTGCATACCACAAACAAGATCACATATTTGGTTCCCTCTTTTGTAGGTTTGTGCCTTGCAGGGATCTTTGAGTTTGTGTGGTTTGATTTGTTTAATTTGTTTGTATTGTACTAACCATTAATTAAAATCCAAAAATATTTTGTTTCCTTTCACTAACATTTTCAGGGGAAGAACAGGTTAAAAATACCAAAAAAAATCAGTCCCGCAGCTCGAATGAATTCCATCTGAACAAAGTCAAAGTTGATCCGCAATTAATTCAAAAAATTACTTGATCAAGAGTTTCCAAGATTTAATTGATTTTTATTCAAGGGGACTCCAAGGTTCATGTGTTTATTTCCATGCCTTCTTTGACAAGCAAAAGAATCGAGCCGGAACCACAACAGTGCAACAAAATGCTCATTTTTCACAAATTTTCCACTGAGTAACCGATTAGCAGATATACTGTAACCGGTTACCATCGTGAAAATTTGAAAAATGGAGGCAAATTCAAATTCAGCAATTGGCACCAATCTCAGCCCTTGATCACATTTGGAATATTCTAGGCCATTTCATTTTAATTCCCTACATCACTTTGATCATTTCCCACCATGTACCATCACTAATCACCACTCTTTTGTGATTTCCCTCCAAATTTGAATTCCAATCCTAATTTTGATCATCCAAGCCTAATTCCAAACCACCAAATTTCCAAGCCTAAACTCTATAAATAGAGGCTTCATTTCATTCACTCTACAAGTTTTTGATAGCCAACAAATCCCTTGCAATTTCTCTCCCCAAACCACAAATTCACCAAAGCTCTTCTTTCTTCTTTGGAAATTTAGTAAGAATTCACATTGATTCTTGCTTAACTTTGAGCTAAACCTTCATCATTTCTTATTTTTATTCATCAATCACAGTAGATCAAGGTTTTGGAGTGTAGATCTTGAAGCACTTTGAAGGAATTTTCAGATTTGAAGTGGTAATTCATCTTTCACCATTGTTGAAGCTTCATCTTCATCTTCCATAATGTAGATCTTTGGAGATCCTTGTTACTTGATCATTTGGATCTTGTAATTGTGTTTAATTGCTGGTTTTGGCTGTTATTTTACTTTAAATTTCGTGCAATTTCAGTTCCATGATCATAAGGTGTTTGTAAAAAGTTTTGGAAATGGATCATGCTGAATTTTGCACATTTTTATGCATTCTGGTGCTGTGTAACCGGTTAACAGTTATGCTGTAACCGGTTACACTGTGTAAATTTTGAAAAACTGTGCTTATTTGAACTAAGTAACCGGTTAGCAGATATGCTGTAACCGGTTACTTCGAAACAGAATGCATATTTTGGCTTGTTTTTAGGGTTATTTTGGTTCCTTTTCCATTTTCTTCCCTTTCCTTTGTTCTTAGCCTTAGATCACATATTTGTGTGGTTTAGTTTGGCTTTCTCTGCATCTATTTCTCTTTTCTTTTGATTGATGAAAGTCTAAAAGATCTTGGAATTCCGTTGTTGAATTTCGATCAAGACTAGATCGTTACCACTTTTCTTTTCGTGCGGTATTGCTTTCGGATGACGATCTATATATCGTTCATCTAGCATACATTAGCACAAAGAGCTATTGATCAGCCTCATTGTAGGGTAATTACTCTGTAAATTACTCGGCGATTGCTTAACATAGCGCAATATTCGTCCCGTATCGGAAAAACTATCAAGAATGGTTGATTATTTGTCTTATAGTTCAAAACTCATGAAACTTGTTGTTAGGAGGCTTTGGTCTTATCAATCCTCTAATGAGTTTCATCAACCTTGACCTAAGTGCAATTATTCAATTGTTATTAATCACTAACACTAACAACTAATCACTAACTTACTAACAATATTTTGTATTAATTTTGTTTATGTTTCCTTCTCGCTCCCTACCTCTTTTATTTTTTTATGCTTCATTTCATATCATGTTTATGCTTCCGCAATTTTTCCTTTGTCCGTTGGACACATGTTTATGCTTCCGCAATTTTTCCTTTGTTCGTTGGACACATGTTTATGCTTATGCCTTTTTTCACTTTGTCCATTTGGACTCAAAAACATTAATAAAGGCTTAAACCATAAAAAACTTAATTCTCTTCATCTTGGACTATTGGTTACTATCCTATGCTTTGGAGTGATCTCTTTATGGACCTCTTTTGAAGTAATATTGGACTTATGGACCTAGAATTAGGACTTCTTATCCCTTTGCTTGGAGTATTGATTGAAGACTTGCCTTTATTGGCCAATTTGCTTAAGGATGGAATTCTTTTAATATTGCTTTGAAGTGGCTCTATTTTGGTTAGATCCTTCTTTTCCCTAGCTTTTATTTTATGCACTAGGATAGTCACTTCTTCTCCTCCCCATTCTTAAATTTTCAAAATCCTCTCCCTTTTTCAAAACCTTCTTGTTTTCAACTTAAAACCGCTTTCATAATAAAACCTTGACTTTTGTCAAGTGACTTTTAAAATTTTCTTTTCTTTAATAAATGTCAATCTATCTTAACCATACTTTGACCGTTTCATGAAAACATAAAAAATATGAAACTCACTCAAATCTTTTGTACTTTTATACACCTTTTTTTTTTCTTTTAAACTCTTTTTCATAAGTTTAGACATGATTCATTTATTTAAGCGAAATTATTCGCTTAGAAATGACGACTTGTCTTTACACTTAAAATCAATCAAAACCAACAAATTTTTGTTCTTTGTACCACGAACTACGAGGTTTTGATCCTACATTGCACATCATGGGTACGTAGGCATGAGGCGATAAGTCTCTCCAAACACAAAAATCGTAAAAAATAATTCTCTTCTCATCTCCTCAATCTCTTTACAAGCAAACCATTTTCAAACCAAAAAGGGGTAGATATTTCAAAGGGTTCCTATAGAGTACTATAGACGTTTTAGGTGCTAACACCTTCCCATTGCGTAACCAACCCCCTTACCCATTCTCTGTTTGTTCTTGTTGTTTTAGAACTCTTTAGGTTTTGTTCGCTCTTTTTCCTTTCCCTTTGTGGATAAAATAAAAGTGCGGTGGCGACTCTTGCTTATTTTTTAGTTAAGTTAATCAATAGCTTACACTCACAAATTTCCCCGCTACAGCCATTCACCGAGAATAGATCAAGCCAGGAAAGTCTGAGAATTTGGAAGAAACTCAAGAGATGCCATTCACGGAGAAAAGATCATCCCTATGGAGTAGAGTCTCTTTGACGATTTCTAAGAGTGACAGTCTGAGAAAGGGTTCACCGAGAATGCTTTCTTTCACATCACCATATTGTTTAACCCCAAGAGGAGGGAAGACTGTGTCTGGTAATCCTATGGGGATCTAGTTTTGTTTGTATTTAAGAGTGACCAACAGGGCTTTACCTAGTGCTAGACGTAGTTGCCGGGGAAAACTCTAAATAACTATACTAGTATTACACAGTTGATATTTGACAAGTATATAAAAGTTTGTGAAAGAAGACTTACAGTGAGCAGCCCCACAATACAGTTATATATATGAAAGTGGATAAAGAAAGCGGGTAAACACTTACTCGGTTGTAGAGCTTCCATGCTGTTTGGTTAGTTTGCTCAACAAAGAAAGCTTTGATAACAATATTATATTCAAAATCAAAGGAGAAAGTGCTTTGAAAAGGTTGTTGGGGCTTACAGCTCAAGGAGAGGCCCAAGGTTTTATCAATGATTGCACTGTTGTTTTGTACAGGGACTTATACAAGTGACTGAGGCCCAAAAAGGTTTTTTATACAAAGGGATGGGTCTTACACTCTCTCAAGAGGCCCAAAGGTGTGTAAAGAAAAGGAATGAGGCTCATAACACGAGGGTAGGCCCAGATGATTTATTTTTTGAATTGGCGATCGCGCCGAGATTTCTTTAACATACTGGGTCTTATACAATGCATTGAGGCCCAAAAAGTTTTGGTTAAAAGGGGGTTGGGTCTTACACTCTATTAGAGGCCTAATGATTTAATTTTGTACAAGTTGTGGGACTTACAGCTCAAGGAGAGGCCCAAAGATGTTTTGTTAAAAAGGCGACGATCGTGCCGTTGTTTTTGAAAATACAGTGGGACTTATACAATGGCCGAGGCCCAAAAAGTGGTGTATTTACAATGGGTATGGGTCTTACACTCTAATAGAGGCCCAAAATGTTTTAAAGAAAGGAAATGGGGCTTATAACACGAGGGTAGGCCCAAATGATTTTCGTTTTGAAATGGCGATCGCGCCGAGATTTTTGAAAACGCAATGGGTCTTATACAATGACTGAGGCCCAAATATTTTGGTTTTCAAAAAGGGGTTGGATCTTACACTCTATTAGAGGCCCAAAGTGTTTGAAAAAGTTTGATGAGGGTTGAATTAATCAAAACCCTAATTTGTTTTCAAAAATACATTTTAATTGAATAAAAATTCAATTAAAATGATCAAAATTGTTAAACATGTGTGAAAACAAATTGTGATCTTGGATTAATATTTCAAAAATCATGTTTATATCCACAAAATGATTGGAAATCAATTAAGTTTGGATAATCAAGGGAGAAAAAATATTTCAAATGTTAAAAACAAATAAAACATTAATTCTTTGCAAAAATATCAAATATATGAAATAAATAATATTTTTGGGATTTTTTGATAAAATAAAATATTTTAAAATTTTTGTGAATTATTAAAAAAAGAATCAACTCAAAATCATTAAAACTCAGAGAGAAATTAATTTTTGAATCAATTAAATAAAATCACAAAAATTCAAAAATTCAAATATTCGAAAAAGGGCGCCAAGAACAATGGCAAGAACATGCGCCACCCTCTGTTTCTGCAGATTTGCGTTTTCTATCCAATCTCACTGAATACTTGATGATAACATGCATTCTACATATCAATCTACTCGTTTTCACCTCACGATCATGTTTATGGTCTTTAATTTCATTTATTTTAAGCATGGAACAAGAAATCAAAGAGAAACCTCAAGAGCCCTAAAACTTGCATGAAGGCTCAGAAATTCCATACACGATTCAAACAAAATAATTGATTGAGGGTAAACACTCTATGCATGATTATGAACATATGGCCAAATTATTGTGCAGCAAAAATGCATGGATCGTAGAGTTAGAAGAGCTCATGCTTACCTCTTGCAGCTGGTGATCGTGTTTTGTGTTAGAGGTGTTACAACTTGGTTCCAAGGATATGGACAACTTCCCTAGGTGCTATGGAGTGTGTCTAGGTGCTTGGAGTGGATTGAATTGAGCTGGAACTTGATTTGGCACCTCAACTGCAAATCTGTCAAAGGCTTGTGCAGATGGCTGGTGATTTTGAGAATCTGGTGTTCCAGATGTTATGTGAGTGTTTGGATCACCTCTATATGATGTTTATGAGGTGTGTGTGTGTGATTGGTTTGGTTGGAATAGCTCTCAAACTCAAAACCCGATAGTGACTTGCTTTGGAAGGCAATTTTGGAGTGATGAAGGAGATTTTGAGGAAAGCATCTGTTTGATGGCTTTGGTGTACTCAAACTGATCACAAATGAGCTCTATTTATAGTAGAGCAAGTTTTTTTTGCAAGGAATAGTGAATGGCAACTGCTGCATAGGTTTGGCCAATGTTGATCAATGAGAATCCAAGTCTCCTCTAGCCATTGACTAGAGGTTAGGGCACAGGCTGCTGGTTCCCTTGGTCTTGGATAAGTCTTGACTGAATTCAGTTGGAGATGGCTCAGTCCATGCCACCTTGGTGCATCCATTGAATGCTCCAAAACAAAATTGGAGTCTTGTCCCCTCTTTAGGGATTTCTAGGTTTGCCATGCTATTTTTAGTTCCAAGGACTTGGGAGGCTTGGGATCAGAGTTGGTTCCTCCTTGGTCTCCCCTTGAGGTGTTCAGATGGATAAGTGTGTTTGTCATTTGCACAAATTTGGCAAATCGAGCAAAATGCACAAATTTGCCTTGCTTTGACAGTTTTCAGCAAGGCATATTGCCATTGTCATATCTCATGGCTCAAGTTGAGTTTGGTGAAGTTCTTGGTCATTTTGGAAAGCCCTCATACGATACAACAACTGTTTGATCATAATTGGTTTTGATACTTTTTGGATACAAGTGAAAAATGCCCTTACATTTTGAAAAAAGTAAGACAGATTCTGACTTAGTGAAAATTTCACTAAGTGTTGGAAAAAAGTGACATTTTCACTTTTTGTGATTTTGATCATTCCATAACTTAAAATCCATAAGGAATTGGAATGAGTTGTAGTTGAAGCTTTTGTAGAGGGCCATGAGAGCTACAAATCCAGCTTTGAATGGGGGAAAATGGCCTTGTGGTTTATGAGTTATGATCCTCCAAAGTTGGTACCCTAGTCACTTTGTTTCATAACTTAGAAAAAAATCTAAGTTTTTATGGTTACCCCTTTTACAAGTTATCCCACTTTTCTTGATTTTTCTTGATGAATGATGATTCCAATAACACATTAACATCATTTTAGGGTTAAGGAACCATAATTGACCAAAAAATCAAAAAGTCAAACTTTGACTTTTGGGCACAGTTGACTTTTTATCAGATGAATTCCAAACTGTGCGATCCTCTATGAAATCAAGTCCTTGACCTAAATCAAACTTGATGGATTGATTTCATAGGTGTTATAGGGTGTATTGAATCATGTCCTAGGGTTTAGGAGCATGTCTTGGTCAAAAGTCAAAGGTGCAGTTGACTTTTTCATCAAAACCCTAATTGTGGTTCAGATGAAACTGAAACTTGGTGATCAAGCTTCCTGGATCAATCCATTATTGCAAATGGATCAATTTAGTTTATTAGAGACCCTCCAATCCTCCTTTGAGGCCCTGGCTCATGTTTTGTCCCAAAAGTCAACTTAGGGGTGAATTAGGTCAAGAAACCCTAATTCCTGATTTTTGGTGAATGCATCCCCTGAGGCTAAATTGACTTGATGATTGGGTCCATAAGGTTCCATGGGGTATATTAGGTTATGCTTTGAAGCATTGGCTCATGCCCAGAGGAAAATTCCCATCTGGAGGCCCTGGTCGACCAAAACCCTAATTTGGTGACACTGGCGATCTTGAGGCTTGATCCACTGAGACTGTTGCATCCTTGTGCTTAATCCTTGAGGTGGGAGTCCTATTGATCCATTGGGGATGTTTGAGAGGTTTAGACAAGTTGAAGATCATGTCATTCCTTGATTGGTCCTTTGTCTAAAGCTCAGAGAGGGCTTGAAACCCTAATTTTGATTGTAGTGAAGGCTCACCCATCTTTTGGGAGACTAATGGTTCATCCATATTGTGATGATGATTTTCACAATGATGGGAAATCTTAGTGGTCAAAATTTAGGGTATGAAAAATGCCCCTATTTAATCTTCTTGGACCCGAAGGTGTGAATGGCGAAGGTATTCGGGCATTCGGGGTGCAAGAGGACTAAATATCGGAATACCCAAAATTTTGATGGTGGTTATGAATGGTAGTTCATGCATCCTTCTTCTTTTGCTAAGCGGTGATGCTTAGAAAAGGTAAAACTTCCCCTTGATCCTGGTTTCCTACCAAGGAACTGGTCTTAGTTTCTGAAATGAACTTCCCCTCGATCCTGGTTTCCTACCAAGGAACTGGTCTTAGTTCCTGAAATAAACTTCCCCTCAATCCTGGTTTCCTACCAAGGAACTGGTCTTAGTTTCTGAAATAAACTTCCCCTCGATCATGGTTTCCTACCAAGGAACTGGTCTCAGTTTCTGATACAAACTTCCCCTCGATCCTGGTTTCTAACCAAGGAACTGGTCTTAGTTTCTAAAATAAACTTCCCCTCGATCCTGGTTTCCTACCAAGGATTTGGTCTCAGTTTTTGATGTCAATAAACTTTCTTGACAAGGGACGCTATGTGTGGCGGTTTTACTCAAACTTCTCGCTGAATTTTCCTGGGGAGATGCCATTTGATGGAAAAAGTTTTGATGTCATACTTTCTGGGGAAGCCAGTTGTCTGAGTTGTAGAGGGGCACAAACTTCTCTGTTGGAGACGCCATTTGTCGACCCTACTGGGGAGAACGAGTCTCTTGAGAGACTGCTTCCGCTTGGAGATATTACATCATACTTTTCTCGGAGATCTTCTCGGAGAAATGCCATATGATGTGATCCAATTTTGAGGTGCTGATGACTTTATTAACATCGACTCTCCAGAGAGCAAAATCAATGTGTTGTTGAAAGTCTTTAGTTGTAAGGATTTCTCTAGGGATTTTCCTTAATCTGGGAAAGCGAAGATATCATCTTCAATGGCGAAGAGTGACATTTGCCGAAAGTTTCTTTGGTTTTCTCAAAGGTTTAAGTTATCAAAGTGGTCAAGGGCCAACTCTAATCCATAAATAAACTGGAGGAGAGAGATTGTTCAGACGCAACATTTCTTGACGAGGAAAGAACCGACAACTCGATTGTGAAGACTTTTATCACTAGGCGACAAGACCAACTAGAGTGATAGTGATGCAATATGAATATGAATGTAAATCAAGAATGCATGATGCATGTATGTATATACTGACAAAACTGACACGACATACAAACTAGTAGATGAAAACGACTGGATACTCGGCCACAGTGGGAGATAAAAAGTATCGCTGGTTCAAGATAGCAATTCTGCCTTGCTTAGGAGAAGTAGTCCTTGTGGGGGAACAACCGTTGGTCGGGCTTAGAAGATGAGAACTCGGCCGAAGATGTCAGATGGAGTATTCGCATCTGACATAACTGATCCTTCGTTCAGGCGCACTGGTTTAGAAGAAGTACTTTGATTCTGCACTTTGAAGTTCGCTTACTTCTAGAGAAGCGTTCAATGTTGTTTCGATGTTCAACAGTCGAAAGAAATTGCCATCTTTATTTTAAAAGCGGAAAAATTTTACAAGTAAATTCATTTTTGTTTTATTTCAAGAATTGTTGATCATGTTAAAATGTCATTCTGTAAAGCTAAAACAAATAAGAATTGCAAACAAAAGCACAAGGGCTCAAATTCTATTGATAGGATGGAAATCAGCCAAACGCGTGATTCCATGGAGTATTTACAAAGTTTAAAAATGGTAATTTAAGGGAAAAGGGCTACATTGAAACATAACGACCACTATCCTTCTACCAACTTTGAATTCGGGACATCTCGAGCTTCTGTCGAAGATGACCTTAATTGGACTTTTCTGATGGATGACAAGACTGCTACTAGGGAATATGCCCCTGTTGGACGTAGTTACTTGCCATTATCCCTAACTTTTGCCTGGATTGTACTTTGAGATTTCCAATACACCGGGATGATTTTTTTGATTATGTCTCTAATTTTTGCTTGGACCGCCCTTTCGGGTTTTCAATCCACCGAGATGTTGTTTTTTTTTGTTTAAGCGAAGTATTTCTTGACTATGTCAACATTCGTGGGGTATGAAAATTCCTCTCCATCCATGGTTGCGAGTCTCAAGGCGCCGCCTGAGAAAGCTTTCTTGACAACATAGGGGCCGTCATAATTTGGAGTCCATTTGCCTCGAGAGTCAGTGAGAAATGATTGTATCTTTTTTAGCACAAGGTCCCCTTTCCTGAAGACGCGAGGTCGGACCTTTTTGTCAAATGATTTCTTCATTCTTTGCTGATACAACTGACCATGGCATAGTGCCGTTATTCATTTTTCCTCGACCAGATTTAGTTCGTCGTGCCGACTTTGGCACCATTCATCTTCTGTTAGCTTAGCTTCCATCAATACCCGGATCGATGGGATCTCTACTTCGATGGGGAGCACTTCCTCCATGCCATATACTAGAGAGAAAGGGGTTGCCCCTGTTGAAGTGCGGACAGATGTGCGATAACCGTGAAAGGTAGCATTTCGTGCCAGTCTCTATAGGTTACAACCATTTTTTGAACAATCTTCTTGATGTTCTTGTTAGCCGCTTCTACCGCTCCGTTCATCTTAGGTCGGTAGGGAGATGAGTTATGGTGTTTGATTTTGAACTCAGCGCACAACTCTTTCATCATCTTGTTGTTTAAGTTAGATCCATTATCAGTAATGATCTGGCTTGGAACACCGTAATGGCAGATGAGATTGTTTTTGATAAATCGGACCACTACTTGTCGGGTTACATTGGCGTATGACGCTGCATCGACCCACTTGGTGAAGTAGTCAATGGCTACCAGGATAAACCGATGTCCATTCAAAGCTTTAGGTTCGATCATGCCAATCATGTCGATTCCCCATATGGAAAAAGGCAATGGGGAAGAGAGAACTTTGAGATGTGTTGGCGGTACATGGATCTTGTCGGAGTATATCTGACACTTGTGACACTTCCTCATGTACTTGTAGCAATCGGATTCCATGGTTAACCAATAGTACCCTGCTCTGAGAACTTTTCTCGCCATTGTGTGTCCGTTGGCATGAGTGACAAAGGATCCTTCATGAATTTCTTTCATCAGCATGTTTGCTTCTGGTCTGTCTACTCATCGGAGCAAGACCATGTCAAAATTCCTCTTATAGAGTGTATCACCGCTCAGGAAGAAGCTGCCTGCTAACCTTCTGAGGGTTTTTCTGTCTTTCCTGGATGCCCCAGGTGGGTACTCTTGTTTCTGAAGAAATCATTTGATATCGTGATACCAAAGTTTGTCGTCTATGACTGCTTCAATCACAAAGATGTAAGCGGGCCTTTTAAGGCGCATTATGTTTATCTTAGGTAAGTCGTTCCATTGACCTACACTAATCATGGAAGAGAGAGTGGCTAAGGCAACAACCATGTGATTCTCTTCACGAGGGATATGATGCTACTCAATTCTGTTGAAGAATGGTAACAACCTTCTCGCATAGTCTTTGTAAGGAATCAATCCGGATTGGTATGTGTTCCAATCTCCTTTGATCTGATTGACGACCAAAGCTGAGTCGCCATATACATCCAAGTTCTTGATCCTCAAATCAATCGCTTCTTCGAGATCCATAATACAAGCTTCGTATTCGGCCTCGTTGTTTGTGCACTTGAATGTAAGTATGGCAGTGAAAGGAATGTGGGTACCCTGAGGTGTTATGATGATTGCCCCAATTCCATTTTCGTAATGATTGACAACTCCGTCAAAGATTAGTCCCCATTGGGAACCTGGTTCTGGCCTTTCACTGGGTAGTGGTTCATCGCAGTCCTTCATTTTTAGATACATGACATCTTCATCTGGGAAGTCAAACCCGATTGATTCTTAATCGTCAATCAATTGATGAGCCAAATGATCGGCTAAAATACTCCCTTTAATGGCTTTCTGAGCGTGGTACTAGATGTTGTATTCTGATAACAACATCTGCCAATGGGCAATTCTTCCCGTGAGAGCAGGTTTTTCAAAGATATACTTGATTGGATCCATTTCTGAGATTAACCAAGTAGTGTGATGAATTATGTACTGGCGAAGACGTTTTGCTGCCCAAGCCAAAGCGCAACAAGTTTTCTCAAGCATAGTGTACCGAGTCTCGCAGTCGGTGAATTTCTTGCTCAAATAGTAGATGGAAGACTCTTTTCTTTTTGTTTCGTCTTGTTGGCCAAGCACACAACCCATTGAGTCTTCCAAGATTGTGAGGTAGATGATCAGTGATCTTCCTTCCACTAGAGGTGATAGAATCGGTGGGTTCAACAGGTATTCCTTAATACTGTTGAAGGCAGTTTGGCAGTCTTTTGTCCAAACGCAGTCCTGATTCTTTTTGAGTAATTTGAAAATTGGCGCGCATGTCGCGGTCATAAGGAATATGAATCTGGAGATGTAGTTCAAACGTCCCAGGAATCCTCTGACTTGTTTTTCAATTTTCGGAGAAGGCATTTCTTGAATGGCCTTGACCTTGTCAGGATCAACCTCAATTCCTTTTTGGCTGATGATGAACCCTAAAAGTTTCCCTGAACGGACACCAAATGTGCACTTATTGGGATTCAAGCGGAGTTTATACTTTCTCAACCGTTCGAATAGCTTTGACAGATGGGTCACATGCTCCTCTTCCGTCTAGATTTGGCAATCATATCATCGACATATACCTCGATTTCCTTGTGTATCATGTCATGAAACAGAGTAGTCATGGCCCTTTGATAGGTTTCCCCCGACGTTCTTCAAACCGAACGACATTACCTTGTAATAAAAGGTACCCCATAGGGTAATGAACGAAGTTTTCTCCATGTCTTTAGGCGCCATTTTTATTTATATATAGCCCGAGAATCCATCCATGAAGGAGAAAACTTTGAACTTTGTTGTACTGTCAACCAACATGTCAATGTATGGTAAAGGAAAGTCGTCCTTTGGACTAGCCTTGTTTAAATCTCTGTAATCGACACACATTCTGACTTTTCCGTCCTTTTTTGGAATGGGTACGATATTGGCTAACCATTGAGGATATTCTGACGTGGCGAGGAAACCCGCGTCAATCTGTTTTTGTACCTCCTCTTTGATTTTGATGGCCATGTCCGGGTGAGTCCGTCTCAACCTCTGTTTTACTGGCGGACATTCCGATTTCAATGGTAGATGATGTTCCACGATGCTGGTATCCAACCCTGGCATATCCTGATAGGACCAAGCAAATACATCGGGGAACTCTTTGAGAAGCTTTGTCAAACTTTCTTTGACAGTTGGACTGAGTAGTGCCCCAATCCTGACTTCTTTTCTCTCTTCTTCCGAACCCAAGTTTACCGTTTCCAACGGCTCTTTGTGAGGTTCAATTGACCTTTCCTCTTGCCTGAGGATTCGGGAGATCTCTTCTGGAATTTCGTCCTCATCTTCTTCTTCAGCCCCAAATACCAGGAATTCAAAGTTGGGAGAAGGCATCAGATCATACGTTTCAACGTGGTTTAAAACAAGCAATCTGCATGACGTGATGATTTGTGTTTAGAAGAGATAGAGAGAATGCAAGAGTGTGTGCAGTGTATTTTCTGATAACTGCTTGTTTTTATTATTGAGTTTGTTTTTTAGGATTACCATTTTCTAAAAAAGCGAAAAGAGAAAACAACAATAAATGTGGAAATTACAGAATGACATTATTTTATTTATGAATGGTCGATTCTTGAAACTACAACCCTATAAAACAAAAATCTGTCGCTTTGGGCGAAGTGAAAAGGAATATTTACAGAAAGCGAGCCCTATCAAAACACCCGTTTCACCTGGGCAGGGTGAAAGGTTAAAGACGGAAATTACTCTGACTTATGAACAATCTTCAGAACATCGACAGTAACCCATTGGCGGCGAACTCCTCGGTGAATCACAAAGTCTGGAACCTTGTTTCTTGGCTTGTCCTCAGAAATGACGCTGATTTCTAGTGGAGCAGGATCATTGGAATCTGTCTCCCAGGCAGCGTTGTCGTAGGAGGATTCCTCAATTGTAGTTTGCAGAGTATTTGTGCTCTCAGGTGGATCTCCCCACCCAGTTGGCTGAATGTCTTCGATCCTGATGCGAGAGCTCTCAGGAGCAGTGTACTTGACCATATAGTCGTATTTTCCACTTGGTTGTCCCAAGGTGTCCCACACTTCTTTGGAACTGGAGGAGTCATCCCTTTCGATGACGTTGACATCTGGAAAAGCATAGTTGATGAATTCTAGTCCGACGAACTTTGCGAATTCATCGTCATGTGGGATATTTTCTGAATGACCTGAGTGTTGATCCCATGACATGGTGGGGATGCAGGTATTCTTTTCAATGACGCTCAACTGATTTTCATTGTTCGGTTGATTTTCTTGCCCCAAGTCTCCTGGGTACGGCTACCAGATTGGCAGACCATACATTGGGCCATAATAGTCGTGGTCAAAGTTGTCCTTCATCAGAGTGTCCTCCTCTAATGAGTTTGGTGGAGCCCGAAATCCTTCCGGATCACAATCTCCGTATATCATTTCGACATCTGACCTCAGTATAAATCTCGGACTCTGTGCGGGATAGCAAAATGGCGTAGGTACCTCTTCCTGAGACTTATAACCGTCCTCGTTAAGATAGGACTTCCAATCCTCATCCGTATCGGAGGGATCCTCCTTGTTGATGGTATGGACTGCTTGAGGTACTGGGTGAAGGAAACCTCCAATGTGGAAGAAGTCCTGAATGGGATGAAGACTTTCATCGTTAGCAGTTGTCTGGGTGCAGGTTGCAGAAAAACCAAGACCCTTCTTTGTTTTGTTATCAGTAGGAATGACAAGTTGTCCACATCCCTTTGTATTGTTATTCTCGATCACTTTGAGAGCATCTCTGTATGAGGAAATTGAGGTTCCTTTCTCTGATTTATTCTTACTGCTCACCGAATGTGCTTGGAATTGAGTCCCAACAACCTCCTCGGGTTCTACACAAGTAGATAATGACAGGTTACTCACGATCAAGGCTTGTTCTCCACAGACCCTGACGAGTTGATCATTCTTGACGAACTTCAGGTTCTGGTGCAGTGTCGAGGTGACTGCCCCAGCCTGGTGTATCCAAGGTCTTCCTAATAAACAGCTGCATGTTGCTCGGATGTCCATGACCTGGAAAATGACTTGGAAAGTGTGAGGACCGATGGTTATGGAAAGGTCGACTTCACCGATAACTGCTTTCTGAGACCCGTCAAATGCTTTGACGATGACCTCACTGCCCCTCATCGGGGGTACTTTGAATGATAGTCGCATTAAAGTGGATTTCGGCATAACGTTGATGGCCGATCCTGTTCTACCAGTACGCTGGCAAAAGCATCGTCCTGACAGTTAACTATGATATTGAGTGCCAAGTTGTGACTTTTGCCCCCCTCTGGCAAGTCCTCATCACTGAATCCTAAGTTATTGCAGGAAGTGATGTTAGAGATGATGCTATCGAACTGTCGTATTGACACATCCTGTTCCACAAAGGCATGCTCTAAGACTTTCTGTAGAGCCTCTCCGTGGGCTTCGGAACTGAGTAAAAGAGATAACACAGAGATCTTTGAAGGAGTTTGTAACAGTTGATCAACAATGTTGTATTGACTCCTTTGGATGAGCTTCAGCATCTCATCATTGTCCTTTGAAAGGTCGGGATCACTAGATTGACCGACTGGTGGATTGGGAGCTTCTGTCTGAAGTTCATTTTCTCTGTTAGGTTCTCTAACCCCTCGGTTGAAGATTCGACCGCTCTGTGTTACTCGACTGATGTCTGCAATATTCATGAAGGAGGGTAATGGAATTTCCTTTCCATTCTTAATTATTGTTGCACTGTATTTGTAAGGGATCGCCTTAGCTGTTTCATACAGTAACGGTCCCGGTAGATAGATAACTACCGGAGCCTTCTGATTTTTCTGACTATCGTAAGTAACTTCAATCAGTTTCTGGCTAAGAACCTTTGATTCGTCCAGTAGAGGGATGATGGTACAGACATCCTTATTCTGTTGATGATCAGAGATTATACAACATCTCTGATTTGATCAGTGAAGTAGTCCGGCGTCCAATTGATTGGCTCGGGACTCGGACATGGGTGAATCTCTTTACGATCCAACTGACCTTGAAGGGCTACCCACACAAGGTAGAATCCTTGGTTATTCTCTGAGCAGACTCTACAGCGTTCATAGTTGTGTGGTGGCACCTGGCCATGCTCGCTTTGAATGCAGTGCAACCTTACCAGGTTTGTTTCCATAGATCGAACATCCTGACTTTGACGTCGAGTAGGGTTTCCATTAAGCACACTGATTTGTTACGTGTCTTCATCCATATAGATTGGAAGCCACCAGTGGTTTAACAAGTGTTGTAAAGTTCTTTGAACGAGAGCGCATCCTTGGTTACTCTCACAACATCCTTTACAGTTCTGATAATTATGCGAAGTGAGAAAACCGAGTTGAACCTGCCTGGCATGTAACTCCACCAAGCTGGTATTCATCAGACGAATATCAAAGATTTGAAACATGTTGATCTGATAAGGATTTTTATCATGGTAGTCCTGGATCCATCCAAGATCTATCTGACGCTGGAGGGCCTCTTGTACAAAAGAGCATCCCTGTTTGTTTACCGAGCAAGTCAGATAGGAATTATAATCGTGCAGCGGCAGATTATGATACTGGATTTGCCTTGAGTGCATCGCCACCAAGTTGACATTCATTGCACGGATGTCTTGGTTCTGAATGATGTTGGAATTCGTATAGGTCATGTTGACTCCACGAACTCAATGCTCTTGGATCCATCCGAGATCCAATTGTTCTTGTAGAGCTGCTTGCACCACAGAACATCCTTGATTGTTTTTAGAGCAAATATCACACTGGTGATAATTATGAGGTGGAACATGGCCATATCCTCTCTGTCTACAATGCATCTTGACCAAGTTGGCCCTTAACAAGAGTACATCATGAATTTGATAGGTGTTGTTAGACTCCCCCTCTATCAAATTGACTGCAGCTTTCTCAGGTTGAGGCAGCGGGTTCGTGAGAACATTAGGATTTGTATCTTTGAAAGATAAGACCCCGCTCCTAACAAGCTTTTGCACATCGGATTTGAAACTGAGACAGTTTTCTATGTTATGCCCTGGTCCTCCTTGATGGTAAGGACAAGTCTGATCCGCTTTGAACCAAAAGGCGGGTTTTCCGGTACTGTAAGAGGACACTTAGTTTGGACGTGACCCTTGACCAGTAATAATGGAAGCAGCTCCGAGTACAACAGGGGTATAGGGTCGAACCCTGGTGGTCGCGTTGTACGTTGTTGTTGTATGGAGGATGAGCCTGCTGAAGAGGCTGTTGTGTCCTTTGCTGAAATTGCTGTTGATTCGGTTGGCTCTGAGCAATCTAAGGTTGATACGTAGGAACATGCGCGGGATTAATAGCAGGAGTTACAGCTGCTACTGGTTGATATCGTCGCCTTTGCTTTCTGAGAGAGATATTCCCGATATCTTGCTCTTTTTTCTTAGGGAGAGCACTACTGTATCGTTTTGTACTACTTGATGATCCAGCGTCTTTAACCAAACGTCCTTCCCGGACCGCTTCCTCAAGACGAACTCCCATGCCCACCATCTCGGTGAAGTCACTGGGCGCACTGGCGACCATTCGGTCGTAGTAAAACGAACTTAAGGTCTTTAAGAAGATCTTTGTCATCTCTTTTTCCTCAAGAGGTGGAGAAATCTGAGCGGCAATTTCACGCCATCTCTGAGCGTACTCCTTAAAGGTTTCCTTATCCTTTTGTGACATTGATCTGAGTTGATCTCTGTCCGGTGCCATGTCCAAATTGTATTTATATTGCTGAACAAAAGCAGCGCCAAGATCCCTGAATGTGTCGATCGTAGCGCAGTTTAAAACCATGTACCATTTTAATATGGCACCGGTTAAACTATCCTGAAAGTAGTGAATCAGTAGCTCCTGGTTCGTTGTCTGAGCTGACCTTCGCCAAGCGTACATCACCAAATGGCTTTGAGGGCAAGAGTTACCCTTGTACTTTTTAAAGTCGGGTACTTGGAACTTGTGTGGAACTTTCACATTGGGGACCAAGCAGAGGTCCGCGGCGTCCTTTCCAAATAGATCCTGACCGCGAAGGGCCTGCAGTTCTTTCTGCATCTCCAGGAATTGTTCCTGGAACTCATTCATTCTGTCGATCATGCTGTCGTTTCCACCAGAAGGTATCTGTGGAATCTGTCCTTCCAGGACAGTGTGTACCACGGGTGGTGGTATAGTCATTATGGCCGAGACTCTCGGTGTCTCCCGAAGTTTGTAACCTTCAGGAGTTGCTGCCATGTCCCTGGCATCTTCGCTTTCCCGAAGTCTGTAACCTTCAGGCCCAGCGGTTCCTACTATAGTTCCCTGATCCTCACTGATCGGCGGAATATATCCTTCCGCGATATAGTTAATAGGCATGCCCAAGGGACGATCTTTCGGCATTTTGTACCTAGGATCATACTTCTCCACTATGGGCGTAGATGTGATCTCTGAGATCACAGTCCTTTGTTGTTGCATTTGAGCTTCTGCTAGAGCTTGCATGTCGTTATGAATCTTTCTCAGATCCTCTTTCAGAGTGTCGATCTCTTCTCTCAACTCTCTGTTCTCTTCCTCGAGATCATCCATCTTTTGCTGACGATTGGCCTGAGTATTGTACGAATGAGACAGTTTGACTCTAGAATCGAGACGCAAACGTGAGATTCGTAGGTGAGAAGAATGCGTTTATGAGAATGATGAATGCAATAATTATTAATTATTTTTGTTTATTCAAAGTAAACTTCGAAAATTGGATTGCAAATATCAAACAGTGGGGAAACCCCGTTTTATTGAATTCAAAGGGTTGCGGAAATGGAAATACAGTAGAGTACAAAGTGCTGAAAAAGGAAATCTAAACTTATGGATCCTAAGTCCTCTCTGAGGAGAGCTCAGGTGCTGGTTCGGGTACTTTCCTTTTCTTTGACCAGGGCTCTTGAGCCGTTGTCGGGTTGTCATTCCTTTGCCAAGTGAAAGGAGCGAGCAAATTCCTTTGGTCATCCTGATTTTCTACAGCATGCTGCTCTAAAATCTCAATCAGAGCAACTTTTTCTCTTAATAGTTGTTGTATTTTCTTACACTCTACATTGAGAATACGATACTTGTTCCTCCAAGACCTCTCCTCCTCCTGAACTTTGCTGAGAGTAACCTGAAGTTTTTTCGTCTCAGACATGAAATAAAGGGCAGAGTCCCTTAATGGAAGAACTTCCTGGCGAGGGTAAGACATCCTCAGCTTGAGAGCTCTAGTTTGTACCTAGCGGAGATAAGGCTCCATTGAGACACATTCTGGTTTTCCTAGAGACTCTTGTCCTTTCCTATGAACGTGTTTCCAGGCATGCACTATTTCTGTCTTTAGTGCCCTGTCATTTTCTCCTTCCTTGAAGAAAAGACCTTCCAGATGAGCATTGCGTGGGACATGCCTCATCGGGTATCCAAATTGACGACGAATTAAAATTGGATGATAGTTGATTCCCCCCTTAGTTCCAATAAGGGGTACATTTGGGAAATTTCCACAACGGTCAATGATCCTGATCCCGTCATAGATTCGATTGTACCAATCAATGTCAGAGTTGGTAAGAGACATGATTCTCTACGACCAACGTAAAGTATTCTTTTGATCCCAAAATGCAGCAGACTTGGGCAAGTGGGAAGTAAACCATTTGTACAGCAGGGGTACACAATACGTGATCATTCCTCCACTGTATAAATTCCTTAAATTTACCGAATGATACGCATCTGCGAGCAAAGTCGGTACGGGGTTTCCGATCAGGAAAATCTTAATGGCATTGACATCTACAAAGTTATCGATGTTGGGAAACAAAAATAACCCGCAGGTAAGCAAAACAAAGATGCTCTCAAAAGCACCCACGTTCCCTATACTAACAAAGTATAGGGCTTTCTTTATCGAGAATTGGGCTGGCAAACCCTAGATGCCACCCTTAGTGGTCATGTGAGTTCTGACTTCTGACTCGTCCAAATAAATTGCTCTTGCAATGGTCTGATCCTTTGAAATTTCTTCCAGTCCAGAAAAGGGAGCTTGATCAATAATATGTAAATGAGTCAGGTGAGAACACTCCTCCAGCGTTGGTGTAAGCTGATAATCCGGGAATGTGAAACAGTGATAGACCGGATCGTAGAACTGGATTAGTATGGACAGAATTCCTTCGATTACATGGACCCTTAACAGAGACAGCAGTCCTCCATACTTGGCTCTGAAAGCCTCGTGGTTGGTGATCATTCTCGCCAAACCTCTTAAATCCTCTAACTTTGGAACCTTGAAGGTGTACTTACGAGTTTTCCTTCTACTGAAATCCATTAGCGCAGTCTCCTTTCTCTGACATTTGCAATCATTGTCTTAGTTTAATTTGAAAAAGAGAGACTAGAAGAGAAGATTTTTTTTTGTTTTAATGTTTTTTAAATGAATGCATGAATGCAGCACACAAAAACATAGAAAAAACACGGGGTCAAAGGGTCGGTGTCATGAAGTCAAGGCTCTACCCCCCCAAAGGTTTATACTGGTATTTTTTGTACCTGTCCGCAAAATCATTGACCCCTCTGGGATAATAATAGTAAGCGGATCGCCAGCGAGCTGATGTATCCTAGAGTGATCTCAAATGAGGGTAATATCGCGTGACAACTATTTTCAATAGCTTCCGCACTACAAAATGGCCTAAGTCTACTAAAAACCTCAGCTTCTCAGATAACCCAGTCGACCAGACTACATTCAACAACCGAAGTCGTATAGGCAATGTATCTGCAAAGGGAGTCTCCATTGAGTTTGATGGTCGATCGGGGGCTCTTAACTAGAATTCACTCCCAGTAAGATTACCCGCATTGCCATCACCTATCTTAGGTGTATACTCAATCTTTCCACATGCAGCATCACACGCATTCCCATTAGTAGAAAAATAAACACAGATATCAATTAGGAAAAGCAGTATATATATTTGTCTTAATTATCCTAGACCTCTAGTCTTATGATCCTATACAGATAATGACTCCCCAGCAGAGTTGTCATTTCTGTTACATGAATTTAGGGTTTCATCCCTTGAGAAGGCAAGAAAGAATGCCTCCCACTATGGTCGCCATTCTGCTGTGGCGTTTTCTAAACTTAAGGTTTCTACTGAAGATTGTAAGAAAGAGAAAAAAGCCCCACGGTGGGCGCCATTTTTCTGTAGCGCGATTTTTGTGGTCTTGAATCACTATCATTTGGGCACTACAGTTCGATTCATTTTTTATCCTGTTAAGCTGATTAAGGAAAGGAAATAGATGTCTCCAATTAACCCTGCTTGCATACTGAGTTTAAACAATCAAAACTGTTGGTTTACAGATACTATTAAGATGTGGGCCCCTCTTCGGTTATTTTGTTAAGAATAGAATGTTTGGACCATTTGTGAGGTTTTAAGATGTTAGGTCTGATGATTTTCGATTGATGTATGAAGGTACAGGATTTTGGGTTTTTGATTAGTATGCTCACAAATATTTTTCAATCTTATGCCTACGTATTCCCGTTTGACGAAACAGGGAAATCAGAGCGATCGTAGTTCCTCCTATTCTATGGGAGGAAAAAAAAGGTTGTTTTGGTGTCTTGTTCAAAGCCCAAGACGTGAGGCTAAAGGTGGTTTGTATCTTGTTCAAAGCCCAAGATGTGAAGCTGAAAGGTCTATTTGTATATTGTTCGAAGCCCAAGATGTGAAGCTGAAGGGTTTTGACTTTAGAGAGAATTTGTCATCTCTAAAGGGGGCCTGTTTGTCACAACTGTTGGGTGACTAATCATAAAGGAGAATTACTTTAACTGGGATATGTGAACCCAGCAATGCCATAATTTCCTTTATAGAGGATTTTTAACCTGAAGGAGAAGACTTTTAACTCAGTTTAGAGCAATGCCATCTTTCCTTAGGAATTTCTCATGCTAAAAGAGGGACAATGGCGTGGATGTAAAAATCCAGAGGCTTGCTGCTTACAGCGATTAGATGAAGAAAAAGGAGTTGTTGATGTTTGTATACTATGAACGAGGCACAGATTTTGATGCTAAAAGGTTGATTGACTCAATTGGGGTTTTCTTATACAAAGCCTACGAGGAGGTTATTGACCCAACAAGAGGGTGCTTTTTATCTATCTCGTACGAAGCCCGAGAGAGAGGCTAAAAGGGGTTAACTCAACAAGAGAGTGCTAACAAGTGACTGACTCAACAAGAGAGTGCTTTTATATGTGTCTTGTACGAAGCCCAAGACGGAGGCTAAAATGTTTGACTCCACATGAGGGTCTTTTATTCCCAACAAGAGAGTGATTTTTTATCTCGTACGAAGCCCAAGATGGAGGCTGAGAGGAAAGTGACTCAACAAGAGAGTCTTTTATACTCAACAAGAGAGTGATTTTGTATCTCGTATGAAGCCTGAGATGGAGGCTGAAATTGGGTTGTTTCAACAAGAAAGTATTTTATACTCAACAAGAGAGTGATTTGGTATCTCGTACGAAGCCCGAGATGGACGCTAAAATTGGGTTGACTCAACAAGAGAGTCTTTTATACTCAACAAGAGAGTGTGAAAAGGTTAGCTCCACTGGGGAGAATCATTGTACAAAGCCCAAGAGGAGGCTATTGTGCTAGTGTCTGTTTCAGTTTAATGACAGGTCCAGTATGTTGGATAAAAGAGAAAATCAGTTCTTATAAAGGGAACGATTAAAGGTATTGTTGTGCTTTGGCACTGATCAGAGGATCAGGGTTATTTCCTGTTCTTTAAGGAAACGGGGAATCCAAAGGGTATTGAGACTGTCCAAGTCTACTGGTGTTTTGAGAAATCGATTCTCGGATAGTGAATGATCTTTGTATAATGCCCAAGAGAAGGCTGGTATGTTAAGGGATGAAGGTCAACCCATTAACTGGTCTAACACTTGACTCAGAAAGACAGCTCTAGCAAATTGATGACTAGGTTCTATTCCTATACCTGTAGAGGTCTCTGGGTCCTTGTACTAAGCCCAAGAGAAGGCATGAGAGCTTTTAAGAAGCCGAAGGGTCCTTGTACAACACCCAAGAGGAGGCGGGGATGCTTTTAAGAAGCCTGTGGGTCCCCAAACCCCGAGAAGTTCAAGACATGCCATTCACCGAGAATAGATCAAGCCAGGAAAATCCGAGAATTTGGAAGAAACTCAAGAGATGCCATTCACGGAGAAAAGATCATCCCTGGGGAGTAGAGTCTCTTTGACGATTTCTAAGAGTGACAGTCTGAGAAAGGGTTCACCGAGAATGCTGCCTTTCACGTCTCCATATTGTTTAACCCCAAGAGGAGGGAAGACTGTGTTTGGTAATCCTATAGGGATCTAGTTTTGTTTGTATTTAAGAGTGACCAACAGGGCTTTACCTAGTGCTAGACGTAGTTGCCGGGGAAAACTCTAAATAACTATACTAGTATTACATAGTTGATATTTGACAAGTATATAAAAGTTTGTGAAAGAAGACTTACAGTGAGCAGCCCCACAATACAGTTATATATATGAAAGCGGATAAAGAAAGCGGGTAAACACTTACTCGGTATATAGCATATATAGCATACCATAGAGAATTAATACAATCATTGTAATGTCGAACATCCCCACAAAACATAGCATATGTCTATACATAAAACATATCATCCATAACCAATGCATTTATCACGAATTCATATCAAATCACCAATGCTATCACGAGCTCAACACATAATCAATCAATTCACAATCTCCCACACATAATCAATCCATTCATGATTTATGCAAATGCACAGAGACCGACACAACGACTCTATGCAATACAATGCGGTACCAATCCATCCATCATTGTCATCATTAATTCACTCAGGAATTATTGTAATCATCGCTTGTTACTTAGTATAACTCCCCGTCGGGAAAACGATGTTCCCCGTCGCTTTAGGTCCTCTTTGTATAAGGCCTACGATGTTTTTAGATCGCTTTAGGTCCTCTTGTATAAGGCTCACGATCCGATCGCTTTAGGTCCTCTTTGTATAAGGCTCATGATCGTCTATAACATTGCTTTAGGTCCTCTTGGTATAAGGCTCACGACCGTTATAGCAGATTCCCTCTGGAATCGTTTCGTCGCTCACACCCCACAAGGGCACACGACATCACAAGATGCATATCATGATGCTTGGCATACAATGACTCATGACACTCAAATGCATCTTCACAAATCAACAATATGGATTATCTCATCGTCATTATTCATGCATTGGAAATCAATTCAAACAATGCATTTACTTGCCATAAGGCCACCAATTAACACACATTGAATTTCACATAAACAATGCATTTCATCATAATCCACAAACCACAACAATTATCATTTTATCATATACACTCATATCAATTCATATCAAGAATTACTCACCATCAACCACTACAATCCCACAAAACATCATAACAACATACATTGATATTCAATCAAACAATGTATTTTACCACACAACAACATCATTAATACCATACATTTGTATTCAATTCAACAAAGTATTTTGCCATAAGGCCACAACAATTACAACAACTTATCACATGCTTCAACATCATATAAACCACATAAAAGCTCCACGTCATATAACAATAGCACAACCCACTGTAAAACACCGACTGCACGCATTTAACGCGATACAAACCCAACAACCAAACACTTTTACACAAACACGACTTAAATAAATCATATACTGCCCTCTAAACCATTTTTAATAGAAATAATATTTAATTAGCTTTCCAACGCTTCGAACGGGAGTCAAAACGGACTTACAGTTCAAAAGTTATGAAGAAAACAAAATCTGACATTTTGGAAAAATTCTGTGATCATGAGCCGACGCATGGTATTATGAGTCGACGCATAAACCTGGAGATTTCGCCCGGGTCAGAGCACGCAGATCATGAGTCGACGCATAATCCTGGGGGGTCGGCGCATAATGCGCAGATTCTGCTAAAAACTCAGTTTTCGACCGTGAAATGCCTTCCGGACCTCCGATTTCGATTCCGTAAAAAGCCCCGGTCTCAGAATTCAACATACTACAATATTTTCACCATTAAAAAAGCCATCCAACACATTTTCCAATTTTGAAATATTTTGAAACATAATTTTATCAATTTATCCCAACTCCAAACTCGATCAAAACCCTCGAAAACACACAAACAACCATTCCCGATTAATTCCTATCCTCACCCGACTATACTACACAACTTATTCTGCATTCCAACCGTGTAAACATTGATTTGTCACTATTTCATCAATATTGCCCTAACTCTCATAAACTATATAACTCAATCCAAAACTCCCTAAATCATACCAACGAGTATTCCTGATTAAACCCAAACATTACTCGACTATTCTACACAATCGATTCCAAATTCTAACCGTTAAAACATCGATTCTATCAAAATGATCACAAATTATCAATGAGAAAAAGTTGTGAAACAACCAAAACAATTACAACAAACAACACATATACATACACAAGCAAGATATAATCGAAACTTCTCACCCTTACCCGATTAAACGATTATCCAAGCTTTGTTTTGATGATTTTCTCTTCTTCCCCTTCTTCTCTCTTTTCTTTCTCTTCTTTCTCTTTTCTTTTTCTTCTTTCTCCTTTTCTCTCTATTTCTCTCTTTTCCCTTTTTATAACAAAATATCTAACTACCCAAAATGACCATTTTGCCCTTACGCTCAAATATCTCCCAAACGCTCTCAAAATGCGATAAAACATAAACAACGATGAAATATATTTCGAGAAATAAAAGTTGAAAAGAAATTATAATTTATTGCAAATATTTTACCTATTAGGGAAATTACCCAATTAACTCAATTAGCAGGTAAAATACAATAAATTCACACATCTCACAAAATTCACATAAATGAAATAAATAAATACAATTAAACAAATCGGGGCGTTACAACTCTCCCCCACTTAGACATTTTCGTCCTCGAAAATATACTTGGTGCAAACAACCCCGGATACGACTCTCGTATCCGACTAACCCACTCTCATGCCATTAAAGGCAACACCATGAATAACACAAACCGACAAAACACCTTGCTCATAGCAACTACTACAACGACACGACAACGGTAAGATGCAATGCCCATACAATGTACTTGACGACCAACCCACGACTCAAAGAATACTCAAGTTACGAATACACAAGTTCACTCTTGAACCGAAACACAACAAGATCGTTACCCTCACCATAGGTAACACTCCCCTAATTCCCCATCATAGGAATTAGCTACACGCACTTGAACCATCACCATGGAAACGAGGCAACAACAAAGATAAAAACATAAAGTTCCACGACATAAACAACGTCTTAACAACATCCATAAAACTAGAATGCCAACAACCTTGCCACACAACATTATTACAACAATGCTACGATTCACCAATCGAACATATAACCAAAACATCCATCTACATAGTAGCCCATGAATAATATTTAAACCTTTCACCTAACACTTCCATTCTGAAACGTCCAATGGTCTTATCATCCTACATGTTCATAATGTTCAACCTATGAACTCTTACCAGTCACACACGCATATACGAATTGTGCCACATCACGCTTTCGATGCGCACTCTAATTACTCGAAAACATCAAATCTACCAATTTCACGTCCAAAGTCTAACTCTTTCTCATATTCACCAAAAATCACTGTTCACTTTTAATATACCCAACCTCACACTATCAGATGTCAATTCACACACCAAACTCAAATCTCTAAATTCTTCCAAAAGTTCCCACTCTTTAACCATCAAAGCAGACATATGCAAAGATTTTCGACTTAACTCATCAGGCACGACATTAACTTTACCAATAGGATAATTCGAGCCAAGGTCATAACTACTCAGGAATTCAAACCATCCTCGTTGTCTCCTACTTTATTCCTTCTGACCAAACCAGTACTCAATATTCTTGTGATTACTAAACACCTTGAACCTAAAACCCTCAAAATAATACCTCTAGATTCTCAACACAAAAGTAACCGAGGCCATCTTGAAATCATGAATCCTCAATTGTCGTAAAGCATAAGAAATGACTTTACCCTCTCGCATTAGCACACTAACTACACTAATCAAGGACGCATCCCAATATTCCATAAACAGTTTATTAGGATCAGGCAGAATCAAAATTGGAGCCTTAGTCAATCTCTACTTCAGCTCACCAAAACTTACTCACAACGAACATCCAAAACAACTGACTCACCCTTTGCAAGTCAACTGTGATAACAGAAGCACTAACTTAGCAAAGTCTTCCATAACCTGCAATAACAACCAACTAAGCCCAAAAGTTTCTAATCTCCTTAACCGACTTCGGAGTCTCTCAATGTAGAACTGCATCTACTTCCGATGGATCCATTAACCATACTCTCATCCGAAATAACATATCCAAGAAAACTAACCTCTTTCAATCAATATTCTCACTTTGATAATTTAGCAGAAAGCTCTCTCTCTTTCAACCCTTGTAACTAAATCCTCAAATACTCTATATACTCCTCCTTTGATTTAAAATAAATCAGAATATCATCCAATAAACATCACTATAAACTTATCCAAACAAGTATGGAAGATACGATTCATATACTCCACAACCATAACATATACAACCTTCAAAATTCATTCTGAGCTCGAAACAATTTATCCAAAATAGCTTAACAATCTCTGGTTACCACATTCCATAACAATTCTTCTTACAGGGTTCCAACTCACTCAAGGTTTCTGCTGACACGAGATCTCAACCCATAACAAAAGTAATACCATCAAGAAACTTCAAATCGTTCGCAATTCGTCACAATTCAAAACTCAAGCTATCCAGAACACAACCGCAAGTTTCCATACTACTCACTGATTAACACGAAACCTCATGCTATCATCCTTTTCCTTACCAACCATGCTGGACCTCTTCAAGTCGACACACTAACGTTTCATCCAAAAACACATCTGAAAACCATGCACAACTTACGGCCCATCACCGTGGCTTTCCTGCCAATTTCCAAAACACTATCATCACAAACATGACAAACATCTGAGTTTCACTTCCTAAAAGTTCTTCTACTTACTTAGCAGATCTAAACCTCAAATCTTCACCTTCGTCAAATTTGAGTTCACACTCTACTCTCTGAGAACAACCATTAACGATACCCAATTGTTCTCTCTCAATGACTTCCCAACTGGACCAACATACCAAAACCTCTAATCTGTTTCATCTTCCGATATTAGAATCTTCATCGTCTCAACAAAACAATCCGTACTTACTTGGCTTAGCTCCAAATGATTCACAAAACATACTACCAAAGCTGAAAGACACGTCTATTCCATCCAACATAATTCCGTCTACTATCAACAAGAGATTAAGGGTAATCAGTTCCTAAATTTGTCACAATCATGATAGGGCATAAACCGTCTTTACCAAACTATAATAACATTTCTTGCATCTTGTGCACAAAACTACCTAAGGCACAAATCCTTAGTTGACATAAACCTTACCTCCGCATTCCCTCCGGAACCGGGAACAACACTGTCCAAACAACGCTTACAATCTTGCAACCAACGCTCCATAACTGAAGTAACTTGAAGAAGCACCAGCTTCTCCCTCACTTATCTCATTCTCAATCCTGAAGACAAAGGGTTAGGAAGCCAGAAAGCACTGACAGTGTTTCACACACATATCACGTACTAAGGGACCAACAACATCGACAATATTCAACTGTCACACCAACTGACTCAACAACTTGGCCGGACGGACCGACCTGCTCTGATACCACTAATGTAACACCCCAATTCCCTTCGCGAATAAATAATACATAAATAAATCAAAGTAAATAAAAATTTATTATTCTTAGACAGAAACAAGGATGCCACATTTAAAGAAAGAAAACACAATCCCTGCTCATAAATTTGATACATAACACAAAATGCAATAAACATAAAAGGGAAACTTTTTCCAACAAAAAGGAACGTTCAATTATGGAATAAAGCGGAAAGATCCATAACTGACTTATTTTATAACAACAAAATATTCATACAAAGGTAATACAAAATAGATCCTACAAATGTACACATATATAACAAAAGCGTTCCCCGACTCCCGTGTTACGTATCAGAGCAGACAGACCGACAAAAGGATGGAGAACTAATCTTCACAAAATCCTCCGAGATACTAATCTACAATTGCCTCATAGAGCAACAAACCACAGCAGAAGGGTGAGAAATAACAACTAAATCAAGATTGCATAATAATATGCAAACACATATAAATTCACATGCATAATCATTCTCACCACAAACATCACATACTAATTCATATAGCATGCCACAGATACATAACATATTTCTAATAATCCAACAACATAGCATATATCAATTATACCAACATAATCACATATTCGCACATAAGTCATACAAAAGTTATAACATATGGAAACACACCACCACATAACATATATTCATATATAGCACACCATAGAGAATTAATGCAATCATTGTAATGTCCAACATCCCCACAAAACATAGCATATGGCTATACATAAAACATATCATCCATAACCAATGCATTTATCACGAATTCATATCAAATCACCAATGCTATCATGAGCTCAACACATAATCAATCAATTCACAATCTCTCACACATAATCAATCCATTCATGATTTATGCAAATGCACAGAGACCGACACAACAACTCTATGCAATGCAATGCAGTACCAATCCATCCATCATTCTCATCATTAATTCACTCAGGAATTATTGGAATCATCTCTTGTTACTTAGTGTAACTCCCCGTCGGGAAAACGATGTTCCCCATCGCTTTGGGTACTCTTTGTATAAGGCTCACGACATTTATGGATCGCTTTAGGTCCTCTTTGTATAAGGCTCACGGTCTGATCGCTTTAGGTCCTCTTTGTATAAGGCTCACGATGGTCTATAACGTCGCTTTAGGTCCTCTTTGTATAAGGCTCACGACCGTTATAGCAGATTCCCTCTGGAATTGTTTCGTCGCTCACACCCCACAAGGGCGCACGACATCACAAGATGCATATCATGATGCTTGGCATACAATGACTCATGAAAATCAAATGCATCTTCACAAATCAACAATATGGATTATCTCATCGTCATTATTCATGCATTGGAAATCAATTCAAACAATGCATTTACTTGCCATAAGGCCACCAATTAACACACATTGAATTTCACATAAACAATGAATTTCATCATAATCCACAAACCACAACAATTAGCATTTTAGCATATACACTCATATCAATTCATATCAAGAATTACTCACCATCAACCACAATAATCCCACAAAACATCATAACAACATACATTGATATTCAATCAAACAATGTATTTTACCACACAACAACATCATTAATACCATACATTTGTATTCAATTCAACAAAGTATTTTGCCATAAGGACACAACAATTACAACAAATTATCACATGCTTCAACATCATATAAACCACATAAAAGCTCCACGTCATATAACAATAGCACAACCCACTGTAAAACACCGACTGCACGCATTTAACGCGATACAAACCCAACAACCCAACACTTTTACACAACCAAGACTTAAATAAATAATCTACTTCCCTCCAAACCATTTTTAATAGAAAGAATATTTCATTTGCTTTCCAACGCTTCGAACGGGGGTCAAAACGGACTTACGGTTCAAAAGTTATGAAGAAAACAAAATCTGACATTTTGGAAAAATTCTGTGATCATGAGCCGACGCATGATATTATGAGTCGACGCATAAACCTAGAGAATTCTCCCGGGTCAGTTCTCGCAGATCATGAGTCGACGCATAATCCTGGGGGGTCGGCGCATAATGCGCAGATTCTGCTAAAAACTCAGTTTTCGACCGTTAAATGCCTTCCGGACCTCTGATTTCGATTCCGTAAAAAGCCCCGGTCTCAGAATTCAACATACTACAATATTTTCGCCATTAAAAAGCTATCCAACACATTTTTAATTTTTGAAATATTTTGAAACATAATTTTATCAATTTATCCCAACTCCAAACTCGATCAAAACCACTCGAAAACACACAAACAACCATTCCCGATTAATTCCTATCCTCACCCGACTATACTACACAACTTATTCCGCATTCCAACCGTGTAAACATCGATTTCTCACTATTTCATCAGTATTGCCCTAACTCTCACAAACTATATAACTCAATCCAAAGCTCCCTAAATCATACCAACGAGTATTCCTGATTAAACCCAAACATTACTCGACTATTCTACACAATCGATTCCAAATTCTAACCGTTAAAACATCAATTCTATCGAAATGATCATAAATTACCAATGAGAAAAAGTTTTGAAACAACCAAAATAATTACAACAAACAACACATATACATACACAAGCAAGATATAATCGAAACTTCTCACCCTTACCCGATTAAACGATTATCCAAGCTTTGTTTTGATGATTTTCTCTTCTTCCCCTTCTTCTCTCTTTTCTTTCTCTTCTTTCTCTTTTCTTTCTCCTTTTCTCTCTATTTCTCTCTTTTCCCTTTTTATAACAAAATATCTAACTACCCAAAATGACCATTTTGCCCTTACGCTCAAATATCTCCCAAACGCTCTCAAAATGCGATAAAACATAAACAGCGATGAAATATATTTCGGGAAATAAAAGTTGAAAAGAAATTATAATTTATTGCAAATATTTTACCTATCAGGGAAATTACCCAATTAACTCAATTAGCAGGTAAAATACAATAAATTCACACATCTCACAAAATTCACATAAATGAAATAAATAAATACAATTAAACAAATCGGGGCGTTACAGCTGAGGCCCAAAAAGTGCTGTATTTACAATGGGGATGGTCTTACACTCTAATAGAGGCCCATAATGTTTTAAAGAAAGGAAATGGGGCTTATAACACGAGGTTAGACCCAAATGATTTTCGTTTTGAAATGGCGATCGCGCCGAGATTTTTGAAAACGCAGTGGGTCTTATACAATGTCTGAGGCCCAAATATTTTGGTTTTCAAAAAGGGGTTGGGTCTTACACTGTATTAGAGGCCCAAAGCGTTTGAAAAAGTTTGATGAGGGTTGAATTAATCAAAACACTAATTTGTTTTCAAAAATACATTTTAATTGAATAAAAATTCAATTAAAATGATCAAAATTGTTAAACATGTGTGAAAACAAATTGCGATCTTGGATTAATATTTCAAAAATCATGTTTATATCCACAAAATGATTGGAAATCAATTAAGTTTGGAAAATCAAGGGAGAAAAAATATTTCAAATGTTAAAAACAAATAAAACATTAATTCTTTGCAAAAATATCAAATATTTAAAATAAATAATATTTTTGGGATTTTTTGATAAAATAAAATATTTTAACATTTTTCTGAATTATTAAAAAAAGAATCAACTCAAAATCATTAAAATTCAGAGAGAAATTAATTTTTGAATCAATTAAATAAAATCACAAAAATTCAAATATTTGAAAAAGGGCGCCAAGAACAATGGCAAGAACACGCGCCACCCTCTGTTTATGCAGATTTGCATTTTCTATCCAATCTCACTGAATACTTGATGATAACATGCAATCTACATATCAATCTACTCGTTTTCACCTCACGATCATGTCTATGGTCTTTAATTTCATTTATTTTAAGCATGGAACAAGAAATCAAAGAGAAACCTCAAGAACCCTAAAACTTGTATGAAGGCTCAGAAAATCCATACACGATTCAAACAAAATAATTGATTGAGGGTAAACACTCTATGCATGATTATGAACATATGGCCAAATTATTGTGCAGCAAAAAATGCATGGATCATAGAGTTAGAAGAGCTCATGCTTACCTCTTGCAGCTGGTGATCGTGTTTTGTGTTAGAGGTGTTACAGCTTGGTTCCAAGGATATGGACAGCTTCCCTAGGTGCTATGGAGTGTGTCTGGGTGCTTGGTGTGGATTGAATTGAGCTGGAACTTGATTTGGCATCTCAACTGAAATCTTTCAAAGGCTTGTGCAGATAGCTGGTGATTTTGAGAATCTGGTGTTCCAGATGATATGTGAGTGTTTGGATCACCTCTATATGATGTTTATGAGGTGTGTGTGTGATTGGTTTGGTTGGAATAGCTCTCAAACTCAAAACCCGATAGTGACTTGCTTTGGAAGGCAATTTTGGAGTGAAGAAGGAGATTTTGAGGAAAGCATCTGTTTGATGGCTTTGGTGTACTTAAACTGATCACAAATGAGCTCTATTTATAGTCGAGCAAGTTTGTTTTGTAAGGAATAGTGAATGGTAACTGCTGCATAGGGTTGGCCAATGTTGATCAATGAGAATCCAAGTCTCCTCTAGCCATTGACTAGAGGTTAGGGCACAGGTTGCTGGTTCCCTTGGTCTTGGATAAGTCTTGACTGAATTCAGTTGGAAATGGCTCAGTCCATGCCACCGTGGTGCATCCATTGAATGCTCCAAAACAAAATTGGAGTCTTGTCCCCTCTTTAGGAATTTCTAGGTTTGGCATGCTATTTTTAGTTCCAAGGACTTGGGAGGTTTGGGATCAGAGTTGGTTCCTCCTTGGTCTCCCCTTGAGGTGTTCAGATGGATAAGTGTGTTTGTCATTTGCACAAATTTGGAAAATCGAGAAAAATGCACAAATCTGCCTTGCTTTGACAGTTTTCAGCAAGGCATATTGCCATTGTCATATCTCATGGCTCAAGTTGAGTTTGGTGAAGTTCTTGGTCATTTTGGAAAGCCCTCATATGATACAACAACTGTTTGATCATAATTGGTTTTGACACTTTTTGGATCCAAGTGAAAAATGCCCTTACATTTTGAAAAAAGTAAGAAGATTTTGACTTAGTGAAAATTTCACTAAGTGTTGGAAAAAAGTGACAGTTTCACTTTTTGTGATTTTAATCATTCCATAACTTAAAACCCATGAGGAATTGGAATGAGTTGTAGTTGAAGCTTTTGTAGAGGGCCGTGAGAGCTACAAATCCAACTTTGAATGGGGGAAAATGGCCTTGTGGTTTAGGAGTTATGATCCTCCAAAGTTGGTACCCTAGCCACTTTGTTTCATAACTTAGTAAAATTTCTAAGTTTTTATGGTTACCCCTTTTACAAGTTATCCCACTTTTCTTGATTTTTCTTGATGAATGATGATTCCAATCACACATTAACATCATTTTAGGGTTAAGGAACCATAATTGACCAAAAAATAAAAAAGTTAAACTTTGACTTTTGGGCACAGTTGACTTTTTATCAGATGAATTCCAAACTGTGCGATCCTCTATGAAATCAAGTCCTTGACCTAAATCAAACTTGATGGATTGATTTCATAGGTGTTATAGGGTGTATTGAATCATGTCCTAGGGTTTGGGAGCATGTCTTGGTCAAAAGTCAAAGGTATAGTTGACTTTTTCATCAAAACCCTAATTGTGGTTCAGATGAAACTGAAACTTGGTGATCAAGCTTCCTGGATCAATCCATTGTTGCAAATGGATCAATGTAGTTTATTAGAGACCCTCAAATCCTCCTTTGAGGCCTTGGCTCATGTTTTGTCCCAAAAGTCAACTTAGGGGTGAATTAGGTCAAGAAACCCTAATTCCTGATTTTTGGTGAATGCATCCCCTGAGGCTAAATTGACTTGATGATTGGGTCCATGAGGTTCCATGGGGTATATTAGGTTATGCTTTGAAGCATTTGCTCATGCCCAGAGGAAAATTCCCATCTGGAGGCCCTGGTCGACCAAAACCCTAATTTGGTGACACTGGCGATCTTGAGGCTTGATCCACTAGGACTGTTGCAGCCTTGTGCTTAATCCTTGAGGTGGGAGTCCTCTTGATCCATTGGGGATGTTTGAGAGGTTTAGACAAGTTGAAGATCATGTCATTCCTTGATTGGTCCTTTGTCTAAAGCTCAGAGAGGGCTTGAAATCCTAATTCTGATTGTAGTGAAGGCTCACCCATCTTTGGGGAGACTAATGGTTCATCCATATTGTGATGATGATTTGCACAATGATGAGAAATCTTAGTGGTCAAAATTTGGGGTATGACAAGGTGTATCAATAGACTTTGAATTTTCCATGCCAAAATGCTTTAGCAAATCTGTGCAATATTTGGTTTGACACACCAATGTACCCTCTTTAAGTTTTTTGATATGAAGGCCAAGGAAGTAATTCAACTCCCCCCATAAGGCTCATCTCAAGCTCTCCCTGCATAAGCTTAGGAAACTCTTCTACATGTTGCATATTAGTTGATCCAAAGATAATATCATCAATATAAACTTGAACTATAAATGTGTGCTTCCCTTGGCGCTTAATGAATAAAGTAGTATCTAATTTTCCCCTTGAGTATCCTTGATCAATTAAAAAATTTCTTAATCGCTCATACCAAGCCTAGGGGCTTGTTTGAGACCATACATAGCTCTTTTGAGCTTGTACACATAATTTGGATACCCGTGACTTTAAAAACCGGGGGGTTGAGTTACATACACTTCTTCATTAATAAAACCATTTAGAAACGCACTTTTCACATCCATTTGAAATAAATTGAAATTTTTAGCACAAGCATAGGCTAATAGAAGACGTATAGCCTCAAGGCAAGCCACCGAAGCATAAGTCTTCTCATAATCAATGCCCTCCTCTTGGTTATATCCTCGCGCCACTTTTTGGGCCTTATTGCGAGTTATCACTCTGTTTTCATCAAGCTTTTTCCTAAAAACCCAATCGGGTTGCCAATTACTTGATGATCGTTAGGACGAGGGACAAGGTCCCAAACGTCCTTTATTTTAAATTGATTTAATTCATCTTGCATGGTCATAAGCCATTACTCATCAAGTAATGCATCTTTAGCATTTTTAGGTTCTACTTGAGAGACAAACGCAAAGTGATAACAGAAATTACTTATCTTAGAGCACGTTGTTACTCCCTTTGTGATCTCTCTAAGTATGTTGTCATTAGGGTGATCATTTGATGTCTTCCAAGTCAATGGTAGATCTTCCAGTATAGCTGGACTTTCTTCCTTCTTCTCTTCATGGTCGTCATCTTCTTTCTTCTCACCGTCTACCGGTTTTGGTTGATCAATCCCTTGTTCGGTTCCATTGAGAATTTTTTGAGAAGATACACCTACATCATGAAAAACAATACCTTTTCCAACATGTTTTGGGTAGGAATCATCAAAAGTAACATGTATTTACTCCTCAACTATAAGTAATCTCTTGTTATAAACCCTATACGCCTAACTAGATTGAGAATATCCGAGGAAAATACCCTCATCGGCTTTTGCATCGAATTTACCAAGATTATTCCTACCATTATTCAAAATATAACATTTAAATCCGAAGAAATGTAGGTGAGAAACATTAGGTTTTCTACCTCTAAGTGGTTCATAAGGGGTCTTATCTAGAATAGGATGTATGAGTACCTTATTCATGATATAACAAGCCATGTTAATGGCTTCCTCCCAGAAATACTTAGGCAAATTACCTTCATTAAGTATAGTCTTCACTAACTACTCAAGAATTCTAGGTTTACGTTCCACAACGCCATTTTGTTGTAGAGTTCAAAGAGCGGAAAAGTTATGCTCAATGCCATGTTTGTCACAAAATTTTTCAAAGAGGTGGTTTTGAAATTCTCCTCCATGATCACTTCGAATGGAAATAATTTTCAAATTCATTTTATTTTGGAATAATCTAACAAGTTGTTTAAAAGCCGGGTAGGTCTCATCTTTACTAGACAAAAACAAGACCCAACAAAATCTTGAGTAATCATCTATAATAAAAAATCCAAATAATTTCTACCTATGATTTTGGTCATTGAGGACAAAAAAGGTCCATAAGGAGAAATTCATGAGGTCTAGAGGTAGAAATAAGATTTTTCGGTTTAAAAGAGATTTTTGTTTGCTTCCTCATTTGACAAGCTTCACATAGATGGTCTTTAGTCAACTTTACTTTAGGTAGACCAATTACTAAATCTTTAGAGGATATTTTATTTAATAAGTCAAATTTAAGATGAGCTAGGCGTTTATGACATAGCCAAGAGTTTTCACTCATGGTTGCTAAACACTTAGTTCCAACAAGGGATATCTCATCTAAGTTTAGCATATAAGTATTATTAACCCTCAAGCCTTTAAACACACATTTCTTCTTTTCATCATGCACAAACAAGCAAAAAGTTTTTGTAAAGGTAAATTTACAACCCTTGTCATAAAGTTAGCTTATGCTTAGTAGATTATGTTTAAGGCCATTAAGTAGCACTACATCAGAGATAGTAGTGGACGAGGGATCTCCTACTGTAGTGCGGTTTTTGTGGTTTCGAATCACTATCGCTTTGGTACTACAGTTTGATTCATTTTTTATCCTATGAAGCTGATTAAGGAAGGGAAATAGATGTCTCCAATTAACCCTGCTTGCACACTGAGTTTAAACAGATAACTGTTGGTTTACAGATGCTATCAAAATAGGGGGGTCTGTCTTAGGTTATTTCATTTAAGAATAGATTGTCTGGACTGTTCGTGAGGCTTTTGGTAAGTTACTAGATCTGATGTTTTTTTTATTGATGTATGAAGGTACTGGACTTTAGAGTTGTTGATTAGTATGCTCGCTAAGATTTCTCAATCTTATGCCTACGTATTCCTGTTTAGCGAAACAGGGAAATCAGAGCGATCGTAGTTCCCCCTATTCTAAGGGAGGAAAAAGATATTTTTGGTGTCTTGTTCAAAGCCCAAGACATGAAGCTAAAGGTGATTTGTATCTTGTTCAAAGCCCAAGATATGAAGCTAAAGGGTTTTGGCTGAGAGAGAATTTGTCATCTCTGTTGCACCCCAAAATTTGCCCTCCTTACTCTTTTTACTAACTGGCTTATGTTTCATTTCATTTTTTTTTGCATTATCATGTGTGCATATCATTAGCATGGGGTCAAGGTGCTTGAGGCAGTTCAAGAAAAGTCTTATCTGGTCTACCACTTCATCAAGGGCTCACAAGTGGCAAGGGATCTCAAGTGGATCACTCTCTCCTAACCAGTGCATGAATTAGGGTTTTGAGATTCTTGGGTTTATGGCTCCAATAGGCAAGCTCCTTGGGTTTTTATCATCAGCAAATGGCATATCTTATCTTTGTTGGAGAGGATACACATCATATTCAGAGGAATTTGAATTTGGAGACTGTGTTATTTCCTCCTAGACTGAGGGTGCCACAAACTAGGGTTTGCTATAAAGTCGGTTTATTTCTGATTTTTTGGGCAAGACTTGACTCTATGGTCTTCCTTGGGTCCCTAAGTATCTAGGAGTGGAAGATTGTCCATTAGTTTGGTTCAGGAGAAGTTCAATTGATCAGAAGATTAAAAATCAGTTAACTTGGTCAAAAAGTCAATTGTGGTCAACACAAAGTCAAACCTCAAGGTTTTTGGTCAACATCAGGATTATGGGGTGAAATTCATCATTTGATCAAGGTTTGATCATGATCCATCAAGGAAACCTCAGAATCATCAAGAATCGGGAGTTACCAAATTAGGGTTTTTGTAGGAAAAGTCAATTGTACTTTGACCAGGCCTAATTTCCACATACTTCATCAAAAATTCCTCAACCAAAGTCCATCTAGAAGGAAATTTAATTCCCTACAACTTTGTGTCTCACAAGCCAAGTCCAGAAATGCTTCATTCAGGAGATATGAGCCAAGACATTATAGGTCATTTTGAAAGTCAACAAAAGTCAACCTTTTTCAAAAGCTCATAACTTGAACATGGAAGATCAAATTGACATGGGACCAAAAGGGTTGGTTAGAGGACATCTTGAGGTTTCTAAAAAGTATTAGTTTGCATTAAGGAGCTAAAAGTTGAAGGAGTTATACTTAGTCAAAGTTGGGCAATTTTGAGGAGGTGCACAAAGCAAACTATGCCTAAAATCCAAATTTTGACAAATGGGCCATAAGTTTCTTAAATCAAACTCAAACATAAAGCCATGCACGACCCAAAGAGCATATATTTGATTTTTCCTCATTTTATTTTATTTTTATTGGATTTAATTAGTTAAAATTCAATATTAAATGAAATAATTCAAAAATAATTAAACAATGGATTATTCAGGCCCAACTCATCATCAGAAGAATAACCCTAAGTATTTAAAACCTATTCATGCATTGGTTAGGGTTCATGCAGGTGAAATTGGAGGAGTTCTCAAGAAAACCCTAAAAAAGGATTTCTCACCACAACTCACGATCCACAAGGAGTTTCTCCAGAATTCTTCCACAAAGCTTCTCTTGGTAGTCCCTAGAGTGAAAATCAACCTCCATTCGCAGCCAAAAGCAAAGTTTGAAGGTATGCCATCTCCGGTTTGAAGGATCCTAAAACTCCAATTTTTTACGTGAATATTATTGTGTTTTCATCACTGATCGTTCTGATATAATTATTTTTAATTATGGGTGTCTGTATGGCTTGCTATGATGATTTAAAGTTTGATACCCTAACATAATCCCATGCTTTTTTTATTATACACTAATAATTTGTGATTTTTAAGGCCATATTTGGATTCCTCGCGAAATTCTGGGTCGGATAGTGTACCCATACGCATTTTCTGGGCAGGTTGGGTGGTTGCAGGTGGCGGCCGGCGGTGGAGCTCCGGCGAGGTGTGGTGGCCGGCCGACCAAGGATTCAAGGAGGAAGAGATAATCGGGGCCGTCCGTTTCCAGATCGGACGTACCATATTATGCCACTTGTCTTTATTTTTATGTTTTAAATTTCAGGTTTACATGCTTGACATTCCACGCGTGCTACCATGCATCCTCACATCACAACCTTGGTTTTTGAATAATATTTGACTTGGACAATTAATCACACGCGTTGATCTCATCTTGCGGCTGATCTTTTGACAGCAATTAAATGAAATCATGTGAGGGGCATGTGGCCGGTCTATTGTGTACCATCCGGTTGGGTGTGCGCAGGCTCACTTTGGTTATCGTGTATGCATTGATGAGAGCCTCTCTTCTTAATTACGGGATTAAACATTGACTCAATAGGGACCGTTGATTGCATCTCATGGTGTGGGTTGGTATGACCGGTTGACCGCTTTCCATTGCACTTCCTGGTTTTTTTTCTTTTTTTCGCTGACTGGGCTTAAGCGTTGGGTCGCTACTCGCACCCCACCTCGCCAGCCCAATTTATCCCAATGCATGTTTTCCTTACTTATTACACCCCCATGCTATTTCTCTATTTTATTTTATTTTACTCATAACATTTTCATTTCTAATTAATAAAAATACCTAATTGCATTTAAAAAATCCATAAAAATTCATACATCATTTTTATCATCTTATAAAATTTTTACAAATTTTTATTTTTTATTTTTATTTTATTTTATCATTTAAATTAATTGTTTCATTAATCTCCTTTTTAATTACTCATCGCATGCATACATAAATTTCTTAATTTTAATTCTCTGCAATCCTAAAGCATTTTTCACTCGTTCTTTTTGCATCAATTCATTAGCATCCTAAATTGCATAAAAATATTTTTATTTCATTTTTAAATTTATTTTACATTGCATTTAGGTCCTTCTCTTTGGCACATGGAACCCTCTCCCTTACTTGAATTTTATATGATTAGTTGAATGGCTAACATTTTGAATTTTTGCAGGTATTTTTTATATGTTGTTTGCCTCTGGTTGAGGATCCCTAATGATTAATTTGGAATTTTTAGGAATCATTTTTCTAATTATCGGAGTTATTTTCACTTGAGATTTTCTTGCAGGCGCATCTTTGACCTTATATGGTTATCTGTTTGAAAAGGCGTTTGTGCCAATTGCTTTAGGGTTGTCCTTTGTTTCTTTGAGTTCATGTTTGGATTATGATCTTTGTTGTTTGCCTTTGCTTGATTTTCATTCACCTCATTGCTCTTATTCATGTCTGTTTCTTACTAACCTTTTATGCAGGATCAATGTAAGTTCCTTAAGGGCATGGATAAGTATCTATGGTTACCCTTACCTTTTTCTCTCCTATCTTTATTTCTTTAGGGTTTAGGTCATCTTCAAGCCTCACTAACCGTAGGTCACCCATGCATGATAACTTTAGGACTCATAGTCTCCCTTAGAGTTACCCTTGTGTCTTCTCTCCTCATCTCAAATTTCTTTAAAACACTTAATAATAATAAGGTGTATTGCGCACGAGCCTTAAGTATGGGGAATGAGAAATGAGGGGCTTCCTCTCATCTCTCTAGAGTGCTTAGCGAGCGTCCTGTCTTGGGATGATGCGTTAAGTATTCGCCCCTGTGCCCTAGACTCTGGTGCAATGCAACTTAGGAACTAACTTAAGCCACTTCTGTCCTAAAAAACACACACCAACTTCAAACTTTTTTTGTCCTTCGGGACCTTCAACTTAAAGGCTATTTTCACAAAGGGCACGTTACCTTCCGTCTGAGTCGCAAACAGGCATCGACCCTAACTGCCGGACGCGAACTTAACGTCGCTCATAAAAAACACAAAAAGAACTTGGTCCGAACTACGTTGACTCTGAATTACCCATTGCACAAAGGGGGTACGTAGGCCTAGGACGTCGACGTCCTACCGAGTCTGTCTTTATTTTTCCCTCGCGTCTTAGTACAACCCTAGATGATAGTATAACTCACCCTTAGAATAGACAACAAGCGTGGATCCTATCGAGTACGATGGACGCGTGGGGTGCTAACACCTTCCCCTCGTGTAACCGACTCCCGAACCCAGGTTATGGTTGCGATGACCATTCCTTTCCCTCTTCCTAAGGTTTATGCGGTGTTCCCTTTCCCTCTCTTGGGATAAATTTACACTGCTGGCGACTCTGTTTTTTCCGCGCCACTCTCGCGTTTGTACCTGGATGAAAATCCCAGGAGCGACAGCTGGCGACTCTGCTGGGGAATATAGTTGACCTATGCTGGTCCATCCCTAAGCGAGTCAGTCCTAACGCTTGCTTGTCTTTGTTCTCTTTGGGTGTTTGGTTTTGATTTACCTTGTGTGTTATATTTTTATTTTTTATTTTTACCGCACTTTCTGCATTTCATTTTTTTATTATTACTGTCACACTGCTGTGCTGTGCTGGCTGTCTTTGTTTTGCAGGTTGGGTGGGTCTGAGAGATAAGCCCAATACCAAGGCTTGAGTATACCCTAGGACTAGAGTGGAAAGTAGTGGAACCTACGTGCCCGCTTGGTACGTTTGTGTGTTCACGAAATTCACAACCAGACGAGGCTATCTTGGGACGCATTCTAACGTGTGTGTCTTGCGCATGTTGGGGTGTTGATCTAGAGAGCTGTCGACTCTGGTGACCGATCATTGAGGACCTTAGTGGAAACATCCCTCTTTAGTGGTGACAGTGGCAGACCACATCCCGTGGCAAACCCATTCGCACCCGAGGGCCCGCTTTGGAACTCGCATAGGATGGCCCCTACATTTTGAAGAGAATCAGTGGAGGCACTCCTCGATTGACTTTAGTACTGTACCCAGAAGGATGAATGTACTATTGTTTCTCGGCCTCAGTGCCAAAGCTGAGGACCTTCCGCTTTGGAGAATCAGTTGAGGCCTCCTCGATTGATGATGATGCCAAACCAGAGATGGTGAACGTATCATCATTTCTCGACCTGAGAGCCCGGGATACTGAACATCCTAGTACCCACATGTGAGAGGGGATGGGCGTTTGCAGGTTTGCAGGTAACCGAGACTTTCAACCTACCCGGTTTTCTGGATTTCTCATCAATGTCTGTTCATTTGGGTTCCTCAGTGGTTCAGAGTTTTGGTTTTCTGGTTTCTCGTTCAGTTAACAGCACAGCACATCCAGCAGTGTGCCTTGACCCCATGTTTGCATGAGCATATCATTTTTCTTGCATTCTGACATGTTTGGCATTTTTCAGGGCTTGCATCTTACTCTTGATTCCAGTTTTCTGAGGCTACTTCATTATGGATGTTCAAAGAAAGAAGATTGTTGCCTATTCGTTCCCAGAGCCGACTTTGACACTGATTCACAAACTGATTAATATGGCTAGTTCCGGAGTTCGTACAGAGTTCAGTGGAAGGTATGGAAGACTTCTGAAATTTGTCTATAATATCTCTCAGTATGAGAAGGATGCCATTCACACGCTTCTTCAGTTCTACGATCCGTCTTTGCGTTGCTTCACTTTCCCGGACTACATCCTGGCCCCAACGTTGGAGGAGTTCTCATTTATTTTGGGAATTCCTATCAGTCATGATATAGTTTTCTTTTCTGAAGAACACCCCGGGGTGAAAGATATGGTTGTTGCTCTTCATATTGATGAATCCGTTCTTAACAGTAATATTGCAGAAAAACAAGGAGTTAAGGGTTTCTTGTTGAAGTTCTTGTTTGAGCAGGCTTGCATACATGTCAAAGAGAAGACTTGGACTGCTTTCCAAGCTATTTTGGCCATGTGTATCTACGGGATTGTTTTGTTTCCGAATATTTCTGATCTGGTGGATATGCATGCCGTCAGAATCTTTATTTCGAAGAATCCTATACCTACCTTGCTAGGTGACGTGTATCACTCAGTCCACTACAAGAATGAGAATAGGCGTGGGAAAACTGTGAGTTGTTGTGCACCACTCTTATCTACTTGGTTTCTGAGTCGTCTCCCCGAATCTGGCGCTTTCGTTGATACAAAAGATTCTCTGAAATGGTCAAAGAGGGTTATGGGCTTGACTGCAGACAACATTGTTTGGATCAATCATGACTTGCTAGGATTGGATATTGTTTACAAGTGCAGAGAATTCCCTAATGTTCCCTTGATAGGGAGGAAAGGTGGAATTAACTATAATCTCTCCCTAGCTATCAGACAATTTGGTTATCCTTTGAGAGGTCTACCGGATGAGAGAGACACCAAAGAGTCCTTACTCTTCAATGGTATTAAGGATCAAGAGATGATGAAGAAGGTTGTGAATGCTTGGAAACAGGTAACCAAGAAGGGTAAAATGTCATTCGGAAAGTGTAATAACCAGGCTTTTCTCCCCTATAAAGAGTGGATCAAGAAAAGAGCAGAAGAGGAGCTCCTTCCTTTCCTGGTAGAACCACCTTTGTATCCTTTGGTGATCGAGCCTCCTACCACAGTTGAGATAGAGAAGTATGACAAGTTATGGGCTGAAAAGGAAAGGTTGAGGGAAGAAAATAATGAGCTAAAGAGAGAAATTTATCAGTGGAAGCATGAGCGGGGTGAAGCTGTTCATACCGCCAAGTTGAAGACAGAGCTCCTTGCTAAAGCAGAAAAAGAGCTTGCTGACATGGTCGCATCCAGAGAAAGAATGAAACAAGCTTTGGATGGTATCAGTAATGTTCTCCGGTCCAAGGAGGAGGAATTAGGCAAAGCTTTGTTAAAGATTCACAGGTTCAATGATCACCAAGAGACCGCCATGGCTGAGAATAAAAGAAAGGAAGATGCTTACCTAGCTAAGATTGATCAATTGAAGTCAACGCTCAAAAAGAAAAACGCTGAGATCTTATCAGGGATATTCAAGAGACAAGCAGTCCAAGACCAACTCAATGAAGCTATAGCCTCCATAGAGGAACTGAAGGCCCAAGCTGAAGTGAAGAGATCTAGACATGAGGGACCTAGCATGGAAGGTGTTTCTGGAGAAGACGCTTGGGAGTTACATTGCCGATACTTGGATGGGATCATACACAGGAGAGACCTTCTTATCCAAGGACTGATTCAGAGACCGAAGCATCCCGACACCAGAAAGTTGTTCGAGGAAGTTCAAAACTGGTGCATAAAGCATAGTGGATGGGGAGGATTGACTCTTGTAAACCTTGATGACATGCCTTAGTTTTCTTCCCTCTTTTATTGTATGTGGATCACCACCAGGCTTGTTGGTTGGGACCTATGGTTTTTGTATTCAGACTTGTTATCTCAGATTTGTGGTTGTTGACATTCGGCTTTTCTCTGGTTTTCTTAATATATGAGCAGAAGTTCCATTATATCTTGTTATTAAACCAGAATCAAGGGGTGGATCGCCTTGTGAATTTTCAAACACGTCCATTTGCATTTGCATATTCATAATCATTTTGCATAATCATTTTGCATGACAGATGTTTATTTCCGGTGTTCTTATCTTGTTCTAATCTCGGGATTTTAGATCAGCACATTCACCGGTATTTTACCAGACCAAATCAGAAGAGAATCATGGAACGAATCCAAGCTGAGTTGAGGGAAATGCGAAGCCAGATGGGGTAATTTGGGGAAGACATGCTCCAGGAGCAGAGAATGCTAAGGGAAGAGATCAATCAGATGAAGACTCAGATGGGTTTAATCATGGAAATTTTAAATAGGGAAGACCGTCCTATGCCCGCTTCCACAACAGAGGTCCTTACTCTTCCTATCTCTTTGGGGTCTCCTCTAGACCATGGATTGACTCGTGGATCCTCTCCACCGTCTGAACTTTTTCATCAGCAACCGTTTTTTGAGGGTCTTAATCCAGAAAAGTTTGAAAAGAAGTTTGACCAGATTCCGGTGCCATACGCTCAGTTGCTTCAGCACTTGCTCAAGTTTCAGCTGATTGAATTGATTGCTGCGGGACCTCCACACACCAAGTTTCGTATGGGTTCCAATGTCCATGATAGGTGTGAATTCCATTCGGGGGCGCCTGGTCATAATGTTGAAGATTGTAAGATGCTCAAGTATAAAGTCCAAGAGCTCATTGACTCAGGGGCAATCAAGTTTACATCAGTTGGCACTGGTAAACAAAGTGATGTTACTCCCAGTGTTGCAAAGGGACTGATGACTCCTTCTTTTGCCAAAGGATCCACCTCGCGTCAGGGATCTCTTCCACAACCCTTGTTTGTGCCTCAGCCGAGTGCAGAAAGGAAAGTGCAGGGCCAGACTGGGCGCCCAAATCAGCACCGACAGCAGAATTATCAGCAACAGGGGCAATCGAGACCAAGAAGGCCCAAAAGGATAATTGATCCTGTTCCTATCCCTTATAGTCAGCTGTTTACGTGCCTGCTTAAGAAGTCTCTGATTCAAACAAGGGGTACCGCGCCAGTACCGTACCCTATTCCTCCCGATTATGACATGATTGCTAGGTGCGAGTTCCACTCGGGAACGTTCGGGCACACGATTGATGAGTGTAATGTATTCAGGCATAAGGTGCAAGACCTGGTGGACTCAGAGATCATTGTATTCACTGAAGATGATATGTACATCAATGGAAGTCTCCTTTCTCAAATGAACACCCAGTCTGCAAGTACGTCCAGGCAGAATTAAGCTTCCTCAGCAATAGCAATCTTTAGCTTCTTTACTGCATTTTCATTTGTAGTTTTTATTTTCTGTTAAAGCATCTTATGTATGCAAGACTTGTTTGTTTTTATGATGATATTAATGCAATGAGTATGTTTTCCTTGAAGAAATCCATTCGTATTCACTCTTAAATGTTTATATGCACTGCAATATCAATTTTTCTTGTTAAGAACTCTTGAGGGAGGATGACGAAATAAGAACGCAGGTCTCTAATGGTACGCTTTTGGATAGAACCCTGTTGAGGATGTACAGGCATTGTTTCAAAACCATAAACACTGGAGAGACAAGGAGATAAACCCTCGTTAACCCCTTTGAGCCTTAGAGTAGGAGTTTCTTTCGTACGAAAAAACCCTCATACTTAACCCAGGGGAAGGGTAGGCGTCAGTTAGTTTGACCGAGCGCTTAAATTCCAAGGAGAATGTGCAAGAGATATGAAACCCCGATGGTTATCCGTCAACAACTAAGGAGTGAGGCAGTCACAACCCTTTCAAGCAAGTAAGACAACCAGTGTCACACGCTTTGTTCAAAAGGGGAATAAAAAGAGAAAGCCCGCTAAGTCGAAGCTTGAGAACAAGCGACTTAGGCAAAAGTTAGGGCGTCCCGCTGGACTTCAAAATCGAAAAAACTCAAAAGAGTCAGTCCAGGCAAAAATTAGGGATAAAAAAAAAGAGAAAGAAAAAGCGAAAGGCGAAAAGAAAATCCCCGATAAGAACAAATTCGTGTGATTATAGACACAAAAGATAAAAGGGATGACTGTCACTCCAAAACCTCCTTAGGGGTCAAACCATTAGTGGCATAGGTTCCTTGAAGATCATAAATCTTTCGAGAAATGAGTATTTGGGTCAGATTAACAGAACATAGGACTGGAGAACATCACGAAGAGTGGGTGGGCACCGATAAACTTTGAGCCATAAATCCTTTTTCTGAAACCGTGAACCAGACCACGTTACAACCCTCTAAAGTCCTAATTGAAACAGGGTTTATTCCGAAGGCGTACTTCAACAGGACAGCGTTCCTGACTCCTATAAGTTATGTTAATAAGATTTGTTGGTATTGCATGTGCGCATTATTTTGCCATTCAAAAATCAAGGTCGCGTCCCAGCTAGTGATTCGTTCACAAGGTTGGGCGACGCATTTTCAATAAAAACTTCAAGGTTAACATGAGTGTTGCATTAGAATTCTCATAGATAACTTGTTCTGTTTGCATACATGTGCCTAAGAATCAATGTAGCTTACACAGTGAAAGTCAGTCAAGAAGCTTGATCCTGCCAAGTTGGGTTGCTTGAAAATTCCGAAGGACAATCATATCAAGGGGCATGCTGCCAAGAGACTCAGTGTAGAGTGGGCTCTCCCAGTAAGTCGTGTTAAGATGGAGCCAATCTGGGGCTGTCACGTCGAGAAGTCCCTCTGAAATTCAGTTATTCTGGGGCATTCATTCTAAGATCAGGGGCAAAGTCACTTCAAAGCTCATATTGGGGCAGGCCACCTCCAGAGCGTGGGAGATTATCCACTCCTGAAAATGGTTAATTGAAAGCACCTCTTCAAGGCAGAATATTTCAGGTCATTGCAAATCCCTTTCGAAGTAATGTACTTCATGGATTATGAAGACTGGGGCAGTTATGTCGAGACATGATAAATCTCTCCAAGAGTTTGAAGACCTTGGGGCAGTGCGAACGCCCGGTCTTCTGTAAAATCCTCTTGAGGTGATTTCTTCCATTAGACCTGGTGGTCTGGGGCAAGTGGAAAGTTCAAAGGGCCGTCTATGACCTTAGAAACAAGTCAGGATTGAAGGGCAATAGGATCGTACTTCCCCAACAGCTTACTCTCCCCAGCATTGAGGTTGCACTTTCCTCAGCAGAGCAGACCTTCCCTAGCAGGAGACTTAGGAGGTATTTTCCCCAGGTCAAGACGTTATTTCCCCACAAAGTCAAGGTGCTCCTTCTCCCCCATCAGCAGGCTAAGTCCAGCAGTATCCCCAGCAGGTTTTAAATCCAAGTGATATTTGACACTCTCTTGATCCAGGCCGTGGCCCCCTTTTTCAAAGAGTTATGTATAATCCCCAGTAGAGCGAATGTTCATCTGAGACTTCATCCCCAGCAGAAGTTATTGATCCAGAGAGTCGGTCACGGTGATCCTTCTCAACGGAGTTCTGGGATTCAGAGGACAATTTATTTTTGTCAGCCCGATCTGAATCATTCTTTTCTCTCCGGCATTTATTTTGCTGGAGGGACCCCTTTGCATATCATAAACACTTGCATTTCATCCTCAAACGCGTAGCATTTCCACTTCGTGTGGAGCATTACGGTAAAATTCAAACATTTGCATTCGAAGCATAAGCAAGGTTTGACGCTCTCTTTGCCAGTTTCTCTTTCTCAGCGGAGATGGCATAACTCAGGAGATTTTGGAGGGGCGCGTTCCTCATATCTGTGTTCCCCGGCAGAGTCTTTTATTTAGACTTATCCATTCCCCGGCGAGATTAATCCCCGGTAAAAGTTGAGCTTTCTACACCCGTCCGTGTACCCTTTTAGATACCCATCCGTATTAAATCCTTTACACCCGTCCGTGTACCTTTTAGATACCCGTCCGTATTGAGGTTTCTACACCCGTCCGTGTACCTTTTAGATACCCGTCCGTATTGAAACCCTTTACACCCGTCCGTGTACCCTTTTAGATACCCGTCTGTATTGAGCTTTCTACACCCATCCGTGTACCTTTTAGATACCCGTCCGTATTGAAACCCTTTACACCCGTCCGTGTACCTTTTAGATACCCGTCCGTATTGAAACTTTTACACCCGTCCGTGTACCTTTTAGATACCCGTCCGTATTGAATCCCTTACACCCGTCCGTGTACCTTTTTGAGATCCGTCCGTATTGAGCTTTCTACACCCGTCCGTGTACCTTTTTGAGATACCCGTCCGTATTGAAACCTTTACACCCGTCCGTGTACCTTTTAGATACCCGTCCGTATTGAAACCTTTACACCCGTCCGTGTACCTTTTTGATACCCGTCCGTATTGAGCTTTCTACACCCGTCCGTGTACCTTTTAGATACCCGTCCGTATTGAAACCCTTTACACCCGTCCATGTACCTTTTAGATACCCGTCCATATTGAGCTTTCTACACCCGTCCGTGTACCTTTTTGATACCCGTCCGTATTGAGCTTTCTACACCCGTCGGTGTACCTTTTTGATACCCGTCCGTATTGATACCTTTACACCTGTCCGTGTACCCTTTTGATACCCGTCCGTATTGAGCTTTCTACACCCGTCCGTGTACCTTTTAGATACCCGTCCGTATTAAAACCTTTACACCCGTCCGTGTACCTTTTTGATACCCGTCCGTATTGAGCTTTTTACACCCGTCCGTGTACCTTTTAGATACCCGTCCGTATTGAACCTTTCTACACCCGTCCGTGTACCTTTTAGATACCCGTCCGTATTGATACCTTTACACCCGTCCGTGTACCTTTTAGATACCCGTCCGTATTGATACCTTTACACCCGTCCGTGTACCCTTTTGATACCCGTCCGTATTGAACCTTTTTACACCCGTCCGTGTACCTTTTAGATACCCGTCCGTATTGAACCTTTTTACACCCGCCCGTGTATCTCCTCAGTACCCGTCCGTAATTGATTTTCTGAATTCCTTGACAACCGTCAGTGTTTATCCCCGGCATAGTTAACACTCGTTTGTGTTTATTTCGTGACTTTCCAATACTTTGGTTTTCAACACTCGTACGTATCGTGACAAGTGCAGCATTTATTGTTCGTCCCCCAGTGAGTCGTCCCTCTTCTGTCGGTCGCAAATTTCTGGAGTTCTTTCAGTATTCAATCCCCGTGTATCCTGGAATGTCTGAGAGCCGTTGCTATCATACCTTCAGGACCAAGTTGATTGAATAGGGGCAACTGTTGCACCCCAAAATTTTCCCTCCTTACTCTTTTTACTAACTGGCTTATGTTTCATTTCATTTTTTTTTGCATTATCATGTGTGCATATCATTAGCATGGGGTCAAGGTGCTTGAGGCAGTTCAAGAAAAGTCTTATCTGGTCTACCACTTCATCAAGGGCTCACAAGTGGCAAGGGATCTCAAGTGGATCACTCTCTCCTAACCAGTGCATGAATTAGGGTTTTGAGATTCTTGGGTTTATGGCTCCAATAGGAAAGCTCCTTGGGTTTTTATCATCAACAAATGGCATATCTTATCTTTGTTGGAGAGGATACACATCATATTCAGAGGAATTTGAATTTGGAGACTGTGCTATTTCCTCCTAGACTGAGGGTGCCACAAACTAGGGTTTGCTATAAAGTCGGTTTATTTCTGATTTTTTGGGCAAGACTTGACTCTATGGTATTCCTTGGGTTTCTAAGTATCTAGGAGTGGAACATTGTCCATTAGTTTGGTTCAGGAGAAGTTCAATTGATCAGAAGATTAAAAATCAGTTAACTTGGTCAAAAAGTCAACTGTGGTCAACACAAAGTCAAACCTCAAGGTTTTTGGTCAACATCAGGATTATGGGGTGAAATTCATCATTTGATCAAGGGTTGATCATGATCCATCAAGGAAACCTCAGAATCATCAAGAATCGGGAGTTACCAAATTAGGGTTTTTGTAGGAAAAGTCAATTGTACTTTGACCAGGCCTAACTTCCACATACTTCATCAAAAATTCCTCAACCAAAGCCCATCTGGAAGGAAATTTAATTCCCTACAACTTTGTGTCTCACAAGCCAAGTCCAGAAATGCTTCATTCAGGAGATATGAGCCAAGACATTATAGGTCATTTTGAAAGTCAACAAAAGTCAACCTTTTTCAAAAGCTCATAACTTGAACATGGAAGATCAAATTGACATGGGACCAAAAGGGTTGGTTAGAGGACATCTTGAGGTTTCTAAAAAGTATTAGTTTGCATTAAGGAGCTAAAAATTGAAGGAGTTATACTTAGTCAAAGTTGGGCAATTTTGAGGAGGTGCACAAAGCAAACTATGCCTAAAATCCAAATTTTGACAAATGGGCCATAAGTTTCTTAAATCAAACTCAAACATAAAGCCATGCACGACCCAAAGAGCATATATTTGATTTTTCCTCATTTTATTTTATTTTTATTGGATTTAATTAGTTAAAATTCAATATTAAATGAAATAATTCAAAAATAATTAAACAATGGATTATTCAGGCCCAACTCATCATCAGAAGAATAACCCTAAGTATTTAAAACCTATTCATGCATTGGTTAGGGTTCATGCAGGTGAAATTGGAGGAGTTCTCAAGAAAACCCTAAAAAAGGATTTCTCACCACAACTCACGATCCACAAGGAGTTTCTCCAGAATTCTTCCACAAAGCTTCTCTTGGTAGTCCCTAGAGTGAAAATCAACCTCCATTCACAGCCAAAAGCAATGTTTGAAGGTATGCCATCTCCGGTTTGAAGGATTTTGAAGGATCCTAAAACTCCAATTTTTTACGTGAATATTGTTGTGTTTTCATCACTGATCGTTCTGATATAATTATTTTTAATTATGGGTGTCTGTATGGCTTGCTATGATGATTTAAAGTTTGATACCCTAACATAATCCCATGCGTTTTTTATTATACACTAATAATTTGTGATTTTTAAGGCCATATTTGGATTCCTCGCGAAATTCTGGGTCGGATAGTGTACCCATACGCATTTTCTGGGCAGGTTGGGTGGTTGCAGGTGGCGGCCGGCGGTGGAGCTCCGGCGAGGTGTGGTGGCCGGCCGGCCAAGGATTCAAGGAGGAAGAGACAATCTGGGCCGTCCGTTTCCAGATCGGACGCACCATATTATGCCACTTGTCTTTATTTTTATGTTTTAAATTTCAGGTTTACATGCTTGACATTCCACGCGTGCTACCATGCATCCTCACATCACAACCTTGGTTTTTGAATAATATTTGACTTGGACAATTAATCACACGCGTTGATCTCATCTTGCGGCTGATCTTTTGACAGCAATTAAATGAAATCATGTGAGGGGCATGTGGCCGGTCTATTGTGTACCATCCGGTTGGGTGTGCGCAGGCTCACTTTGGTTATCGTGTATGCATTGATGAGAGCCTCTCATCTTAATTACGGGATTAAACATTGACTCAATAGGGACCGTTGATTGCATCTCATGGTGTGGGTTGGTCTGACCGGTTGACCGCTTTCCATTGCACTTCCTGGTTTTTTTTCTTTTTTCCGCTGACTGGGCTTAAGCGTTGGGTCGCTACTCGCACCCCACCTCGCCAGCCCAATTTATCCCAATGCATGTTTTCCTTACTTATTACACCCCCATGCTATTTCTCTATTTTATTTTATTTTACTCATAACATTTTCATTTCTAATTAATAAAAATACCTAATTGCATTTAAAAAATCCATAAAAATTCATACATCATTTTTATCATCTTATAAAATTTTTACAAATTTTTATTTTTTATTTTTATTTTATTTTATTGTTTAAATTAATTGTTTCATTAATCTCCTTTTTAATTACTCATCGCATGCATACATAAATTTCTTCATTTTAATTCTTTGCAATCCTAAAGCATTTTTCACTCGTTCTTTTTGCATCAATTCATTAGCATCCTAAATTGCATAAAAATATTTTTCTTTCATTTTTAAATTTATTTTACATTGCATTTAGGTCCTTCTCTTTGGCACATGGAACCCTCTCCCTTACTTGAATTTTATATGATTAGTTGAATGGCTAACATTTTGAATTTTTGCAGGTATTTTTTATATGTTGTTTGTCTCTGGTTGAGGATCCCTAATGATTAATTTGGAATTTTTAGGAATCATTTTTCTAATTATCGGAGTTATTTTCACTTGAGATTTTCTTGCAGGCGCATCTTTGACCTTATATGGTTATCTGTTTGAAAAGGCGTTTGTGCCAATTGCTTTAGGGCTGTCCTTTGTTTCTTTGAGTTCATGTTTGGATTATGATCGTTGTTGTTTACCTTTGCTTGATTTTCATTCACCTCATTGCTCTTATTCATGTCTGTTTCTTACTAACCTTTTATGCAGGATCAATGTAAGTTCCTTAAGGGCATGGATAAGTATCTATGGTTACCCTTACCTTTTTCTCTCCTATCTTTATTTCTTTAGGGTTTAGGTCATCTTCAAGCCTCACTAACCATAGGTCACCCATGCATGATAACTTTAGGACTCATAGTCTCCCTTAGAGTTACCCTTGTGTCTTCTCTCCTCATCTCAAATTTCTTTAAAACACTTAATAATAATAAGGTGTATTGCGCACGAGCCTTAAGTATGGGGAATGAGAAATGAGGGGCTTCCTCTCATCTCTCTAGAGTGCTTAGCGAGCATCATGTCTTGGGACGATGCGTTAAGTATTCGCCCCTGTGCCCTAGACTCTTGTGCAATGCAACTTAGGAACTAACTTAAGCCACTTCTGTCCTAAAAAACACACACCAACTTCAAACTTTTTTATTCCTTCGGGACCTTCAACTTAAAGGCTATTTTCAAAAAGGGCACGTTACCTTCCGTCTGAGTCGCAAACAGGCATCGACCCTAACTGCCAGACGCGAACTTAACGTCGCTCATAAAAAACACAAAAAGAACTTGGTCTGAACTACGTTGACTCTGAATTCCCCATTGCACAAAGGGGGTACGTAGGCCTAGGACGTCGACGTCCTACCGAGTCTGTCTTTGTCTTTCCCTCCCGTCTTAGTACAACCCTAGATGATAGTATAACTCACCCTTAGAATAGACAACAAGCGTGGATCCCATCGAGTACGATGGACGCGTGGGGTGCTAACACCTTCCCCTCGCGTAACCGACTCCCGAACCCAGGTTATGGTTGCAATGACCATTCCTTTCCCTCTTCCTAAGGTTTATACGGTGTTCCCTTTCCCTCTCTTGGGATAAATTTACACGGATGGCGACTATGTTTTTTCCGCGCCACTCTCGCGTTTGTACCTGGATGAAAATCCCGGGAGCGACAATCTCTAAAGAGGAATTATTGATTTTTTGTAAGCCTTGATCAAAGCACAAGTTCGATGCTAAGAGGTTGATTGACTCAGCTAGGGATTTCTTTATACAAATCCTAAGAGGAGGCTGGATAAGACCGACTCAACGAGAGAGTGTTTAATCTGTCTTATACAAAGCCCAAGATCGAGGCTAAAAAAGAGACTGAATCTTTGGGGATATCATTATACAAAGCCTAAGAGGAGGCTAAAAAAGGGTTTGACCTCGTCGGGGAGGTCTATACGTGTCTTGTACAAAGCCCAAGATTGAGGCTGAAACGAGTTTGACTCTACAAGAGAGTGCTTTTATATGTCTTGTACAAAGCCCAAGACGGAGGCTAAAAGACTTGACTCGACAAGAGAGTCTTGCAAAGGTGATTGACCAAACAAGAGAGTCTGAAAGTTGATTGACTCAACAAGAGAGTCTTTTATACTCAACAAGAGAGTGATTTGTTGTCTTGTACAAAGCCCAAGATTAAGGCTAAAAGGAGATTGACCCAACAAGAGAGTCTTTTATACTCAACAAGAGAGTGCTGAAAGGTGATTAACTCAACAAGAAAGTCTAAAAAATGATTGACTCAACAAGAGAGTCTGAAAAGTGATTACTCAACAAGAGAGTCTGAAAAGGTTAGCTCCGCTGTGGGAGGATCATTGTACAAAGCCCAAGAGGAGGCTGACTGTGTTGAGGAAAGATCATTATACAAAGCCTAAGAGGAGCCTATCTTACTGCTGAGGATTAGATCCATAGGCAGGCCCAAGGGTGGGGAACTCCCATGAGAGAGACCGGGTTTCTGCTGGAGATTTATCCAGAATGATCGGTGTTTTTTCCTATGTTTGAAAGGAACTTGAGAATGTCTTTGAGACTCAAAGGGGGTTTAGACTGTCCAAGTCTACTGGTGTTGAAGAGTTTTATCTTTTGTAGGATGCCCAAAAGTGGGCAAGGGCCTTAAGGGATGGGAATCAACTCTAAAGTAGCCTGAGGTTTAACACTGGAAAGACTGCTCTAGCAAAGGATGACTAAGTTCTATCTTATACCTTTAAGAGGTCGTGAGGGTCCTTATATTAAGCTCAAGAGAAGGCATGAGAACTTCTAGGAAGCCGAAAGGTCCTTGTACAATGCCCAAGAGGAGGCGGGGATGCTTTTAGGAAGCCTGTGGGTCCCCAAACCAAGAGAAGTTCAAGAAATGCAATTCACAGAGAAGAGATCATTCCAGGAAAGTTTGAGGGTTTGGAAGAGACTCAAGAGATGTCATTCATGGAGAAAAGATCATCTCTGGGGGAGTAAAGTTTCTTTGACAATTTCTAAGGGTGACAGTCTGAGAAAAGGTTCACCGAGAATACTGCCTTTCTCTTTGTTCCATACTGTTTAACCCTAAGAGAAAGGAAGCCTGTATCTGGAGATCCTATGGGGATCTAGTTTTGTTTGTATTCAAGAGTGACCAACGAGCTTTACCTAGTTCTAGACGTAGTTGCCGGGGAAAATTCTAAATAACTATACTAGTATATATACAGTTGATATATGATGAGTATTTAAAAGGTATGAAAGAATACTAACCATGCGTAGCTTCCCACAATACAGTTATGCATATGAAAGCATATAAAAGAAAGTGGATAAACACTTACTCGTTGTAGAGATTCCATGCTGTTTTGTTAGTTGTTCAAAGAAATTAAAGAAAGTTTTGATAGCAAATATACATTTGTATTCAAAATCAAAGGAGAAAGTATTTTGAACAGAGATCGGGGCTTACACCTCAGGGAGAGGCCCAAATTTTAATAGTGATTGTACTGTTGTTTTGAATTTGTACAGGGATTTATACAAGTGACAGAGGCCTAAAAAGGTTTTCTGTACAAATAGATGGGTCTTACACTCTACCAAGAGGCCCAAAAGTGATTTAAAGAAAAGAAATGAGACTTACAACACGAGGGCAGACCCAGTTGTTTGTTTGAAAATGGCGATTGTGCCGAGGTTTCTGACGGTATCGGGACTTATACAATACATTGAGGCCCAAAATTATTTATTTACAAAGGGATGGGACTTACACTCTACCAAGAGGCCCAAAAGTGCTTTGAAATATTTGAGTATGATTAAAAATCAAAGAAACCCTAATTTTCACTTTTTAAAAGTAACTTTTCAAAGAAAATTAATAAAAAATGATAAAAATACCAAATAGGTTTAAATAAACCACTTGTGATTTTTGGTTAAGGTTTGAAAAATGAGGTTTTAATCACAAGATGATTTAAAACTCATTTGGTTTTGATTTTCAAGATGAATATTCATTTTTAAAATGTTTAAAAACAATTAAAATAAATTTATTTACAAAAATACCAATTATATTAAATAACTGATATAAATGTGATTTTTATTGTAGAATAAAATATTTTACTATTTTTGAGATTTTTCAGAAAAAGAATCAACCAAAAATGATTAAAATTAAGAGAGTTATTAATTTTTCAAAACATTTAAAAACAATATGAAAAATGATAAAAAGTGGAAAAATGGTAAAAAAGAGGATCTGGGGAGAGGGGGATTCGAACCCCAGGCCTCTATGTGCAGTGTACGCCTCCTACCACTGGGGTGGTGATACATCCGTGTATCAAAACCACCTCATGGATATATGAGACATGCATTGTTTTTGGCCTGGCCAAGGCAAGGCAAGGCAAAATTTTGGCAAAAAACGTGAAGCTTGTAACTTTCTCATTTCTCCATGGATTGGGATAAAATTTAGGTTTATCCTGCCTAGAATTTCACAAGGAATCCAAGGGTGGTGATGGTTTTTTCAGATGAGGCTCCTATTGAAAAACCCGATAGTGGTTTTGAAATAGGCCATTATTTGCATTTGCTATGCTATCTCTTGTTACATGCATGAATTACATGATGAATTGGTTAAAACACAACATATATAACATGTATGAGATGTGCATGATCAGTGGACGTCAAAGCAATGCATATTTCAAAGAGTTCAAGTTGTGATGCTTACCTCTTTAGGAGCTTTTTGGGCAATCTGTCAAGTGCTTTGTTCTAGAAACAATTTGATGCTTTGGACACCCTCAAATGATCCCTTGGAAGCTTTTAGAATGGTTGGAATCAACTGGAATCCTCAGGAACAAGTTTGAGCTCTTTCTTGCAAAAGGGGCAAAAGTGGCCAATATAACAACTCTCTCAAATGGTGTTCTAGATGTGGGGAACCATTTGGGACAGTTCAAGGATGATATTTGGAGTGTGTTTGAGGTCTTATCTGGTTTTGAAAGTGACTGAATCAAGACATGGCTTGAAAAATACAAAAAAGGTCCAATTTTGAGGTTTTGAGAGGGGACTTTGTGATTTTGGTGTTACAGGTCACGTATGAGAGTTTGGACAACTTAGATATGACATATTGAATGTGTTTGGATCATGAGCTGTGATGGAAATGCTCTCTAACTCAAAAACTCAGAGTTACCTTGCTAAAGAAGGTATTTTTGCCTAGAGAAAGAGATTTTGAGGAAAACAAGTGTTGTAGTGCTTTGGTGTACTCAAACTGAGCACAAATGAGCTCTATTTATAGTAGAGCAAGTTTTTTTGCAAGCAATAGTGAACGGCAACTGCAGCAACTCATTGTCCAATTGCACCACTTTGGAATCTTAAGTCTCCTCTAGCCATTGACTAGAGGTTAGAGCACAGACCTATGGTTCTTTAGTTCAGAGCTTATCCTTGACTCATTCAGTTAGAGATGGCTCAGTTCATGCCACCTTGGTGCATCCATTGAATGCTTGGAAACAAAATTGGAGTCTTGGCCTCTTTTAGGCTTTTTAGGGTTTGGCATGCTACTTTGGGAATCTTGAACTTGGGAGGTTTATGGATCAGTGCTTGTCCCTTGGTTATTCCCCCTTGAGGTGTGCAGATGGATAAGCATGCTTGGAATTGCACAATTTGAGCAAATCGTGCCTTTATGCACAAGTCTGCCTTGCCAAGACAATTTGCAGCAAGGCATGTTGCAGCTGTCATAAATCTTAGCTCAGGTGGAGTTTGATGAAGCTCTTGGCCATTTTGGAAAGCCCTTATGTGATACAACACATGTGTGAACATAGTTTGTCTTGAAACTTTTTGGATCCAAGTGAAAAATCCCCCTACATTTTGAAAAAAAGCAAGACAGATTCTGACTTAGTGAAAATTTCACTAAGTGTTAGAAAAAGTGACATTTCATGTTTTCAGCCATTTTGATCACTCCATAACTTAAAATATATGAAGAATTGAAATGAGGTGTAGTTGACACTTTTGAAGTATCCCATGAGAGCTACAATTCCATCTTTGGACCAGCCAAAATGGTTGCTTGGATCTCAAGTTATGATCCTTGGAAGTTGGTATCCTAGCCACTTTATTTCATAACTTAGAAAAATTCTAAGTTTTTATGGTTACCCCTTTTACAAGTTATCCTACTTTCTTTGATTTTTCTTGATGAATGATGATTCCAATCGCACATTAACATCATTTTAGGGTTAATGAACCATAATTATGAAAAATCTCAAAAAGTCAAACTTTGACTTTTATGCACAGTTGACTTTTTACCAGGTGAATTCCAAACTGTGCGATCCTCTATGAAATCAAGTCCTTGACCTAAATCAAACTTGATGGATATGTTCCATAGGTGTTATAGGGTATATTGAATCATGTCCCAAGGTTTGGGAGCATGTCCTAGTCAAAAGTTAAAGGCACAGTTGACTTTTCCCTCGAAATCCTAATTGTGGTCCAGATGAAATTGAAACTTGTAGATCAAGCTTCTTGGGTCAATCCATTGTTGCAAATAGATCAATGTAGTGTATTAGAGACCCTTAAATCATGTATTGAGGTCTTGGCTCATGTTTTGTCCCAAAAGTCAACTTAGGGGTGAATTAGGTCAAGAAACCCTAATTCCTGATTTTTGGTGAATGCTTCCCCTGAGGTTAAATTAACTTGATGATTGGGTTCATGATGTCCCTTGGAGCATGTTAAGTTGTGCTTTGAAGTATTAGCTCATGCCCAGAGGAAAATTTTCATCTGGAGGCCTCAGTCGACTAAAACCCTAATTTGGTGACATTGGCGATCTTAAGGCTTAATCCACTTGGAATGCTGCAACCTTGTGCTTGATTCTTGATGTGGGAGTCCTCTTGATCCTTTATGGGTGTTTGAGAGTTTAGACAAGTTGAAGATCATGTCATTTCTTGATTGATCCTTTGTCTAAGGCTCTAAGAGGGCCTAAAACCCTAGTCTCAGATGATAGTGAATGCTCAACAATTCCTTGAGGAGATTGATGAGGCACAAAGGTACATCCATATTGTGATGATGGTTTGTACAATGATGGGAAATCTTAGTGGTCAAAATTTGGGGTATGACAGATGCCCCTATTTAATCTTCTTGGACCCGAAGGTGTGAATGGCGAAGGTATTCGGGCATTCGGGGTGCAAGAGGATTAAATATCGGAATACCCGAAATTTTGATGGTGGTTATGAACGGATGTTTGCTCATCCATCTTCTTTTGCTAAGAAATGATGCTTAGAAAAGGTAAAAACTTCCCCCCGATCCTGGTCTTCAACCAAGGAACTGGTATAAGTTTCCTTTGTCAATTAACTTCCCCTCGATCCTGGTTTCCTACCAAGGAACTGGTCTCAGTTTCTGATGTAAACTTCCCCGTGATCCTGGTTTCCTACCTAGGAACTGGTCTCAGTTTCCTTTGTAAACTTCCCCTCGATCCTGGTTTCCTACTAAGGAACTGGTCTCAGTTTCTGATGTAAACTTCCCCTCGATCCTGGTTTCATACCAAGGAACTGGTCTCAGCTTCTTTTGTCAATAAACTTTGACAAGGGACGCTATTGGTAGCGGTTTTCCTCAAACTTCTTGCCGAATTTTCCTGGGGAGATGCCATTTGATGGGAAAAAGTTTTAATGTTAGACTTGCTGGGGAAACCCATTCGTCTGAGCTGTAGAGGTGTACAAACTTCTCTATTAGAGACGCCATTTGTTGACTTTACTGGGGAAACGAGTCTCTTGAGAGACTGCTTTCTGCTTGGGGATATTACATCATACTTTTCCTCGAGATCTTCTGGGAGGAAATGCCATGTGATGTAATCCAATTTAGAGGTGCTGATGACCTTTTCGTCAGTGAACTTTCCGAAGAAGAACTGTTGTATTGCCGAATCTCTGATTAAGAGACTTTCTCTGGGATTTTCCTTAATCCGGGAAAGCGAAGATATCATCTTCAATGGCGAAGAGTGATATTTGTCGAAAGTCTGCTTGCTTTTCAGAGGTTTAAGTTATCAAAGTGGTCGAAGATCGTCTCCATCCTAGAAATAAACTGGGGAGAGATTGCTTAGATGATCTACCTCCTGACGAGGAAAGAACTGACAACTCGATTGAGAGGAGGACTTTACCACTTAGAGTTAAGACTGACTAGAGTGATAGTGATGCAATATGAATATGAATGCAAATCAATAATGCATGATGTATGTATGTTTATGCTGACAAAACTGACACGACATACAGACTAATAGATGAACACAACTGGATACTCAACCACTGCAGGGGACAAAGAAGTACCACTGGTTTAAGATAGCAATTCTTCCTTGCTTAGGAGAGATAGTCCCTGTGGGGAACAACCGTTGGTCGGGCTTAGGAGATAAGAACTCAACCGGGGGGTGTCAGATGAAACACGGTCTCTGACACAGTTGATCCTTCGTTCAGGCGTACCGGTTTAGAAGGAGCACTTTGATTCTGTACTTTGAAGCTCGACTACTGCTAGCGAAGTGATAGATGTTCTTTCGATGTTCAACAGTCAAAAGAATTGCCATCTTTATTTTAAAAGCAGAAAAAGTTTGACAAGTAAATTCATTTTTTTTGTTTTATTTCAAGAATCGTTAATCATTTTAAAACGTCATTCTGTAAAGTTAAAACAAATAAGAATTGAAAACAAAAGCACTAAGGCTCAAACTTTATTGATAGGATAGAAATCTGCCAAGCGCGTGATTCCATAGAGCATTTACAAAGTTAGAAAATGGTAATTTTAAGGGAAAAGGGCTACATTGAAACATAACGATCGTTATCCTTCTACCAACTTTGAATTCCGGGCATCCTGATCTTCCCTCGAAGATGACCTTGACTGGAGTTTTCCTAATGGATGACACTACTGCTGCTGAGGGATTTGCCCCTTTGTTGGACATAGTTACTTGCCATTAATCCCTAATTTTTGCCTGGACTGTACTTTGAGATTTCCAATCCACCGGGATGATTTTTTTGATTATGTAAATGGCAGACTCTTGCTTAAATAGTAAATGGCAGACTCTTTTCTTTTCGCCCCTTTGTTGGATGATTTCCAATCCCTAAGTTTTCTCAAGCATAGTGTACCGAGTTTCACATTCGGTAAACTTCTTGCTTAAATAGTAAATGGCAGACTCTTTTCTTTTCGTTTCGTCTTGTTGGCCAAGTACACAACCCATTGAGTCTTCCAAGACTGTTAAATAGATTATTAGTGGTCTTCCTTCCACTGGAGGTGATAGAATTGGTGGGTTCAACAGATACTCTTTGATACTGTTGAAGGCGGTTTGGCAGTCATCTGTCCAAATGCAGTCCTGATTCTTTTTGAGTAATTTGAAGATCGATGCGTATGTCGCGGTCATGAGGAATATAAATCGGGAAATATAGTTCAGACGTCCCAGGAATCCCCTGACTTATTTTTTCAGTTTTTGGAGAAGGCATTTCTTGAATGGCCTTGACTTTGTCAGGATCAACCTCAATCCCTTTCTGGCTGATGATGAACCCTAGTAGTTTCCCCGAACGGACACCGAATATGCATTTGTTAGGATTCAAATGGAGTTTGTACTTTCTCAACCGCTCAAATAGTTTTAACAGGTGGGTCACATGCTCCTCCTCTATTTTAGATTTGACAATCATATCATCAACATATACCTCGATTTCTTTGTGTATTATGTCATGAAACAGAGTAGTCATGGCCCTTTGATAGGTTGCCCCGGCGTTCTTCAAACCGAACGGAATTACCTTGTAACAAAAGGTACCCCATGGGGTGATGAACGAAGTTTTCTCCATGTCTTTCGGCGCCATTTTGATTTGGTTATAGCCCGAGAATCCATCCATGAAGGAGAAAACTTTCAACTTTGTTGTACTATCTACCAGCATGTCTATGTGCGGTAAGGGAAAGTCATCCTTCGGACTGGCTTTGTTCAGATCCCTGTAGTCTACACACATTCAGACCTTTCCGTCCTTTTTCGGAACTGGTACTATGTTGGCTAACCATTGAGGATATTCTGAGGTGGCGAGGAAACCCGCGTCGATTTGTTTCTGTACTTCCTCTTTGATTTTGATGGCCATGTCTGGATGAGTCTGTCTTAGTCTTTGTTTCACCGGCGGACATTCTGATCTCAACGGTAGATGATGTTCCACGATGCTGGTATCCAACCCTGGCATATCCTGATAGGACCAAGCGAATACATCGGGAAACCCTTTGAAAAGCTCTATCAAGTCTTCTTTGACAGTTGGACTAAGCAGTGCCCCAATCTTGACTTCTTTTCTCTCTTCTTCTGAACCCAAGTTGACCATTTCCAACGGCTCCTTGTAAGGTTCAATGGACTTTCCTCTTGTCTGAGTAATCGGGAGATCTCTTCTGGAATTTCTTCGTCATTTTCTTCTTCAGCCTCAAATACCGAGAATTCAAAGTTCGGAGAAGACATTGGATCAGATGTTTCAATGGGGTTTAAAACAAGCAATCTGCATAATGTGATGATTTGTGTTTAGAAGAGACAGAGAGAATGCAAGAGTGTGTGCAGTGTATTTTCTAAAAACTGCTTGTTTTTATTATTTGAGTTATTTTTTAGGATTACCATTTTCTGAAAAAGTGAAAAGAGAAAACAGTAATTGATGCGGAAATTACAGAACGACGTTATTTTATTTATGATTCGGTCGGTTCTTGAAACTACAGCCCTATAAAACAAAACTCTGTCGCTTCGGGCAAAGCGAAGAGGTACATTTACAAAAAGTGAGCCCTATCAAAACATCTGTTTCACCTGGGCAGGGTGAAAGGTTAAAGTAAAGACGGTAATTACTTCGACTTATGAACAACTTTCGGAACGTTGACAGCCACCCATTGGCGGTGAACTCCTCGGTGAATCACAAAGTCTGGTACTTTCCTTCTTGATTTGTCTTCAGAAATGACGCTGATTTCTGGTGGAGAAGGATCGTTGGAATCTATCTCCCAGGCAGAGTTGTCGTAGGAGGATTCCTCTGTTGCATCTTGCACAGTGTTTGTACTCTTGGGCGGATTTCACCATCCAATTGGCTGAATTTTTTCGAGCCTGATGCGAGAGCTTTCGGGAGCGGTGTACTTGACCATGAAGTCATATTTGCCACTCGGTTGTCCTAAGGTATCCCATATTTCTTTGGAACTGGAGGAGTCATCCCTTTCGATGACGTTGACCTCAGGAAAAGTGTAGTTAAGGAACTCTTGTCCTGCAATCTTTGCAAATTCATCGTTGTACTGGATATTATCTGAATGCCCTGAGTAATGATCCCATGCTTCTGTGGGGACGCATGTATTCTTTTCGATGATGCTTAGCTGATAATCATCGTTCGGCTGATTCTCTTACCCCGAGTCTCCTGGGTACGGCTGCCAGATAGGCAGGCCATCCATTGGGCCATAATAATCATGGTCAAAGTTTTCTTTCATCAGAGTGTCCCCCTCTAATGAGTTGGGTGGAGCACGGCGTCCTTCCGGATCGCAATCTCCATAGATCATTTTGATGTCTGACCTTAGTATAAATCTCGGACTATGCGTGGGATAACAAAATGGCATAGACATTTCATCCTGAGATATATAACCGTCCTCGTTAAGATAGGACTTCTATTCTTCTTATGTATCAGAGGAATCACCTTCGTTGATAGTATGTACTTCTTGAGACACTGGGTGAAGAAAACCTCCACTGTGGAAGAAGTCCTAAATGGGATGAAAGCTTTCATCGTTAGCAGCAGTCTGGGTACAGGATGAGGAAAAGCCAAGACCTTTCTTCGCTCTGTTATTAGTAGGAATGACAAGCTGTCCCCATCCTTTCGCATTGTTGCTTGGGATTACTTCGAGAGCATCTTTGTACGAGGAAATCGATGTTCCTCTTTCTGATTGATTGTCATTGCTCACCGAAAGTGCTTGGAATTGGGTTCCGATAACCTCCTCTGGTTCCACACAAGTGGATGATGATAAGTTACTCATGAGGAAGGCTTGCTCTCCGCAGATCATGACGAGTTGGTTATTTTTGACAAACTTCAGCTTTTGGTGAAGTGTCGAAGTGAATGCCCCCGCCTCGTGTATCCAAGGTCTTCTTAATAAGCAACTGTATGTCGCCCGGATGTCCATGACCTGGAAAGTGACTTGGAAGGTGTGAGGACCGATAGTTATGGGAAGGTCGACTTCGCCGATAACTGTTTTCCGGGATCTATCAAATGCCTTGACGGTGACCTCACTGGCTCTCATCGGAGATCCTTGGTATGATAATCGCCTCAATGTAGACTTTGGCATCACATTTAGAGCTGTTTCGGTGTCTACCAGTATGCTGGCTAATGCATCGTCCTGGCAGTTGACTGTAATATTGAGTGCCATGTTGTGACGGTGGCCCTCTTCCGAAAGTTCCTCATCACTGAATCCCAAGTTATTGCAGGAAGTGATGTTGGAGACGATGCTATCGAACTGTCGTATTGTTATATCCTGTTCCAGAAGGCTTACTCTAAGACTTTCTGTAGAGCTTCTCTGTGAGCTTCGGAACTGAGCAAGAGAGATAACACAGAGATTCTCGATGGAGTTTGCAACAGTTGGTCTACAATGTTGTACTCACTCTTCTGGATGAGTCTCAACATCTCATTGTTGTTCTTTGAAAGGTCAGGACCATTGGACTGACCGACTAGTTGATCAGGAACTTCTGTTTGAGGTTCCTTCTCCTTGGTGGGTTCTCCAACTCCTCTGTTGAAGATCCGACCGCTCCGTGTTACTCGACTGATGTCTATGATATTCATGACGGAGGGTAATGGAGTTTCCTTTCCATTCTCAATTGTTGTTGCACCATATTTGTAAGGGATAGCCTTAGTTGATTCATACGGTAATGGTCCCGGTAGATAGATAACTACAGGAGCCTTCTGATTTTTCTGACCATTGTAAGTAATTTCAATCAGTTCCTGGTTAGGAACTTTCAATTCGTCAAGTAAAGGGATGATGGCGCAAACATCTTTGGTCCTCTTATGATCAGAGATTACGACAACGTCCTTGATTTGATTAGTGAAATAGTCCGGCATCGAATTGGTTGACCCAGAACTTGGACATGGTCGAATCTCTTTGTGGTCCAACTGACTCTGAAGGGCTGCTCGCACGAGGTAACATCCTTGATTATCTTCAGAGCAAACTCTACAGCATTCATAGTTGTGTGGTGGCACTTGGCCACGTCCGCTTTGTATGCAGTGTAACCTCACTAGATCTGTTCCCATTGATCGAACATCCAGAATTTGATGCTTAGTAGGGTTACCATTAATCATACTGACTTATTGTGTGTCTTTATCTAGATAGATCGGAAGCCACCAGTGGTTTAACAAGTGTTGCAAAGTTCTTTGAACAAGAGCGCATCCATGGTCGCTCTCACGACATCCCTTACAGTTCTGATAATCGTGAGAAGTCAGAAAACCGAGCTGGACTTGCTTAGCGTGTAATTCCACCAAGCTGGTATTCATCAAGTGAATATCAAAGATTTGAATTATATTCACTTAATAATGACTTCTGTCGCGGTAATCCTGAATCCATCCAAGATCCATCTGACGCTGGAGGGCCTCTTGTACTAAAGAGCATCCCTGATTGTTTACCGAGCAAATCAGACAGGAATCGTAATCGTGCCGTGGCAGATTATGATGTTGGCTTTGCCTTGAGTGCATCGTCACCAAGTTGATATTCATCGCACGGATGTCGTGATTCTGGATGATGTTGGAATTCGAGTAAGTCATGTTGACATCACGAATTCGGTGCTCTTGGATCCATCCGAGATCCAATTGTTCCTGTAGAGCTGATTGCACCACAGAACATCCTTGATTATTTTTGGAGCAGATATCACACTGGTGATAATTGTGAGGTGGAACATGGCCGTATCCGCTCTGTCTACAATGCATCTTGACCAAGTTGGCCCTTAATAAGAGTACATAATGAATTTGATAGCGGTGGTTAGACTCTCCCTCTATCAAATTTACCATAGCTTTCTCGTGTTGAGGCAGCGAGTTTGTGAGAACATTTGGATTCGTATCCTTGAAGGATAAGACCTCGCTCCTAACAATCTTTTCCACATCGGATTTGAAACTGAGACAGTTCTCTATGTTATGCCCCGGTCTTCCTTGATGGTAAGGACAAGTCTGATCCGCTTTAAACCAAAAAGGCAGATTTTCCAGTACTGTAAGAGGAGACCTAGTTTGGACGTGCCCCTTTGCCAGTATTAATGGAAACATTTCTACGTACAACATTGGTATAGGGTCAAACCCTGGTGGTCGTGTTGTACGGTTGTTGTGGTATTGAGGACGAGCCTGCTGAAGAGGTTGTTGTGTCCTTTACTGATATTGTTGTTGATTCGGTTGGCTCTGAGTAACTTGAGGTTGATATGTAGGTACAGGCGCAGGGCTAATAGCAGGCGTTACCGCTGCTACTGGTTGGTACCGTCGCCTTTGCTTTCCGTGATAAATATTCCCAATATCCTACTCTTTTTTCTTAGGGAGAGCACTACCGTATCGTTTTGTACTACTTGATGATCCAGCATCTTTGACCAGACGTCCTTCTCGGACTGCTTCCTCAAGACGAAATCCCATGCCTACCATCTCAGTGAAGTCGCTGGGCACACTGGCAACCATTCTTTCGTAGTAAAATGAACTTAAGGTCTTTAAGAAAATTTTGTCATCTCTTTTTCCTCAAGAGGTGGACAAATCTGGGCGGCATTTTCACGCCATCTATGAGCATACTCCTTAAAGGTTTCCTTATCCTTTTGTGACATTGCTCTAAGTTGATCTCTGTCCAGTGCCATGTCCAGGTTATACTTATATTGTTGAACGAAGGTAGCGCCAAGATCTCTGAAAGTGGAGATCTTAGTGCGGTTTAATCCCATGTACCATTTTAGTGCGGCACCGGTTAAACTATCTTGGAAGTAATGGATCAGTAGCTGGTTGTTCTCTGTCTGAGTTGACATCCTCCGAGCGTACATCACCAAATGACTTTGAGGTCAAGAGTTACCCTTGTACTTTTCAAATTCGGGCACTTTGAACTTGTGCGGAACTTTCACATTGGGGATCAAACAAAGGTCTGCGGCGTCCTTTCCGAATAGATCCTGATCGCGAAGGGCTTGCAGGTCTTTATGCATTTCCAGGAACTGTTCCTGGAACTCCTTCATTCTCTCATTCATACTTTCGTTTCCACCAGAAGGTATCTGTGGAATCTGTCCTTCCGGGACAGTGTGCACCACTAGGGGTGGTACAGTTATTACGGCAGAGACTCTTGGTGCTTCCTGAAGTTTGTAACCTTCAGGCCCAGCGGTTCTTGCTGCGGTTCCCTGATCTTCAGTGATCGGCGGAACATATCCTTCTGGGATATAATTAATAGGCATGCCCCAGGGATGATCTTTCGGCATGTTATACCTAGGATCATACTTCTCCACTATGGGCGTTGATGTGATCTCTGAGATCACAGTCCTTTGTAGCTGAGCTTCTGCCGGAGCTTGCATGTCGTTGTAAAGCTTTATCAGATCCTCTTTCAGAGCATCGAGTTCTTCTCTCAACTCTCTGTTTTCTTCCTCGAGATTGTCCATCTTTTTCTGTCGACTGGCCCGAGTATTGTATGAATGAGACAGTTTGACTCTAGAATCAAGACACAAACGTGAGATTCGCAGGTAAGGAGAAAGCGTTATGTGAGAATGATGAATGATATACAATGATTATATTAATTAAAATTTTTGTTTAATCGAAATAAACTTCAACAATTGGATTGCAAATATCAAATAGTGGGGAAGGCCCCGTTTTATTGAATTCAAAGATTGCGGAAATGGAAATACAATAGATTACAAAGTGTTGCAAAAGGAAATGTCTAAGCTAATGGATCCAGAGTCCTCTCTGAGGAGGGCTCAGGTGCTGGTTCTAAAACTTTCCTTTTCTTTGACCGGGGCTCTTGAGCCGTTGTCGGGTTGTTATTCCTTTGCCAAGTAAAAGGAGCGAGCAAATTCCTTTGGTCTTCTTGATTTTCTACAGCATGTTGTTCTAAAATCTCAATCAGAGCATCTTTTTCTTTTAACATTTGTTGTATTTTGTTACACTCCACACTGAGAATGCGGTATTTGTTCTTCCAAGACCTTTTCTCCTGTTGAGCTTTGTTGAGAGTAACCTGAAGTTTTTCTGTATCAGACATAAAATAAAGGACATATTTCTTTAACGGAAGAACTCCTTGACGAGGGTAAGGCATCCTTAGTTTGAGAGCTCTAGTTAGTGGAGATAAGGTTCCACAGAGACACAGTCTGACTTTCCTAGAGACTCTCTTCCTTTCCTATGAACATGTTTCCAGGCATGCACTATTTCTATCTTTAGTTCCCTGTTATTTTCTCCTTCCTTGAAGAAAAGACCTTCCAGATGAGCATTACGCGGAACATGCCTCATCGGGTATCCAAATTGACGACGAACTAAAACGGGATGATAATTGATTCCTCCTTTAGTTCCTATGAGGGGTACATTAGGGAAGTTTCCACAATGGTCAATGATTCTGATCCCGTCATAGATTCGGTTGTACCAGTCGATGTCAGAGTTGGTAAGAGACATGATTCTCTGTGACCAACGTAGGGCACTCTTATGATCTCAAAAAGCGGCAAACTTAGGTAAATGTGAAGTGAACGATTTGTATAGCAGGGGTACACAACATGTGATCATTCCTCTACTGTACAAATTCCTTAAGTGTATAGAATGATACGCATCTGCGAGCAAAGTCGGCACAGGGTTTCCAATTAGAAAAATCTTAATGGCATTGATATCAACGAAATTATCAATGTTGGGAAACAGAAATAACCCTTAGGCAAGCAAAGTAAAGATGCTTTCGAAAGCAGTCACGTTCCCTATACTAGTGAAGTACAGAGCTTTCTTTACTAAGAACTTGGCTGGTAAACCTTGGATTCCACCCTTAGTGGTCATGTGAGTCCTGACTTCTGACTCGTCTAAATAAATTGCTCTTGCAATGGTTTGATCCTTTGGAATTTCTTCCAGTCCAGAAAAGGGAGCTTGGTTAGTGATATGTAAGTCAGTCAGGTGAGAGTACTCCTCCAGTGTTGGTGCTAGCTGATAATCCGGGAATGTGAAATAGTGATAGACTGGATCATAAAACAGAATGAGCGTAGCCAGTATTCCTTCGATTACATGGACCCTTAACAGAGATAGTAGTCCTCCGTACTTAGCTCTGAAAGCATCAGGGTTGGTGATCATCCTTGCCAACCCTATCAAATCCTCTAGTTTTGGAACCTTGAAGGTATACTTGTGAGTCCTCCTTCTACCGAAATCCATTAGCGCAATCTTTTTCTCTGATATTTGCAATCATTGTCTTAGTTTAATTTGAAAAAGAGAGACTAGAAGAGAAGATTTTCTTTGTTTAATGTTTTTTAATGAATGAATGCATGAATGCAGCACACAAAAACATAGAAAAAACATGGGGTCAAAGGTTCGGTGTCATGAAGTCAAGGCTCTACCCATCCCCAAAGGTTTATACTGGTGATTTTTTGTACCTGTCCTCAAAATCATTGACCCCTCATGGGATAACAACAGCAGACTGGAATCACCCAAGCGAGCTGATGTATCTTAGAGTAATCTCAAATGAGGGTAGTATCGTGTGACAACTATTTCCGATAGCTTCCGCACTAAAAAATAGTAACAGGGTTTCAGTCTACTAAAATCCTCAGCTTCTCAGATAACCCAATCGAACAATCTGCTTTCAACAACCAAAGTCGTATAGGCATTGAATCCACAAAGGGCATCTCCACTGATTCAATGGTCGACCGGGACCTCTTATTTGGGAGTCACTCACTGTAAGATTACCCGTCTAGTGCCATCATTTATCTTAGGTGTATACTCAATCTTTCCACATGCGGCATCACACGCATTCCCATTAGCAGAAAAGTAAACACATATATCAATTAGGAAAAGCAGTATATATATTTATCCTAACATCCTAGACCTCTAGTCCTATGATCCTATACAGACAATGACTCCCCAGCAGAGTCGTCATTTCTGTGGCACTTTGTGAACTTAAAGTTTTCTATCTAAGGCTGTAAGAAAGAATGGCTCCCACTGTGGTCGCCATTTTTCTGTAGCGCGGTTTTTATGGTTTTGAATCACTATCGCTTTGGTACTACAGTTCGATTCATTTTTTATCCTGTGAAGATGATTAAGGAAAGGAAATAGATGTCTCCAATTAACCCTGCTTGTATACTGAGTTTAAACAGATAACTGTTGGTTTACAGATGCTATCAAAATAGGGGGGCCTGTCTTAGGTTATTTCGTTTAAGAATAGATTGTCTGGATTGTTCGTGAGGCTTTTGGTAAGGTACTAAATCTGATGTTTTTTTTATTGATGTTTTTTTGATTGATGTATGAAGGTATCTTGGACTAAATCTGATGTTCCCCCTATCTAAGGGAGGAAAAAGATATTTTGGTGTCTTGTTCAAAGCCCAAGATATGAAACTAAAGATGATTTGTATCTTGTTCAAAGCCCAAGATATGAAGCTAAAGGGGTTTGGCTGAGAGAGAATTTGTCATCTCTAAAGAGGAATTGTTGATTTTTTGTATGCCTTGATCAAAGCACAAGTTCGATGCTAAGAGGTTGATTGACTCAGCAAGGGATTTGTTTATACAAAGCCTAAGAGGAGGCTGGATAAAACCGACTGAACGAGAGAGTGTTTTATCTGTCTTGTACAAAGCCCAAGATCGAGGCTAAAAAAGAAACTGACTCTTTGAGGATATCATTATACAATGCCTAAGAGGAGGCTAAAAAAGGGTTTGACCCCATCGGGGAGGTCTATACGTGTCTTGTACAAAGCCCAAGATTGGGGCTGAAACGAGTTTGACTCTACAAGAGAGTGCTTTTATATGTCTTGTACAAAGCCCAAGACGGAGGCTAAAAGAGTTGACTCGACAAGAGAGTCTTTCAAAGGTGATTGACCCAACAAGAGAGTCTAAAAGTTGATTGACTCAACAAGAGAGTCTTTTATACTCAACAAGAGAGTGATTTGCTGTCCCGTACGAAGTTCGAGATTGAGGCTAAAAGGACAATGACCCAACAAGAGTCTTTTATACTCAACAAGAGAGTGCTGAAAGGTGATTAACTCAACAAGAGAGTCTGAAAAATGATTGACTCAACAAGAGAGTCTGAAAAGTGATTGACTCAATAAGAGAGTCTGAAAAGGTTAGCTCCGCCGTGGGAGGATCATTGTACAAAGCCCAAGAGGAGGCTGACCGTGTTGAAGAAAGATCATTATACAAAGCCTAAGAGGAGGTTATCTTACTGCTGAGGATTAGATCCATAGGCAGGCCCAAGGATGGAGAACTCTCATGAGAGAGACCGGGTTTTTGCTGGAGATTTATCCAGAGTGATCGGTGTTTTTTCCTATGTTTGAAAGGAACTTGAGAATGTCTTTGAGACTCAAAGGGGGTTTAGACTGTCCACGTCTACTGGTGTTGAAGAGATTTATCTTTTGCAGGATGCCCAAAAGAGGGCAAGGGCCTTAAGGGATGAGAATCAACCCTAAAGTGGCTTGCGGTTTGACACTGGAAAGACTGCTCTAGCAAAGGATGACTATGTTCTGTCTTATACCTTTAAGAGGTCGCGAGGGTCCTTGTATTAACCCAAGAGAAGGCATGAGAACTTCTAGGAAGCCGAAGGGTCCTTGTACAACACCCAAGAAGAGGCGGGGATGCTTTTAGGAAGCCTGTGGGTCCCCAAACCAAGAGAAGTTCAAGAAATGCAATTCACAGAGAAGAGATCATTCCGGGAAAGTTCGAGGGTTTGGAAGAAACTCAAGAGATGCCATTCACAGAGAAAAGATCATCTCTGGGGAGTAGAGTTTCTTTGACAATTTCTAAGGGTGACAGTCGGAGAAAAGGTTCACCGAGAATACTGTCATTCTCTTTGTTCCATATTGTTTAACCCCAAGAGAAGGGAAGACTGTATCTGGAGATCCTATGGGGATCTACTTTTGTTTGTATTCAAGAGTGACCAACGGGCTTTACCTAGTTCTAGACGTATTTGCCGAGGAAAACTCTAAATAACTATACTAGTATATATACAGTTGATATATGACGAGTATTTAAAAGGTATGAAAAAAGACAAACCATGCCCAGCTTCCCATAATACAGTTATGTATATGAAAGCATATAAAAGAAAGCGGATAAACACTTACCCGTTGTAGAGCTTCCATGCTGTTTTGTTAGTTGTTCAAAGAAATTAAAGAAAGTTTTGATAGCAACTATACATTTGTATTCAAAATCAAAGGAGAAATTATTTTGAGCAGAGATCGTGGCTTACAGCTCACGGAGAGGCCCAAATTTTAACCGTGATTGTACTGTTGTTTTGAATTTGTACAGGGATTTATACAAGTGACTGAGGCCTAAAAAGGTTTTCTGTACAAAGAGATGGGTCTTATACTCTACCAAGAGGTCCAAAAGTGCTTTAAAGAAAAGAAATGGGACTTACAACACAAGGGCAGGCCCAGTTGTTTGTTTGAAAATGGCGATCGCGCCGAGGTTTCTGACGGTATCGGGACTTATACAATACGCTGAGGCCCAAAATTGTTTATTTACAAAGAGATGGGACTTACACTCTACCGAGAGGCCCAAAAGTGCTTTGAAATATTTGAGTATGATTAAAAATCAAAGAAACCCTAATTTTCACTTTTTAAAAATAATTTTTCAAAGAAACTTAACAAAAATGATAAAAATACCAAATAGGTTTAAATAAACCACTTGTGATTTTTGGTTACGGTTTGAAAAGTGAGGTTTTAATCACAAGATGATTTAAAACTCATTTGGTTTTGATTTTCATGATGAATATTCATTTTTAAAATGTTTAAAAACAATTAAAATGAATTTATTTCAAAAATACCAATTATATTAAATAACTGATATAAATTTGATTTTTATTGTAGAATAAAATATTTTACTATTTTTGTGATTTTTCAGATAAAGAATCAACCAAAAATGATTAAAATTGAGAGAGTTATTAATTTTTCAAATCATTTAAAAATAATATGAAAAATAATAAAAAGTGGAAAAATGGTAAAAAAGAGGATCTGGGGCGAGGGGGATTCGAACCCCAGGCCTCTTGTGTGCAGTGTACGCCTCCTACCACTGGGGTGGTGATACATCCGTGTATCAAAACCACCTCATGGATATATGAGACATGCCTTGTTTTTGGCCTGGCCAAGGCAAGGCAAGGCAAGATTTTGGCAAAAAACGTGAAGCTTGTAACTTTCTCATTTCTCCATGGATTGGGACAAAATTTAGGTCTATCCTGCCTAGAATTTCACAAGGAATCCAAGGGTGGTGGTGGTTTTTTCAAATGAGGCTCCTATTGAAAAACCCGATAGTGGTTTTGAAATAGGCCATGATTTGCATTTTCTATGCTATCTCTTGTTACAGGCATGAATTACATGATGAATTGGTTCAAACACAACATATATAACATGTATGAGATGTGCATGATCAGTGGACCTCAAAGCAATGCATATTTCAAAGAGTTCAAGTTGTGATGCTTACCTCTTTAGGAGCTTTTTGGGCAATCTGTCAAGTGCTTTGTTCCAGAAATAATTTGATACTTTGGACACCCTCAAATGATCCCTTGGAAGCTTTTAGAATGGTTGGAATCAACTGGAATCCTCAGGAACAAGTTTGAGCTCTTTCTTGCAATAGGGGCAAAAGTGGCCAATATAGCAACTCTCTCAAATTTTGTTCCAGATGTGGGGAACCATTTGGGACAGTTCAAGGATGATATTTGGAGTGTGTTTGAGGTCTTATCTGGTTTTGAAAGTGACTGAATCAAGACATGGCTTTAAAAATGCAAAAAATGTCCAATTTTGAGGTTTTGAGAGGGGACTTTGTGATTTTGGTGTTACAGGTCACTTATGAGAGTTTGGACAGCTTAGATATGACATATTAGATGTGTTTGGATCATGAGCTGTGATGGAAATGCTCTCTAACTCAAAAACTCAGAGTTACCTTGCTAAAGAAGGCATTTTTGCCTAGAGAATGAGATTTTGAGGAAAACAAGTGTCTACCTAAGGCTGTAAGAAAGAATGGCTCCCACTGTGCTCGCCATTTTTCTGTAGCGCGGTTTTTATGGTTTCGAGTCACTATCGCTTTGGTACTACAGTTCGATTCATTTTTTATCCTGTGAAGCTGATTAAGGAAGGGAAATAGATGTCTCCAATTAACCCTGCTTGTATACTGAGTTTAAACAGATAACCGTTGGTTTACAGATGCTATCAAAATAGGGGGTCCTGTCTTAGGTTATTTCGTTTAAGAATAGATTGTCTGGATTGTTCGTGAGGCTTTTGGTAAGGTACTAAATCTGATGTTTTTTTGATTGATGTTTTTTTGATTGATGTATGAGGTATCTTGGACTAAATCTGATGTTCCCCCTATTCTAAGGGAGGAAAAAGATATTTTGGTGTCTTGTTCAAAGCCCAAGATATGAAGCTAAAGATGAATTGTATCTTGTTCAAAGCCCAAGATATGAAGCTAAAGGGTTTTGGCTGAGAGAGAATTTGTCATCTCTAAAGAGGAATTGTTGATTTTTTATATGTCTTGATCAAAGCACAAGTTCGATGCTAAGAGGTTGATTGACTTAGCTAGGGATTTATTTGTACAAAGCCTAAGAGGAGTCTGGATAAGACCGACTCAATGAGAGAGTGTTTTATCTGTCTTATACAAAGCCCAAGATCGAGGCTAAAAAAGAGACTGACTCTTTGGGGATATCATTATACAATGCCTAAGAGGAGGCTAAAAAAGGGTTTGACCCCGTCGGGGAGGTCTATACGTGTCTTGTACAAAGCCTAAGATTGAGGCTGAAACGAGTTTGACTCTACAAGAGAGTGCTTTTATATGTCTTGTACAAAGCCCAAGACGGAGGCTAAAAGAGTTGACTCGACAAGAGAGCCTGAAAGTTAATTGACTCAACAAGAGAGTCTTTTATACTCAACAAGAGAGTGATTTGCTGTCTCGTACGAAGCCCGAGATTGAGGCTAAAAGGAGAATGACCAAACAAGAGTCTTTTATACTCAACAAGAGAGTGCTGAAAGGTGATTAACTCAACAAGAGAGTCTGAAATATGATTGACTCAGAAAGAGAGTCTGAAAAGTGATTGACTCAACAAGAGAGTCTGAAAAGGTTAGCTCCGCCTTGGGAGGATCATTGTATAAAACCCAAGAGGAGGCTGACTGTGTTGAAGAATGATCATTATACAAAGCCTAAGAGGAGGCTATCTTACTGCTGAGGATTAGATCCATAGGCAGGCCCAAGGATGGGGAACTCTCATGAGAGAGACCGGGTTTCTGCGGGAGATTTATCCAGAGTGATCGGTGTTTTTTCCTATGTTTGAAAGGAACTTGAGAATGTCTTTGAGACTCAAAGGGGGTTTAGACTGTCCAAGTCTACTGGTGTTGAAGAGTTTTATCTTTTGCAGGATGCCCAAAAGAGGGCAAGGGCCTTAAGGGATGAGAATCAACCCTAAGGTGGCTTGCGGTTTGACACTGGAAAGACTGCTCTAGCAAAGGATGACTAAGTTCTGTCTTATACCTTTAAGAGGTCATGAGGGTCCTTGAATTAACCCAAGAGAAGGCATGAGAACTTCTAGGAAGCCGAAGGGTCCTTGTACAACGCCCAAGAGGAGGCGGGGATGATTTTAGGAAGCTTGTGGGTCTCCAAACCAAGAGAAGTTCAAGAAATGCAATTCACAGAGAAGAGATCATTCCAGGAAAGTTCGAGGGTTTGGAAGAAACTCAAGAGATGCCATTCACAGAGAAAAGATCATCTCTAGGGAGTAGAGTTTCTTTGACAATTTCTAAGGGTGACAGTCGGAGAAAAGGTTCACCGAGAATACTGCCATTCTCTTTGTTCCATATTGTTTAACCCCAAGAGAAGGGAAGACTGTATCTGGAGATCCTATGGGGATCTAGTTTTGTTTGTATTCAAGAGTGACCAACGGGCTTTACCTAGTTCTAGACGTAGTTGCCGGGGAAAACTCTAAATAACTATACTAGTATATATACAGTTGATATATGACGAGTATTTAAAAGGTATTAAAAAAGACTAACCATGCGCAGCTTCCCATAATACAGTTATGTATATGAAAACATATAAAAGAAAGCGGATAAACACTTACCCGTTGTAGAGCTTCCATGCTGTTTTGTTAGTTGTTCAAAGAAATTAAAGAAAGTTTTGATAGCAACTATACATTTGTATTCAAAATCAAAGGAGAAATTATTTTGAACAGAGATCGTGGCTTACAGCTCACGGAGAGGCCCAAATTTTAACCGTGATTGTACTGTTGTTTTGAATTTGTATAGGGATTTATACAAGTGAATGAGGCCCAAAAAGGTTTTCTGTACAAAGAGATGGATCTTATACTCTACCAAGAGGTCCAAAAGTGCTTTAAAGAAAAGAAATGGGACTTACAACACGAGGGCAGGCCCAGTTGTTTGTTTGAAAATGGCGATCGCGCCGAGGTTTCTGACGGTATCGGGACTTATACAATACACTGAGGCCCAAATTTGTTTATTTACAAAGAGATGGGACTTACACTCTACCAAGAGGCCCAAAAGTGCTTTGAAATATTTGAGTATGATTAAAAATCAAAGAAACCCTAATTTTCACTTTTTAAAAATAAATTTTCAAAGAAACTTAATAAAAAATGATAAAAATACCAAATAAGTTTAAATAAACCACTTGTGATTTTTGGTTAAGGTTTGAAAAATGAGGTTTTAATCACAAGATGATTTAAAACTCATTTGGTTTTGATTTTCATGATGAATATTCATATTTAAAATGTTTAAAAACAATTAAAATGAATTTATTTACAAAAATACCAATTATATTAAATAACTGATATAAATTTGATTTTTATTGTAGAATAAAATATTTTACTATTTTTGTGATTTTTCAGAAAAAGAATCGACCAAAAATGATTAAAATTGAGAGAGTTATTATTTTTTCAAATCATTTAAAAATAATATGAAAAATGATAAAAAGTGGAAAAATGGTAAAAAAGAGGATCTGGGGCGAGGGGGATTCGAACCCCAGGCCTCTTATGTGCAGTGTACGCCTCCTACCACTGGGGTAGTGATACATCCGTGTATCAAAACCACATCATGGATATATGAGGCATGCCTTGTTTTTGGCCTGGCCAAGCCAAGGCAAGGCAAGATTTTGGCAAAAAACGTGAAGCTTGTAACTTTCTCATTTCTCCATGGATTGGGACAAAATTTAGGTCTATCCTGCCTAGAATTTCACAAGGAATCCAAGGGTGGTGGTGGTTTTTTCAAATGAGGCTCCTATTGAAAAACCCGATAGTGGTTTTGAAATAGGCCATGATTTGCATTTTCTATGCTATCTCTTGTTACAGGCATGAATTACATGATGAATTGGTTCAAACACAACATATATAACATGTATGAGATGTGCATGATCAGTGGACCTCAAAGCAATGCATATTTCAAAGAGTTCAAGTTGTGATGCTTACCTCTTTAGGAGCTTTTTGGGCAATCTGTCAAGTGCTTTGTTCCAGAAATAATTTGATACTTTGGACACCCTCAAATGATCCCTTGGAAGCTTTTAGAATGGTTGGAATCAACTGGAATCCTCAGGAACAAGTTTGAGCTCTTTCTTGCAATAGGGGTAAAAGTGGCCAATATAGCAACTCTCTCAAATTTTGTTCCAGATGTGGGGAACCATTTGGGACAGTTCAAGGATGATATTTGGAGTGTGTTTGAGGTCTTATCTGGTTTTGAAAGTGACTGAACAAGACATGGCTTTAAAAATGCAAAAAATGTCCAATTTTGAGGTTTTGAGAGGGGACTTTGTGATTTTGGTGTTACAGGTCACTTATGAGAGTTTGGACAGCTTAGATATGACATTTTGGATGTGTTTGGATCATGAGCTGTGATGGAAATGCTCTCTAACTCAAAAACTCAGAGTTACCTTGCTAAAGAAGGCATTTTTGCTTAGAGAAAGAGATTTTGACGAAAGCAAGTGTTGTAGTGCTTTGGTGTACTCAAAATGAGCACAAATGAGCTCTATTTATAGTAGAGCAAGTTTGTTTTGCAAGCAATAGTGAACCGCAACTGCAGCAGCTCATTGTCCAATTGCATCACTTTGGAATCTTAAGTCTCCTCTAGCCATTGACTAGAGGTCAGAGCACAGGCCTATGGTTCTTTGGTTCAGAGCTTATCCTTGACTCATTCAGTTAGAAATGGCTCAGTTCATGCCACCTTGGTGCATCCATTGAATGGTTGGAAACAAAATTGGAGTCTTGGCCTCTTTTAGGTTTTTTAGGTTTTGGCATGCTACTTTGGGAATCTTGGACTTGGGAGGCTGATGGATCAGTGCTTGTCCCTTGGTTGTTCCCCCTTGATGTGTGCAGATGGATAAGCATGCTTGGAATTGCATAATTTGAGCAAATCGTGCCTTTATGCACAAGTCTGCCTTGCCAAGACAGTTTGCAGCAAGGCATGTTGCAACTGTCATAAATCTTAGCTTAGGTGGAGTTTAATGAAGCTCTTGGCCATTTTGGAAAGCCCTTATGTGATACAACACATCTGTGAACATAGTTTGTCTTGAAACTTTTTGGATCCAAGTGAAAAATCCCCCTACATTTTGAAAAAAAGCAAGACATATTCTGACTTAGTGAAAATTTCACTAAGTGTTGGAAAAAGTGACATTTCATGTTTTCAGCCATTTTGATCACTCCATAACTTAAAATCCATGAAGAATTGGAATGAGGTATAGTTGACACTTTTGAAGTATACCATGAGAGCTACAAATCCATCTTTGGACCAGCCAAAATGGTTGCTTGGATCTCAAGTTATGATCCTTGGAAGTTGGTACCCTAGCCACTTTATTTCATAACTTAGAAAAATTCTAAGTTTTTATGGTTACCCCTTTAACAAGTTATCCTACTTTCTTTGATTTTTCTTGATGAATGATGATTCCAATCACACATTAACATCATTTTAGGGTTAAGGAACCATAATTATGAAAAATTTCAAAAAAGTCAAACTTTGACTTTTATGCACAGTTGACTTTTTACCAGGTGAATTCCAAATTGTGCGATCCTCTATAAAATAAAGTCCTTGACCTAAATCAAACTTGATGGATATGTTCCATAGGTGTTATAGGGTATATTGAATCATGTCCCAAGGTTTAGGAGCATGTCCTGGTTAAAAGTCAAAGGCACAGTTGACTTTTCCCTCGAAACCCTAATTGTGGTCCAGATGAAATTGAAACTTATAGATCAAGCTTCTTGGGTCAATCCATTGTTGCAAATGGATCAATTCAGTGTATTAGAGACCCTCAAATCATGTCTTGAGGTCTTGGCTCATGTTTTGTCCCAAAAGTTAACTTAGGGGTGAATTAGGTCAAGAAACCCTAATTCCTGATTTTTGGTGAATGCTTCCCCTGAGGTTAAATTGACTTGATGATTGGGTTCATGATGTCCCTTGGAGTATCTTAAGGCTTAATCCACTTGGAATGCTGCAACCTTGTGCTTGATTCTTGATGTGGGAGTCCTCTTGATCCTTTATGGGTGTTTGAGAGTTTAGACAAGTTGAAGATCATGTCATTTCTTGATTGATCCTTTGTCTAAGGCTCTGAGAGGGCCTAAATCCCTAGTCTTTGATGGTAGTGAATGCTCAACAATTCCTTGAGGAGATTGATGTGGCACAAAGGTACATCCATATTGTGATGATGGTTTGCATAATGATGGGAAATCTTAGTGGTCAAAATTTGGGGTATGACACCTACACTACCTTTTCTAAGAATAACACCTTTGTTATTATCTCCATAAGTGACGAACCTCTTTCTCTTTGGCACGAAGTCAATGAAGAGGGATATGCTACACGTCATGTGCCTTGAACATCCAATATTAAGATACCACTTCTTTTTGGTAGAGTCAAGATATTTAGCCTGAAAATTTAAACAAAGGAAATAGGTACCCAATTTTCATTGGGTCCTTGAGAGTGAGTGAGATCAAAGTTGTACTTAGGAAACCATTGAACAACTTCTTTAGGAACAAAGAGTTTCCTAAATTTTCGCCTTTCAAGGGTATGACCCTTTTTGCAACAATAATAACAATATATGTTTTTATGAGACATGTCCTTGCTATTTTAGAATGATTCAAAGGCTTTTCAACCTTAGAAGGATCAATAGCAAACACAATTTTAGGTTGCAAGGAATCATCCAATTTGACTTGAAGATATTTTAGTTCATCTTGTCTATTATGATAACCTAGGAGGTTTTATATCCTCGCTCTTGTCACTTTGAATATCTATCATAGATTTCTGAATAGCTTCAAACTTCCTTTCGGATTCTAACACTTATGCTTCTAAATTTAAAATGACTTTTTCATGTGAAGCTAAGTTGTTAAAAGCTTTTAAGGTTTCTCTATGAAGATCTTCAAAGGCCTTTTGTAATTGAAAATAAGATAAATAATTAATAGATTTAAACTTAGGAAGACTTACATTTTTCTTTTTCTTTCTATTTGCCATAAGACAAATTCGAGACGATTCTACACTTGAAGTTGGAATTTCATCATTAGAGGAATCACTCGCACTCTCCCAAGCGGCATAAGCTCTCCTAAACTTGATAGAAGTCTTGTGATAGCTCTTTTCTTTATCTTTATTTCTCATAGGGCATTCTGGTCTATAGTGACCAACTTCACCACAATGATAGCAAGATCTTCTAAACTTACTCTTTCTATTTTCATCATCCTTTGAGGAATTTTTCCTCCTTCTAAACTTGGCTATGTTCTTGTTGGAATGTTTAACATCATTCCTCCTTATATACTTTTAGTATCTCTTTACGAACAGCCCCATATCTTCCTCATAAGAATTCTTGTCATCATCACTTTCACTATCACTAAGCTCACAATGTGAAGACCTTGAGCTAGAAGTCTTTAGAGCTATGGACTTCTTTCCTTCTTCTTTGTCTTTCCATTTTTCATTCTTCACTCTCTTTTCACATTCTTTTTCGTATTTTTCTAAGCAAGTGAGCTCTTACTCATGGTCTTCCAACTTACCAAAGATCAAGAGTCTTAAGATCATTTACCTCATTGATAGCGGTGACCTTTGGTTGCCATTCCTTACTTAAACACCTCAACACTTTGTTAGTAGCATGTTCATTGGAAACAAGATTAACTAGCGCATTTAATCGATTGATAAGATGTGTGAACCATTTTTCGCATATCCGTAATGGTTTCACCATGCTCAATATGAAACAACTTAAACTATTGATTTAATGTGTTGATCCAAGCTTGTTTGACATCATTAGTACCCACATAGGAAATCTCTAATGCGTCCCACATAGCCTTGGTGGTCTCACAATGTGAAACATGATAATACTCATCAACACCTAAAGCGGATATGAGAATTTTTTTTGCTTTCCAATCATGTGAACACAATTTCCAATCATTAGCATCCCACTGTGCTTCCGATTTAGGTGCGGTAACACCTTCATTGGTCATGGATATTTCATTCGTACCATTTTGAGTAGTGTCCCATATACCTTTGTCAACAAATTTGACGTGAATAAGCATAAGAGCTTTCCAATAGCCATAATTTTCGCCTATGAAAATTGGTGATCTATTGTACATTCCCTTAGGTTTGGTAGCCATTCTTCTAAAAAGTAAATCTGAAGTACGAAATTAATCGGAGCTTTTGATACAACTTTTAGAAAATAGGCTTCGATCTAGAGGAGGGTGAATATATCACAAATTTAAAAACAAAAATTTTGGCAAAAATGGTTTTTGAAAAGTTTTATGGCACAGCAGAAACAACCCTAATCGAATCTTCTAACTGAGCCTACTATCAAAAAGCTCGGATATGCATAACATAAACAATTAGGATGATAATGAACACAAATTGTTCAACAACGATTAATTCAAGAATCAATCAAATGCAAAGCTATACGTAAAGTTTATTTCCAATGAACACAAATCAATAAAAATACTCAAAGGCAATTTATCGAACACTTTGTGTGTGATAGATAACGTTTGGTAATTAAATTTGTTTTATTGATGTTAAAAGCCAATCAGAATCAATGTGATTATGATTATATCAACAAAAAAATTTGAAATATAGTTGAAAAACAATTTCCAGTTGAGTTAATCGAAACAACAACGAACTCGATAATTTGTAAGAACAACAATTAAAGAGATAAAGAGATGGAGAGAGAGACACAAAGATTTGTTTCCGCAGTTCCCCAATTTGCCTCGCTATGGGTACGTCCACCCTCAATCCAAAATCGAATTGAGATACTTGCAATTAACCTTATCTTTGAAAAAATGTTTATACAAGAGATGAAGAACTCTAACCCCACAAACCCTATGGTTTGTTATTGATTCTACCACCTCCAAACCATTGATCAAAGTTTGATCAAGTCACCAACAATGCTGCTACAATCCACCTGTTCTTAACTACTTGCTTGCAAGACCTCCTCGTCTTCAAGGTTTTTGCTCGATCGAATTAATCCCTCTCACGCACTTGTTGAACCCAAGATTCCAAAACACGATTCACCTTCTCGCGCTACTCGCTTGCAAGGAAACCAGCTTGTCCCAAGGCCTTCACTCGATCGAATCCGTGTTAATGTGATCTTGTCCAAAACCTTCAAATCCTAATGATCTTGAAGGAAAACCCCAACTAGGTTTTCTTATTTGAAACACACAAAGATCCCAACCCAATATTCTTGGTTACACCAACCTAATTAGACGTTATCAACCCTAATCTAGATGGTCACCCAATCAAAAAATGATTATGTGTAGTTTGATTGTGTGTACGCATAGAAGAAAGGTTGAAGATGATGGGAAAACTTTGTAATTCGGGTTTCGTTTAGGTTTTACACTAGTACCTTGCTAGAAAAAGGTGCATGTATAAGTATATATAGGTATGGGAAATAATGAGCAAGAGGAATGGAATTTGATGGAGAAAAATTGAAATTTTTTAGATGGGATATCGTATGTGTCGGCCAATAAAAGAAATAGGTCGATCTATCAAGGTACTCAGACCAAACTATGAAGGTTGCAGGTCAGACTATGAAGGTCTCGTGTCGCCCATGTGTCGACCTTTGTGAGGCCACCACCTATGGGCAATGACTACAGGCTTTAATATTGATCCATGAAAGCTGACCTGAGATTATATGTGTCGACCTATACTGAATTTAAAACTTGTATAGGTCGACCTACTTATGAATGTGTCAACTTGAAATGACTTGACCACCCAAAAACATGTTTTTAATGCATTTATGATGTAAGCTACTTTTTCAACTCATTTGAATGCTTCCTAATGCTAAGATGTTCATCTAGAATGGGAGGATACTGTCCAATATACATAACGTTATACTATCCTAGTTTTGACTTCACTCAAAATCCAAAAGCACTCACATACTCCCCCTTTTTTATGATGGCAAAAAAATGAGACGACGTGTTTCGCGACTTTGTTGTCTTTATGAAGACTCCCCCTGAATATGTGCATCCGACTTCAACTTGTGTAAACTTCTCACCCTTTGACAACATCAAAAAGAGAATAAGCAAACTATGAGAAGTATCATTAACCACATACAAATAAAAATACTACACAGAGGAAATTCATAAAGAGAAGACTATCAACATGATAGCACTCACATAGAATGATATACACATTGAAAGAATTCACAAACATAAATACAAGCAAATCAAGTAAAAATATAACACAATTGCTACACATAATGCCAAATAACATACCAAGAACATGAACAATGAAGGATACAATGTAATCACAAACTCTTGAATTGCTACAAAAGCGACACGATTACGTGACATATGCTTTTGGTGCTCACGAAATGCTGCACACGCATGTTCTCTAGCAAGGCAGTACATGAAGTTATCACCACTCAAACCAAAAATAGAGATGTTATCATAACAATGACACACCACAAGAATTCATTTAACATCATAACATGTTCAACCATGGTTCATGCAAGAATATATTACAAGCCAAATGCACCAAGAGTATATTTCAAGCATATAGAAGGAATATCACAATATCACTATAAATATACAATTGGCACAAATCTATAGAGATTTTTGGAAGTGAATATTTATGAACTACTTCATACATTAAGATTATTAGTCATTTTGGAACACTAGCAAAAAGTAAAGTTAAAAGACTTACTAAGCAAGACAAAGAAAAGGAACAATATTACCTCTCATGTAGATTGATGGATAATGCACTCTCACGTGATGAAACTTCGAATGAAAGTTAGAGCAAAAGTAAATAAAGTGCATGTAAAAAAATCATATGCTAGGCAAGATTAGAGATATCGAGTATCCCTAATTCGCTTCGGATGTTGAAAAATGGTTCGGTCGCAAGTGGTTTTTTGAAAATATCGGCAAGTTGATGTTTGCTATCAACATGCTCAAATATGAAATCACCTTTTCCAACATGGTCACGTATGAAATGTTGACGAATCTCAATATGCTTAGTGCGAGAATGTAGCACCGGATTTCTGAGTTAGATTGATAGCGCTAGTGTTGTCGTACATAATGGGAATACGTTGCAAGTTCATATCAATATGAAGTATTTGGTTCTTAAGCCACAAGATTTTGGCACAAAAACTACTGGCCGCAACATATTTCGCCTCGGCGGTTGACAAAGCAACAAAAACTTGTTTCTTGCTATGTGAACTTACTAAAGCATTTGAAAACATTTGACAAGTTCCACTAGTGCTCTTCCTATCCAATTTGCAACTGACAAAATCGGAGTCGGTGTATCCAACCAAGTTACAATCACTTCCCTTAGAATACCAAAGCCCATATTGAAAGGTATCATAAAGATACCTAAGAAAATGTTTTACGACTTTTAAGTGAGATTCTTTAGGAGCCAATTGATAAAGGGCACACATGCACACGCTAAACATGATATCCGGCCTAAATGCGGTAAGATATAGAAGATAGCCGATCATACCTCTATATTTCTTCACATCTACATCCTTACCATTTATATCCTTTTCCAAATTACCATTTGTGGCCATAGGGGTATCAATAGACTTTGTATCTTCCATGCCAAAATGCTTTAGCAAATATTTGCAATATTTGGTTTGACACACCAATGTACCCTCTTTAAGTTGTTTGATTTGAATGCCAAGGAAGTAATTCATCTCCCCCATAAGGCTCATCTCAAACTCTCCATGCATAAGCTGAGAAAACTCTTCTACATGTTGCATATTAGTTGTTCCAAAGATAATATCATCGACATAAACTTGAACTAGAAAGGTGTGCTTCCCTTGGCACTTAATGAATAAAGTAGTATATAATATTCCCCTTAAGTATCCTTGATCAATTAAAAATTTTCTTAATCGCTCATACCAAGCCCTAGGGGCTTGCTTGAGACCATACAAAGCTCTTTTGAGCTTTTACACGTAATTTGGATACTCGTGACTTTAAAAAATGGGGGTTTGAGCTACATACACTTCTTCGTTAATAAAACCATTTAGAAACACACTTTTCACGTCCATTTGAAAAAACTTGAAATTTTTAGCGCAAGCATTGGCTGGTAGAAGACATATAGCCTCAAGGCAAGCCACCGAAGTATAAATCTCCTCATAATCGATGCCCACCTCTTGGTTATAGCCTTGCGCCACTTGTCAGGCTTTATTACGAGTTATCACCCCGTTTTTGTCAAGCTTGTTCCTAAAAACCCATCGGGTGCCAATTACTTGATGATCTTTAGGACGAGAGACAAGGTCCCAAACGTTGTTTCTTTTAAATTGATTTAGTTCATCTTGCATGGCCATAAGCCGATGCCCATCAATTAATGCGTCTTTAGAATTCTTAAGTTCTACTTGAGAGACAAACGCAAAGTGATAACATAAATTACTTATCTTGGAGCACGTTGTTACGCCTTTTGTGATGTCTCCAAGTATGTTGTCAATATGGTGATCCTTTGATGTCTTCCAATTTGAAGGTAGATCTTCCACTGCAGCTGGACTTTCTTCCTTCTCCTCTTCATGATCATCATCTTCTTTCTTCTTACCGTCTATCGCTTTTGGTTGATCAATCCCTTGTTCGGTTCCATTGAGAATTTCTTGATAAGATACACCTACATCATGAAAAACAACACCTTTCCCAACAGGTTTTGGGTAGGACTCATCAAACGTAACATGTATGGACTCCTCAACTATAAGTAATCTCTTGTTATAAACCCTATATGCCTTACTATATTGAGATTATCCAAGGAAGATACCATCATCGACTTTTGCATTGAATTTACCAAGATTATTCCTACCATCATTCAAAATATAACATTTACATCCGAAGACATGTAGGCAAGAAACATTAGGTTTTCTACCTCTAAGTGGTTCATAGAGGGTCTTATCTAGAATAGGATGTATGAGTACCCTATTCATGACATAACAAGCCATGTTAATGGCACCCGCCCAGAAATACTTAGGCAAATTACCTTCATTAAGCATAGTCCTCACTAACTCCTCAAGAATTTTATTTTTACATTCCATAACCCCATTTTGTTGTAGAGTTCAAGGAGCGGAAAAGTTATGCTCAATGCCATGTTTGTCACAAAAAATTTCAAAGAGGTGATTTTGAGATTCTCCTCCATGATCACTTCGAATGGACATGATTTTTAAATTCATTTTATTTTGGAATAATCTAACAAATTGTTTAAAAGTTGGGTAGGTCTCATCTTTACTAGACAAAAACAAGACCCAACAAAATCTTGAGTAATCATCTACAATAACAAATCCATAATAATTTCCACCTATGCTTTTGGTCATTGAGGGACCAAAAAGGTCCGTATGGAGAAACTCAAGAGGTCTCGAGGTAGAAATATGATTTTTTAATTTAAAAGAGATATTTTTTTTCTTCCCCATTTGAGAAGCTTCACATAGATGGTATTTAGTGAACTTTATTTTAGGTAACCAATTACTAAATCTTTTGAGGATACTTTGTTCAATAGGTTAAAGTTAATATGAGCTAGGTGTCTATGTGATAACCAAGAGTTTTCACTCATGGTGGCTAGACACTTAGTTCCAACCAAGGATACCTTATCTAAGTTTAGTATATAAGCATTATTAACCCTCAAGCCTTTAAACACACATTCCTTCTTTTCATCATGCACAAATAAGCAACAAGTTTTTATAAAGGTAACTTTAAAACCCTTGTCAAAAAGTTGGCATATGCTTAGAAGATTATGTTTAAGGCCGTCAACTAGCATTACATCAGAGATAGTAGTAGACGAGGGATTACCTACACTGCCGTTTCCAAGAATAACACCTTTGTTATTATCTCCATACGTGACAAACTCCTTTCTCTTTGGCACGAAGTCAATGAAGATGGATATGTCACCCATCATGTGTCTTGAACATCCACTATCAAGATTGTCATACCCCAAATTTTGACTACAAAGATTTCCCATCATTGTGCAAATCATCATCACAATATGGATGTGCCATCATACTTCATCAATCTTCTCAAGGACTGTTGAACATTCACTACAACCAAGAATTAGGGTTTTGAGCCCTCTCAGAGCACTAAGACAAAGGATCAATCAAGAATTGACATGATATTCAATTTGTCAAGTCTCTCAAACACCCATAAAGGATCAAGAGGGCTCCCACATTAAGGATCAAGCACAAGGTTGCAACATTCCAAGTGGATCAAGCCTCAAGATCGCCGGTGTCACTAAATTAGGGTTTTGGTCGATTAATGCCTCCAGATGAAAATTTTCATCTGGGCATGAGCCAATACTTCAAAACATGATTCAAGAAGCTCAAAGGGACCTCATGGACCCAATCATCAAGTCAAAATAGCCTCGGGAGATGCATTTATCAAAAATCAGGAATTAGGGTTTCTTGACCTAATTCACCCCTAAGTTGACTTTTGGAGCAAGACATGAGCCAATACCTCAAGAAATGTTTTAAAGACCTCCAATATCTTATGTTGATCCTCTTATAAGTTCAAATGGATACCAAGAACATGATTCATAAGCAACACAAATATGCAATTTCATCTGGACCACAAACTAGGGTTTCTGAGAAAAAGTCAACTGTACCTTTGACTTTTGACCAAGACATGATCCCAAACCTTGGGGCATGGTTCAAGATACTCTAAAACACCTATGGAATCCATCCATTAGGTTTGAATTAGGTCAAGAGCTTGATTGCATAGAGGATCACACAGTTTCAAATTCATCTGACAAAAAGTCAATTGTGCCTAAAAACCAAGTTTGACTTTTTGAATTTCTTGACAAACATGGCTTCCCTAAGTAAAAAATAATGTTAATTCATGGTTTGGATCATCATTCATTAAGAAAAATCAAGAAAAATAGGGTTACTTGAAAAAGGGGCAACCATAAGAAACTTAAAATTTTCTAAGTTATGGAACAAAAGTGATTTGGTACCAACTTTACAAGGTCATAACTTCCAAACCACAAGGCATTTTTCTCCCATCCAAAGCTCAAATGAAAGCTCTCATTACATACTTCAAAATTGTCAACTACATCAGATTCCAAATCCTCATTTATTTTGAGTTATGGATTAATCAAAATCACAAAAACATGAAAATGACCACTTTTCCAACACTTAGTGAAATTTTCATGTCAGAATCTGTTTCACTTTTTCACCAACTTTGAGACCATTTTTCATTATGATCCAAGACGTTTCAAGACCAATGTTGAACATCAAAGTTAAAGTAGGATATACAATCTTTCCAAAGAGTACAAGAACTCATCCTAATTCAACTTGAGTAGGGAGTTACAAGCATGGAAACATGACACCTCCAAGACTGGTTTTACAGGACAGTCTTGTACATGCCACACGATTTTATCGTTTCCATGACTTGGCAAGCCTTATCACCATACAAGACAAGTTTCTAAAGTGCAATGAACATGATCTCTGCAGAGCTACAACACCATAGAGCCTTGCAAGTCAAAAACCTCATCATTTGGCATGTGACATTCAAAGTTTAAAATCCAAAAACTCCAATTTTGTCATGAGGCATTTAAGGGATGCATAGAGCTGACATGTATCAGTACATGATCAACCAAATGAGTCAAGCCTTATCCCTATAATAGAAGACTCATAGCCTGCAAGATTGACTCAAGTCAATGGCTAGAGGAGACTTTGGCTACATAACAAAGTTCAATGGATATTAGAGTGATCCAGCCTCCAATCACTATTGATCCCAAAACAAACTTGCTCTACTATAAATAGAGCTTCTTTCTGATCAATTCAAGCACACCAAAGCATAGCAATACATGTTTTCCTCCAAATCTCACTAAAAAAACCAGATTTTGCTTCTCTTTCAAGTCACTATCAAATTTTCAATTTAAGAGCAATTCAATCAAAACCAATCATGCCAACACTTCAAATACATTATATATGAGTGATCCATAACCTTAAAACTCATCTGGAACATCAGAATCACAAAGTCACCCCCATTTGCTCAAGCTTTTTGGCCTATTTGCAGTTCAGGTGCCACAACAAGTTCCAAGCTGCTTCAAACCATTCCAAGCTTCCAAACACCTTGTATTGGGTCCATTGAAGCTATCCAGATCATTACACAACATCTGTAACACCTCCAACATAGAATTCAAATTCTTCTTGCAAGAGGTAAGACTGACACTCTCAAACTCTATAATCCATGCATCATAAATGTGTTTTCAAGTTACAAACATGTTTCTGCACTTATACAGAGTGATTCCCTTCAATCAATTGCTTTGTAGCTTTCATGTATAAGATTTCATATAGTTCTTGCAGAAATTAGGGTTCTTGAGTTCATCACTTAATATCTCACTCCACACTTAATATAAATGCAATTAATTTATATGATTGAAATCCTTGTTCAAAAACACACAACTTTCATGTTTACAAAAGTCAAAACCGTTACGTATTGAGAGAGATATGAGAGGTTTTGCAAATTGGCCATGGCGGGTACGAGCGAGGAAGAAGAAGATGGCCTTGGCACCATTTTCAAATTTTTGATATTTTTATTAAACGATTTCAAAAATTAATTTCTCTCTCATTTTTTATCATTTTTTATTGGTTCTTTTTTTAAAACGTCACAAAAATGTTAAATTATTTTATTCTACAAAAAAAATTAAATTTATATTATTTATTTAATATATCTTAAATTTTTGTATATAATTTCATTTTTTTATTGTTTTTAACATTTTTAAATGAAATTCTCACCTTGATTTTTCAAAATCAATTGGATTTTAAGCTTTCATGTGATTAAACATGATTTTTCCAAATATTTTTCAAAGCTTACCACTTGTTTTTAAATATATTTGATATTTGATATTTAATTTCTTTTTGAAAATTATATTTAAATTAAAATTAGGGTTTCTCTTAATTTTAATTTTTCAAACTTCTTTTCAAAATCATTTTTGGGCCTCTTGTAGAGTGTAAGCCTCGTCCCTTTGTACATAAATAATTTTGGCCTCAGTCATTGTATAAGTCCCGATACGATTTTAAAAATCTTGGCGCGATCGCCATTTTCAAAATAATGTTCATCTGGGCATCTCCTTGAGTTATAAGCCCCAACTTTTGTATAAAAATAACTTTTAGGCCTCTAATAGAGTGTAAGACCCATCCATTGTCATCCACAAACTTTTTGGACCTCAGTCAATGTATAAGTCCCTCTGTGGTTTCCAAAATCACTGCGCGATCGTCATCTTTTCAAATAAATCATCTGGGCCTCTCCTTGAGTATAAGCCTCATTATTTTCTTTACAAACACTTTTGGGCCTCTACTAGAGTGTAAGACCCAACCCTTTTTGTACAAAAACAATTTTTTGGGCCTCTACTATAGTATAAGTCCCACAACGTCTGTCGGTATCGCAGTGCGATCAATGTTATCAAATAAGTCATCTGGGCCTCTCCTTGAGCTATAAACCCCAAACAAATCTTTTTTAACAACTTTCTTTTAATTCAAATTCAAATTCAATGTATTTTCAAAACTTTCTTCAATTTCTTGGTAAGTCCCCACATCATTTTCAATGCATATATATATATATATATATATATATATATATATATATATATATATATATATATATATATGTGTGTGTGTGTGTGTCAATATAATTGCCTGTATATATTTGTGCATATCTTGTTTAGAGTTTTCCCCAACAGTTAGGTCTAGGTTTAAGATCAAACCAGAGGTTACTTTCAACATAGTCAAAAACTAGTTCCCCCATAGGAAATTCTAGATACAATCTTGCCTTCTCTTGGGCTTATACAATATGGAACAGAGAAATGCATTATTCCCGGTGAAACTTTTCTCAAGACTGTCCAAACTTAGAAGTATATGTATACAAGAAATTCATTTCCCCAAAGAGGACTAATTCCCGGTGAAACCTCTTTTGAATTTCTTCAAACCCTAGAACTGTTCAGCAAAGAAAGGACTTATTCCCGGTGAAACCTTTCTTGAACTTTTCTTAGGCTTGGACCCACAGGCTTCCTAAAAGCATCCCCAGCCTCCTCTTGGGCTTAGTAGAAGGACCCCCAGGCTTCTTAGAAGTTCCTCAGCCTCCTTTTGGGCTTAGTACAAGGACCCAAAGGCCTCCTACAGGTATAGGATAGATATTAGTCATCTTTACTAGTTCAATCCTCAGGAGAGTCAAAATTCTAATATCAAACCATTTTAGGGTTGATCTTCATCCCTTAAACCAACGCCTTTTCTTGGGCATCATACAAAGATCTCTCTCCACACTAGAGCCTACCACTTCTTGAGAGACTTGGACAGTCTCAGCCTCCTCTTGGGCATCATACAAAGATCATTCTCCAGCTAAGAGTCTACTTCTTCATTCAAGTAGACTTGGAAAATCTCATCTCCTCTTGGATCTCTCAAAGAAACCCTCAAGTTTCCTAAAAAACACAGGAAAAACCCTGATCATTATCCCAATACACTAATCTCCAACAGAGTTAAAACCTTCATAGATTTTCAAACTCAATCTTTAAGCTTCACCTTAAAAATCCCCAGATAGGGTCAAATTACCATCAACAAATCCCCAGCAGTATCAGAACCCCATGGCATATGATACTCCAACTCTTCTCTGACTCCCAAAAAGAGTAAAACTTTTGGATTCCCCAACACAGTCTGGATTGCTCCTGGATTCCCAATAATCCTCAGCAAGAGATAGCCTCCTCTTAGGCTTCATATAAGAACTTCCCCCAGTGGAGTCAGTCAGCCTCAATCTTGGGCTTTGTACAAGACAGATAAAACACTCCCCAGTGAAGTCAGCTTCCTTCAGCCTCAATCTTGGGCTTTGTACAAGACAAATATAAAACTCCCCTAGTAGAGTCAACCTTTTAGCTTCAACCTTGGGCTTTGGTCAAGGCACACAAAAATCAATATCCCCTCAGACGAGACCATGAGTCCACTCTGTAGGAGGATAATTCCTCTATACATCACATCAAAATAAACAAACAAAATCTTTTTTCCAGATAATTGATGTAAGTGGCACACTTGTTGATTCAAAATTCAAGTTGGAGTCATTCCATTATCCTGGCTAAAAAATCATCTTTCATCTAACAGCTATAAGTGGCAAGCCTCTGGATTATTTACATCCAAGCCAATGTCCCTCTCTTAGCATGAAAGATTCATAAGCAAAAGTGGCATTGCTCTACATTGAGTTAAAGCTTCCCTCCTTCATGACATCCCTCTCATAAAGGAAATTATGGCATTGCTGGATTCTACATATCCCAGTTAAAATAATTTCCCTTATAACCAATTTCTCAACATTTGTGATGAATAGATGAGATATCTCTCATTAGAGATGACAAATTCTCTCTCAGTCACCCCTTTAGCTTCAATCTTGGGCTTTAAACAGGACACCAAACATTTTTACTCCCATAGAATAGGAGGAACTACGATTGCTCTGATTTTCCAGATATCTTTACGGGAATACGTAGGCATAAGATTGCGAAATCTTAGCGAGCAGACCAATCAAAAACTTTAGGTCCAGTACCTTCCCAAAAATAACAGAAAACCCGAAAACGACAGAAACACTCTCTCAACACTCCCAAAGGAGAAACTTTCCCAAACCACTGCAGATAAACACTAGAGAACAACTTAAATCAACAGAGAAACATAAAATAAAAAGTCTATGAATAACCATATATACACTGGGTGTTAACAACTTCCCTTTGTATAATCTGATCCCGAATCCCCAATCTCTTAGCATTTGTTAAAGAAAACATTTGCGTGCAAGGTTAGTTTTAGATATCTTCCCTTTCCTTTCCAGCTTCATAGGATAAATAAGAAATCTGAAAGTAGCACCCAATTCCAACCATTGCGGTAAGGTAGTTGCGTCACTAACAAAAATCGCACGCTACAAAGATACAACATCTTTTCGGTAGAGTCAAGATATTCAACCTAAAAATTTAAACAAAGGAAATAGGTACCTGTCATACCCTAAATTTTACCCCTAGATTTCATCATCATTTTCATAACATTTAACACATCTTAGGCGTGTCATTCATGCATAACTAACCCACAAGATTACAAGAATATGCCTTGTTTGTCCGTTTGTAAGTTAGGGTTATGCATCAAGAAGTTCAAGCATATGATTAATCAAAGATTTGTGTGATCCTCAACTCCCAAGCTCCCAATTCATTCAACATGATCAAAAGTTTTCCCTTCATCAACAATCAAGTTTGAGTTCACCTCAATTCAATTTCATCAAGCTCAATTCATCTGGTGCTCCAAATTAGGGTTTTTGACCAAAGGCAGCTTGGTGTTGACTTTTCATCTGAGCATGATCTCATACCTCAAGACATAATTCAAAGGTTTCAAAAACATCTTGATGGTCCATTCTTGTGATTCATTTATCCCAAGAAGTGTGATTCAATGAGAGTTGAAGAATTTAATTCAATTACTAAAAAGTCAACAAATGCTCAAAGTCAAAGTTTGACTTTTGACATTTTTGGTCAACCATGGACTTTTCGAGTCAATAATCAAGAAAATGTGGAAGATGATTGAGTTTTATCAATCTAAATCAAAGAAATCATGAAAAGATGCAAAATTGCAAAATTAGGATTTTGGAAATCTATCAAAGTACAAAATGAATTATCAAGTGACGTATTTTCCAAGGCCATAGTTTTTAATTCAAGCATCCAATGGAAACACTTGAGGACTTCATTAAAAGATGGAATTTGATACTACAAGTTAATGAAAATTACAAGCCAAAAGCTTTTTTGAAGTGGAATATATTGATAATCAAAGTTAAGGTTTCAAGTTTTTTCTAAAGAGGATCGTGAGGATCAAGAAAGAAAGCAATGGAAAAATTGTAATATTGGTACATGCGTGAGGATCAAGGAAAGAATATACCATACGTGGACATCAAGCAATGGCAAAGCTATAATTATCAAATGACATTTTTGTAATAACATAAAGCAGCTGAGGATCAGCATGAGGATCAGTATCGCTCAATGACAATTATGTAATATTGGTACATGCGTGAGGATCAAGGAATGAATATACCATATGTAGGCATCTAGCAATGGAAAAGCTGTAATTATCAAATGACATTTTTTTAATAACATAAAGCAGCTGAGGATCAACATGAGGATTAGCATCACTTAACGACAATTTTGTAAATAGTGATCTTCTCATTTACACTACTAATGGCAGTTTTATAATTACTGGTGGCAATCTTGTAATTAAAAGCCGATACTCTGGGCAGCCTTGGTACTCAAGAATAGAGAGGATAAAAAACTTTATATATATCCCTTTTGTTTTCTTCATTTTAAGGGGGATTCATTCAAGAAAAATTCAAGGGAAATGGTCATGAAATTCTTCCAAACATCATATTCTTACTAAAATCATATTCTTAGAATCAAGGATATTCCTTCTAAGAATATTTGTCTTAAAATCACATCATTCATTCAAGAAAAATTCAAGAGAAATGGTCATGAAATTCTTCCAAACATCATATTCTCACTAAATGATATTATTAGAATCAAGGATATTCCTTCTAAGAATAATTGTCTTAAAATCACATCATTCATTCAAGAAAAAAATAAAGAAAAAGGAGAATGAAAGAGAGAAAAAGGGGGGATCCAACAAGGAAAATTACCAAGAGAAACACACAAAAACATCAGTAAAACATCCTCCAAGAACAAGAAACTAAACTTTCCAAAAACTCCATTGTTACATAGGAGTCGAAACTTCGAATCTCCCAATTTTTCCACTTCCCTCACATCAAATATAACTCATCCAATGCATTGAAACCAAGCATTCCAACACACTCCTAGGGGATCAGTGAAGCTATAGGCATCCTCACATCTCATCTGGAAGTACTCTAGAAGGTGCATTGAACACACTCCAATAGGTAAACTTTCTTGATTTCAAACTCCATCATTAAGGCTTCATTTTCATCCATTCAAGTTGCCATCTGTGTTTGCCTTGATATATTAAGTGAAAACCCCATGAAAATTGGTATTGCTTGATTATATATGGTATTAAATTTTATTTATTTTCTTTTCAATTGTTATAAATTTCATCTTTATTTAAAAAAAATAAAAAAGAACATTTTATTCTTTCTTGCTATTTATTTTATTCTTATATTAAAAAACTAAAAATATATGTACTCTTTCATTTATTTATCTTTAGGTTTCTATTTATTTATTTTTAAAATGTACTTTGATATTTTCTAAACATTTTGATTAACTTGTACATTTTTGTTGATTTTATTTTTGACCTAACCTTTGATGAATCCATGATTGTTTCAAATACTTAATGTTTGATATCTTGATGATTAATGATGGATCCATGTCCATGCTCATATGACGTTACTTACATGTCCATGTATCATATTCACATGTTATTGCTATGAACATACTTGAATGTACCATGTTTAAGTATTGTTATGACTTATCCATGAATATTTGAATTGTATCCATGTTTAAGTATTGTTAGAACTTATCCATGCTTGTTTGAACTTTTGAATTGTATCCATGTTTAAGTATAGTTACAACTTATCTATGCTTGTTTAAACTTTTGAATTGTACCCATGTTTAAGTATTGTTGTAACTTATCCATGTTTGAATGTTTAAATTATATTCATGTTTAAGTATTGTTATAACTTATCCATGTTTGAATGTTTAAATTGTATTCATGTTTAAGTATTGTTATAACTTATCCATGTTTGAATGTTTAAATTGTATTCATGATTAAGTGTTGTTATAACTTGTCCATGCTTGTCTTGTATTCATGATTAAGTGGTGTTAATAAACCCTAATCCATGTCTTAACCTTGACTATTTGTAACCGTGAACTCATCATCCATGATTGATTTGAATCTTTGTTTACATTCATGATGTTTGAGTTATTACTTTGGTTTTGTTAGAACCATGTCGCATGTATGCTTTGATCCTTGTTTATATGAGTTTACCTTGGTTGTTACCATGTTTTGTTGATGACTTTGTTAATTCTTAGATGTTGTAACATTTATCTTCATGCTTTGGTGGTTACCTTGACTTTGTTAGTCCTATCTAGATATTGTCACATCTATCTTTACTTTGGTTGTTACCATGTTTTTGCTTATGACTTTGTCAAGTCTTGTTTTAGATATTGTCACATCTACATTTGTGCCTTGGTTGTTACCATGTGTATTTGAACTTTGTCTTACCTTGTATGATTCCTTGATTAACGTCATGTTTGAATGTTACCTTTGTTACTTATAATTGATATCATGTATGAATATCATCCTTGTTCATCTCCTCCGTATTCATTCATATTGCTCATGCTCATTTTAACTTTGTCAAGTTATCCCTTAGTGATGTTAGCTTGTTAGCCTTCATCCTTCTTTATTCTCTTTTGTTTCCAAATCCAAAGGAAAGGTCTCTTGTTGACTTTATGTCATAGGTAGCCTAGCCTTACCTCAACTTCCCTTGTGACCTTGTTAGAGTCATTAACCTTTCAACTTAGACTTAGGCTAGAGTTTGTAAACTCTATGTAAGTGTTATTGTTATAAACACTTACCTTCCCCTTGGAACCTTGATCATAATCAAGTGTGATTCACCCTTATCTAGGTGAACTATGATTGCTCTAATTCTATCCTTGTTAGGATATGTAGGCATAAGACCGTGAAGTCTTTGCGAGCATACTAGCAATAAACCTCCTCAGGTTCCCTATCTAATAAAACCCAAAAAATAGAATATTTCCAAACATTTAGAAAGAAAATTACCATAACACAAATACAACAAGAGGTTCCTATAGGATACTATAGATACTTAGGGTGCTAACACCTTCCCTTAGTATAACCAACCCTCAAACCTTATACATCTTTTTGCATTGTTGTTACCTTGCACAATTGCGGTTTTTATTCGATCTTTTCCCTTTCCTATGGATAAATTAAGTTCGGTGGTGAACATTCAATGTTTTGTGATTCAAGTTAATATAATAGCTTGATATCTGATTCTCACCACGATAGAAAATGGCGACTTCACTGAGGACTCTCCAAAGAGGGTTAAACCTATTTTGTTATATTTGTGTTGTTATTGTTTGCTTTGTTGTTTGGATTTTCTGTTTATAGGGTGATTTGGGTGATCTATGTGTGGTGAGGTAAGTTCTAACCCGGACTTGAGAGTACAATAAGATAGGATGATGGTATAGTCAAGAAGGCTTAAAGGCAGTAATCCTGACCAAGCTGACTTGAGAATCCACCACTCAGTAGAGGCCCCTTTAAGGGTGGTGTTATTGATCAAGCAATTGTGAAAACAATACTATTCTTGATTTGGGAGCCTGAGAAGCTGAGGACCTTAGAACTTCCTTACCCCACATGGCCTTATTAGGATTGTAGTGCGATGGCTATGAAGGTGTAAACTTGAAATAGTCGATACGTGATACTATGCTCGGATGAGATTCTCTTGAGAATATTATTGGATCCCAAGTAATCGGTGTGCTAGTAATATCTAAAATATGGATCAATGACTCTAGGAACCTTCTTAGAACCTTGTTCTACAAGTGCAATAAACCCATAGTACTCACCTTATTTGGGATGGTTAGACCTATAGCTTCATGCTCGTGATGTCAAACCTTTGAACCCTATCTGTGTGTGACCTTGTTTGTGTGTTTGTGCGTACATACATCCATACATCCATGCATTCATAAAACATCATTGTTTAAATAAAGTCTTCAAGGAACTTAGAGTTATTTTGCAAACGTCATAGGTTTTATAATGGATTTTGAAAGTTTGTACTTCATGTTGTAATCTTTCAGTCAATAAAATGAGACTTTTTCAATCAGTCAAAATGTTATCCATTTTATGGTGCTTGCAAATATAACTTTTGAGTTCCTTGAAGTTCATTTGCATTTTTCCATTTGCATCATTAGCATTGAATCCATTGCTTTCCAGGTGCTTACCTTTGTTCACTCTGTTAGCCAAGCTGAGTCACCAGTACTCGAGCCAATTGCAAGTGAAGATAAATCAATTGGAATAGGAAAATAATGTACTTCGTGAGGAGAATACCACTCCGAGAGCCCACATGCAGACATTTTCTACCATGATGAAGACTTTGGTGGATAATCAAGAGCGAGAAAATCAAGAGCTCCGAGATGAGGTTGCAAACTTGAAAATTGCTAAAAAGCGTCTGACTACTTTGGTCAAAGATTTGGTCATTTCTCAACACCAGACTAGTCCTTCTTCCCCCACTAATCAGCAGCCTGAGCAGAGTGGTGAGTCTAGGGACATCCTAGGTTACTATGCTAAGCTTTTCCCTGTCCTCGTACAAAAAGGTTTGATGATGACAGAAGCTCCACCTGCTATCCCGATGATCCATAGGAGCTACTTCAAGACTGATTCCTTTTGTGCTTTCCATTAAGGGGTACCCGGCCATGACATTGAAGAATGCTATGTCCTCAAGGAGAAAGTGAGAGAATTGGTCCAAGAGGGCATTCTGTCCTTCAAGATGTGTGAACCCAAGGTTCAAGTCAGCTTAATGCTAGAACGTGGAACAAGCTCCTCTGTGCACATGGTGGATTGATGTTGTGGAACATGAAGACTGTTCTTTAGGTTATGTCTTTTCAGATATTTAGCTCATTTGCTGCTTTTCCATGTGTAATTTTATGCGTTTGTTAATGCATTTGTTTTGGCATGTAAGAACTTGTTTATTTTGAATGATTAATGCAATGAATATGTTTGTCTTGAAGAAATCCATTTGTATTAACTCATTTAAATGCTTTTATGCTTTATAATGCCAATATTGCCCCATCTCTTGCTTAAGCAGAGAATTGGAGGGAGGATGATGAAAGTGAAAACACAAGATCTCTCCTTGTATGCTTTTTAATAAAACCATGCTAATGATGTAAGGCATTGTTTCAAATTCCCAAACACACGAGATATAAGGAAGTTAATCCCTCTTTAACCCCTTTGAGCCTAGAAGTAGGAGTTTCATCCTATACAAAAATCCGCAATCCTAACCATGGGATGGGTAGTTCTCAGTTCACTACACCATGCGTTCAAAGACAAGAACTTCGTGCAAGACACCTTTCATATAAAGGTTGCATTCACAAGCTTTCCTTCACACACAACAAGCAAGTGTCGAAGATGTCTTTCAAGTCAAAAGCCAATGATGGTTCACCGTAATCATTAAGCCAGGCATCCACTCTTTTTCCTTCTCAAAACAAAGAAGAAAAATAAGAGAGAAAAGAAAATAAAAAAGCCCGCTAAGTCAAAACCTATGAAGGAGACTTAGGCCAAAAAAACTGGGGCATCCCGATGGACTTCATGGGCAAATCCAAAAGACTCAGTCCAGGTAAAAGTTAGGGAAAACAAAGAGTGAAAAACGCAAAAAGGGAAAACAAAGGTCAAATCCAAAATCCAATTGTCATTGGTACCCAAAGTCCATTTGTTCATGGCAGCTTGTTAAAAAATATCTGGTTGACACCAGTTCTTTATGGAAGTCCAGTTATCACTGGAGTTCTTGTTTAAAAAAATCCTCAATAAGTAACGAGGACGTGTGAGCCACCAAAAAACAAAAAAGTGAGTGACCGCCATGTCAACGCCTCAGTGGTTTCTCAACCAGATCTAAACTCCTCTTGAGAGATGAGTGCTCGCATAAAGTTAACTGAACATAGAATTGGAGAACATCACGAAGAAGAGGCGGGTACAAATAAACTTTGAGCCTTTTATCCTTTGTTTCATAAATCGTGAACCAAGCCACGTTACATCCCTCAAAAGACCTAATTGAAGCAAGGTTCATTTCGAAAGCATACTCGATGAGATAACGTTTCCTGACTCCTATTGAGCTATGCTCAAAATTATGTTGGATTTGTAGAAGGAAATTAATGACATATCCTAACTAGTGATTTGGTCACAAGTTGTTGCGATATCTTTTCAATACAAACTTCAAGACTAACATATGTGTTGCATTAGCAGTGTCAGAATTAACATTTTTTTGCTTGCTAACATTGCTTGATATTATTAGAAGCTTGCATATGAAGACTCCCTAAGGGAAGGGTTTGAAGACTCCGTTGTACAGAATACCGTCAATCTGGGGCAGGTACGTCAAGATTTGATAAATCTCTCCAAGAGTTTGAAAACACTATGGCATTTTTATGTCAAGTTTTTTGTAAAATCCTATTGAGGTAACTTCTTCTTATAAACCATGGATATGGGGCATTTAAGAATTGAAGATTATTTTATCACAAGAATTGATTGTTGTCCACCATGCAGTTTTTTAATGAAGAACTGAGTGTTCTCTTAAGCAAGTGTGTTCTCACCATCTGCCTTACACATATCCCCAATGAGTCTCTACCCCAGGTAACTCTGACATGTTTGGGTGATTTCCCAATAAATCTATACTTCAAGTGGTTATGATAATCCCCGGTGAATATCAACTTTAAGCAGTTATGGCAGGATTGATGCAAGACATCCCAGTTAGTGACCTAATAATTCTCAATAAATTTAAATGGCTTCATACTTCCCCAGTGAACTGGATATTTATTTCACTCATCAGTGAATTTCTCACAACTCCACTCTTCTTCAGCAAAGTGAATGTTCATTCCATTCCCCGTGGAGTTTCAACTCTAACATCTACAGCTACGACTTTTGTCCGAGCTTCCCCAATGAAGTGGATATTTATCTTATCCCCTATGAAGTCTCTCTAAACATGGGTGGTCCATTCCCAGTGGATCTTCCTCATACCCAACAGGGAAACCAGATTCATTGTAGCAATTCCCTAGGTGAAGTCATGATGTTATATCCCCAAGTGGAGTACTCTCTTTCCCCCAGAGAAGTTTGAAGCCTTGAAGTAGGATTGTGGTTCTGCATGTGGTTTCCTGCTCATCCCTAGTGATGTTTCCATCTTGCGAAGGTTGGCCGAGTATCCTTGTCGAGATGTTTATTTCATCTCTAGTTTACTTCTCCTTGTTTGTTTTGTCAGCATAAACATAGCATGACATACATACATTCATACAGATATACATGGCATATGAGCATTCTTGCTACCTTTTAATGTTTTCTTGATTCGTTCACTTCGACTATGTTTATTCCGAAGTGGCTTGGTTTGTCTTCTCTCCCCAGTAGAGTCGTCAGCCTTAAGCAGAAAGTGCACATCCTTTCTAATTCCCCACTGAAGTCATGAATCTCTAGTGAAATTTCAATTGCCTATCAAAGTCTAGTTGTCACTGGCATTCCCTTTTGTGATCCAATTGTCATTGGTATCTAAAGTCCGGTTGTTATTGGTACCCAGTTTAAAATCCAGTCGTCACTGGTACATTTCAAAATCTCAATTGTTATTGGTAGTGGTAGTTTGGTTATCACCAACATCCCTTTTGAAGTCCAGTTGTTACTGGCGTCTTGTTAAGAAAATCTTTTGTTTCCCCAAAAAGTCTCAAGGTCTCAAGGTTGTAAAAACACTTTTAGACCATTACAAGAAAAATCCTCCATTGAAGCATAAACTGACAACACTCTTGGACTGATCCTTTGATCGTGTGTGACTACCAAGATTGAAGAGAATCTCCCCAGTGCCCATCATGTGATACATGTTTATTAGTGTTAAAGATTTGTTCCCTAGTGGAGTCATCCTTTGTTCCCCATTGGAATTAACCTATATTCCTAGTGAATTTCCTTGGTTGCATACTTCCCCTAGTGGTGTGGATGTGTGTTCCCTATTGAATCTATGGACTCCTCTAATCCCCAGTGATTTCTGTAGCACCCCAAAATTTGCTCTCCTTACTTTAGTATTAACTGGCTTATGTTTCACCTCATTTTTTGCATTATCATGTGTGCATATCATTGGTTCTTAGCATGCGGTCAAGGTGCCTGAGGCAAGTTCAAGAGGAGAAGATGTTCTTCAAAGGGTCAAGCAAGAGTCCTTATATTGTCCAAAAGATCTCAAGTGAACCACTCTCTCCTAACCAGTGCAGAAGCTAGGGTTTTGAGATTCTTGGGTTTATTGCTCCGATGGGCAAGCTTCTTGGGTTTTTATCATCACCAAATGGCATATCTTATCTTTGTTGGAGAGGATACACATCATATTCAGAGGAATTTGGATTTGGAGACTGTGATATTTCCTCCTAGACTGAGGGTACCAAAATTAGGGTTTGCTATAAAGTCAGTTTATTTCTGATTTTTTGGGCAAGGCTTGATTCCATGGTATTCCTTGGGTCCCTAAGTATCTAGGAATGGAAGATTTTCCATCAGTTTGGTTCATGAGAAGTTCAATTGGCCAATGGATTGGGAATCAGGAGAATTGGATAAAAGTCAACAGTGAGAGGGGAAGTCAACTGTGAAATTTTGAGGTTCTCTTCAAGGTTTTCAAGGTCTCACATCCTCATATGGTCTTCAAGGGTCAAGTTTCATACCATTTATCAAGAATCAAGGGTTGGTACAAAAGTTACTAAATATGGAAATGACTTATAATTTGAAAGTTTCCTTTTTGCGCAAGTCCTTACACTACATTCAACTTAACTTTTCATCATCAAGAAAGCTTCAAATTAATTTTCCTCAAACATGAAAGTTGAAGATATTTTTCTCCCCTTTCCAACAAGTACTAGATGGTCTCCATATCATTTGTGAAACTCAAGTTATGATCAAAAGAAGGCAAAGTGGTTTTTTAGGGTTTTCTCATGGTTCCATTTGCATTTTGGGACATAGTGACCTATAATTGATTCCATTGCTTCATGTCACAGTCTAACATCAAAGAACATTCCTTAGGGATCATTTTGGGCCTTTGAACCAAGAAATTTCATGACTTGTTCATTACTTATTTCACATGGTGCAAAATTGCCAAATTATTGAAAACTCATGAACCAATACATCTCAAGGCCCAAATCAAATTCAGGTGTGATTAGCAATTGTTAAATAAGTGATCCATCATCAAGGGTTTGGATATACATGCATGGAGGAGGGTGTATTTCACATTATTCAAATTTCCAAAAACACCCAAAACTCATTAAGTATGGAATTAACAAGGCCCAAATAATTGTCAGTGGATTAACCCTAGGTATTTAAGATTACTCATGCATTGGTTGGAAGGAAGACACGTGATTTGGAGGAGAACAAAGTTTGCAACCCTAAAGCTTTTCTTCATCGAATCACACAATCCATAAGGGTTTCTCAAAAGATTCTTTCACAACTTTCATCCTTGGCATCTACAGAGTACAAATCACCCATCGTTGGAAGCTAAAGGCAAGGATAAGGGCTGCGTGATCTCAGGTCAGTGGTATTTTCCATGATCTTAAAACTCCTTTTTTAAATGTGCATATTGATGTGTGATGCCCACTGATCATTCTGATGTAGTTTTTTTTGGGTTTGGACGCGTATATTGATTGTACGATGAGTTTGACTTTTTTGAACCAAACCTTGTTTCATTCGTTTTTCATTGTACGTTGATTGTTTGTGATTTTTGATGGGATATTATTGATCCTCACATTTTTCTGATCAGTTTAGTGTACTCACACTTGATTTCTGGAGATTTTGGGGAGGGTGGCCGCCGGAGAAGACGACCGGAACCCTAGTTCCGGCGTCTGGTGTGGAGCTCCGATCAGACTAGGGTTTGGGTGAGGAAGACGAAATCCCCACCGTCCGTGACTTTGATCGCACGGTACATGCATTGCCACGCGTTCTAAATTTTTGTTTTATTTAATTGGTTTCCATGTGTGTGCACCCACGATTACTACCATGTTCCACTAATCCCAACCATTCATTTATTTTAATGTTTGATTTGATAATGCAATCTGGTACGTCTGATGAATCTGGTGGTTATTATTATGCCAGCACATTAATGAGACAGTGTGCATGTCACGTGCGTTTTTTTTTATTTCTGATAATTTAGTGTGTGTGTGTGCATGAGCTTATGGTGTGCCTTATGATCTTGAACATCCATCTTGCATAATAATTGGTTTTGTTGACTATTTAAGAAGCGCAGGATCAATCTAAGGGTAAGTACGCAGTCAACGTGGTGGACTGAAGCCCACGTGTGCTTTTTTTTTTTTTTTTTTTTATTTTCTGATGGGTTTTAGTGTATGTGCTTACTATTTAAAGCCCCCCTTTCAGCCCATTAACATTCTGAACGTGAACAAGTTGCTGAACACGCCCCCTTGCATATTTCCTTGTTTTTTTATTTCCATTAATTCTTGCATTTCATTTTAATTTTTAAAAAATAGTTAATTGCATTAAAAAATTCTCAAAAAATTCATGAATCACATTTGGCATTTTATAAAATTTTACCAAATTTTATTTTATTATTTTATTTTATTTTTAGCATCTGAAGTAATTATTTGGTTATTTTCTTTTTGAATTTATTTCATACATGCATACCATGACTTGTTTATTTTATTTCTCATCATCCACAAAGTATTTTGAACTCATTCCTTTTGTATTCATTCACCAACACACTTAATTGCATTAAAATATTTTTCTATCATTTTTAAAATCATTTCATATTGCATTTTAGTCCTCCTTTTTGCATATTGAACCATGTTTCTTGTCTGAACTTTGCATTATTGTTGAGTGACTTATATCTTGAATTTTGGCATGAGTTTTGGACATGTTGTTTGCTTCTGGTTGAGATCTATTGATAATTCATTTGGTGATTTTAGAGGATGTCTTGCTAATTGTTTAACTGCTCTTTGTGTGAGATCTTCTTGTGTGCACATCTTTGACCATGTCTGATCACTTGTTTGAAAAGGCACTTGTGCCATCATTTGGGTTCGCTTATTTGACTTCATAATTCATGTTTAAGCCATCCACATTCTGTCTTGATTGAATTTCACTTGGTTTATAACCCTCTCTCTTTGGTTTGTGATTTGTTTCATTTGTCTCATTTCTTTTACGTATGGCTGTTTTGTACTAACCTTTTATGCAGGGGCTGAGGTAAGTTATTTGAGGGTGTGGATAGTTATCCATGTCCACTCTCACTCTTTCTTCCTCTCATCTTTTCTGTTTTTTAGGCTTAGGTTGTTGTCAAACCTCCCCTTAGGGCCATCTTTGCATGATAACATTAGGACAGATTCTCCCCGTAGTGTTTTTCTTTTCTTTTGAGTCCCTCTTCTCATCTCAAAACATCTCTAAGATACTTAATAAGGTAAACTTGCCTTGCACACGAGCCTTAAACATAGGAAATGAAGATTGAGGGGTCCCCCTTCTCTCTTCTAGGGTGTTGAGCATACGTCCCATTGGGGACGACCATGCGACGCATTCGTTCCCGTGTCATGGACTTTGGTTCAAGTTGAGTTATGAACTAACTCAAGTCACTTCTGTCCTAAAAAAATACAAACAACCTTCAAACCTTTTTATCCTGTGGGATCGTCAAACTAAAGGCAATTTTCAAAAAGGGCACGTTACTTTCCGTCTGAGTCGCAAACAGGCATCGACCCTAACTGTCGGATGCGAGCTTAACGTCGCTCATAAAAAACACAAAAAGAGCTTGGTCTGAACTACGTTGACTCTGAATTCCCCATTGCACAAAGGGCGTACGTAGGCCTGGGACGACGACGTCCTACCGAGTCTGTCTTTGTCTTCCCCTTCCCCGTCTTAGTGTAGCCATAGATGATAGGATAACTCACCCTTAGAATAGACAACAAGCGTGGATCCCATCGAGTACGATGGACGCGTGGGGTGCTAGTACCTTCCCCTCGCGTAACCGACTCCCGAACCCAGGTTATGGTTGCAATGACCATTCCTTTCCCTCTTCCTCAGGTTTATGCGGTGTTCCCTTTCCCTATCTTGGGATAAATTTACACGGCTGGCGACTCTGTTTTCCGCGCCACTCTCGCGTTTGTACCTGGATGAAAATCCTAGGAGCGACAGCTGGCGACTCTACTGGGGACTCTGGTTGACCTATGCTGGTCCATCCCTAAGCGAGTCAATCCTAGCGCTTGCTTGTCTTTGTTCTCTTTGGGTGTTTTTGAGTTTGTTTTGCTTTTTTTGTTGTATTTTATTTTTACCGCATTTTTTGCATTGCATATTATTATCAGCTGCTGCACTATTTTTCTGTTTGGCGGGTTGGGAGTTCTGAGAGATAAGCCCAATACCCAGGCTTGAGCGTACATGTAGGATTAGCGTGGCAAGTAGTGTGACTCGTGTGGCATTTGGCCAGACATAGTATACATGAAAACTCCACATCCAGACGAGGTTTTCTTTGGTAATGTTTTATCCTGTGCATTGGTACAGATGATTGAATGTAACCTAGAAAGCTGTCGACTCTGGCGACCATTCCCGAGAACTCAGTAACGACACTCCTCCCGAGACGTGATAATGGCAGACCAGAAATAGCAAACCCATTGTACATGTCGATCCGAGGACCCAATACTGGGAACTTGCTATAGGGTGTCCTTTGGAAAAGAATCGGCGGAAGCACTCCTCGTTTGGCGATAGTACTGTACCCCGAGGGATGAATGTACTATTGCTTCTCGACCTCAGTGCCGAAGCTGAGGACTTGCCATAGGATGTTTTCTTTTTTAGGGGAATCAGTTGAGGCCTCCTCGATTGGTGATGATGCCAAACCAGAAATGGTGACTGTATCATCATTTCTTGACCTGAGAGCCCGTGATATTGAGGATCCTAGGCTTTCTAGTACCCACATGTGAGAGGGCAGGGTGTTTACAGGTTTGCAGGTAACCTTGACCTTCAACATACCCGGTTTTCTGATCAGCAAATTTATCAGTGTGGCACTGTGGCTATTTTGGTATTCTGGGTATTTGGGCAGACCTTTGAGATTATACAGTGGTTCAGTGCAGCAGTTGTCCAGTCTGTGTGGCATCCTTGATCCCATGTGTGTATTTGCATCATCATTTTTGCATCTTAACATGTTTATTCATTTGCGGGGTTGCATCCTAACCTTGATTCTAGTTTTGAAGATGAGTACTGAGAAGAGAAAGAACATCATAGTGTACAAGTTCCCATCACTTATTTTGGATCTTGTTCACAAGTTTGTTTCTATGGCAGAACCTGGGGAATTGGCACTTGTGGACTTTGATAACATGACGTAGTTCTTTTCCTCTCTGTTGTATTTGGATCACCACCAGGCTTGTTGGTTGGGATCCATGATTATTGTGTTCAGACTTACTATCTTGGGTTGTGATTATTGACAATTGGTTTCCTCTGGTTTTCTTAATATATGAGCAGAAGTCCCGTTCTATCTTATTATTAAACTGGAATCAAAGGGTGGATCGCCCTGCGAATTTTTAAACATGTTCATTTGCATTCGCATATCCATAATCATTTTGCATAACAGGTGTTTATCTCTGGCGTTCTTACTTGGTTCTCCTCCTCAGTACAGGATTGCAGATCAACACATTCACCAGTATTCTACTAGACAAAATCAGAAGAGACTCATAGATCAGCTACAAAATGAGATGACTGAGATGCGGACCCGCATGAACCAATTCATGGATTTAATGCAAGGGGTTGCTCAGGGCCAAGAGCAGTTAAGAACTGTTGTCCAACCACTGATTGCAAGGATTGATGACGAAGCTGTCCTTCATGGAGGAGTCCATACTGGTGTTACTGGTACTAATGTTCAGAATGGCCCTCCGGGCGGAGGTATTCCTGTTTCTGGTGTTGTGATCCCTCCGGGCGGGGCTGAAAATGTCGGGGGAGGTGGTATTGGTGTCTGTGCTATTCATGACCGTCAGTTTGATGATATTCAAGATGATGCATTCTCTGTGCCAGGTGGGGATGCTGGTTCCCAGATTGACACTGATCAGAGATTCAGGTTGATTGAGGAACAACTGAGGGGTATTGCCAATCAAGATTCTGTGGGTATGGATTTAGAGGATTTGGAGTCGGTTCCAGGCGTTGTTATCCCGCACAAGTTTCAAACTCCTACCTTCGAAAAGTACAATGGTATGACTTGCCCAAGGACTCACGTCAGGGCATACACGAGTAAAATGGCTGCTCACGCAAAGAACGAAAAGTTGATGATGCATTGCTTTCAAGATAGCCTATCTGGGGCATCCCTGGAATGGTATATGCAGCTAGAGAGGAAAGACGTTTGTAGTTGGAGAGAGCTGGCAGGGGCATTTATTAGACACTATCAATATAACACTGATATGGCTCCCAATCGTACACAGCTGCAGAATATGTCTCGAAAGAGCAATGAAAGCTTTAGAGAGTACGCCCAGAGGTGGCGTGAATTGGCTTCCCGAGTTCAACCTCCGATGTTGGAAAGAGAGCTCGTTGATATGTTCATGGATACGCTTCAGGGGCATTATTATGAGAAATTGGTTGGATGTTTGTCAGCTGGATTTTCAGGTCTTGTATTGGCAGGAGAAAGAGTTGAAAACGGCATCAAAATGGGAAAGATTCAAGTTGTTCCCGGTTATTCTGAAAATGCAAAGAAACGTTACAGGGGAGAAGAAGGAGAGACTAATGTCGTTCAGTACCAACAACCTTATGCTCCTCAACAATAGAAGTATCAGCGTCAGAATCAGCATAGGCCGCGCAACAACTTGGAAAGAAGGAGTGCTCCTCTTCATCTAGTCCCCATGTCGTACAGTCAACTCTTGCCACACCTGGTTCGAAACTCATTGGTGGAGCCTAAGACTTTGAAGCCTATTCCAGAACCATACCCTCCGGGGTACAATCCCCATGTGCAATGTGTAGCGAGCGATTTTGGACGCGGTTCTTAAGCGCTGGTCGCTCTCTGCGGTTGAGCTTAAAACTACAGGTCGACTCATTTTTTATCCTATTGTGAGCTGAATAAGGAAGGGAAATAGATGTCTCCAATTAACCCTGCTTGCATACTGAGTTTAAACAGCGGTCTGTTAGGTTACGGATGCTATCAATGTGGGGGGGCCTTTGTACTGGTTATTTGTATTTCACCAATACGGTTCTTTCTTTCTTTTTTCTAGGCAAAGGGTTTCTGGCGGGGAATAAGGATTAGGATGTTAGGACTGATGCTTTTGAATTACTGCTTTTAATTGATGGAGATATGGGATTTGGGTTTTTTGTTGATTACGCTCGCTAAGATCTTTTCTTTCGATCTTATGCCTACGTATTCCCGTTTACCGAAATAGGGAAATCAGAGCGTTCGTAGTTCCTCCTATTCTATGGGAGGAAATTGGTTTTTGGTGTCTTGTTCAAAGCCAAAGACGTGAAGCGAAAGGTGATTTGTATCTTGTTCAAAGCCCAAGATGTGAAGCTAAAAGACCTCGACTTTAGAGAGAATTTGTCATCTCTAAAGAGGGGAGAAGGAGAATTACTTTAACTGGGATACGCGGATCCGAGCAATGCCATAATTTCCGAAGAAAGGGTTTTAACCTGAAGGAGAAGACTTTAACTCAGTATAAAGCAATGCTATCTTTCCTTAGGAATTTCTCATGCTAAAAGAGGGACAGTGGCATGGATATAGATGATCCAGAGGCTTGCCGCTTACAACGATTAAATGAAGGGAAAGGAGTTGTTGAAGTTTGTGTACTGTGAACGAGGCACAACTTTGATGCTAAAAGGTTGATTGGATCAACCAGTGGTTTTCTTATACAAAGCCTAAGAGGAGGCTAATTTCCGCTAGGAAAATCATTATACAAAGCCTAAGAGGAGGCTATTTTGTGTCTCGTACAAAGCCCGAGAGAGAGGCTAAAAGTTTTTGACCCAGTGGGGCATATCGTTTATACAAAGCCTAAGAGGAGGCTAGCAAAGAGTTCGACTCTTGCTTAAGGGATTTATATCTCGTACGAGGCCCGAGATGGAGGCAAAAAAAGGGTGATTGACCTAACGAGGGAATCTTTTGTGTCTCATACAAAGCCTGAGAGAGAGGCTAAAAGGTTGTTTTGACTCCACTGGGGAGAATTTTGGTATCTCGTACGAAGCCCGAGATGGAGGCTATTGTAACTGTTTCAGTTGAGTGACAGATCCAATATACTGATTTAAAAGAGAAAATCAGTTCTTATATGAGCAACACTGTACTCAAGGATTTGATTTCAAGGATCCGGGATGTTTCCTTCTCTTTGAGGAAACGGGAAATCCAAAGGGTATTGAGACTATCCGAGTCTGCGGGTTTCCTTCCTATTTAACGAAGGGTGCTTGAGAATGTCTTTGAGACTCAAGGAAGTTAGACTGTCCAAGTCTAGAGTTTTATCTTTTGTACTATGCTTCGAGAAACAGTAGTAGACTCTATGAAAGGACTGTTCTATGAGGATGACTAAGTTCTGTTCCTATACCTCTAGGAGGTCGTCGGAACAATTTGTACGAAGCCCAAGAGGAGGCTGGAATCTTTTAAGAAGCCGACGGGTCCTTGTGTAACGCCCCAGTTTTTGTATTTTTATTTAATTGAGTCGTTTTTGATTATTTTATTATTATGTTATTTTATTTTCGACTTTTATGTGAAAATATGTCATTTTTCATTGTTATGATATTTTATCGGGTTTTGGGATCGTTTGCGAGATATTTGAGTGTGGGGGTATTTTGGTCATTTTATAATGTTTTTCATTAAGTTAGTAAGAAAATAAAATAGAAAATAGAAAAGGGAAAGAAAGAAAAATAGAGAGAAAGAAAGAAGAAAGAAGGAAAAAGAGAAGAAAAGAGGAGAAGAGAGAAAAATTGGGATAGTGTGGAAAAATCATCAAGATCAAGTTCTAGAGTCGATTTAATCGGGTAAGGGTGCGAAACTCGATTATAGTATGCTTCTATATGATTATGTATGAATGGGTTTGGATGATTCTCTTGCTTTCCATGTTTTTTCACTTTTAGGTCGAAAACGATAAAATGAGTAGAATCGATGGTTTAACGGTTGGAAATCGATGTAAAGGTGGTAGTTTGCTTGTTGACATGATTAGAATAGGTTCTGATTGAAATATGTTGATTTGGAAATGGTTTGGGTTGGAAAATATCATTTTTGGGTTTTCAACAGCGCTGAAGGATTCTGAGTTTTCGCAGGTTCGCCTAGCGAACCATTCAGCGAAGGGTAGCGAAGGTTCGCTACGGGTATTCGCCTAGCGAAGGCGTGAGCGAAGGTTCGCTAGAGTGTTCGCCTAGCGAAGTTTGGGAGTTTTAAATGTTGGTAGTTGCTGCCTTGGTTCGCCAGGGGGTTCGCCTAGCGAACTTAGTGTCTGTTTTTATCTAACAGTTGGTTCGCTGGAACATTCGCCTAGCGAAGGAGATAGCGAATGCTCGCGAGGGATGTTCGCCTAGCGAGGTAGCTAGCGAATGCTCGCGAGGGTGATTCGCCCAGCGAACAGTGCTGTTCGTGTAATTTTGTTTTCTACATAACTTTTGATCTGTGATTCGGTTTGAGGCGTGGTTTGATGCGTTGGAAAGCCATTGAGCTGTACTTTCTTATTATGATGGTTTAGAATTTGTTGGCCGATTTTATTTTGTCGGTAAATGTGAATAGTGTCGAATCTCGACTTTTTTCGTTTTAATGGTGCATAATTGTCATGTATTATGCTATATGTTTGTGCTTTGGATATGTATGCCTTATATGCTGTTGTGAGGATAAGTTGTGGCCGAAAGGCAAGAAATGCTAAGTGTTGTATTTGATGATTTATGCATGATTATGAATGTGTGCATGGATGCAATGTGAGTGTCATGAGTCATTGTATGCCAAGCATCATAATGTGCATTGTGGAAACGTCCTGAGAGACGGTTTGATTCCTGAGGGAATATGCTATACCATCGTGTGCCTCGAAAATATGAGGCGCTGCCTGAGGACTTAAAGCGATGGGTATAGACGATTGTGGGCTCCTTTGGAGACTTAAAACAATCCTTAACGTCGTGTGCCTCGAAAATATGAGGCGATGCCTTAGGACCTAAAGCGACGGGTGAACATCGTAGGCCCGACGGGGAGTTACTTGAGATTCTCAGTAACGAGCGATGCTTCCAATAGTTCCTGAGTGAACTGGTGAGACATGAGACATTGGAAGTCGGTACCGCATGACATGTGCATATAGTCGTTGTGTCGGTCTATGTGCATTGCATAAATCATGAATTAATTGTGTGTGAATTTGTGAATGTGATTGATGATTGTATGGTATATGTGTGGTGTGTAATGGTATTCGATGCTTGAGAATTGTGCGGTATTATGTTATATGTGGTTGTGGTGAGAATGTGTTACTTGTACATTTTTGTGTTTATATATATAATTTTATTCAATTATATTATGGTTGTTTTTCTCACCCTTCTGCTGTTTTATAACGCTCTATGAGGCGTTGCAGATTAGAGTTGCTGGAGGTATTCTTTTTGTGAAGCGTTGCGTCTTCATTATTTTGGTCGGTCGGCTCTGATATGTGACTCCGGGTAGCATAGGGTGGCCGTTTGTGATTGTTTTATATATCTGATGATATATTTTGGTTGTACAGTTATAACTTGATGTATGACAGCCAAGTTTATATGTATATATGTATATGTGTTATTCAGATTTTAGATCTTTCTGCTTTAATTCTAATTTCTAAAAAGTGGGTGTAAGGAACGAAGTTTCCTCTGTATGATTGTTACCCCACATTGCATATCTAAATGAGCAGGTGTTGCATGTTATGTGTTTGGTTACTTTGATGTGATTCTCCCTTTCTATGCCATGATGTTTCAATTATACTCTGATCAATTTTCGAATTTTCTTTTTGCCGCTTTAATTGCGTGTTAATTGGGGGTATAGATTGGGGGCATCACATTAAGTGGTATCAGAGCCAGTCCGTGTCAGTTGTGTCGTTTGTGGCTGTTGTGTCTGGCATATTGGGCGAGTTGTATGGAGCAAGTTGTTGTTTAACCATAGTTTCTGTATTTGGACGAACAGAATATGGCTGGTCGTAATGATGCTGCTTTGGCTGCTGCGATGGAGGCAATGGCACGAGCTGTGCAGGGTGCACCGAATGCTGCAGGAAATGATGAGTTTAGAAAGAATAAGCCGTCGGTCTTTAAAGGGAAACATGATCCGGATGGTGCGCAGTTGTGGTTGAAAGAGATTGAGAGGATTTTCAGGGTGATGGATTGTGATGACGATGATGATAAGGTGAGGCTGGGCACTCATATGTTACACGAAGAGGCTGATGACTGGTGGGTCAGTACTCGTCAGGTGTTGGAAGCTGATGAGGAGGAAGAAGAGATCACTTGGGAGGTGTTTAGCCGAGAGTTTCTAAGGAAGTATTTTCTGGAGGATGTCCGAGGAAAGAAGGAGATTGAGTTTCTAGAGCTAAAACAAGGTAATATGTAGGTTATTGACTATACTGCTAAGTTTGTGGAGCTTGTACAGTTTTATCCTCATTATGTGGAAGCGACTGCTAAATTTTCAAAGTGTGTGAAGTATGAAAGTGGCTTGCGTCCTGAGATAAAGCAGGCTATTGGTTATCAGAGGATCAGAAGGTTTGCTGATTTGGTGGAATGCTGTAGGATTTATGATGAAGATAGTAAGGCTCGATCTGCTCACTATAAAAGTGTAAGTGACAGAAAAGGGAAGCAACAGTTCCGTGGTGGTCCGTATGTGTCACCGGCTGATAAAGGTAAACAAAGGGGTAATTTTGATCGAAGGTCAAGTGGAGGAGGTATGTCTAATGCTCCTAGGTGTTTTAAATGTGGTGAATTGGGTCATCGCCAGATGGAATGTAGGAAGAAAGTGGATAAGTGTTCTAATTGTGGTGGTATCAGACATGTTCTAGCTGATTGTAAAAGGAGGAATGTGGTGAAGTGTTACAATTGTGGGGAACCTGGTCACATTAGTTCGAAGTGTCCTAATCCGAAGAAAGCCCATACTAGTGGGAAAGTGTTTTCATTGGCGGGAACTCAGACCTCAAGTGCAGATCGTCTGATAAGAGGTACTTGCTTTATTAATAATACGCCTTTAATTGCTATCATTGATACTGGAGCGACTCATTCGTTTATTTCGTCTGAGTGCGCGGAACGTTTAAATCTTGGGTTGTCTTCGATGGATGGTGAGATGGTTATTGATACTCCAGTGATGGGGTCAGTAACTACTTCTTGGGTGTGTTTGAGTTGTCCTTTGACCATTTATGGTAAAGACTTTGAGATGGATTTGGTGTGTTTACCTTTGGAAGGTTTAGATGTGGTGTTGGGAATGAATTGGTTGCAATTTAATCGGGTGCACATTGATTGTTATCATAAGCTTGTAAGGTTTCCTTCTCTTGAGGAAGATGAAGACTCGAGTTTCTTATCTACCAAAGAGTTGAAGAGACTTTTAGCGGATGAAGCTCAGTTGTTTGGGTTGTTTGCTTCATTGACTGTGGATAGTCAAGTTTCACTTGATGTGTTTCCTGTTGTGTGCGAATTTCCTGAGGTGTTTCCTGATGATATTTTAGATGTACCGCCAGAGAGAGAAGTTGAATTTTCTATAGATCTAGTTCCTGGTACTAGACCTGTTTCTATGGCACCTTATAGAATGTCGGCATCCGAATTGGTGGAGTTGAAAAAGCAGTTAAGTGAGTTGTTGGAAAAGAGGTTCGTGAGGCCAAGTGTTTCTCCTTGGGGTGCTCCAGTTTTGTTAGTGAAAAAGAAGGATGGGAGTATGCGATTATGTATTGATTATCGCCAGTTAAACAAAGTGACGATTAAGAACAAGTATCCGCTTCCAAGGATTGATGATCTGATGGATCAGTTGGTTGGTGCTTGTGTGTTTAGTAAAATTGATTTGAGATCGGGGTATCATCAGATAAGGGTGAAGGAAGAGGATATTTAGAAGACGGCCTTTAGAACACGTTACGGTCATTATGAATATTCAGTGATGCCGTTCGGGGTTTCTAATGCGCCTGGTGTGTTTATGGAATACATGAATCGGATTTTCCACGAGCATTTGGATCGTTTTGTGGTGGTGTTTATTGATGATATTTTAATCTATTCTAAGTCTCGGGAAGAACATGCAGAGCATTTGCGTATTGTTTTGCAGGTTTTGAAGGAAAGGAAGCTTTTTGCCAAATTGTCCAAGTGTGAATTCTGGTTGTCTGAGGTGAGTTTTCTTGGGCGCGTAATTTCAGGTAATGGTATTGCTGTGGATCCATCTAAAGTAGAAGCAGTTCTACAATGGGAGGCTCCTAGATCCGTTACTGAAATTCGAAGCTTTTTGGGTTTGGCTGGTTATTACCGGAGGTTTATTGAAGGTTTTTCTAAGCTAGCTCTTCCTTTGACGCAGTTGACTTGTAAGGGCAAAGCATTCATTTGGGATATTCAATGTGAAGAGAGTTTTTGTGAGCTGAAGAGAAGATTGACGACAGCTCCGATCCTTATTTTACCTAATCCTAATGAACCATTTATTGTGTATTGTGATGCTTCTTTAATTGGTTTGGGTGGTGTTCTGATGCAGGAAGGTAAAGTTGTAGCTTATGCTTCAAGGCAGTTAAGAGTTCATGAGAAAAACTATCCTACTCATGATCTTGAGTTAGCGGCTGTGGTTTTTGTGTTGAAGATATGGAGGCACTATCTCTAGGGTGCAAGGTTCGAAGTCTTTAGTGATCATAAAAGCTTGAAATATTTATTTGATCAGAAAGAGTTGAACATGAGGCAGCGGAGATGGTTGGAATTCTTGAAAGATTACGACTTTGGCTTGAATTACCATCCTGGTAAAGCTAATGTGGTAGCCGATGCATTGAGCCGGAAATCGTCGCATATGTCCGCATTGATGGTGAAAGAGTTGGAACTTTTGGAATCGTTTAGAGATTTGAGTTTGGTTTGTGAAGTGACATCGGTTAGTGTAAGGCTTGGAATGTTGAAGGTTGCTAATGAATTTTTGTTGTCGGTTAGTGAGAAACAAAAGCTGGATTTAAAATTCGTTGATTTGATGAGGAATAAGAATGTGGATTTCAAGGTGGATAATTTTGGTGTTTTGAGATTCCGTGGTCGTATTTGTATTCCTGATGATGCAGAGTTGAAAAGAATGATTTTGGAGGAAGGACACCGGAGTAATTTAAGTATTCATCCATGAGCGAATAAGATGTACCAAGATTTGAAGAAGATTTTTGGGTGGTCTGGTTTGAAAAGAGATGTGGCTTAGTTTGTGTATGCATGTTTGACTTGTCAGAAATCGAAAGTGGAACATTTGAGACCTAGTGGTTTGTTGCAATCGTTGGATATTCCTGAGTGGAAATGGGATAGCATTTCGATGGATTTTGTAACGGGATTACCGAATACGCAGAGAGGTCATAATGCTATTTGGGTGATTGTGGACAGGCTGACTAAATCGGCGCATTTCATTCCGATTGACATCAGTTTTTCTTTGGAACGGTTAGCTGAAATTTATATCAGTGTGGTGGTGAAATTGCATGGGGTTCCTTTAAGTATTGTTTCGGATCGAGATCCTAGGTTTACATCGAGATTTTGGGAAAGTTTACAGAAGGCTTTGGGTTCTAGATTGAGGTTGAGTTCGGCTTATCATCCGCAGACAGATGGTCAGACCGAAAGAACGATTCAGTCTTTGGAGGATTTGTTGAGAGCGTGTGTTTTGGAACAAGGTGGCACGTGGGACAGTTATCTTGCATTGGTTGAGTTCACGTATAATAACAGTTTCCATTCTAGTATTGGAATGGCACCTTTTGAGGCCTTATATGGACGAAGATGTAGAACGCCGTTGTGTTGGCACGAAACTGGTGAGAGTTCTGTGGTTGGACCGGAATTAGTGCAACAGACGACGGAAAAGGTAAAGTTTATTCGTCAGAAAATGAAGGCTTCTCAGAGTAGACAAAAGAGTTATCATGATCGGAGACGGAAGGATCTTGAGTTTCAAGAGGGTGATCACGTATTTCTGAGAGTTACGCCGGTAACGGGTGTTGGTCGTGCTTTGAAATCTAAGAAGCTTACTTCTCGATTTATTGGTCCTTACCAGATATCTGCGAGAGTAGGTGCTGTGGCGTATCGTGTGGCGTTACCGCCGAATCTGTCGAATTTGCATGATGTGTTTCATGTTTCACAGCTTCGGAAGTATGTTCCGGACCCTTCACATGTGATTCCGATGGACGAGGTTGAGGTAAGAGATAACCTTACGATCGAGGCATTACCGGTTAGTATTTTGGATCGCGAGGTGAAGCGGTTGAGGGGCAAAGAGATTTCACTTGTGAAAGTGGTGTGGGGAGGCACTGCTGATGGTAATCTGACGTGGGAGTTGGAAAGTAGGATGCGGGAGTCGTATCCAGAGTTGTTTGTATCAGGTATTGTTTTCGAGGACGAAAATTTCTAAGTGGGGGAGAATTGTAACGCCCCAGTTTTTGTATTTTTATTTAATTGAGTCGTTTTTGATTATTTTATTATTATGTTATTTTATTTTCGACTTTTATGTGAAAATATGTCATTTTTCATTGTTATGATATTTTATCGGGTTTTGGGATCGTTTGCGAGATATTTGAGTGTCGGGGTATTTTGGTTATTTTATAATGTTTTTCATTAAGTAAGTTAGAAAAGAAAATAGAAAATAGAAAAGGGAAAGAAAGAAAAATAGAGAGAAAGAAAGAAGAAAGAAGGAAAAAGAGAAGAAAAGAGGAGAAGAGAGAAAAATTGGGATAGTGTGGAAAAATCATCAAGATCAAGTTCTAGAGTCGATTTAATCGGGTAAGGGTGAGAAACTCGATTATAGTATGCTTGTATATGATTATGTATGAATGGGTTTGGATGATTCTCTTGCTTTCCATGTTTTTCATTTTTAGGTCGAAAACGATAAAATGAGTAGAATCGATGGTTTAACGGTTGGAAATCGATGTAAAGGTGGTAGTTTGCTTGTTGACATGATTAGAATAGGTTCTGATTGAAATATGTTGATTTGGAAATGGTTTGGGTTGGAAAATATCATTTTTGGGTTTTCAACAGCGCTGAAGGATTCTGAGTTTTCGCAGGTTCGCCTAGCGAACCATTCAGCGAAGGGTAGCGAAGGTTCGCTACGGGTATTCGCCTAGCGAAGGCGTGAGCGAAGGTTCGCTAGAGTGTTCGCCTAGCGAAGTTTGGGAGTTTTAAATGTTGGTAGTTGCTGCCTTGGTTCGCCAGGGGGTTCGCCAAGCGAACTTAGTGTCTGTTTTTATCTAACAGTTGGTTCGCTGGAACATTCGCCTAGCGAAGGAGCTAGCGAATGTTCGCGAGGGATGTTCGCCTAGCGAGGCAGCTAGCGAATGCTCGCGAGGGTGATTCGCCCAGCAAACAGTGCTGTTCGTGTAATTTTGTTTTCTGCATAACTTTTGATCTGTGATTCGGTTTGAGGCGTGGTTTGATGCGTTGGAAAGCCATTGAGTTGTACTTTCTTATTATGATGGTTTAGAATTTGTTGGCCGATTTTATTTTGTCGGTAAATGTGAATAGTGTCGAATATCGACTTTTGTCATTTTAATGGTGCATAATTGTCATGTATTATGCTATATGTTTGTGCTTTGGATATGTATGCCTTATATGCTGTTGTGAGGATAAGTTGTGGCCGAAAGGCAAGAAATGCTAAGTGTTGTATTTGATGATTTATGCATGATTATGAATGTGTGCATGGATGCAATGTGAGTGTCATGAGTCATTGTATGCCAAGCATCATAATGTGCATTGTGGAAACGTCCTGAGAGACGGTTTGATTCCTGAGGGAATATGCTATACCATCGTGTGCCTCGAAAATATGAGGCGCTGCCTGAGGACTTAAAGCGATGGGTATAGACGATTGTGGGCTCCTTTGGAGACTTAAAGCAATCCTTAACGTCGTGTGCCTCGAAAATATGAGGCGATGCCTGAGGACCTAAAGCGACGGGTGAACATCGTAGGCCCGACGGGGAGTTACTTGAGATTCTCAGTAACGAGTGATGCTTCCAATAGTTCCTGAGTGAACTGATGAGACATGAGACATTGGAAGTCGGTACCGCATGGCATGTGCATAGAGTCGTTGTGTCGGTCTATGTGCATTGCATAAATCATGAATTAATTGTGTGTGAATTTGTGAATGTGATTGATGATTGTATGGTATATGTGTGGTGTGTAATGGTATTCGATGCTTGAGAATTGTGCGGTATTATGTTATATGTGGTTGTGGTGAGAATGTGTTACTTGTACATTTTTGTGTTTATATATATAATTTTATTCAATTATATTATGGTTGTTTTTCTCACCCTTATGCTGTTTTATAACGCTCTATGAGGCGTTGCAGATTAGAGTTGCTGGAGGTATTCTTTTTGTGAAGCGTTGCGTCTTCATTATTTTGGTCGGTCGGCTCTGATATGTGACTCCGGGTAGCATAGGGTGGCCGTTTGTGATTTTTTTGTATATCTGATGATATATTTTGGTTGTACAGTTATAACTTGATGTATGACAGCCAAGTTTATATGTATATATGTATATGTGTTATTCAGATTTTAGATCTTTCCGCTTTAATTCTAATTTCTGAAAAGTGGGTGTAAGGAACGAAGTTTCCTCTGTATGATTGTTACCCCACGTTGCATATCTAAATGAGCAGGTGTTGCATGTTATGTGTTTGGTTACTTTGATGTGATTCTCCCTTTCTATGCCATGATGTTTCAATTATACTCTGATCAATTTTCGAATTTTCTTTTTGCCGCTTTAATTGCGTGTTAATTGGGGGTATAGATTGGGGACGTCACACCTTGTACGAAGCCCAAGAGGAGGCTATCATTCCCGGAGGAAGAGATCATTATACGAAGCCTAAGAGGAGGCTGTGAATACTTCTAAGAAGCCGTAGGGTCCTTGAATAATGCCCAAGAGGAGGCCGATGCTTTTAAGAAGGCCGTGGGTCTATCATCTCCTTTCCATTAGGAGAGATTACTCTTTTAAAGATAAAAACCACTGGTAAACGTGCGAGGTTTACTATCCAGCGACTTTTAACTTTTAAAGAGGGTTCCTTAGTTATGGTCCAAGATTATGACCGTAGTGGGTACCCAAACCCCGAGACATTCAAGGCAAGCTATCCACAAGGAATAGATCAAGTCAGGAAAGTTCGAGAATTGGGAAGAAACTCAAAGATGCCATTCACAGAGAATACATTCATCTTGGGGAGTAGAGCTTCTTGACGATTCCTAAGGAGGACAGCCGAAGAGAAGACTGTATCTGGTGCTCCTATTGGGGATCTAGGCGTCTATTTCTACGAATAAATGAAACGGCGTCACTTAGTTCTAGACGTAGTTGCCGGGGAAACTCGAAATATCTATACTATTATTACACAGTAGATATGAGTTTATGAAAGGAGACTTACAGTGAGCAGCCCCACAATACAGTTTATAATATGAAAGCAGTAAATGAAAGCGATAACCACTTACTCGGTTGTAGTGCTTCCATGCTGTTTGGTTAGTTATTCAACAAAGAAAGATTGAAAACAACAGTATATTCAAAATCAAAGGAGAAAGTGCTTTGAAAAAGAAATATTTGGGGCTTACAGCTCAAGGAGAGGCCCAGGGTTTTATCAGTGAGCGCACTGTTTGACTTTGTACATCGGGACTTATACAAGTGACTGGGGCCCAAAAAGGTTTTCTGTACAAAGGGATGGGTCATACACTCTCTCAAGAGGCCCAAAAAGGTTTAAAGAAAAGAGCGGGGCTTATAACACGAGGGTAGGCCCAAATGATTTTTCGTTTAAAAACGGCGATCGCGCCGAGGTTTTCTTTTAACGCAGAGGGACTTATACAATAAGTGAGGCCCAAAAATGTTTTGGTTAAAAGGGAGATTGGGTCTTACACTCTAATAGTGGCCCAAAAGTTTTGAATGGGTCTTATAGCTCAAGGAGAGGCCCAGATGATTTTTGAAAAGGCGACGATCGCGCCGTTTGTTTTTTGACGTTATCGGGACTTATACAATAAGTGAGGCCCAAAAATGATTTGGTCAAAAACGGATTGGGTCTTACACTCTATTAGAGGCCCAAAGTGTTTTGAAAATGATTTATGAGGGTTGAATTAATCCAAAAACCCTAATTTGTTTTCAAAAATGTATTTAATTGAATAAAAATTCAATTAAAATGATCAAAAATTGTTTAACACATGGAAAACAAATTGTGATCTTGGATTAATGCTTCAAAAATTAAGTATTGACCTACAAAATAATTAGAAAGCATTAAAAGTTGCAAAATCAATGTAGAAAAAATATTTAAAATGCCAAAAACAATCAAAATATTAATTCTCTACAAAAATATCAATTATATGAAATAAATAATATTTTTGGGATTTTTTGATAAAATAAAATATTTTAACATTTTTGTGAATTATTAAAAAAAGAATCAACTCAAAATCATTAAAACTCAGAGAGAAATTAATTTTTGAATCAATTAAACAAAATCACAAAATTCAAATATTCAAATATATGAAAATGGCGCCAAGAACAACACCAAGAACACGCGCGTTTTTCAGTTTGCCCAGATTTGCATTTTCTATCCAATCTCCATGAATACGTAATCATATCATGCAATCCACATATCATTATGCTCGTCTCAACCTCACGATCATGTCTATGTACTTTAATTTCATTTAAATTAAACTTACAACAAGAAATCACGAAGAGACCTCAAGAACCCTAATTTCTGCATGAAGGCTAGGATTTTTGATACACGATTCAAACAATTCAATTAATTGAGGGAAAACATTCCATGCATGATTATGAACATATGGCCAAATTATTGTGCGAGGAAATATGCATAGATTGAGAGATGACCAAGCATGTGCTTACCTCCAAGTCGTGACAGCAAGAGCAAATCAAATTCTAGGTTGGAGGTGTTACAGATGAGTTGTGATGATCTGAACAGCTTCCCTACACCATATGGAGTGTGTTTGAACACTTGGATTGAATTGAAATGGACTGGATCAGTTTATGGCATCTCAGCTGCAACTTCACTTCAAACTTGTGTGGATGGCAAGTGATTTTGAGATTTTGATGTTTCAGAAGTTATGTGAGTGTTTGATCAGTTCATATGTGATGTATGTGAGGTGTGTGAGTGATTGGTTTGTGCAGAATTGCTCTCAAACTCAAAACCCGATAGCTACCTTGCTAAGAAAGGCATTTTTGCCAAGAGAAAGAGATTTTGAGGAAAGCATCTGTTAGATGGCTTTGGTGTACTTAAACTGACCACAATTGAGCTCTATTTATAGTAGAGCAAGTTTGTTTTGCAAGGAATAGTGCATGGAAGCTGGTAAGTAGGTTTCCTCAATGTTGGCCAATGGAAATGAAAGTCTCCTCTAGCCATTGACTAGAGGTTAGGGCACAGAGCTTTGGTCCCCTTGGTCTTGGATAAGTCTTGACTGATTTTAGATGAGAAGGGCTCAGTCCATGCCACCTTGATGGTTCCATTGAATGCCTCATTCCAAATTTGAAGTCTTGTCCCTATTTTGGCAACTCTAGGTTCAACATGCTATTCTTTGTTCCTTGGACCTTGGAGGCTTGGCTCAGTGATTGTCCCCTTTGGATTCAATCCTCTGAGGTGTCCAAGTGGATTGGAGCAATTTCAATTGGCTGATTTTGGCAAATCGAGCCAAAATGCAAATTCTGCCTTGCCTTGACAGATTTCAGCAAGGCAACTTGCCAATGTTGTATCTCATGATGTAGGTTGAATTTGGCAATGTTCTTGGCCATTTTGGAAAGCCCTAACATGATACAACAACTGTTTGAACAAGTTTGGTTTTGATCTCTTTTGATTCCAAGTGAAAAATCCCCCTACATTTGGCAAAAAGTGAGGCAAAATCTGACTTAGTGAAAATTTCACTAAGTGTTGGAAAAAGTGACTTTTTCACTTTTCAGCCACTTTGATAATTCCATAACTCAAAATACTTAATGAATTGGAATGAATTATAGTTGAAGTTTTTGTAGGTGATAATGAGGGCTACAAATCCATCTTTGGATGAGAAAAAATGGCCTTGTGGTTTAGGAGTTATGGTCCTCCAAAGTTGGTACCCTTGCCACTTTATTTTTAACTTAGAAAAATTTCTAAGTTTTATGGTTACCCCTTTTACAAGTTATCTCACTTTTCTTGATTTTTCTTGATGAATGATGATTCAAATTATACATTAACATCATTTTAGGGTTAAAAATCCATTTTGGTGAAAAATCTCAAAAAGTCAAAGTTAACTTTTGTGCACAGTTGACTTTTTATCAGATGAATTCCAAACTGTGCAATTCTTCAGGAAATCATGTCCTTGACCTAAATCAAACTTGATGGACATGTTCCATGGGTGTCATAGGGTATATTCAATCATGTATTAGGGTTTGGGAGCATGCCTTGGTCAAAAGTCAAAGTTACAGTTGACTTTTCCCTTAAAACCCTAATTGTGGTGCAGATGAAAATGAAACTTGTTGCTCAAGCTTCTTGGATCAATCCATTGTTCCAAATGGATCAATATGGTGTATTAGAGACCCTCAAATCATCTCTTGAGGTCTTGGCTCATGGTTTATCCCAAAATTCAACTTAGGGGTGAATTAGGTCAAGAAACCCTAATTCCTGATTTTTGATGAATGCATCCCCTGAGGCAAAATTGACTTGATGCATGGGTTCATGAGGTTCCATGGAGTATATTAGGTTATGTTTTGGATCAATGGCTTGTGCCTAGATGAAAATTTCCATCTGGAGGCCCTGATCGACCAAAACCCTAATTTGGTGACACTTTCGATCTTGAGACTTGATCCACCTAGAAGGGAGCAGCCTTGTGCTTAATCCTTGAAGTGGGAGTCCTTTTTGATCCATTGTGGATGTTTGAGAGATTAGACAAGTTGAAGATCATGTCGTTTCTTGATTGATCCTTTGTCTAAAGCTCAGAGAGGGCTTGAAGCCCTAATTTTTATTGTATTGGATGCTCACCCATCTTTGGGGAGACTGATGAAGCATAAAGGTACATCCATATTGTGATGATGATTTTCACAATGATGGGAAATCTAAGTGGTCAAAATTTGGGGTATTACACAATGTGGATATCATGGAGGATCTATGGGGCACTCAACCGAAGATTGCAAAGCCTTCCAAGCCAAAGTGCAACAATTGATTGACAAAGGGTACATATCATTTCCAGAAGGAGACTTGGTTGTGCATGTCGACCTCTCATCAATTTGAAGACTTCAAGGGTCGTCTCCTAAAGCCAGTAGTCCAAGCGGAGTAAAGTCTTCTCAACAACGGCAGTCATCAGTTTCTTTACTGCATTTTCGTTTGTAGTTTTTCATTTCTCGTTAAAACATTGTATGCATGTAGAAACTTGTTTGTTTTTAATGACGATCATAATACAATGAGCATGTTTTCCTTGAAGTAATCCATTTGTGTTCACTCTTAAATGTTTATATGCACTGCAATACCAATTTTCTTGTTTAGAACTCTTGAGGGAGGATGACGAAATAAGAGCGCAGATTTCTAATGGTGCGCATTTGGATGAAACCCTGTTAAGGATGTACAGGCATTGTTTCCAATTCACAAACACTAGAGATATAAAGGAGATAGACCCTCATTAACCCCTTTGAGCCTTGAAGTAGGAGCTTCTTTCATACGAAAAAACCCTCATACTTAATCCAGGGGAAGGGTAGGCGTCAGTTAGTTTGACCGAGCGTTCAAAATCCAAGGAGAGTGTGCATCCGAGGAACCATTACCTTCTATCCCAGCGTCAAGAGGTTAAGAGATGTGAAACCACAATGGTTATCCATCAACAATCAAGGAGTGAGGCAGTCATAACCCTCTCAAGCAAGTAAGACAACTAGTGTCACACGCTTTGTTCGAAAAAGGGGAATAAAAAAGAAAGCCCGCTAAGTCGAAACTGGAAAACAAGCGACTTAGGCAAAAGTTAGGGCATCCCGCTGGACTTAAAAATCGAAAAGCTCAAAAGAGTCAGTCCAGGCAAAAATTAGGGATCAAAAAGCAAAAGAAAGAAGAAGCGAAAAGCATTACAAAAGAAAATCCTTGATAAGAACAAATTCGTGTGATTACAGACACAAAAGATAAAAAGGGGTGACTGTCAGTCCAAAACTCCCTTAGGTGCCAAACCATTAGTGGCATAGGTTCCTTAAAGATCATAAACCTTTTGAGAGATGAGCGTTTGGATCAGATTAACTAAACTTAGGATTGGAGAACATCACGAAGAGTGGGTGGGAACCGATAAATTTTGAGCCATAAATCCTTTTTCTGAAACCGTGAACCAGACCACGTTACAACCCTTAAAAGTCCTAATTGAAACAGGGTTTATTCCGAAAGCGTACTTCAACAGGATAACGTTCCTGACTCCTATGAGTTGTGCTAATAAGATTGGTGGGTATTGCATGTGCGCATTGTTTTTCCATTCAAAAATCAAGGTCGCATCCCAGCTAGTGATTCGTTCACGAAGCTTGGCGACGCATTTTCAATAAAACTTCAAGGTTAACATGAGTGTTGCATTAGAATTGTCATTCTCATAATAAACATTTTCTGCTTGCATGTGTTTGATATCCAAGAAGCTTACACGATGAATGACGGTTGAGAAGCTCGATCACGCCAAGTTGAGATGGTGAAAACTCCGAAGGACATTCATGTCAAGGGGTATATGGCCAAGAGACTGTGCGCAGCCTGGGGGTTCCTGTTAAATGGTGATAAGATGCGGCTAATCTGGAGCAGTCACGCTAAAAACTCTCCTTAAAGCAGCCAAACAGGGGCAATCAGGTCGATTTGACAAATCTCGGTAAGATCAGTCAGGGGAAAAGTTTCTTCAAGACTTGGGGCAGGCCATCCCTAGAGCGTGAGAAATTATCCACTCCTGAAAGTGTTTAATTGAAAGTACCTCCTCAAGGTACTAAAGTAGAGTATTTTTAAGTCATTACGATCGCTTTAGAGGTAATGTACGTCATGGATTATGAAGACTGGGGCAGTTATGTCGAGATATGATAAATCTCTCCAAGAGTTTGAAGACCCTGGGGCAGTACGAACGCCCGATCTTCTATAAAATCCTCTTGAGATGATATTTTCCATTAGACCTGGTGGTCTGGGGAAAGTGGAAAGTTCAAAGGGCCGTTTACGACCTTAGAAACAAGTCAGGATTGGATGGCAACAGGATTGTATTCCCCCAGTAGTTTGCTCTCCCCAGAATTGAGATTGCACTTTCCTCAGCATAGCAGACTTTCCCCAGCAAAAGACCTGGAAAGTATTTTCTCTGGATCAAGACGTTATTCCTCCACAGAATCAGGGTGTCCACTTTCCCCATCTGGCCAGGAAGCGTGCTTTCACCGACAATGTCATATTCTAATCCCCAGCAAGGTGAGGATAAAGTCATTCTTCCCATCAGCAAGCTAAGTTCAGCAGTATCCCGAAGCGGATGGTATATTGGACTGTTTTCCCCAATCAGGATGGTGTTATGGGATGGCATCCCCCGGCAGGTCCTAAGCCCATCGGTTATTGGCAATCCTCAGTAACAGACTTCCGGTTCCGTTATTGGCATTCATTCTCAACTCCCCCAGCAGAGGAGGAATCTCATGTTCGACGTCACCTTCAGTGAAGGACAGGTGTAGCCCCCGGTAGTACTTTTGGATTTCATCCCCGGCAGAAGTTGTGGATCCAAAGAGTCGATCAGTATGACCCTTCTCAGCAGAGTTCCTGGATTCAGAGGACAATTTATTTTTGTCATCCCCAGCTGAATTGGTCTTTTCTCTCCAGCATTTATTTTGCTGGAGGGACCCTTTTTGCATATCATAAGCATTGGCATTGCATCCTCAAAACGCGTAGCATTTCCACTTCTTGTGGAGCATTACGGCAAAATTTAAACATTTGCATTCAAATCATAAGCCAGGTTTGATACTTTCCTTGCCAGTTCTCTTTCCCGGCAGAGATGGCATAACTCAGGAGATTTTGGAATGAGGCGTTCCTCATACTTGTGCTCCCCGGCAGAGTCTTTTATTTAGACTTCTCCTTTCCCCAGCGGAGTCATCTTATCTGTGGGTTTTAAGTTCGTTGATTTCACCTCTCACCCTTTCGGTTCACGACCGTATCTTTGTTAGGAATTTGCCTTGGATTGGCCAATCTCCTTTGTAAATCCAGTTCTCGTCTGGTAGTCAGTTCTCGTCTGACTTACTTGGTGAAACCCAGTTCTCGTCTAACTTATTCTGTAAATCCAGTTCTCGTCTGGTAGTCAGTTCTCGACTAACATATTTGGTGTAAACCCAGTTCTCGCCTGGTAGTCAGTTCTCGCCTGACATCTCTTTTGTAAACCCAGTTCTCGCCTGGTAGTCAGTTATCGTCTGACATCTCTTTGGTAAATCCAGTTCTCGCCTGGTAGTCAGTTATCGTCTGACCTATTGTTTTGGTAAATCCAGTTCTCGCCTGGTAGTCAGTTCTCGTCTGACTTATTTCGTGAAACCCAGCTCTCTTTATCAGCAGAGATAGCAATCTTTTGAAGATTTTCTTCGTCAGTTCCCTTTATCAGCAGGGATGGCATTTATTTTGCTAGTTCTCTTTATCAGCAGAGATAGCAATCTTTTGAAGATTTTCTTCGTCAGTTCCCTTTATCAGCAGGGATGGCATTTATTCTGCTAGTTCTCTTTATCAGCAGAGATAACAATCCTTTGAAGATTTCCTTCGTCAGTTCCCTTTATCAGCAGGGATGGCATATTTCGAGATTCCTTTGTCAGTTCTCTTTATCAGCAGAGATGACATAACCTGGGAGAGTTTTGTTTCACGTTATCCCCAGCATAGCTAGCACTCGTCCGTGTTGTGACAGTACATCATTTATGGCTGGTTCTCCAGTGGAGTCGTCCTTCCTTTGAGGATTGCAAATTTCTGGGTTCTTTGGTATTCAATCTCCGTGTATCCCGATTGTCTGAAAGCCGTCGCTATCATACCCTCAGGACCAAGTTGATTGAATAGGGGCAGCTGTAGCACCCAAAAATTTGCTCTCCTTACTTTAGTATTAACTGGCTTATGTTTCACCTCATTTTTTGCATTATCATGTGTGCATATCATTGGTTCTTAGCATGGGGTCAAGGTTCCTGAGGCAAGTTTAAGAGGAGAAGATGTTCTTCAAAGGGTCAAGCAAGAGTCCTTATATTGTCCAAAAGATCTCAAGTGAACCACTCTCTCCTAACCAGTGCAGAAGCTAGGGTTTTGAGATTCTTGGGTTTATTGCTCCGATGGGCAAGCTTCTTGGGTTTTTATCATCACCAAATGGCATATCTTATCTTTGTTGGAGAGGATACACATCATATTCAGAGGAATTTGGATTTGGAGACTGTGCTATTTCCTCATAGACTGAGGGTACCAAAATTAGGGTTTGCTATAAAGTCAGTTTATTTCTGATTTTTTGGGCAAGGCTTGATTCCATGGTATTCCTTGGGTCCCTAAGTATCTAGGAATGGAAGATTTTCCATCAGTTTGGTTCATGAGAAGTTCAATTGGCCAATGGATTGGGAATCAGGAGAATTGGATAAAAGTCAACAGTGAGAGGGGAAGTCAACTGTGAAATTTTGAGGTTCTCTTCAAGGTTTTCAAGGTCTCACATCCTCATATGGTCTTCAAGGGTCAAGTTTCATACCATTTATCAAGAATCAAGGGTTGGTACAAAAGTTACTAAATATGGAAATGACCTATAATTTGAAAGTTTCCTTTTTGGGCAAGTCCTTACACTACATTCAACTTGACTTTTCATCATAAAGAAAGCTTCAAATGAATTTTCCTCAAACATGAAAGTTGAAGATATTTTTCTCCCCTTTCCAACAAGTACTAGATGGTCTCCATATCATTTGTGAAACTCAAGTTATGATCAAAAGAAGGCAAAGTGGTTTTTTAGGGTTTTCTCATGGTTCCATTTGCATTTTGGGACATAGTGACCTATAATTGATTCCATTGCTTCATGTCACAGTCTAACATCAAAGAACATTCCTTAGGGATCATTTTGGGCATTTGAACCAAGAAATTTCATGACTTGTTCATTACTTATTTCACATGGTGCAAAATTGCCAAATTATTGAAAACTCATGAACCAATACATCTCAAGGCCCAAATCAAATTCAGGTGTGATTAGAAATTGTTAAATAAGTGATCCATCATCAAGGGTTTGGATATACATGCATAGAGGAGGGTGTATTTCACATTATTCAAATTTCCAAAAACACCCAAAACTCATTAAGTATGGAATTAACAAGGCCTAAATAATTATTAGTGGATTAACCCTAGGTATTTAAGATTACTCATGCATTGGTTGGAAGGAAGACACGTGATTTGGAGGAGAACAAAGTTTGCAACCCTAAAGATTTTCTTCATCGAATCACACAATCCACAAGGGTTTCTCAAAAGATTCTTTCACAACTTTCATCCTTGGCATCTACAGAGTACAAATCACCCATCGTTGGAAGCTAAAGGCAAGGATAAGGGCTGCGTGATCTCAGGTCAGTGGTATTTTCCATGATCTTAAAACTCCTTTTTTAAATGTGCATATTGATGTGTGATGCCCACTGATCATTCTGATGTAGTTTTTTTTGGGCTTGGACGCGTATATTGATTGTACGATGAGTTTGACTTTTTTGAACCAAACCTTGTTTCATTCGTTTTTCATTGTACGTTGATTGTTTGTGATTTTTGATGGGATATTATTGATCCTCACATTTTTCTGATCAGTTTAGTGTACTCACACTTGATTTCTGGAGATTTTGGGGAGGGTGGCCGCCGGAGAAGACGACCGGAACCCTAGTTCCGGCGTCTGGTGTGGAGCTCCGATCAGACTAGGGTTTGGGTGAGGAAGACGAAATCCCCACCGTCCGTGACTTTGATTGCACGGTCCATGCATTGCCACGCGTTCTAAATTTTTGTTTTATTTAATTGGTTTGCATGTGTGTGCACCCACGATTACTACCATGTTCCACTAATCCCAACCATTCATTTATTTTAATGTTTGATTTGATAATGCAATCTGGTACGTCTGATGAATCTGGTGGTTATTATTATGCCAGCACATTAATGATACGGTGTGCATGTCACGTGCGTTTTTTTTTTATTTCTGATAATTTAGTGTGCGTGTGTGCATGAGCTTATGGTGTGCCTTATGATCTTGAACATCCATCTTGCATAATAATTGGTTTTGTTGACTATTTAAGAAGCGCAGGATCAATCTAAGGGTAAGTACGCAGTCAACGTGGTGGACTGAAGCCCACGTGTGCTTTTTGTTTTGTTTTATTTTATTTTCTGATGGGTTTTAGTGTATGGGATTACTATTTAAACCCCCCTTTCAGCCCATTAACATTCTGAACGTGAACAAATTGCTGAACACGCCCCCTTGCATATTTCCTTGTTTTTTTATTTCCATTAATTCTTGCATTTCATTTTAATTTTTTAAAAATAGTTAATTGCATTAAAAAATTTCCAAAAAATTCATGAATCACATTTGGCATTTTATAAAATTTTACCAAATTTTATTTTATTATTTTATTTTAATTTTAGCATCTGAAGTAATTATTTGGTTATTTTCTTTTTGATTTATTTCATACATGCATACCATGACTTGTTTATTTTATTTCTCATCATCCACAAAGTATTTTGAACTCATTCCTTTTGCATTCATTCACCAACACACTGAATTGCATTAAAATATTTTTCTCTCATTTTTAAAATCATTTCATATTGCATTTTAGTCCTCCTTTTTGCATATTGAACCATGTTTCTTGTCTGAACTTTGCATTATTGTTGAGTGACTTATATCTTGAATTTTCGCATGAGTTTTGGACATGTTGTTTGCTTCTAGTTGAGATCTATTGATAATTAATTTGGTGATTTTAGAGGATGTCTTGCTAATTTTTTAACTGCTCTTTGTGTGAGATCTTCTTGTGTGCACATCTTTGACCATGTCTGATCACTTGTTTGAAAAGGCACTTGTGCCATTATTTGGGTTCGCTTATTTGACTTCATAATTCATGTTTAAGCCATTCACATTCTGTCTTGATTGAATTTCACTTGGTTTATAACCCTCTCTCTTTGGTTTGTGATTTGTTTCATTTGTCTCATTTCTTTTACGTATGGCTGTTTTGTACTAACCTTTTATGCAGGGGCTGAGGTAAGTTATTTGAGGGCGTGGATAGTTATCCATGTCCACTCTCACTCTTTATTCCTCCCATATTTTATGTTTTTTAGGCTTAGGTTGTTGTCAAACCTCCCCTTAGGGCCATCTTTGCATGATAACATTAGGACAGATTCTCCCCGTAGTGTTTTTCTTTTCTTTTGAGTCCCTCTTCTCATCTCAAAACATCTCTAAGATACTTAATAAGGTCAACTTGCCTTGCACACGAGCCTTAAACATAGGAAATGAAGATTGAGGGGTCCCCCTTCTCTCTTCTAGGGTGTTGAGCATACGTCCCATTGGGGACGACCATGCGACGCATTCGTTCCCGTGTCATGGACTTTGGTTCAAGTTGAGTTATGAATTAACTCAAGTCACTTCTGTCATAAAAAAATACAAACAAACTTCAAACCTTTTTATCCTGCGGGATCGTCAAACTAAAGGCTATTTTCAAAAAGGGCACGTTACTTTCCGTCTGAGTCGCAAACAGGCATCGACCCTAACTGCCGGACGCGAGCTTAATGTCGCTCATAAAAAACACAAAAAGAGCTTGGTCCGAACTACGTTGACTCTGAATTCCCCATTGCACAAAGGGGGTACGTAGGCCTGGGACGACGACGTCCTACCGAGTTTGTCTTTGTCTTCCCCTTCCCCGTCTTAGTGTAGCCATAGATGATAGGATAACTCACCCTTAGAATAGACAACAAGCGTGGATCCCATCGAGTACGATGGACGCGTGGGGTGCTAGTACCTTACCCTCGCGTAACCGACTCCCGAATCTAGGTTATGGTTGCAATTACCATTCCTTTCCCTCTTCCTCAGGTTTATGCGGTGTTCCCTTTCCCTCTCTTGGGATAAATTTACACGGCTAGCGACTCTGTTTTCCGCGCCACTCTCGCGTTTGTACCTGGATGAAAATCCTGGGAGCGACAATTTCACGTGACTCTTTTCTTCCCCAGCGGAGTGGATATGTTTATCTATTCCCCATGAGTCTCCAAATTCCTTGTCTCCCCGCAGAGTCCGCATTTGCATATTATGATCATCCGCATCATGCCGTATCATGTGCATTTAGCATTAATTCAGGTCTTTGTTGTTGGATGTAGCCCCTTTTGACCCCAAGTCCAGTTGTCACTAGCATTTTGTTAAATATTTGGTCGTCGCCAATCTCCCTTTCGAAGCCCAGTTGTCATTGGTATTTCCTTTTGTAATCCAATTGTTATTGGTGTTGGTAGCCTGGTCATCACCAGTCTCCCCGTGAAGTCCAGTTGTTACTAGCACTGTTTGCAAGTCCAATTGTCATTGGTGTTTTCAAATCCAATTGTTATTGGTACTATTTATCTAGTTGTTACCAGTCCCCCTATAAAGTCCAGTCGTCCCTGGCATCCTTATTCAACTGCGTTTGGTATTGGAAGGTTGGTTGTCACCAACATCCCTTTTGTAGTCTAGTAGTTACTGGCCCTGACCCATTTGATGTTGGTTGTCACCTTTTCTTGTGGTCTAAGTCCAATTATTTATGCATATACAGGAGAGTTTAATTAGCCTGTTTTCCTGATGTTTCCATAAGAGCATGTTTAACTTCTTCATGTTAAGGAATTTCCAGTAGCTTGGATGTATTCTAGTCAGAAAACTCCAATGCTTTATTTGATCTCTTGTTAGAAGATCATTCTTTGTTTGTTTCATCTCTTGTTAGAAGATTATTCTTTGTTTGGTTGATCTCTTGTTAGAAGATCATTTCTTGTCTGGTTTGATCTCTTGTTAGAAGGTCATTCTTTGTTTGTTTGATCTCTTGTTAGAAGATCATTCTTTATTTATTTGATCTCTTGTTAGAAGGTCAATCGTTGTTTGCTTGATCTCTTATTAGAAGGTCATTCTTTGTTTGTTTGATCTCTTATTAGAAGATCATTCTTTGTTTGTTTGATCTCTTATTAAAAGGTCATTCTTTATTTGTTTGATCTCTTGTTAGAAGATCATTCTTTGTTTGTTTGATCTCTTGTTAGAAGATCATTCTTTGTTTGTTTGATATTTTGTTAGAAGATCATTCTTTGTTTGTTTGATCCCTTGTTAGAAGATCATTCTTTGTTTGTTTGATCTCTTGTTAGAAGATTATTCTTTGTTCATTTGATCTCTTGTTAGAAGGCCATTCTTTGTTTGTTTATTCTCTTGTTAGAAGGCCATTCTTTGTTTGTTTGATCTCTTGTTAGAAGGTCATTCTTTGTTTGTCTGATCTCTTATTAGAAGGTCATTCTTTGTTTGTCTGATCTCTTGTTAGAAGGTCATTCTTTATTTGTCTGATCTCTTGTTAGAAGATCATTCTTTGTTTGTCTGATATCTTGTTAGAATATCATTCTTTATTTGTTTGATCTCTTGTTAGAAGGCCATTCTTTGTTTGTTTGATCTCTTATTAGAAGGTCTTTCTTTGTTTGTTTGATCTCTTGTTAGAAGGTCATTCTTTGTTTGTTTGATCTCATGTTAGAAGATCGTTCTTTATTTGCTTGTTCGATCTCTTGTTAGAAGATCATTCTTTGTTTGTTTGATCTCTTGTTAGAAGGTCATTCTTTGTTTGTCTGATCTCTTGTTAGAAGACCATTCTTTGTTTGTCCGATCTCTTGTTAGAAGATCATTCTTTATTTGTTTGATCTCTTGTTAGAAGATCATTCTTTGTTTGTTTGATCTCTTGTTAGAAGATCATTATTTGTTTGTTTGATCTCTTGTTAGAAGATAATTTCTTGTCTGGTTTGATCTCTTGTTTGAAGATTAATTCTATGTTTGGTTTGATCCCCAGTGGAGGTCATATTTCTTTTTGGTTCTATCCCTAGTAAAGATTACCTTTCTTGTTAACCATCTTCTAGAGTGTCACCCGGTCATGTGTGAACCTGTTGATTAATCACTTTAGATGTCCCAGTTTGTTTTTGTTTCCCCAGTGTTTTGTTATCTCAAGTGAGTTGTTACCCATTATTGTTGACACAATACCCTTTGCTTTCATTCTTGTCTGCATTTTGCATTTTTCATTCCATCATAAATCATCACGCTAGAGTTCATTGCATGTCAGCATTGTTCTCAGCATTGTCATACTAGAGTTTCTTTTGTCCATAGCATAGCATGCCATTGTATCTAGGGGCAAAATTTCTGGTTTTTCTATATTTAAATACTTTTCACTCCGATTTCATGAGGATTGTCATCACTTATGCCATCCAGTAAATTTATTTAAGTAGGGACAACTGTCATACCCTAAATTTTACCCCTAGATTTCATCATCATTTGCATAACATTCAACACATCTTAGGTGTGTCATTCATGCATAGCTAACCCTTAAGATTACAAGAATATGCCTTGCTTGTCCGTTTATAAGTTAGGGTTGTGCATCAAGAAGTTCAAGCAGATGACCAATCAAAGATTTGTGTGATCCTCAACTCCCAAGATCCCAATTCATTCAACATGATCAAGAGTTTTCCCTTCATCAACAATCAAGTTTGAGTTCACCTCAATTCAATTTCATCAAGCCCCATTCATCTGGTGCTCCAAATTAGGGTTTTTGATCAAAGATAACTTGGTGTTGACTTTTCATCTGAGCATGATCTTATACCTCAAGACATGATTCAATGGTTTCAAACACATCTTGATGGTCCATTTGTATGATTCATTTAGCCCAAAAAGTGTGATTCAATGATAGTTGAAGAATTTGATTCAATTGCTAAAAAGTAAACAAATGCTCAAAGTCAAAGTTTGACTTTTGATATTTTTTGTCAACCATGGACTTTTCGAGTAAATAATCAAGAAAATATGGAAGATGATTGAGATTGATCAAGCTAAATCAAAGAAATCATGAAAAGATGCAAAATTGCAAAATTAGGATTTTGGAAATTTATCAAAATACAAAATGCATGATCAAGTGACCTACTTTCCAAGGCCATAGTTTTTAATTCAAGCATCTAATGGAAGCACTTGGCAACTTCATTGAAAGATGGCATTTGATACTACAAGTTGATGAAAATTACAAGCCAAAAGCTTTCTTGAAGTGGAAGATATTGATGATCAAAGTTAAGGCTTCAAGTTGTTTCTAAAGAGGATCAAGAAAGAAAGCAATGGCAAAATTGTAATATTGGTACATGCGTGAGAATCAAGGAAAGAATATACCATACGTGGGCATGAAGCAATGACAAAGCTGTAATTATCAAATGTCATTTTTGTAATAACATAAAGCAGCTGAGGATCAGCATCGCTCAATAGCAACTATGTAATATTGGTATATGTGTTAGGATCAAGGAAGGAATATACCATACGTGGGCATCAAGCAATGGCTAAGTTGTAATTATCAAATGACATTTTTGTAATAACGTAAAGCAGCTGAGGATCAACATCGCTCAATGGCAATTCTATAAATAGTGATCCTCTCATTTACACTACTAATGGCAAACTTGTAATTAGAAGCTGATACTCAGGGCAGCCTTGGTACTCAAGAATAGAGATGATAAAAAACTCTATATATAGCCCTTTTGTTTTCTTCATTTTAAAGGGGATTCATTCAAGAAAAATTCAAGGGAAATGGTCATAAAATTCTTCCAAACATCATATTCTCACTAAAATCATATTTTTAGAATCAAGGATATTCCTTCTAAGAATATTTGTCTTAAAATAACATCATTCATTCAAGAAAAATTCAAGGGAAATGGTCATGAAATTCTTCCAAACATCATATTCTCACTAAAATCATATTCTTAGAATCAAGGATATTCCTTCTAAGAATATTTGTCTTAAAATAACATCATTCATTCAAGAAAAATTCAAGGGAAATGGTCATGAAATTCTTCCAAACATCACATTCTCACTAAAATTATATTTTTAGAATCAAGGATATTCCTTCTAAGAATATTTGTTTTAAAATCACATCACTCATTAAAAAAAATCAAGAAAAAGGAGAAAGAAAGAGAGAAAAGGGGGGATCCAACAAGGAAAATTACCAAGAGAAACACACAAAAACCTCAGTAAAACATCCTCCAAGAACCAGAAACTAAACTTTCCAAAAACTCCATTGTTACATAAGAGTCGAAACTTCGAATCTCCCAATTTTTCCACTTCCCTTACATCAAATATAACTCATCCAATGCATTGAAACCAAGCATTCCAACACACTCCTGGGGGCTCAGCGAAGCTGTAGGCATCATCACATCTCATCTGGAAATACTCTAGAAGGTGCATTGGACAATTTCAATAGGTAAATTTTCTTGATTGCAAACCCCATCATTAAGGCTTCATTTTCATCTATTCAAGTTGTCATTTGTGTTTGCCTTGATATGTTGAGTGAAAACCCCATGAAAATGGGTATTGGTTGATCATATATGGTATTAAATTTTATTTATTTTCTTTTCAATTGTTTTAACTTTTATCTTTATTTAAAAAAAAATTTATACTTTCTTGCTATTTATTTCATTCTTATATTAAAAAACTAAAAATATATGTACTCTTTCATTTATTTATCTTTAGGTTTCTATTTATTTATTTTTAAAATGTACATTGATATTTTCTAAACATTTTGATTAACTCGTACATTTTTCACTATCTCATTTTTATCAAGTTCAGACCAGAAGCTCTCTCTCTAACTCAAGAATTCTCAAATTCGAATCTCCTTCTCCCAAAGCTTTCTTGCCATTCCTTTACTCTACTCATCATCTTTGAAGGTCTTTGAAGCATTTAGTGGAGTTTTCTGAAGGTTTTGAAGTAAGCACAAGAGGCAGTGGACACAATCCACTAGGTATTCTTCTTCACTCTGGTTCTCTCATGTTAGACATGTTTTAGCTTCATTATGGACACCTCTGAAGTCCTACACTGTTGTAGGCATTATTTGCATATCAGTTGTCTTAGTTTGAACACATTTCAGTTTGTGTATGCAACTTTCGTGCTTTGATTTCATGGTGTTAGAGAGAGTTTTAATGAAAATAAATTCCGTCTTCGTGCTCTCCAAGAAATTTCCTTCAAGATAGTGTATTTGGTTTTGTATTTTGGTGAATTTTGCAGGGTTCTCTGGTGAGGGACAGTCGGAGAAGATGACCGGAGCTAGGGCTCCAGCGTCTGGTTGTTTGCTTATGTGTTTTATTTGACTTACCTGCGTGTTGCATTGGTGGCGCCACATGGATCTCACTGGGATTAATGAGGCGCCACACGTGTTTTTTTGTTTCAGCATGTTTTAAGTGTTGGACTAGGCTTTGCATTTTTTGCTTTCTGAACCCCCTTCTTTATGGCCCAACGCGCGCTTACACATTATTAAGTTCATTTTCCAATTCTGATTTACACCCCTATTGGTTTATTGTCTTATTTTATTTTGTTTTTTTATTTTGATTTTATTTTAATATTTAAATTAACTTTAAAAATTCATAAAAATATGTTCCTGACATTTTAAGGTCTCTAGAATTCTATGATTTTATTTTTCAATTATTTTTCTTATTTTATTTGAATTTAACTGTGCAAGGTGTATTTCTTGATGATCTTGAACTAGGGTTTGGATGTTGATGCCTTGTGAATGCCTTCTTGATCCAATTTTTCTACCATGTTTAGGCACATAATTTCCTAGGGTTTGAGTGGTGTTCTGTTGTATTGAGATTGCATTTTTGGTTTTATTGAGCCCTGATTCATGCTCGATTGTTGAACATACTTGAACTTGTTGAATTATTTTGGTGATGCACTTGTGCAATTCCCTTTGGGATATTTTCTTCACTTGTTCTTAGATGTTTTGGCATGAGGTAGAGCCTTGGTTTCATATTTGTTTGATCATTAAGATTCTTTGAATTGATGTTTCTTGTGATGATGTTTTGGACATGATACTTGCTTATCTTTGACCTAGTTTCTTGGACTTGTTTCATGTGTGATCTCCTTGATGCTTGGTATTTTTATATGAGTTGAATGCCTTGTTTGACCTTCTGACCTTTCATGTTTCAATGTTCAATTGCTTCATCATATTGCTCTTTTATTTTCATTGGATGTTTGTTTCCTTTTATAGATGATCTTGATTGATGAATGCCTAGATGCTTGTTCATGTTTTGAGTATGACACTTGGTGATTCTTCTTGCCATCTTGAAGCTTTTTTTTAGATGAAATGTTTGGTTATGATATTTCCTCATCCAGATTCCATACCCTAACCTCATTGCTTGAATCATTTGTGACTTGTTTCTTATGAACTAGTTGTTGCCTTTTGTTTAACTAGTGATGTAGTTCATGTGTGATACCTTTGTTTTCATTTCTTAATCTTTGAAGTGTGTTGAATATGCTATGATGTAGCTACTGACTTGTCTTGATCCTTATCTTTCTTGATCCACTTTGCTTTGGCATGCTAATTGACGATACTTGGTAAATGTTTCAAGTCATGAATACTTGTGCACTAGTTGTTTGTCTTTGCTTAGGTTCTTGAACATTAATGTGTGAATCCTTTGAGCATGACTTGTAATTTTTGAAATGGGTGCATAAGTGTTTACTTTCATACACTATTGTTGCTTTGATTCAAGTTTGAAGCATGTCTTCAATAGTATGAATGATTGCCACTTGTGGATTGACTGTTGAATCTCCTTGTTTGATGGCATAATCTCTTTCATTTTTGAATATCCTCTCTTCATATTTACTTGAATTTTATTTAATACTTGATGTTGTTTGTGATTGATTTGTGTAATGTTTACTTGTGCTTTGCTCACATGCTCCCTTAAGGTTCCTAGTCCAACTTAATTTCTGATTAAGCTTGGAGTAGGATAGACATTAGGCTCTCAATCCTTTGCATGACAACATTAAGTTATCTCCCTCTTGTCCTCAACCTTAGGTCCATCTCTTGCATGATAACATTAGGGTAGAATTCTATTTCACATCTCAACTATAGGACCATTTGGCATGACAACATTTAGCGTGGAGATCCCTTAGTCTTTTTCGTTTACCCTTTGAGTCTTTCTCTTCTCCCTCTCAAATCAAAATCAAAATACGTAATAAATGCGATGAGTATAGTACGTCATGAGCCTTAAGTACATGGGAAGTGATAAGCTGGAGTCTCTCCTTACCCTGTCTAGAGTGCTTTGCATACGTCCTGTTTTGGGTCGATCTTGCAAAGTATTCGATCCTATGTCATAGACTTCAGTGCTATAGGCATCTCAAACAAAGTCAATTCACTTCTCTAAAACACTTGAACAAATGCAAATAATTTAGTCCTTCAGGATTTTCCTTCAAACCTTTTCACAAAGGGCATGCTTCTTCCGTTCTACTGCAAACAGGCCTTGTCCCTAACTGTTGGAATGCGAACTTAGCATCGCTCGTAAAAGACACTAAGCAACATGTAGTCCCACGAACTATGAACACTCTGAATTCTTCATTCTCGTCTGAATGAGGATACATAGACACAAGACGGTGAAGTCTTGGCGAGCACCATCCCCCATTCACCCGTAGTCCTACGAACTACGATGACTCTAACTTTCCCATTGCACGAGGGAATACGTAGGCATAGGACGGCAAAGTCCTATCGAGTCTCCTTTTTATTTTTCCCCTTTTTGTTTCCATGTTCTGTTAGCAAGTAGGCTTTATATAAACACATCCTTTGATTAGAACAACAAGAGTGGACCCCGTTGAGTACAATGGACGCGAGGGGTGCTAACACCTTCCTCTCGCGTAATCGACTCCTAAAACCAGGAATTTGGTTGCGAGACCATGTTTTTTCCCTTTTTGAGGTTTCTTCAATTGTTTTCTTTCCCCCGTCGGGATAAATAATGTTCTGTGGCGACTCTGTTTTCTGCAGGTTGTTTTTTTGCATTGCGACACCAGGCATATGATCGGATACTTAACTTATCTACATAGGGTGTCATTTATTTAAATTTTTCATCTTCCATAATGGGAGTTGAGGGAAGTTTTATCGTTGATGTGGGTGCTTCTGCATCTAACTCTCTTATGCACTCATCAATGATATCGATGGCGCAACACGAGTCATCCATAACAGGTACTCTCAGTAATTTGGATAAGATGAATTCTACTTTTTCTTTACCTACTTCAAAGGTCATTTTTCCTTTTTGGACATATATTATGGCTCCGGCTGTTGATAGGAATGATCTTCCTAGAAGGATAGGGATTTCTTCGTCTTCTTTAATGTCCATAACAATGAAGTTTGTTGGAATGTAAAGTTGGTCAATCCTAACTGGAATGTTTTCCGATATATTAATCGGATACTTAACTTATCGATCAGCTAATCGAAGGGACATCCTAGTTGGTTGTATATCTCATAGGTTCAACCCATCACAGACAGCTAAAGGCATTAAACTAACACTGGCTCCTAAGTTCAGTAGTGCTTTATCAATAACATGACTCCCTAAAACACATGGTATAGAAAAACTTCCAGGTCTTTCTCTTTTTTAGCTAATTTGTTCTTAGCGATCAAATTGCATTCTAGTGGTTTAGGGTCGTCAATTTTACATTTGTTGGTTAAGATATCCTTCAAGAATTTAGCATACGAAGGTATTTGGGTGATAACTTCAGTGAAAGGAATCTAGACGTGGAGTTTCTCAATCAGTTTTACAAACTTTTTGTATTGGTTATCTAGTTTGGTATGTTTAAGTCTTTGGGGGTATGGAATTGGTGGTTTGTAAGGAGGGGGTGGTACATAAACTTGGTTATCATTCTCTGCCTCCTTATTTTTAGTTTCTCCCTCTCTCTGCTTCTCTGATTCCACTTCTTGGTTTTCGGGTGTACTCACAACGTTTTCCTTTGGGGGCTCAGGGTTTTTAGCAAGTTTTTATCCAACCTAGGATCAACATGTCCATCATATGTGGTTCCACTTTGTAAGGCAATAGCATTAGCATGACTTTTTGGATTAGGTTGAGGTTGTCCAGGGAATGATCCTCCTAGTGTAGCCTGAGCAGCTTGTTGTTATGCTACTTGCGAGATTTGGGTTTCCAACATCTTGTTGTGCATTACCACAGAATCAACCTTGGTGCCTAATTGGGCAATTAGTTCGTTCATATGAATGTTTTGGTTCATGAATTCTTTGTTTTGTTGAGTTTGAGCTAAAATAAAGCTCTCAGTGATCTTTTCTAGGCTTGATTTCTGAGTTGGTTGTATCGGTCTTTGAGCTTGGAAACCTGGTGGTCTCTGAGGTGCAATGTTTTGAGTGGGGTTATTATTCTTATAGGAGAAATTTGGATGATACCTCCATCTAGGGTTATAAGTATTAGAATAAGGGTTTCCTTGGGTCTAGTTGACCTGATCTGAGCTTGGTTCGGCTAGAAGACTACATTCAGCAGTGATATGTCCTTGGGTTCCATAGATTTCGCATCCGGGTTTGACTGCAGCTATGGTAGATATAGGGTTAGCGACTAAACTTTCGACCTTTTGGGCTAGGGCGTCTATCTTGGCATTCATATGGTCTAAGAAACTTACTTCGTATATACCTCCTTTAGTTTCCTTCTTCTCCATTGAAGCTTGTTATGTCCCCCATTGATAACGGTTTTGAGCCATATCTTCAATGAGTGAACATGCTTCAGGGTATGGTTTGTTCATCAGTGGACCACCTGTAACACCCCAGTTTTTATTAGATTTATTTAATCGAGTCGATTTAATTATTTTTATTATTATATTATTTTATTCTTGACTTTTATTTGGCAATATATTATTTTTTCATCGTGATTATGTTTTACCGCGTTTTGAGAGTGTTTGCGAGATATTTGAGTGTAGGGGTATTTTGGTCTTTTGACGGGTAGATATTATGTTTTTCATTTAAAATAGAACTTAGAGAGAAAAATAGAGAGAAAGAAAAAGAGAAGAAGGAAAAGAGAAAGAAAAGAAGAAAAAGGGAGAAAACTTGGAAAGAAAGAAATTGATCCAACCGACTTTTCAAACACGATTAAATCGGGTAAGGGTGTGAAACTCGATTATCTTATGCTTGTGTATGATTATGTATGTGTGTGTTTGAATGTTCTCTTGCCTTTCCATAGTTTTCACTTCTAGGTTGAAAATGAGAAAAATGATTAGGAATCGATGTTTTCGCGGTCGAAATTTGATATAAATTGCGTTGTATGATCACACTGTGTTTATGAGCAATTACTGATATTTGTTTTGCTGTTGGAATTGATTTGGGATGAAAAATGGGATTTTTGGGGGTTTTGGAACCATGTAACCCGCGGCAGAAAATTCTGGTTCTGGTGCGATTCGCCAGGCGAATTGGAAATTCGCCAGGCGAATTAGGTCTCGCCACTAGTTCAGCAGGCGAAGTGCTGGCGAAGGGGGATTCGCCAGGCGAAATCGTAAGTCGCCAGGCGAAAACGGAGAGACAGAAATGGGTTAGCTTCTATAACTCTTGGGGTTTTTCTAAATTTGTGGTTCGCCAGTAGTTCGCCAGGCGAAGTTCTGGCGAAGGGAGAGCCGCCAGGCGAAATCCTAAGTCGCCAGGCGAATCTGGCTGTTTCTCAATAAATTCTTCATAACTTTTGATCCGTAACTCAGATCGAGGCGTTCTTGGTACCGTTAGAAAGCTTATGAAATGTTCTTTCTTATTAAAATGGTTTTGAGATTGTTGGCCGATTTAATTATGTCGGGAATTTAGAAATGTGTCGTTTTGTCGACTTTTACCGTTTTAATGGTGTGTATTTGATGTGTTATCATGCAATATGCTTTTGATATATATCGTATGAATTGTGTGCTGTTATATGATGTGAATGTATGTGATGATGGTTTGTGGCCTAAGGGCAAGAAAATGCATTGTGTTGTGTTTGATTATATATGCATGATTATGGATGTGTATATGTGTGCATTTGAATGTCATGAGTCATTGTATGCCAAGCATCATGATATGCATTCTTGTGATGTCGTGTGCCCTAGTGGGTGTGAGCGACGAAACGATTCATGAGGGGATCGGCTATATCATCGTGTGCCTTATACAAAGAGGTGTGAGCGATGATTATGGACGATCCTGTGCTTTATACAAAGAGGTGTGAGCTATCGGGTCGTGTGCCTTATACAAAGAGGTGTGAGCGACGGGGAACATCATTTGCCCGACGGGGAGTTACATAAGTAACAAGCGATGATTCCAATAGTTCTTGAGTGAACTAATGATGAGAATGATGGATGGAACGGTACTGCATTGCATTGCATAGAGTCGTTGTGTCGGTCTCTGTGCATTTGCATAAATCATGAATGGATTGATTTTGTGTGGAATTGTGAATGGAATTGATAGTTGAGATATATATATATATATATATATATATATATATATATATATATATATATATGTTGGTGATAAATGTATTGTGCATGATTGATATACCTCTGTGATGGATGTATGAGATATGCTTTGTGTTGGTTTGTATTTGAATTATGGTGTAAGTTGTGGTGAGAATGTTTTATATGTGTATTTTTGTGGTATTATATAATCGTATGCAATTATATTATAATTGTGTTTCTCACCCTTCTGCTGTTTTGAATGCTCTATGAGGTATTGCAGATTAGATGCTGGAGGTCTTTTTGTGAAGCTTAGGTCTTCATTCTTTTGTTGGTCGGCTCTGATATGTAGCACCGGGTAGTCGGGGAGATCGTTTGTGATTATGTGTATATGTATATGTTCTTTTTGGATTGTATATGTATGGCTCTGTATATGACAGACAAACTTTTATGATATATATATGAAATTCAGTTGCAGATTTTCCACTTTTATTCTGTATATGAATAGTGGGTGTTAGGAACTGAGTTCCTCTGTTATGTGTTACCTAATTGTTGCATATCTATATGAGAAGGTTGTTGTATTTTGTTTCAATTGATGTGATGCCTCCGTCTATGCCCTGAATGTTTTAATTATACTCTGATTTATTCGTTATCGCTTTATTTAATTGGGGGATAGATTGGGGGTGTTACATTAAGTGGTATCAGAGCCAGTTCGTGTCAGTTGTGTCAAGTCGTGCCAGTCCGTGTCGGTCTTTGTGTTTGGGTGAGCTGTTTGTTTAACCATAGTTGCTGTTATTGGATATGAACAGAATATGGCTGGTAGGAATGACGCTGCTTTGGCTGCTGCTATGCAAGCTATGGCTCAGGCTGTGCGGGGTGCACCTAATGCTGGTGGAAATGATGAGTTCAGGAAGAACAAACCGCCTGTCTTCAAAGGGAGACATGATCCTGATGGTGCTCAGATTTGGCTTAAGGAGATTGAAGGAATCTTTCGAGTGATGGACTGTGCTGAGGAACATAAGGTGAGATTGGGTACTCACATGTTGCAGGAGGAGGCTGATGATTGGTGGGTTAGTGCGCGTCATGTGTGGGAAGCTACAGGTGAAGAGGTCACTTGGAATTTGTTTAGCAGGGAGTTTTTGAGGAAGTATTTTCCTGAAGATGTTAGAGGAAAGAAAGAGATAGAGTTCTTGGAGTTGAAACAGGGTTACATGTCGGTTGTGGATTACACTGCTAAGTTTTTGGAGCTTGTTCAGTTTTATCCACATTATGCTGAAGCAACTGCAGAGTTTTCCAAATGTGTGAAGTTTGAGAACGGATTGCGTCTTGAGATCAAGTAGGCAATTGGTTATCAAAGGATTAGAAGGTTTTCGGATTTGGTGGATTGTTGTAGAATTTTTGAGGAGGATAGCAAAGCTCGTTCTGCTCACTATAAGAGTGTGAACGAAAGGAAAGGGAAGCAACCGTTCCGTGGTGGTCCTTATGTGTCACCAGCTGACAAGGGTAAGCAAAGGGGTAGTTTTGATAAAAGTATAAGTGGGGGAGGTATCTCTAATCCTCTGAGATGTTTTAGGTGTGGTGACTTAGGACATCGTCAGTTTGAGTGTAGAAAGGATATGAGGAAGTGTTCCAATTGTGGAGGTATAGGACATATAGCAGCTGATTGTAAGAAGAATGTGGTGAAGTGTTTCAACTGTGGTGAACCTGGTCATGTTAGTACGAAGTGTCCGAAACCAAAGCAAGCTCAATTTGGAGGGAAAGTATTTGCATTGGCAGGAACTCAGACTACTAGTGCATACCGTCTGATTAGAGGTACTTGTTTTATTAATAGTATGCCTTTAGTTGCTATTATTGATACCGGAGCGACTCATTCGTTTATTTCGTCTGAGTGTACGAAGCGTTTGAATCTTTTGTTGTCTTCGATGGGTGGAGAGATGGTTATTGATACTCCAGCAATGGGGTCGGTAACTACTTCTTTGGTTTGTCTAAGTTGTCCTTTGACCATTTATGGTAAAGATTTTGAGATGGATTTGGTGTGCCTGCCGTTGGAGGGTTTAGATGTGGTTCTGGGAATAAATTGGTTGCAGTTCAATCGGGTTCATATTGATTGTTATCATAAGTTGGTGCGATTTCCTTCTCTTGAGGAAGACAAGGAATCGAGTTTCTTATCTACCAAAGAGTTGAAGAAACTTTTGGCGGATGAAGCTCAGTTGTTCGGATTGTTTGCATCGTTGACAGTGGATAGTCAAGTTGCAATTGGTGTATTTCCTGTTGTGTGTGATTTTCCAGAGGTGTTTCTAGAGGATATTTCGGATGTGCCGCCAGAAAGAGAGGTGGAGTTTTCTATAGATCTAGTTCCTGGTACTAGTCCTGTATCTATGGCACCATACGTATGTCAGCATCTGAGTTGGTTGAGTTAAAGAAGCAGTTGAATGAATTGTTAGAGAATAGGTTTGTGAGGCCGAGTGTATCGCCTTGGGGTGCTCCAGTTTTATTGGTGAAAAAGAAAGATGGAAGTATGCGATTATGTATTGATTATCCCAAGTTAAATAAGGTGACGATTAAGAATAAGTATCCTCTTCCGAGAATTGATGATTTGATGGAACAGTTGGTAGGTGCATGTGTGTTTAGTAAAATTGATTTGAGGTCAGGTTATCATCAGATTAGAGTGAAAGAGAAAGATATTCAGAAGACGGCTTTTAGGACACGCTACGGACCTTACGAATATTCTGTGATGTCGTGCGGGGTTTCTAATGCGCCGGGTGTGTTTATGGAGTATATGAATCGTATTTTCCATGAGCATTTGGATCAATTTGTTGTTGTGTTTATTGATGATATCTTGATTTATTCTAAGTCTCGGGAGGAACATGCGGAGCATTTGCATGTTGTATTGCAAATTTTGAAGGAGAAGAGACTTTATGCCAAGTTGTCCAAGTGTGAGTTCTGGTTGTCAGAGGTGAGTTTTCTTGGGCATGTGATTTCAGGTAATGGTATTGTTGTGGATCCATCCAAAGTAGATGCAGTTCTACAATGGGAGGCTCATAGATCGGTTACTGAAATTAGAAGCTTTTTGGGTTTAGCTGGATATTATCGAAGATTCATTGAAGGCTTTTCCAAGTTAGGACTTCCTTTGACCCAACTGACTTGTAAAGGTAAAGCGTTCATTTGGGATATTCAGTGTGAGGAAAGTTTTAGTGAGCTCAAGAGAAGATTGACTACAGCTCCGATTTTGATCTTACTGAATCCTACTGAACCGTTTGTGGTGTATTGTGATGCGTCTTTGATTGGTTTAGGTGGAGTGTTGATGCAAGAAGGTAAGGTTGTGGCTTATGCTTCGAGGCAATTGAGGATTCATGAGAAGAACTACCCTACTCATGATTTGGAATTAGCAGCAGTGGTTTTTGTGTTGAAAATTTGGAGGCATTATCTCTATGGTGCAAGATTCGAAGTCTTTAGTGATCATAAGAGTTTGAAATAATTGTTTGATCAGAAAGAGTTGAATATGAGGCAACGGAGATGGTTGGAATTTTTGAAGGACTACGATTTTGGCTTGAATTACCATCCTGGTAAAGCTAATATGATAGCCAATGCGTTAAGCCGAAAGTCTTTGCATATGTCCGCTTTGATGGTTAAAGAGTGGGAACTTTTGGAAGCATTTAGAGATTTGAGTTTGGTGTGTGAATTGACATCTGATAGCGTGAGGCTTGGTATGTTAAAGGTTACTAATGATTTTCTGTAAACCGTTAGCGAGAAACAGAAGTTGGATGTGAAATTTGTTGATTTGATGACGGTTGGAGATCAAGGTGTGAATGGTGACTTTAAAGTGGATGATAAGGGTGTTTTGAGATTCCGTGGTAGAATTTGTATTCCTGATGATTCGGACTTGAAAAAGATGATTTTAGAGGAAGGACACCAGAGTAGTTTGAGTATACATCTGGGAGCTAATAAGATGTATCAAGATTTGAAGAAGATCTTTTGGTGGTCTGGATTGAAGAGGGATGTGGCTCGGTTTGTTTATGCGTGTTTGACGTGTCAGAAGTCAAAAGTAGAACATAAAAAGCCTAGTGGATTATTGCAACCGTTAGATATTCCTGAGTGGAAATGGGACAGCATTTCTATGGATTTTGTGACAGGGTTGCCGAATACACAGAGGGGACATAATTCCATTTGGGTAGTTGTGGATAGGCTGACTAAATCGGCGCATTTCATTCTGATTGACATCAGTTTTTCTTTGGAGCAGTTGGCTGAGATTTATATCCTTGTGATTGTGAAGCTACATGGTGTTCTGTTATGTATTGTTTCAGATCGAGATCTGAGGTTTACTTCCAGATTTTGGGAAAGTTCGCAAAAGCCGTTAGGTTCCAAGTTAAGGTTGAGTTCTGTTTATCATCCTCAGACGGATGGTCAGACCGAGAGAACTATTCAGTCGTTGGAAGATTTTTTGAGAGCTTGTGTTCTTGAGCAAGGTGGTGCTTGGGATAGTTATCTTTCGTTGGTGGAATTCACGTATAACAACAGTTTCCATTCGTGTATTGGAATGGCACCTTTTGAAGCGTTGTATGGAAGAAGATGTCGAACACCTTTGTGTTGGCATGAATCTGGTGAGAGTTCGGTGGTTGGACCGGAGTTAGTGCAACAAACTACGGAAAAGGTGAAACTTATTCGTGAGAAAATGAAGGCTTCTCAAAGTAGGCAGAAGAGTTATCATGATCGAAGGAGGAGAGATCTTGAGTTTCAAGAAGACGATCATGTATTTTTTAGAGTTACACCAGTGACGGGTGTTGGGCGTGCATTGAAGTCGAAGAAGCTTACTTCTCGGTTTATTGGTCCTTATCAGATATCCACGAGAGTGGGTGCTGTGGCTTATCGGGTGGCGTTGCCGCCGAATCTTTCAAATTTGCATGATGTGTTCCATGTTTCACAGCTTCGGAAGTATGTTCTGGATCCGTCGCATGTGATTCTGATGGATGAAGTTGAGGTAAGGGAGAACCTTACGGTTGAGGCATTACCAGTGAGAATTTTGGATCGCGAGTTGAAGCGGTTAAGAGGCAAGGATATTGCGCTTGTGAAAGTAGCGTGGGGAGGTGCTGCTAAGGGCAATTTGACGTGGGAGTTGGAGAGTCGGATGCGGGAGTCGTATCCAGAGTTGTTTGTCTCAAGTAATATTTTCGAGGACGAAAATCTCTAAGTGGGGGAGAGTTGTAACGCCCCAGTTTTTGTTAGATTTATTTAATCGAGTCGATTTAATTATTTTTATTATTATATTATTTTATTCTTGACTTTTATTTGGCAATATATTATTTTTTCATCGTGATTATGTTTTATCGCGTTTTGAGAGCGTTTGCGAGATATTTGAGTGTAGGGGTATTTTGGTCTTTTGATGGGTAGATATTATGTTTTTCATTTAAAATAGAACTTATAGAGAAAAATAGAGAGAAAGAAAAAGATAAAGAAAAGAAGAAAAAGGGAGAAAACTTGGAGAGAAAGAAATTGATCCAATCGACTTTTCAAACACGATTAAATCGGGTAAGGGTGTGAAACTCGATTATCTTATGCTTGTGTATGATTATGTATATGTGTGTTTGAATGTTCTCTTGCCTTTCCATAGTTTTCACTTCTAGGTTGAAAATGAGAAAAATGATTAGGAATCGATGTTTTCGCGGTCGGAAATCGATATAAATCGCATTGTATGATCACACTGTGTTTATGAGCAATTGCTGATATTTGTTTTGCTGTTGGAATTTATTTGGGATGAAAAATGGGATTTTTGGGGGTTTTGGATCCATGTAACCCGCAGCAGAAAATTCTGGTTGTTGTACGATTCTCCAGGCGAATTAGGTCTCGCCACTAGTTCGCCAGGCGAAATCGTAAGTCGCCAGGCGAAAACGGAGAGACAGAAATGGGTTAGCTTCTATAACTCTTGGGGTTTTTCTAAATTTGTGGTTCGCCACTAGTTCGCCAGGCGAAGTGCTGGCGAAGGGAGATCCGCTAGGCGAAATCCTAAGTCGCCAGGCGAATCTGGCTGTTTCTCAAGAAATTCTTCACAACTTTTGATCCGTAACTCGGATCGTGACGTTCTTGGTACCGTTAGAAAGCTTATGAAATGTTCTTTCTTATTAAAATGGTTTTGAGATTGTTGGCCGATTTAATTATGTTGGGAATTTATAAATGTGTCATTTTGTCGACTTTTACCGTTTTAATGGTGTGTATTTGATGTGTTATCATGCAACATGCTTTTGATATATATCGTATGACTTGTGTGCTGTTATATGATGTGAATGTATGTGATGAAATGTTGTGATGATGGTTTGTGGCCTAAGGGCTAGAAAATGCATTGTGTTGTGTTTGATTGTATATGCATGATTATGGCTGTGTATATGTGTGCATTTGAATGTCATGAGTCCTTGTATGCCAAGCATCATGATATGCATTTTTGTGATGTCGTGTGCCCTAGTGGGTGTGACCGACGAAACGATTCCCGAGAGGATCCGCTATATCATCATGTGCCTTATACAAAGAGGTGTGAGCGATGATTATGGACGATCGTGTGCCTTATACAAAGAGGTGTGAGCTATCAGGTCGTGTGCCTTATACAAAGAGGTGTGAGCGATCCATAAACGTCGTGTGCCTTATACAAAGAGGTGTGAGCGACGGGGAATATCGTTTGCCCGATGGGGAGTTACATAAGTAACAAGCGATGATTCCAATAATTCCTGAGTGAACTAATGATGAGAATGATGGATGGAATGGTACCGCATTGCATTGCATATAGTCATTGTGTCGGTCTCTGTGCATTTGTATAAATCATGAATGGATTGATTTTGTGTGGAATTGTGAATGGAATTGATGAGTTGAGATATATATATATATATATATATATATATATATATATATATATATATATATATATATATATGTTGGTGATAAATGTATTGTGCGTGATTGATATGCCTCTGTGATGGATGTATGAGATATGCTTTGTGTTGGTTTGTATTTGAATTATGGTGTAAGTTGTGGTGAGAATGTTTTATATGTGTATTTTTGTGGTATTATATAATCGTATGCAATTATATTATAATTGTGTTTCTCACCCTTCTGCTGTTTTGAATGCTCTATGAGGCATTGCAGATTAGATGCTGGAGGTTTTTTTGTGAAGCTTAGGTCTTCATTCATTTGTCGGTCGGCTCTGATATGTAGCACCGGGTAGTCGAGGAGATCGTTTGTGATTATGTGTATTTGTATATATTCTTTTTGGATTGTATATGTATGGCTCTGTATATGACAGACAAACTTTTATGATATATATATATATATATATATGAGATTCAGTTGCAGATTTTCCGCTTTTATTCTGTATCTGAATAGTGGGTGTTAGGAACTGAGTTCCTCTGTTATGTGCTACCTGATTGTTGCATATCTATATGAGAAGGTTGTTGTATTTTGTTTCAATTGATGTGACGCCTCTGTCTATGCCATGAATGTTTTAATTATACTCTGATTTATTCGTTATCGCTTTATTTAATTGGGGGATAGATTAGGGGTGTTACATTAAGTGGTATCAGAGCCCGTTCGTGTCAGTTGTGTCAGTTCGTGCCAGTCCGTGTCGGTCTTTGTGTTTGGGTGAGCTGTTTGTTTAACCATAGTTGCTGTTATTGGATATGAACAGAATATGGCTGTTAGGAATGACGCTGCTTTGGCTGCTGCTATGCAAGCTATGGCTCAGGCTGTGCGGGGTGCACCTAATGCTGGTGGGAATGATGAGTTCAGGAAGAACAAACCGTCTGTCTTCAAAGGGAGACATGATCCTGATGGTGCTCAGATTTGGCTTAAGGAGATTGAAGGAATCTTTCGAGTGATGGACTGTGCTGAGGAACATAAGGTGAGATTGGGTACTCACATGTTGCAGGAGGAGGCTGATGATTGGTGGGTTAGTGCGCGTCATGTGTGGGAAGCTATAGGTGAAGAGGTCACTTGGAATTTGTTTAGCAGGGAGTTTTTGAGGAAGTATTTTCCTGAAGATGTTAGAGGAAAGAAAGAGATAGAGTTCTTGGAGTTAAAACAGGGTTACATGTCTGTTGTGGATTACACTGCTAAGTTTGTGGAGCTTGTCCTGTTTTATCCACATTATGTTGAAGCAACTACAGAGTTTTCCAAATGTGTGAAGTTTGAGAACGGATTGCGTCTTGAGATCAAGCAGGCAATTGGTTATCAAAGGATTAGAAGGTTTTCGGATTTGGTGGATTGTTGTAGAATTTTTGAGGAGGATAGCAAAGCTCGTTCTGCTCGCTATAAGAGTGTGAACGAAAGGAAAGGGAAGCAACCGTTCTGTGGTGGTCCTTATGTGTCACCAGCTGACAAGGGTAAGCAAAGGGGTAATTTTGATAAAAGGCCAAGTGGGGGAGGTATGTCTAATCCTCTGAGATGTTTTAGGTGTGGTGACTTAGGACATCGTCAGTTTGAGTGTAGAAAGGATATGAGGAAGTGTTCCAATTGTGGAGGTATAGGACATGTAGCAGCTGATTGTAAGAAGAATGTGGTGAAGTGTTTCAACTGTGGTGAACCTGGTCATGTTAGTACGAAGTGTCCGAAACCAAAGCAAGCTCAATCTGGAGGGAAAGTATTTGCATTGGCAGGAACTCAGACTACTAGTGCAGACCGTCTGATCAGAGGTACTTGTTTTATTAATAGTATGCCTTTAGTTTCTATTATTGATACCGGAGCGACTCATTCGTTTATTTCGTCTGAGTGTGCGAAGCATTTGAATCTTTTGTTGTCTTCGATGGGTGGAGAGATGGTTATTGATACTCCAGCAATGGGGTTGGTAACTACTTCTTTGGTTTGTCTAAGTTGTCCTTTGACCATTTATGGTAAAGATTTTGAGATGGATTTGGTGTGCCTGCCGTTGGAGGGTTTAGATGTGGTTCTGGGAATAAATTGGTTGCAGTTTAATCGGGTTCATATTGATTGTTATCATAAGTTTGTGCGATTTCCTTCTCTTGAGGAAGACGAGGAATCGAGTTTCTTATCTACCAAAGAGTTGAAGAAACTTTTGGCGGATGAAGCTCAATTGTTTGGATTGTTTGCATCGTTGAAAGTGGATAGTCAAGTTGCAATTGGTGTGTTTCCTGTTGTGTGTGATTTTCCAGAGGTGTTTCTAGAGGATATTTCGGATGTACCGCCAGAAAGAGAGGTAGAGTTTTCTATAGATCTAGTTCCTGGTACTAGTCCTGTATCTATGGCACCATATCGTATGTCAGCATCTGAGTTGGTTGAGTTAAAGAAGCAGTTGAATGAATTGTTAGAGAAGAGGTTTGTGAGGCCGAGTGTATCGCCTTGGGGTGCTCCAGTTTTATTGGTGAAAAAGAAAGATGGAAGTATGTGATTATGTATTGATTATTTCCAGTTGAATAAGGTGACGATTAAGAATAAGTATCCTCTTCCGAGAATTGATGATTTGATGGACCAGTTGGTAGGTGCGTGTATGTTTAGTAAAATTGTTTTGAGGTCAGGTTATCATCAGATTAGAGTGAAAAAGGAAGATATTCAGAAGACGATTTTTAGGACACACTACGGACATTACGAATATTCTGTGATGTCGTTTGGGGTTTCTAATGTGCCGGGTGTGTTTATGGAGTATATGAATCGTATTTTCCATGAGCATTTGGATCAATTTGTTGTTGTGTTTATTGATGATATCTTGATTTATTCTAAGTCTCGGGAGGAACATGCGGAGCATTTGCGTGTTGTATTGCAAATTTTGAAGGAGAAGAGACTTTATGCCAAGTTGTTCAAGTGTGAGTTCTGGTTGTCAGAGGTGAGTTTTCTTGGGCATGTGATTTCAGGTAATGGTATTACTGTGGATCCATCCAAAGTAGATGCAGTTCTACAATGGGAGGCTCATAGATCGGTTACTGAAATTAGAAGCTTTTTGGGTTTAGCTGGATATTATCGAAGATTCATTGAAGGCTTTTCTAAGTTAGCACTTCCTTTGACCCAGCTGACTTGTAAAGGTAAAGCGTTCATTTGGGATATTCAATGTGAGGAAAGTTTTAGTGAGCTGAAGAGAAGATTGACTACAACTCCGATTTTGATCTTACCGAATCCTACTGAACCGTTTGTGGTGTATTGTGATGCGTCTTTGATTGGTTTAGGTGGAGTGTTGATGCAAGACGGTAAGGTTGTGGCTTATGCTTCGAGACAATTGAGGATTCATGAGAAGAACTACCCTACTCATGATTTGGAATTAGCAGCAGTGGTTTTTGTGTTGAAAATTTGGAGGCATTATCTCTATGGTGCAAGATTCGAAGTCTTTAGTGATCATAAGAGTTTGAAATAATTGTTTGATCAGAAAGAGTTGAATATGAGGCAACAGAGATGGTTGGAATTTTTGAAGGACTACGATTTTGGCTTGAATTACCATCCTGATAAAGCTAATGTGATAGCCGATGCGTTAAGCCGAAAGTCTTTTCATATGTCCGTTTTGATGGTTAAAGAGTGGGAAATTTTGGAAGCATTTAGAGATTTGAGTTTGGTGTGTGAATTGACATCTGATAGCGTGAGGCTTGGTATGTTAAAGGTTACTAATGATTTTCTGTTAACCGTTAGCGAGAAACAGAAGTTGGATGTGAAATTTGTTGATTTGATGACGGTTGGAGATCAAGGTGTGAATGGTGACTTTAAAGTGGATGATAAGGGTGTTTTGAGATTCTGTGGTAGAATTTGTATTCCTGATGATTCGGACTTGAAAAAGATGATTTTAGAGGAAGGACACCGGAGTAGTTTGAGTATACATCTGGGAGCTAATAAGATGTATCAAGATTTGAAGAAGATCTTTTGGTGGTCTGGATTGAAGAGGCATGTGGCTCGGTTTGTTTATGCGTGTTTGACGGGTCAGAAGTCAAAAGTAGAACATCAGAAGCCTAGTGGATTATTGCAACTGTTGGATATTCCTGAGTGGAAATGGGACAGCATTTCTATGGATTTTGTGACAGGGTTGCCGAATACACAGAGGGGACATAATTCCATTTGGGTAGTTGTGGATAGGCTGACTAAATCAGCGCATTTCATTCCAATTGACATCAGTTTTTCTTTGGAGCAGTTGGCTGAGATTTATATCCTTCTGATTGTGAAGCTACATGGTGTTCCGTTGTGTATTGTTTCAGATCGAGGTCCGAGGTTTACTTCCAGATTTTGGGAAAGTTTTCAAAAGCCGTTGGGTTCCAAGTTAAGGTTGAGTTCTGCTTATCATCCTCAGACGGATGGTCAGACCGAGAGAACTATTCAGTCATTGGAAGACTTGCTGAGAGCTTGTGTTCTTGAGCAAGGTGGTACTTGGGATAGTTATCTTTCGTTGGTGGAATTCACGTATAACAACAGTTTCCATTCGAGTATTGGAATGACACCTTTTGAAGCGTTGTATGGAAGAAGATGTCGAACACCTTTGTGTTGGCATGAATCTGGTGAGAGTTCGGTGGTTGGACCGGAGTTAGTGCAACAAACTACGGAAAAGGTGAAACTTATTCGTGAGAAAATGAAGGCTTCTCAAAGTAGGCAGAAGAGTTATCATGATCGAAGGAGGAGAGATCTTGAGTTTCAAGAAGGCGATCATGTATTTTTGAGAGTTACACCGGTGACGGGTGTTGGGCGTGCATTGAAGTCGAAGAAGCTTACTTCTCGGTTTATTGGTCCTTATCAGATATCCACGAGAGTGGGTGCTGTGGCTTATCGGGTGGCGTTGCCGCCGAATCTTTCAAATTTGCATGATGTGTTCCATGTTTCACAGCTTCGGAAGTATGTTCTGGATCCGTCGCATGTGATTCTGATGGATGAAGTTGAGGTAAGGGAGAACCTTACGGTTGAGGCATTACCAGTGAGAATTTTGGATCGCGAGTTGAAGCGGTTAAGAGGCAAGGATATTGCGCTTGTGAAAGTAGCGTGGGGAGGTGCTGCTAAGGGCAATTTGACGTGGGAGTTGGAGAGTCGGATGCGGGAGTCGTATCCAGAGTTGTTTGTCTCAAGTAATATTTTCGAGGACGAAAATCTCTAAGTGGGGGAGAGTTGTAACGCCCCAGTTTTTGTTAGATTTATTTAATCGAGTCGATTTAATTATTTTTATTATTATATTATTTTATTCTTGACTTTTATTTGGCAATATATTATTTTTTCATTGTGATTATGTTTTATCGCGTTTTGAGAGCGTTTGCGAGATATTTGAGTGTAGGGGTATTTTGGTCTTTTGATGGGTAGATATTATGTTTTTCATTTAAAATAGAACTTAGAGAGAAAAATAGATAGAAATAAAAAGAGAAGAAGGAAAAGAGAAAGAAAAGAAGAAAAAGGGAGAAAACTTGGAGAGAAAGAAATTGATCAAACCGACTTTTCAAACACGATTAAATCGGGTAAGGGTGTGAAACTCGATTATCTTATGCTGGTGTATGATTATGTATATGTGTGTTTGAATGTTCTCTTGCCTTTCCATAGTTTTCACTTCTAGGTTGAAAATGAGAAAAATGATTAGGAATCGATGTTTTCGCGGATGAAAAATGGGATTTTTGGGGGGTTTTGGAACCATGTAATCCGCAGTAGAAAATTCTGGTTGTGGTGCGATTTGCCAGGCGAATTAGGTCTCGCCACTAGTTCGCCAGGCGAAGTGCTGGCGAAGGGGGATTCGCCAGGCGAAATCGTAAGTCGCCAGGCGAAAACGGAGAGACAGAAATGGGTTAGCTTTTGTAACTCTTGAGTTTTTTCTAAATTTTTGGTTTGCCACTAGTTCGCCAAGCGAAGTGCTGGCGAAGGGAGATCCGCCAGGCGAAATCCTAAGTCGCCAGGCGAATCTGGCTGTTTCTCAATAAATTTTTCATAACTTTTGATCCGTAACTCGGATCGAGGCGTTCTTGGTACCTTTAGAAAGCTTATGAAATGTTCTTTCTTATTAAAATGGTTTTGAGATTGTTGGCCGATTTAATTATGTCGGGAATTTGGAAATGTGTCGTTTTGTCGACTTCTACCGTTTTAATGGTGTGTATTTGATGTGTTATAATGCAATATGCTTTTGATATATATCGTATGACTTGTGTGCTGTTATATGTTGTGATTGTATGTGATGAAATGTTGTGATGATGGTTTGTGTCTTAAGGGCAAGAAAATGCATTGTGTTGTGTTTGATTGTATATGCATAATTATGGATGTGTATATTTGTGCATTTGAATGTCATGAGTCATTGTATACCAAGCATCATGATATGCATTCTTGTGATGTCGTGTGCCCTAGTGGGTGTGAGTGACGAAACGATTCCCGAGGGGATCCGCTATAACATCGTGTGCCTTATACAAAGAGGTGTGAGCGATGATTATGGACGATCGTGTGCCTTATACAAGAGGTGTGAGCGATCGGATCGTGTGCCTTATACAAAGAGGTGTGAGCGATCCATAAACGTCGTGTGCCTTATACAAAGAGGTGTGAGTGACGGGGAACATCGTTTTCCCGACGGGGAGTTACACTAAGTAACAAGCGATGATTCCAATAGTTCCTGAGTGAACTAATGATGAGAATGATGGATGGAACGGTACCGCATTGCATTGCATAGAGTCGTTGTGTCGGTCTCTGTGCATTTGCATAAATCATGAATGGATTGATTTTGTGTGGAATTATGAATGGAATTGATGAGTTGAGATATATATATATATATATATATATATATATATATATATATATATATATATATATATATATATATATGTTGGTGATAAATGTATTGTGCGTGATTGATATGCCTCTGTGATGGATGTATGAGATATGCTTTGTGTTGGTTTGCATTTGAATTATGGTGTAAGTTGTGGTGAGAATGTTTTATATGTGTATTTTTGTGGTATTATAAAATCGTATGCAATTATATTATAATTGTGTTTCTCACCCTTCTGCTATTTTGAATGCTCTATGAGGCATTACAGATTAGATGCTGGAGGTCTTTTGTGAAGCTTAGGTCTTCATTCTTTTGTCAGTCGGCTCTGATATGTAGCACCGGGTAGTCGGGGAGATCGTTTGTGATTATGTGTATATGTATATGTTCTTTTTGGATTGTATATGTATGGCTCTGTATATGATATACAAACTTTTATGATATATATATATATATATATATATATATATATATATATATATATATATATATATATATATATATATATGAGATTCAGTTGCAAATTTTCCGCTTTTATTCTGTATCTGAATAGTGGGTGTTAGGAACTGAGTTCCTCTGTTATGTGCTACCTGATTGTTGCATATCTATATGAGCAGGTTGTTGTATTTTGTTTCAATTGATGTGATGTCTCCTTCTATGCCATGAATGTTTTAATTATACTCTGATTTATTCGTTATCGCTTTATTTAATTGGGGGATCGATTGGGGGGTGTTACACCACCAGTGGCGGCGTCGATGGTCATCTTCGTATTATAGAGAAGTCCATTATAAAAGGTATGAATAATCATCCATTGTTCTAGACCATGGTGTGAAATGGCTCTTAATAGTTCTTTATACCTTTCCCAAGCATCGAAAAGAGATTCGCCATCTTGTTGAGTAAATCTGGTTATTTGGTTTCGCAGGACAGTAGTCTTGCTTGGTGGAAAGTATCTAGCAAGAAATACTTTCTTCAGGTCATTCCAAGTGGTGATTGAGTTTGGTGAGAGAGATTCTAGCCATGATCTTGCTTTATCTCTGAGGGAAAAAGGGAATAGTCATAGACGTATTGCCTCAGGAGAAGCACCATTGCTTTTCAAGGTATCGGCTAGTTGAATGAACACTTTTAAGTGTTGGTTTGGGTTCCCTGTTGGGAGACCAACAAACTGGTTATGTTGTACGATTTGCAATAAAGCGGGTTTTAGTTCAAAGTTATTAGCTGGGATTGTAGGGTTGACAATACTAGAATGGGATTCTTCGTTAGAAGGTATTGCGAATTCCTTAAGTGGTTTTCAGTCTTGTTCTTCTGTCATTGCTCTCCTAATTTTTGGATAAAAAGTCGGGCGCATGCGTATCTTTCTGGTTCATCTATTGGATCTTCTAAAGTTCTGGTACTGTGAGTTCTTCACATTGACCGGCAAAGGGTGCCTTAGTCTAGACAATGTAACAATCAGGGTACGATATCTGACGCAATTGGTCCCCGACAACGGTGCCAAAAACTTGATGCGTGATATCCGCAAGTTTACGGAGTGTATCAGAGTAATATAAAAGGTTGTTGAATCCCATAGAGACCTAATGGTCAATCTATCATCTTCTATTGCTACGGTGTTTATCTAAGGCGATCGTAAAAAGATTATGGAATAGAAACAAAATAGAATAAAAAAGATTTAATAAATTCAAAGGTGCAATACTGGAATGTGGATTTCGTCAATCAACGACACTCCTATTATCTCTAAATAGAACTACTTACGGGGCAATGTTTCCTTCCAAGAAAAAGAAATTAATCAAAAAGGAACCGTCACTTTTGATTTTTCGGAACCAGATTTAATCTTTAAATCTACACAGTCCGCTCACGCGTAACTGGTTGCGTATTGCGTTAAAGTAGAAAATCCTTTTTTAGTAATCACCTCTTTAGCTTAGTTGATAAGTAATATTGATTGGAAACTTTAACTTAAAAGGGTTTCCGACATTTGCTCGGACAACCGGATTCTAAACCTATAAACGCGCCCAAAAATAGTTTCAAAATCACCTTCTAGTAATATTAATTTCTCCTAATTAATTAACAAAGTGCTTTCACGATTTTTATTAACCAAAAACTAATCAATTTTAAACTTAAGTGTCGGACGACTTTTGATCTTACCCGACATGTCACGATTCTATTTTCGTAGTAACCGATCATATTAATTACAGAAAAATTGAGTTAAAACCAAAACATCCCCAAGAGTAACTCTATAGAAACAACATATGGACTACCGTCAAAATGACAGTCCTCACATTCCAGCACTAATGAAATTAGTCGGACATGGTTACAGTAAACATTTTTGCTTTTGTTTGAAAAAAGGAATTAAATATAATAAGCGATTTGATTAAAATAGAGAGTGTGCGGTAAAAGTAAACAAAGTAAAACAGTGCGATGAAGTAAATAAAGTAAGACGGTGCAGATAAAGTAAATAAAGTAAGGCAGTGCAGATAAAGTAAATAAGGTAGAGTAGAGCAAATAAAGTAAAGCAATGGGAATGTAAATAGACTGAAATTAATAAGAACCTACTCCAATCGGAGACTTAAATCTGATACAAGAAATAACTTCGACGGAATGTAAATGGCGGCAAGATTAAAAGCGATAATATAAAGTGCTCCAAACTCAAATAAAACAATGGTGCAATAACCCTCCGGTGTGAAGAATTATTGCTTTTAACAGTGTGAATTTAGGCCTAAGTTGTAACTAAGCTTGGATGGTTAAAAATGTGAAAACTAAGTCCTATTTATACTAGTACTAAGCCTTAGAAATCAAGTAACCACTTCAGAATTTGTGTTAGGGAAAAAAGGGAATATTGGGGTGATTCTCCAACTGCCATTTGACTGGGGCATCAAAACCAAAGATGGCGACCGCCACCTTCACAAAGCTCCAGGAAATGGTCTTTGTGACCATTGGCACGTGGGACATGGTGTTCACCACATGGTTACCTCCAGGGCGAGCGCCATGTTAGACGTCGTATGTGTAAACTGCTTCTTTTTCACCGTTTTTCCTCTGTTTCTTCAAGTATGGCTCTCTCTTGGCTATGTACCTGAAATACATAAAAAATACCAGTATAACACTAGAAATGACAATAAAACAGCGGTAAAACATGTGCAAGTCGAGCCAAATATGTGGTGTGTTTCGCTGTCATCAACCCCACTCGTCACTGATCCCCACTTCTGAATCAGCATTTCGTCACTGATCTTCACTTCTGAATTAACAACTTATCTCAGGACCAAAGTCCACACATCAATCACTGACAAATATGATGCATGACATATAAAACATTGCAATAACATGGATGGTTCCACTTCTAACCATACACAACAACATATAATTTAATCACAACAGTTCTCACTTCGAATTAGACCTCTAAACATCAACAACATATTATTATAACTCATCATATAATTAAGCACATATTTCACAACATATATTCACACATCGAACAAAGCGTTCACACAAAACTTAAGAATATCAACTCATCTCATCATCAACATCAACTGACACATATGAGGCAATCATTAATTCAATCATTCACAATAATTAAAAGTTCTTTTATCGCCATTAACCATCACATAATATTACACAATAAGTAAAATATTAAATTCACGTCCATAAATACACATTTAGCCTCCTAAGACATCACTATTAAGTAGCCATACACGTCAGTTTTCCAATGCTTTAAACTGTGAGAGCAAGAGTTGTCTCTGCAAGTCATCTCTATGTTTTGATGATAACAATATGTATTTGTTAAAGAACTATTTTATGTTCTAACGTGTGTTGTGTGCAGATCATAATCATAGAAGATATCAGATCCAACAAGCACCAACAAGATGTGCGTAAATGATAATATGCGAGTTACTATGTGTGACACAAGTCGTAAGAAGCAAGTATGCTTCTGTATCTGATCATAATCAGTCAGATACAAGGATGTCGATATTGCTGTTGCAATGCTCTTGTGGATGCTCTCTGAAAGTGTTTATGGTTCTGAAGACAGCGAAGCTTCTGAAGAGATAATCTTGTGGAGAACCGAAGTACAGAAGATTCTCATGACTTGAAGTTCTGAAGGGTGAAGGCTCCGAAGACCAAGTGCAGAATGACTCTGAAGACTTATGTGTTCTGAAGATTATGGTTTCAAAGGCCAAGTGCTGAAGACTCTGAAGACAGATTCCTAATGGACAAGTTCTGAAGATTCTGAAGACTTGAAGCAATGAAGATAACAGGTTTCAAGACAAGTGTTGAAGTTCTGAAGACAGATTCCTAATGGACAAGTTCTGAAGACGGAAGACTTTTACATTCTATGTGAATTATCTGCTTGTTATCTGCTTGTGTTCATTTGTACTTAAACTTAGGAGTTATCTGCTTGTTAAGAAGCATCATTGTAATCTCCAAAACAACTAATTCTATGTGAATTAGGATCCCTCAAGTGATCAGTGTGATCAGAGACTTGAGAAGACAATGGCTTGGTGTCGTTGTGGAAATCCTGAAATACGGTCAATGATAGTCATATCTCAAAGAGGACCAGTTATCGGTCAGACTCTTGTGAGATCACTGATGGAACTCATTGAAAAGCCTGGAAGAATGGTCAGTAAACTTTATATTTGTTGTCGAATCCCTGAACGTTTAGCTTTGAAATCCTGATAGTAGATCTTGCGAGATTGGAACCTATTAGGTCAATGGTCGTTATATTCATTAAGTTGAATCCCTGAACGGTTCATTGTGGGTTAGTCACAGTTACGGTTGTGCAGGATGTTAGTCACCGGTTGTTGCCCGTGCATCTGTAATTGGGTTTGGTTATAGTGGATTAAGTCCTTGTGTTCAAGGTGAAATCACCTTGGAAGGGTGGACTGGATTAGCTTGGGAATGGCTCAAGTGAACCAGGATATATCTTGTGTTCTTTACTCTTGTTTATGCTTTGTTTGATTGTTTATATTTGTGTATCAATTATCAGAACCTTGTATAGAAAGTCAGAACCTTGCAACCAAACTCTGATGAGCTTCCGCATTGCAATTCTGATTCAAGCATAGCTAATTCAGATTCACCTTATCGCTTATGCTTCATGCATAGCACGATCTGAATGATGTTTCACAAGTCAGAGTCTCTCAAGCAACTCTTATAAGTCTCTTGCACATTAATGATAAGAGGCGAAAATTTAGTAAGAGTTACAACACAATTCAAACCCCCCCTTTCTTGTGTCTTTTTCACACCTTCAATTGGTATCAGAGCTCCGGTTCTGTTATTGATGGATATCAAACACTTAACAGTGTCAAAAAAAGATCCAGATATAGTGTGTAGAAATACTCTGGGTAAGATTTCAATCCTCTTACAATTTCAGTATCAGTTCAGAAGATGACTGTGTACTAAATTGTAATCAAACGGATTACCAAAGCAAGTCACTGATTCTTAAAGTTTTTGTTGTTGACAACGAAATCTTCCTCTCTAAAACTTAAGAAAAGATTGAAGAATCAGCTGATAAGATAGATTCATCAGATAAGTAGTAGTATCCGTTGAATGCTTATCTTAGAAGATACGTTTGGAAAAACAACGTATTTGCTCAAGATTGAATCATCAGAAAACAAGAAATCTTGTTTGCTGAAGATTGTCTCTTTATGAGTTTTTGAGATGTTTTCAAGAAACGGATTAGTCCACCCTTGACTTTCTCATTTAGAGCTCATTAAGAATTTTTTCATGTAAAGAAGAAAGATTGTTGTTCTATGATTTTGATCGTCAGAATTAAGTCTGCAGAAGAAACCTTGCAGAAAACTGAAGAACCTTCAGAAAGAGAAAATCTAGAGATTCATCTGGAATCTGATTAAGAACAACGTTTGAGTCTTGGTTAAAATAACATAGACAATTAAGTTATGTTCTATCTCAGTTGAACTAACTGTAAGTGGTCAGAATGTTATCTGATAATTCTCTCAAAAGTTCATTCTGGAATCAGAAGATGCTCGACTAGATGAAGAGACAATAGTCATCTACTCAAAGCCAAAAAGTATCTAAGTCACTGATGTTGTTTAAGATGAAGAAATCAGCTGACACTCCTTTCAGAAGCAGATATGCTGTCAATTCTTTGATGGACTAAATCTAAAAAAATTAGATAAGCACTGCAAGAACAAGATTGTCATGCAAACTATGTCATGTGTTACACACATGTTTGAAAATACTTGTCTCTAAACGAGCTCTACATCTGTCTGAAGAAACAGAGAGTCAGAAGATAAAAGATAGACATTCTGATAATGAAGATCAGAATCTCTGAAAGGTGCTCTTAAAAGTCAGATGAATATTTCTGAACAAGGAAAGGATCATCTGAAGAGAAGATTGATTCTAGTTCTCAAACTAGAGATCCGGTTTCAGAAGACATCTATACTCCTCAACGACAGATTACAACGTTAGATCACTCTGAAGGAAGCAGGAGCTAAAAGATGATGATCAGAAGCTCAGAGTCAGAATGGAAAGCACTCAGATGGAATATCACGAAAAGGATTTCAGATTCTCTAAGGTATGACTCTCCTTATCAATGACTAATTAAATGTCACTGCAAGAACAAACTGAAAATTGTCTGGCAAGTAAAAATATTAATGATCTGAAATATTCTCTCTTTTCAAGAAAAATCTTTTGATCAAATCTCTGGACAATATGTGCACTCAATATAACATCAGTCATAATTGCATATCCTGAGTAATCATGATATATCCCTAAGAACATAAGTCCTATTGAAAAAATGCTAAAGATCTTCCGCATGACATAAGTAACTCTATGATAGCTTCTGCCTCGCTAACACTTCCAAGATCTTATTTATAATCTTAATAGTATCTTTTTAAAAACTGTTCATGTCATTAAATCAAAACTCCTGTCACGTGATGTGTACTTGATCTACGTCATCCCGAGGTTAGGCACAAATCATCTTACCTACTTAGATGTATATAAAATACCTCTCCCCATCAAAAGATATCACATTCAAATTTCTCTACCACATAACCATCAGTGTCAAAATTCTGTTCTCCATTTACCATCAAGCCTCCACTAACCTTTCTAGGAAATGAAGACCTGCTTGAAATTATTTCTGAAAAACAATTTGTAATTAATGTTCCTCCTCTTACGAATAACATAGCTAACAACCTGGTAGATGTGTTTTATGATCAACAGTGGACGAGATACTCCACCATGTTGGAAAAACCCATTTACGTGAATCTAGTTAAGAACTTCTGGAAGCATGCATACCTTGATCATGAGAGTGGTCATATAACTTCTTATGTGTTTGAAGTCCCCATCTCTATCACTCCCTTCTCAATCACTCTCGCAACTGGTTGTGAAAACGTTAGAATCACTGTTGATTTTGACAGAACTAAGTTATTTCCTGCCAATAAATTTGCCTTTCTTCATGACATGTCATCAGAATATAAACCTTCCAATCCTGAAAATCTTCTACCCATTCCCAAAGCTTGGTACAAACTTGTGCTGTCCAATTTTATTCCCAAAGAAGAAAACCATGACGAACTGCGATATCATGACCATGAATTTATTTATTTTCTGACGAGGAATATTCAGATAAACCTTCCATACACAATCTTCAACTGTCTCTGGAAATCCATCTCTGAGTCCAGAAATCGCACAAAGTCTTACATTCCTTATGCAAGAGTTTTGTCTGAGATTTTCTTCAGAGATGGAATAGTAAATTTAATCAAAGAGAAAATAGCAGAGGATGGTTCTGAAAACTTTCCAGAAGATTGCTTGTTGAAGACTAAATGTGAAGTCTTTTGTGGTTAGGATAACATGACCGGTTCTGATAAGCTAATCATGTCTTGTCTCCTTGTTATTGTACTCTTGTTTGATTAATAGTTTAAATTAATCATCTTATTACATGTCATATTGTCTATGTATTAATGAAATGACTCCTTTTGAGTAAATAACTTATCTCTTCTAAAAACTCCTTAAAATATTTACATAATTACGATTAGAAGTATCTATTACCAAATGGAAACCCTCTGGTTTTCCAGTCTCTAAAGATGTGAATGTGTCACGTAAAATGATTAATGTGTTTAACCTTGGTTTTATCTTAAATCATTATAAAGAGAGTATAATGAGCAGTAAAAATTTATTGGAAATGATCAAACCATGATTATTCTCATTTAATATCTCTTACAGTAGGGTAGTAGTTTTGTGCTTTTTCCCTAGATGTCATTAATATGTGACAGTTATTTTAGCCACTAAGTGGAGGGTGGTTACTTATTTCTGATCGGTTAATATTCACTCAATAAAGAGATTAACTGCTCCCTGATTATTTTTCCAATTATTTATGTCTCGTAGTATACCTTAGGCACTCATAACCTACCTAGAACATAATTAATACAAACGATTGAGTTCTTAATCCCATTACTCTATAAATACTAGGAACCGATCCTCCAACCCTTATTCCATTCTTAATCTAAACAAATATCAATTTAAAACCTTCCGTGTGCTAAAAAAAAGGCTGCCCCAACCTTTAGAGGAAATATAGAAACTCTAGAAATCATCTTTGAAAAACGACCAAACATTGCTCGACTCCAAAATGATGATCTGGAAATTGTGAAGAGCATGCAGATCCAATCTTTGCATGGTTATTATGCCTTGCTAAACGGTCCTATTTTTCCAACTCTTGTCAAAGAATTCTGGAAATTTTCCAGGATCAGTAATGACGGAAATACCATTTGATCAGAGGTTTACCACCTCCCAATCTCTATCTCTATTTCCTTAAAAGAGAAAATCACAAAATATGTCGCGTCTGGAGTCAGTGTTGATGACTACCAATCTGACTTGGGCTTGGTAAAGAGATGCAAGATTTTGTTTGATGGTTCAGAGCCCTATGAACCAAACAACCCTGAGAAGCTTCTTCCTTCTCCCAGAACATGGTTCAGATTCTCTCTTACCAACCTTCGTCCTCGTGCATCTGCAAGAAGTACTTTGTCCCATGATGACAGAGTCTTCGTCTTCCTCCTGACGCATCACTTCAGGATCAACCTTCCTAAAACCATCTTCAATCACTTGCAACACTCTATTAGAGTTTCAAGAACTCAGATGCATTCTTACGTTCCTTATGGAAGGATACTATCTGAGATAATGCTAAGAGAAAGGTTCTGGGAATTATTGAGCAGACTTGGACCAGAACCTCCAATATCTGAAACAAGATGTGATAGAGTAGACAATATTGAAGATTTTGATGATTAAGGTCTTACAAGTCTTTGCCATGTACTATAGTTTAGATCTAAGTTTTAGTGATGATGTTTATACTCTATTCTTTGCTTGCTATATACTTCTCAAACGATTAATCAATGAAATTTCATTAGTTTTGCTCTGATAGTTTGTTCATTTTCATATTGACCATGTTTTAAATGCATAAATGCTCTTTTTTTTATGATGTCAAAAATGGGGAGAAATAGAAATATGATTTTGATAGAAATCTTAAAAGAATAGAATGCAAAAATCAAACAAGTAAATCAATAATATAAAATGCATTTACTACTAACGTTTGTTGTTTGATGTTTTACCGAGGAACTCTGAACAAGGTCACTAGGCATTCTCAGAAAAGGTTTAAGAAAGAAAGAAGAAATTTGTTAAAAAGTTCTTATGAACTGTTTGTTCATATGATCGAAGTTGTATACTTCGTGAACATGTGTTCAGAATCAAAATTAACCAGTATTGTTCAGAAGTTGAGAACTTTCTGAAAGTCAAAGTTATCGTGATTCCTGTTTCACTTGGTTCAGAAGCTGTAAGCTGTTTGAGAATATGATATTCAGAACATAAGAATCAGAAGAAGAAAAGCTCTAAAAGCAGTCAAGACAAAGTCTGCATTCCAAGATGCTTTTCAGAAGAACTGAGCAAATCAGAAGTCGGAGACTTTTTGAAGATCTGGATAGAAGATCCAAGAAGAAGAAGTTATGATTTTAACCAAGAAGTCAACTCAGGAGAAAATGATTTGGTATCAGACTAAATCTACATTTGGTAATCAGACTTAGTATAAAAATTGATATCAGACTCAGTCGTAGTGATATCAATCAGAGCTAAGCCGTGAAATGTTATCAAATACCTTCATTGGTATTAATTTCATCATACTACAAAAATACCTTTCAATTGGTATCAGACTAAGAATCTTGATTAACATTGGTATCAGATTCAGAATCAAGCTTTAATTGATCACTAAATTATCCTTCTATTAGTATCAGATCAAGAATCAAGCTTTGATGAACCACTGAGTTGTGACAGTAACAAGGTTCTGAGATGAAGGCATGTGTTCAAAGTCAAACTCTGAAAAGTCATGATCTTAATTGGTGATCTAAATTAATAAATCTGAATTATGATTCTGAAGATCCCAATATCTAACTTATAGAAATCAAAGGGAGACTACCCAGAAGATTCAATTGTTAAAATCTATAATTTTCACCAAGTCTGAAACTCAGGGGGAGTTTCTTAAGACAGTGTCTGTTTCTGATAAATAGTGTGGCTAAGTTATTAGATGAGAACTGTTCTTTCTCAGTGCTAAAATGAATCTGCTGAAAAGTAGAAAATGCTTCAGACGACTCTGAAGATTATGAGCTCTGATACGATGACCAAAGGAACTAAGTTCTAAAGATCTGAAGACGGAGGTTCTGATGAACTAGTCCAGATGCTGAAGACTTTTGTCTCCTTAAGACAAGATAGAGAAGTATTCCTTTTCTATTCTTTGTTCTGGCAACTCAAATTCTTATTTTGTGAGTCTTTGGGTCATATAAGATTCTAGATGTTCACAAATAAAATTTTGAGGTTAACACATTCAGGGGAGTTGTTGTTCCGGACTCTAAATATGTTATGTTTGGTGATTACCTTGTATAAAACGTTCAATCAAAATACTTGGTTTTGTCATCATCAAAAAGGGGGAGATTGTGAGAGCAAGAGTTGTCTCTGCAAGTCATCTCTATGTTTTGATGATAACAATATGTATTTGTGAAAAAACTATTTTATGTTCTAACTTGTGTTGTATGCAGATCATAATCATAGAAGATATTAGATCCAACAAGCACCAGCAAGATGTGCGTAATTGATAATATGCGAGTTACTATATGTGACACAAGTCACAAGAAGCAAGTATGCTTCTGTATATGATTATAATCAGTCAGATCCAAGGATGCCGATATTGCTGTTGCAATGCTCTTGTGGATGATATCTGAAAGTGGTTATGGTTCTGAAGATAGCGAAGCTTCTGAAGAGATAATCTTGTGGAGAACCGAAGTGCTGAAGATTTTAATGACTTGAAGTTCTGAAGGGTAAAGGCTCTGAAGACCAAGTGCAGAAAGACTCTGAAGACTTATGTGTTCTGAAGATTATGGTTACAAAGGTCAAGTGCTGAATACTCTGAAGTTAGATTCCTAATGGACAAGTTCTGAAGATTCTGAAGACTTGAAGCAGTGAAGATAACGGGTTTCAAGACAAGTGCTGAAGTTCTGAAGATATATTCCTAATGGACAAGTTCTGAAGACGGAAGACTTGATGTTTCTGAAGACCCAGTTATAAAGTCTCTACTCATGCTTCAATTAATTACCATCAGAAGCCTCTGAAGATTTGAAGACAAATGTTACCGTTAGCAATGACTGTACACCATGCTAAAAGGACCTATCCCATCACTTATGCTACAGTAAAAAGGAAGATGTGTCAGTACATCTTTCATCATTGCATAACGTCTCTTTTCAAATAGCCAACAGATCTCTAACGACTATATTTCACTTGGTTATTTAAAGGAAACGAGAATGCGCTTCTGAAGGTGTCGATGTGATGATAGTCGCAACGATCAGTTATCGTTGTTCCACTAAACACTTAAAGCTATCACCATTAACACACGATCATTGTTGTTGAAGCTAAAAGATCATCATTCAACACAACAACAATTAATTGGAACATAAGTTGTTGATGAACAAGACAACATTGCAAATCAGTCAAGTCATCAACCAACTTCATCATCTGAGCTATATTGAAGATATGAAGCAAGGAGTTGTTGCTCGAAGCTTGCTCAACAAAGAAGATGAAGAAGATCTACAAGATGTCATCAAACTGTCAAATATATATACATCTTTGTAGAATATAAAAATAGCAAAGAGCTATTGCTCACGTCTTGCTAGAACACTATGTGTTCATTTGTACTTAAACTTAGGAGTTATCTGCTTGTTAACAAGCATCATTGTAATCTCCAGAACAACTAATTCTATGTGAATTAGGATCCCTCAAGTGATCAGTGTGATCAGATACTTGAGAAGACAATGGCTTGGTGTCGTTGTGGAAATTCTGAAATATGGTCAATAATAGTCATATCTCAAAGAGGACCAGTTGTCGGTTAGACTCTTGTGAGATCACTGATGGAACTCATTGAAAAGCCTGGAAGAATATCAGTAAACGTTATATTTGTTAAGTCGAATCCCTGAACGTTTAGCTGTGAAATCCTGATAGTAGATCTTGCGATATTGGAACCTATTAGGTCAATGTTCGTTATATTCATTAAGTTGAATCCCTGAACGGTTCATTGTGGGTTAGTCATAGCTGCGGTTGTGCAGGATGTTAGTCACCGGCTGTTGCCCGTGCATCTGTAATCGGATTTGGTTATAGTGGATTAAGTCCTTGTGTTCAAGGCGAAATCACCTTGGAAGGTTGGACTGGACTAGCTTGGGAATGGCTCAAGTGAACCAGGATATATCTTGTGTTCTTTACTCGTGTTTATGCTTTGTTTGATTGTTTATATTTGTGTATCAATTATCAGAACCTTGTATAGCAAGTCAGAACCTTGCAACCAAACTCTGATGAGCTTCCGTATTGCAAGTCTGATTCAAGCATAGCTAATTCAGATTCACCTTATCACTTATGCTTCATGCATAGCACGATCTGAATGATGTTTCGCAAGTCAGAGTCTCTCAAGCAACTCTGATAAGTCTCTTGCACGTTAATGATAAGAGGCGAAAATTTAGTAAGAGTTAAAACACAATTCAACACCCCCCCCCCCCCCTTCTTGTGTCTTTTTCACACCTTCACAAACCGCACTTCATTTGGAGTCACGGAACTAAAGTTATGGCAAAAAGACAGGGGAACCAATAGGTTATTCCAGGAAACCAATCAATTTCTCCTAACGTTCTATCTCTCATTTTTTCACTCAAAACAAGGAACCAATAGATTTCTCCCAGGGACCAATCGATTCTTGTCTGCACTTTTCTCAAAAATCTCACGTTTAAGCCCGTCTTCTTCATCCTCTAACCCTACCACACCATACCAAATCATATTCTAACATACCTAAGCACCTCATACCATGAATTCAACATCATACATCAATTACATAACATTAAACATATCATACTACAGAGGTCATTCATTAATCACATGAATGAATATCGAGATAATACAACAAGCCTGTGTGGTTAGATTTATTAAATTCATGTTCTACAAAAATTGATGGTAGAGGTAAAGTAATAGTATGCCAATTTACACACAAAGATTAAAAAAAACTCAAACAAGAAAAATATCAATTTAGAAGAGCATATACTTTTGTCTGTTTCAATAAAGCAATAAATGGTTGCTCATAAACAGAAATTATGTATCAAATAGTAGTAGCAGGTGTGGCAGAGTTTTCGCTGAAATAAAAAAATTGAGCCAATTATTTGTGTGTAGAGAATTATCAACATCCCTTCCCACCACTCGATCATAGCTCTGCTCCTAGATAGACCAGGATAGTATACTACATCAAGAGCATATAAGCATGCCTCTTGATTGAAATGCAACTAGTAAAAGGTCTATTTAGCTCATGACTAAATCAAGAAAATAAATGCCATAAATCTCTATATTCCATATGAACTAATATATTCAAAGTGCGATTGATCAAGGACAACACCAAAATCCAAATCCATTTATGCCTACTCCAGATTGAAAAAAAAAAGGCACTGGTAGAGAAGCTGCTGGAGGCAGTGTGATCTCGATTGATTTAAAATTTTCAAACAAAAGAAGTTGCGAGCAATATGCATAAGCTAAACAATTTTTTCAACATTTCATGAAAAACATAAAACCTAATGATTAAAGAGAGAATTATAGCCATGAATCTACACATATTGTATTATTATTATTCAATGGTCAGTCCAATTCATATAAAAAATGAGTTCAACTAGTAATTACAGAACAAAAGTACTGAACTCATAGTTAGCGACTACTAGCTATTGAGTAAGCACGAAACAAGATTCCAGTAAAAAATGAACAAAAGCTTCAAATATACAAAACTATCATGCATTTATCAACACTCATCATCTATGACTACTGATGGTTAAAAGCATGGATTTGCAAACTTAAAGCAGAGTTGAACCCAGTGTATCAAAAGAGAAATAAATACCGAGCATCATAATAACAAGTTGAACTTTATCTTGTCTTATGTACATACACCACTTATGATATTCCCGTTGAGATTAATCCAAAATTACCTTAGAGGTGAAATCCTTTCTGCCTAGCCTCTTCAAGTGCACCACAATTTCAATATCAACACTCTTCGTGTACCAAAAAAACAATACAATGCCTTACATTAAGCTGGGGTATGAAAAAACTAATAAGAAAGAGATATTAAAATTCTAACCAGGTCTAACAACTCAACTCAAAGCTTAAAACAAAGTTTTGTGGCATAAATACTCCAACAAAGAAACAAAATCATGACAAACCTAGGTAATTTCTAAGTAGCACCAACATTTCAAATCTAGTGCAATTGTCATAAAATAAACTGAATTAAATGATAATTAGAAGCATGGCAACTACTCATATCTAGTGCAAGTGATTTCACAAGTGTGAGCGTTACAAACTCTGACGACATCGAGTTCAAATCACTAACCACTTTTCCTATTATGAACTTTAACAATGACCATGCTGCCAATTCAGCTTTGTCATAAGTAATTAACAACAATAGGTTCTTCACAGTCACAACTTCAGTTATATAAGCAATAAATGCTTTATTTTTTATGCTTGGACAAAAACTCCCAATTGCAAAATAAACTTAGCCAATACACTTTCATATCAAACTAGAATACTAATACACTAAGATGACTTATCACTTACAAGACCCTTCCTCGTTCCATTTTACGAGACTTAACAAGTACTTATCAGTGGGTAGATTTTCTTCACTGAAATAATACTCGACCTTCAAAATCTACATAAACAATTTACTAACTTATATGAACAATTCAGCCAATAACATAAATCAAAGTTAATTAGCTCATAGAAGTAGAGAAAATACCCAACAAAAATATTAAGATTGTGCTTTCATTAATATAGGACAATAAACAAAGATTAATAAGTAATACTGGTGCACTGCCTTGTATATACTACAAATTAGTTTCTATAGAACTTTAAACATTACATTGTAAATTAGTTTTGATGAATTTGTTTGTATGTTTTAATCGGGATAAAACATCAAACACTTGGTGAGCTTTTTACTTGGTTCAAATGTTAAGTAGTTAGGCAAATTATCCATGTTGAACAATTAGAATATTTTAACAAAATTATGTAAAATCTATAACATAGAGAAGATAATTAACTAGTTATAAGGTTTCAATAGAAACAACATAACATGGTAATATTAAAAGGAAGAAGTTATATAACTTCCAAATGGTACCATTAAATCCTGAATCTTGTACTTCAAACCATTTTGAAATCAAACATATGTACCAAATTCCTCTTTCAATATAGTGCCAACAAAAGTCCTCTAAACCCTTTAATCAGAGCCGTCTCAAACTTTTGAGAGGTCCTGTGTTAAAATTTAAAGTTAACTTCATTTGAGTTGTAAGTTATTTTTAAGATGTCCTTTTTAACTGTGAATAATGTGTATGGAGACCCTTTTTGTCATAGTTTAATTATGAAAAAATGTAAGGCCATGTGCTGTAGGTCGTTTTGCACGCCCTCAAAGACAGCCCTGCCTTTAATTATGCAACACATATTTTCATCTCTCTGTTAAAATCTTTTACTTATAGTTTCTCATTCATATATCATAATCATGTTCAAAATTGTTCTCATTTTCAATCCTCAAAATGCATACATGCATACATTGAAACATAGTATATCAAGTCGTGAACTTTAACCTAACAAAACTCAAAACAAATCATTTAAAACAAAAATGATTCAATTCAGTGTGTAGACTTCTTCTAAATAATTTGGATTAATGATTTAATAGAGTAATCTTAACAAAACTGTATGCAAACAAAATTATTTGTAGTATGATGAACAATTAGGATAAAAGCAACAACTGAGTTTTCTTTATTTGATGGTAAACATATTCATAGTTTAAACCATGGTTGAAGGCTTACTATATTCAGATTTCAACACATGTCTTCAAATGTATATTGCTAGAAACACAAATTATTTAACTAGAACTATTAATCCCCAGCTTTTAACCATGGTTGAAGGCCTGCTATATTAACATTTCAACACATGAAAGTTGTGTGTTTTGTTTATCTATCAAACAATCCAAAATCAACAAAATAAAAAAGACCACTTGTCATATATATCCATGAAGGTAAAACAGAAAATTGCAGGATAAAATTAACATGAGGTGATATTCTAATTTTCAAAATAAGCCTTAAAGAAAGGAAAAATTATGAGACCATACATAATGTAACATATATACAGAAAAGAAGGAAGAATATTGAACAGTCTTAAAGATGTTTCTCAAAATAAAGGTGAGCTTAAAAGTAAATCAACAATGCAACGTTGGAAGAAAGAGGATTATTAGAATGTGACAAGAGGAAGAAGAGAAATGATATAGAAGAATGGTTAAAGCTTTTATATATATATATATATATATATATATATATATATATATATATATATATATATATATATATATATATATATATTGTAAATCACCCTAAATAACTTTTTCACATGCTAACTAATTTACTTTAATTCAACCGCCGGTAAATATTACAGATTTTAAGATGGAAAGTGTTCTGGACTGGACCAATGGTTAGAATTGCCTCAATCCACCTCTGCTCCAGAGCGGCCCAAATTGTCGAAGCCCAATCCACAGAGGGGCAAAAGTGACATTTCTGCCCCTCCAACCGGGCAAGGAACGCAACGTTCCTCCTCGGCTTCTATGCCCGTCACGCACGGCTTCCTCGCTGCCCGAACAGCAAAGGACAGGTGCCCGGAACCGCGTTTATGCCCGACATAACGGCTAGTTTGGGCAGTTACCTATTCTTTGGGGAAAACGGTTATTTCGCCCCGAAAATAGGACCGTTGGCCACGCGCTGGGGGATCTATATAAACCCTCTCGTTTGAGAGGGTCAGGTATCACATTTTTCACCCTAAGAACACACTTTGTACTTGCTCCTTTTCTCTGACATTTTCTTACTTGAGCGTCGGAGTGCCTTGCAGGTACACCCCCTCCTCTCCCCATTCACAAGCCGAGCAACTTGCACGTCTGACGACCAGCATCCATCCGAGCACCTCGCCATCTGACGACCAGCTTACGTGGACCTGTTCGAACACTTCGGATCAGTGGCGCCGTCTGTGGGAACTCCTTGTTCTCCCCTTCTTTCTTTCCTCCTCGGAAACTAAAAGATCAAAACATACTTTCTTGATTCGCCCACATATGGCCGCTCAGAACTCCGCGAAAGGTGCCGACGCTACGGTTCTCATTCCTGTCAACAAGATGGACGCTAACGGCAGTTCGTTGTTACTTTCTGATCCCCGTTTCCTTCGAGACGGGGCCACTGCATCTCCAACTCCTCCTCCCATCGAGCAAGGAGGCAAACAGCTACCGTTAGGGGAACAACCGATTCCTGGCCCTCCCAGCGCTGACCTGGCCGTTGCAGCCCTTCCGGAAGCTGTCAACTGCACAAACCTCCTTATCTTGCAACAAGGAGAAAGGATAGGAGCTCTCGAGGAAGCATCTCTTCCAAGGTCCTCTCCTCCCAAGAGAAAACACCAGAGATCAAGAAGCCCGCCACCTAGGCGCGGGGAAGACCGTATGACGAGGCGCGAGCCTGAACCACAACGCGTTCGCAAGCGCGACCAGATCTCCCCGCGGGATCAGTCACCACCAAGACACAAGAGAACGAGGCAGGACAGACACTCTCCACCGGTCAGACCTCGCGACCGGCCACGATCACCCTCACCTCGCAGAGACCGCCGCCGCGAGCGTAGACAACGGTCACCATCAACTTCAAGCTCGGACAGCGACGACGAGCCTCGCGGTCCGTTGTCCCGCCGGATCCTGGCCACCCGTCTCCCTAAAGGACTAGAGAAGCCTCCGTCTCTAGGGACTTATGATGGAACCACGGACCCAGACGAGCACATAGAAAACATAGATGCTCTTCTGGACTACAGAGGTGTACGAGGAGCCATCAAATGCCGCCTGTTCCCAACCACGCTCCGGAAGGGAGCAATGACCTGGTACAAATAGCTGCCTGAGGAATCCATCACATCCTGGAGGCAGCTCGGGAGGATCTTCTCCCGTCACTTTACCGCATCACGACGCCATCCAAAGACTGAGGCGTCCCTCGGAGCTGTCGTGCAGGGAAGAGATGAGCCTCTTCAGGACTACATTGAGCGGTTCAACAAGGAGGTCGTACAAGTGCCAACGACCGACGAGATGAAGAAATTCCTGCTCGAGCAGGGATTACGTCCTGGCTCAGACTTCGCGAAAGCCATCGGCCTTTGATCCGCCGAGGAACCTCAACGCCCTCCTCCACCAAGCCCAGTCGCATATCCAGTACGAGGAGAAGGTCACTGCCCACTCTGTCTGGGCCTCCCGTCACCAGGAAGGTGCCCGGTCATCCAGAGCTAAAGAGCCCTCGACATCCCGTCGAGGAGATAAAAGACGCGACGATCGGCCTCGCGATGCACGCGAGCAGAAAGGACCTTCTGGGCGGTTCCATGAGTATACCCCCCTCAATACCTCGAGGGAGAAAATCTTGTCTGAATGTGCCAACTCAGAGTTCAACCAGGCGGGAGTCCGTTTCCCCAAACAACTGCCGGCCAGGCCGGGTGTAGACAAATCCAAGTATTGCCGCTTCCACAAGAGCCACGGCCATACGACGGAAGAATGCATCCACCTCAGAGATGCCATAGAGATCCTCATTCGCGACGGCCACCTGGAGCAGTTCGCGAAGAAGAAAGAAGCTCCCCGGCAAGAAACCCAGGAGAGCAAGAAGGCTGCAGAAGAGACTCCACCCTCCGATGACACCAACGTACAGGTCGCTATGTCCATAACTCGGCCAGAGGACTTCTGTATCCCTGATATTCTGCCCGCCTCCACGTTCCTCGGCGCTCACAGCCCGTGGGAGACCTTCTCGTCGGCCATGGTCATCTCCGGTGGTGGATTCAACAAAATCACGGTCGGTTCAGTCAAAAGGAAATTCGAGCAACTGATCAGCAAAAGCTCCAACGAAGTCACCACGCTGGATACCACTCACAAAGGATCCTCTCCCATTTCCTTCTACAAGGAGGAGCTCCTCGGCGGGTCACCAAACTCAAGCATCCCGCTTCTCATCCGGGCAAGGATGGCGAACTTCGACGTTCGCGGGATACTCGTGGACCAGGGCAGTTCAGTTGATATCATGTACAACCATTTGTTTGAAACACTGCAGCTGGACGACTCTCACCTTACTCCATACGTTAGATCCGACCTGCAGGGATTCAACGGAGCAGTAACAAGGCCCCGAGGTTACGTAGAGCTCATTGTGACCTTCGGTTCAGGAAAGACAACCCGAGCAATCAAAGCACAGTTTCTGGTAATTGAATGCCCGTCACTATATCACTGCATTTTTGGAAGGCCAACCCTGGCAGAGTTGATTGCAGTGCCTTCCACCGTACATCTCAAGATGAAGTACTACACTTCTGAAGGGATGGTCGCCACCCTCCACGGCGACATCGAAGCTGCCCGTCGATGCTTTGAAGCAGCATCAAAAGGACTAAGCACCATCTCAGCAAGGTCGAGGACCTCTGGTCGTCCTCCTCTGCCCAGCAGCTCCGAGCAGCCAAAACCACTCCCCCAGGTCGAATCCATCGACTTGGACAGCCGTTTCAGCGAGGAGGATCATGCCAAAGACCTGACGACTTCGGGCAGCCAGTCCAACAACAGCGGCCATCTCCTACGCCCTATCCCAGATGGCAACTTCGAGATCGTTCCGTTCGAAGAAGACCCCCAACGGGGAGTGAAGATCGGAGCAGACCTCCCCGACCTGGCCAAGAGACAACTGAAAGCGTGCCTCCGGGAGAACGCAGACTTGTTCGCATGGAGCGCCGCTGAAATGCCAGGATTGGACCCCTCCATCGCTTGTCACCAGCTTACGATTGATCCGGCCGTCAAAGTCGTTGCCCAGCGCAGAAGGAAACAGTCCCCGAAGAAGATGGAAGCCGCGGAGAAAGCCGTCAAAGACCTTCTAGACGCTAGGTTTATTTCTGAGGCCAAATACACTACATGGCTCTTAAATGTTGTACTTTTAAGAAAAAATAATGGCAAATGGAGGATGTACGTTGATTATACTGATGTTAATAAGGCCTGTCCGAAGGACGCCTACCCCCTCCCAAATATAGATAAGCTCGTAGATAACTCCGCAGGTTTTAAACTTTTATCGTTCCTCGACGCCTACTCGGGCTATAACCAAATCCCAATGGCCACGAGCGATAAAAATTACACGGCCTTCATGACCGAATCGGACAACTATTACTACAACGTAATGCCCTTCGGACTGAAGAACGCCGGCGCTACGTACAAACGAATGATGAACAAAGTCTTCCAAGGACAAATAGGCGACATGCTCGAGGTATACATGGACGACATGATCGTCAAGTCCCACGAGGAACTAGACCATGTCGCCCATCTTCGCAAAATTTTCGAGCAAGCGAGAAAGTATCAAATGCGTTTTAACCCAGAGAAGTGCACGTTTGGCGTACGGGCAGGAAAATTCCTTGGCTTCTACCTAACGGAACGAGGAATAGAAGCTAACCCCGACAAATGTCGGGCATTCTCTGAGTTCCCAACGCCCACGTCTAAGAAGAACATACAGTCTCTCAACGGGGTACTCACCTCGTTGTCCCGCTTCGTCGCAAAATCCGCCCAACACGCCCTTCCTTTCTTCAATCTCTTGAGAAAAGAAGCAGCGTTTGAATGGACCGAAGAGTGTGAGGCGTCCCTCCTTCACTTGAAGCAAGCTCTTTCGAAACCGCCCATGTTATCACGGCCAGATACCGGGAAAATCTTGTTCCTATACCTCGCCGTCACTACCAAGGCCGTTAGTGCCGTTCTTATTCGCGAGAATCCTGGCAGGCAAAAGCCAGTATACTTCACGAGCAAAGCGTTGCAGGACGCGGAGTTACGATATCAGCAGATAGAGAAGGTAGCATTGGCCCTCGTCAACGCTGCCAGATGACTGAGACACTATTTCTTGGCCCACACGATCGTAGTAAGGACGGATCAGCCCATCAAGCAATTGTTGGGCTGACCAGACATGGCCGGTCGAATGCTCAAGTGGTCGTTGGAGTTGTCCGAATTCGACGTCCGGTATGAAAGCAGAAAAGATCTTAAAGCACAAGCCCTGGCCGACTTCGTGGCAGAAGTAACCTTCTCAGACTCCTCACCCCACATAGCGAATAGATGGACCGTCTACGTGGACGGAGCATCCAGCTCGAGCGGCAGCGGGGCAGGAGTAATTATGGAGAACGACGAATGGACCATAGTCGAGGCTTCTCTCACATTGTCCTTTCCCACGTCAAACAACCAGGCCGAGTACGAGGCCTTCCTCGCCAGGTTGCGCCTAGCCGAAGACCTAGGGGCTGAAGAAATTGTCATCTGCACGGACTCCCAGCTCGTAGCCCACCAGATATCCGGGGAGTATCAGGCCAAAAACGACAGTCTCTCTGAATACCTCACCCTGGTCAAGGAAAAAATGTCGAAGTTCAGAACGGTAGAAGTGAGACATGTTCCACGCTAACACAATGTGCGAGCAGACGTCTTATCCAAACTAGCGAGCACCAAAAGGAAAGGCGGAAACAGGTCAGTCATCCAAGAGATACTTCCCCGGTCCAGCATCAATAAAGGGTCCTCGACCCTACACGTACACGCGATCGGGGACAGCGACTGCTGGATGACGCCCGTGTACAACTACCTCACCAGGGACGAACTTCCGAACGACCCCAAGGAAGCCAGCACCATCAGACGAAGAGCTTGCTCGTACGTCATCCTCGAAAACAAACTCCACCGAAGGGGCTTCTCCATCCCACTACTCAAGTGCATAGAGGAGGAGGTTGGACCCCCACGTATTACGAGAAATCCACGAAGGCATTAACGCCCAGCACCTGGGAGGAAGGTCCCTTTCCCGCAAGGCCCTCCGGACAGGGTATTATTGGCCAACCATGCAGCAAGACGCCAAGGAGCATGTAAAGAAATACGACAAATGCCAACGGCACGGGGATATGCACCTAGCTCCACCTAACGAACTGAAGAGCTTGACCTCCCCGTGGCCATTCGCCTGGTGGGGCCTGGACATCCTAGGACCCTTCGTAACGGGGTCCAGCCAAAACAAGTACCTGATAGTGGGTGTAGATTATTTCACAAAATGGATAGAAGCAGAAGCCTTAGCAAAGATAACGGCACTTAACATTCTACGCTTCTACAAGCAGAATATCCTTGCCCGTTTTGGGATTCCCCAAGCAATCGTTACGGGCAATGGAACACAATTCACGGACAAGAATTTCCAAGACTTTGTCGCATATCTCGGGACAAAGCAACACTTCGCTTCTGTAGAGCACCCCCAGACCAACGGGCAGGCGGAAGCGGCCAACCGCGTCATCCTTCGTGGCCTCAAGCGAAGACTGGATGAAACGAAGAGGGCCTGGGTCGAGGAGCTCCACAGCGTCTTATGGGCATATCGCACTACTCCCCAGTCCACCACCGGGGAAACGCCTTTCCGCTTAGCATATGGCATGGAGGCTGTTTTACCCATCAAAATCCACGTACCGTCCAGAAGGACCGAATCACCTATAGACGAGGAAATGAATAACGAAGCAATAAGAGAAGAGCTCGACCTCGTCGAAGAAATTCGGACAGGAGCAGCCCTCCGCGAAGCGTCTCTTAAGCAAAAAATAGCAATCAGGCACAACGCTAAAGTTTTACGACGAGAGTTCGACGTGGGCAGCCTTGTCCTACGAAGAAACCACAAGGACTCTCGCGAAGGCAAACTAGCAGCCAACTGGGAAGGACCATACAGAGTCCGTGCCAAAATGGGAAATGGTGCATACTTCCTCGAAAACCTTAACGGGGATGCGCTCCTGTAATACCCCAAATTTTGACCACTTAGACTTCCCATCATTGTGAAAATCATCATCACAATATGGATGAACCATCATGCTTCATCAGTCTCCCCAAAGATGGGTGAGCATCCAAAACAATCAGAATTAGGGTTTCAAGCCCTCTCTGAGTGCTTAGACAAAGGATCAATCAAGAAATGACATGATCTTCAACTTTTCTAATCTCTCAAACATCCACAAAGGATCAAAAGGACTCCCATTTCAAGGATTAAGCACAAGATTGCTCCCTTCTAGGTGGATCAAGTCTCAAGATCGACAGTGTCACCAAATTAGGGTTTTGGTCGACCAGGGCCTCCAGATGGAAATTTTCATCTGGGCACAAGGCAATGATCCAAAACATGACCTAATATACTTCATGGAACCTCATGAACCCATGCATCAAGTCAATTTTGCCTCAGGAGATGCATTCATCAAAAATCAGGAATTAGGGTTTCTTGACCTAATTCACCCCTAAGTTGACTTTTGGGACAAACCATGAGCCAAGACCTCAAGAGATGATTTGAGGGTCTCTAATACACCATATTGATCCATTTGGAACAATGTATTGATCCAAGAAGCTTGAGCAACAAGTCTCATTTTCATCTGCACCACAATTAGGGTTTTAAGGGAAAAGTCAACTGTAACTTTGACTTTTGACCAAGACATGCTCCCAAACCCTAATACATGATTGAATATACCCTATGACACCCATGGAACATGTCCATCAAGTTTGATTTAGGTCAAGGACATGATTTCCTGAAGAATTGCACAGTTTGGAATTCATCTGATAAAAAGTCAACTGTGCACAAAAGTCAACTTTGACTTTTTGAGATTTTTCACCAAAATGGATTTTTAACCCTAAAATGATGTTAATGTATGATTTGAATCATCATTCATCAAGAAAAATCAAGAAAAGTGAGATAACTTGTAAAAGGGGTAACCATAAAACTTAGAAATTTTTCTAAGTTAAAAATAAAGTGGCAAGGGTACCAACTTTGGAGGACCATAACTCCTAAACCACAAGGCCATTTTTTCTCATCCAAAGATGGATTTGTAGCCCTCATTATCACCTACAAAAACTTCAACTACAAGTCATTCCAATTCATTAAGGATTTTGAGTTATGGAGTGATCAAAGTGGCTGAAAAGTGAAAAAGTCACTTTTTCCAACACTTAGTGAAATTTTCACTAAGTCAGATTTGCCTTCACTTTTTGCCAAATGTAGGGGGATTTTTCACTTGGAATCAAGAGAGATCAAAACCAAACTTGTTCAAACAGTTGTTGTATCATGTTAGGGCTTTCCAAAATGGCCAAGAACATTGTCAAATTCAACCTACATCATGAGATACAACATTGGCAAGTTGCCTTGCTGAAAGCTGTCAAGGCAAGGCACAATTTGCATTTTGGCTCGATTTGCCAAAATCAGCCAATTGCAATTGCTCCAATCCACTTGGACACCTCAGAGGATTGAATCCAAAGGGGACAATCACTGAGCCAAGCCTCCAAGGTCCAAGGAACAAGGAATAGCATGTTGAACCTAGAGTTGCCAAAATAGGGACAAGATTTCAAATTTGGAATGAGGCATTCAATGGAACCATCAAGGTGGCATGGACTGAGCCATTCTCATCTGAAATCAGTCAAGACTTATCCAAGACCAAGGGGACCAAAGCTCTGTGCCCTAACCTCTAGTCAATGGCTAGAGGAGACTTTCATTTCCATTGGCCAACATTGAGGAAACCTACTTACCAGCTGCCATGTACTATTCCTTGCAAAACAAACTTGCTCTACTATAAATAGAGCTCAATTGTGGTCAGTTTGAGTACACCAAAGCCATCTAACAGATGCTTTCCTCAAAATCTCTTTCTCTTGGCAAAAATGCCTTTCTTAGCAAGGTAGCTATCGGGTTTTGAGTTTGAGAGCAATTCTGCACAAACCAATCACTCACACACCTCACATACATCACATATGAGCTGATCAAACACTCACATAACTTCTGAAACATCAAAATCTCAAAATCACTTGCCATCCACACAAGTTTGAAGTGAAGTCGCAGCTGAGATGCCATAAACTGATCCAGTCCATTTCAATTCAATCCAAGTGTTCAAACACAATCCATATGGTGTAGGGAAGCTGTTCAGATCATCACAACTTGTCTGTAACACCTCCAACTCAAAATCACATCTGCTCTTGCTGTCACGACTTGGAGGTAAGCACATACTTGGTCATCTCTCAATCTATGCATATTTCCTCGCACAATAATTTGGCCATATGTTCATAATCATGCATGGAATGTTTTCCCTCAATTAATTGCATTGTTTGAATCGTGTATCAAAAATCCTAGCCTTCATGCAGAAATTAGGGTTCTTGAGGTCTCTTCGTGATTTCTTGTTGTATGTTTAATTTAAATGAAATTAAAGTACATAGACATGATCGTGAGGTTGAGGCGAGCATAATGATATGTGGATTGCATGTTATAATTACGTATTCAGTGAGATTGGATGGAAAATGCAAATCTGGGCAAACTGAAAAACGCGCGTGTTCTTGGTGTTGTTCTTGGCGCCATTTTCATATATTTGAATATTTGAATTTTGTGATTTTGTTTAATTGATTCAAAAATTAATTTCTCTCTGAGTTTTAATGATTTTGAGTTGATTCTTTTTTTAATAAATTCACAAAAATGTTAAAATATTTTATTTTATAAAAAAATCCCAAAAATATTATTTATTTCATATAATTGATATTTTTGTAAAAAATTAATATTTTGATTGTTTTTGGCATTTTAAATATTTTTTCTACATTGATTTTGCAACTTTTAATGCTTTCTAATTATTTTGTAGGTCAATACTTAATTTTTGAAGCATTAATCCAAGATCACAATTTGTTTTCCATGTGTTAAATAATTTTTGATCATTTTAATTGAATTTTTATTCAATTAAATACATTTTTGAAAACAAATTAGGGTTTTTGGATTAATTCAACCCTCATAAATCATTTTCAAAACACTTTGGGCCTCTATAAGAGTGTAAGACCCAACCCTTTTTTTTGACCAAATCATTTTGGGCCTCACTTATTGTATAAGTCCCGATACCGTCAAAAAACAAACGGCGCGATCGTCGCCTTTTCAAAAAATCATCTGGGCCTACCCTCGAGTAGTAAGACCCATTTATTTTTCTTCAAAACTCTTTAGGCCTCTTGAGAGAGTGTAAGACCCATCCCCCCTTGTACAAAAACTTTTTGGGCCTCACTCATTGTATAAGTCCCTCTGTACAAGTAAACGGCGCGATCGTCGCCCGTTTAAAAATAAAACTCATATGGGCCTACCCTCGAGTAGTAAGACCCATTTCTCTTTTCTTTAAACCTTTTTTGGGCCTCTTGAGAGAGTGTAAGACCCATCCCTTTGTACAGAAAAACATTTTGGGCCCCAGTCACTTGTATAAGTCCCGCTGTACAAAGTCAAACAGTGCGCTCACTGATAAAACCTTGGGCCTCTCCTTGAGCTGTAAGCCCCAAATCTTTCTTTTTCAAAGCACTTTCTCCTTTGATTTTGAATATATTGTTGTTTTCAATCTTTCTTTGTTGAACAACTAACCAAACAGCATGGAAGCACTACAACCGAGTAAGTGGTTATCGCTTTCATTTACTGCTTTCATATTATAAACTGTATTGTGGGGCTGCTCGCTGTAAGTCTCCTTTCATAAAATCATATCTACTGTGTAATAATAGTATAGATATTTCGAGTTTCCCCGGCTACTACGTCTAGAACTAGGTGACACCGTTTCATTTATTCGTAGAAATAGACGCCTAGATCCCCAATAGGAGCACCAGATACAGTCTTCTCTTCGGCTGTCCTCCTTAGGAATCGTCAAGAAGCTCTACTCCCCAAGATGAATGTATTCTCCATGAATGGCATCTTTGAGTTTCTTCCCAATTCTCGAACTTTCCTGACTTGATCTATTCCTTGTGGATAGCTTGCCTTGAATGTCTCGGGGTTTGGGTACCCATTACGGTCATAATCTTGGACCTTAACTAAGGAACCCTCTTTAAAAGCTAAAAGTCGCAGGATAGTAAACCTCGCACGTTTACCAGTGGTTTTCATCTTTAAAAGAGTTATCTCTCCTAATGGAAAGGAGATGATAGACCCACGGGCTTCTTAAAAGCATCGGCCTCCTCTTGGGCATTATTCAAGGACCCTACGGCTTCTTAGAAGTATTCACAGCCTCCTCTTAGGCTTCGTATAATGATCTCTTCCTTCGGGAATGATAGCCTCCTCTTGGGCTTCGTACAAGGACCCGTCGGCTTCTTAAAAGTTTCCAGCCTCCTCTTGGGCTTCGTACAAATTGTCCCGACGACCTCCTAGAGAGGTATAGGAACAGAACCTAGTCATCCTCATAGAACAGTCCTTTCATAGAGTCTACTACTGTTTCTCAAAGCATAGTACAAAAGATAAAACTCTAGACATGGACAGTCTAACTTCCTTGAGTTTCAAAGACATTCTCAAGCACCCTTCGTTAAATAGGAAGGAAACCCGCAGACTCGGACAGTCTCAATACCCTTTGGATTTCCCATTTCCTCAAAGAGAAGGAAATATCCCTGATCCTCAAATTAAATCCCTGAGTACAGTGTTGCTCATATAAGAACTGATTTTCTCTTTTAAATCAGTATATTAGATCTGTCACTCAGCTGAAACAGTTACAATAGCCTCCATCTCGGGCGTCGTACGAGATACCAAAATTCTCCCCAGTGGAGTCAAAACAACCTTTTAGCCTCTCTCTCAGGCTTTGTATGAGACACAAAAGATTCCCTCGTTGAGTCAATCACCCCTTTTTGCCTCCATCTCGGGCCTCGTACGAGATACAAATTCCTTAAGCAAGAGTCGAACTCTTTTAGCCTCCTCTTAGGCTTTGTATAACGATATGCCCCACTGGGTCAAAAACTTTTAGCCTCTCTCTCGGGCTTTGTACGAGACACAAAATAGCCTCCTCTTAGGCTTTGTATAATGATTTTCCTAGCGGAAATCAGCCTCCTCTTAGGCTTTGTATAAGAAAACCACTGGTTGATCCAATCAACCTTTTAGCATCAAACCTGTGCCTCGTTCACAGTACACAAACATCAACAAATCCTTCCCTTTCATCTAATCGCTGTAAGCGGAAAGCCTCTGGATCATCTACATCCATGCCACTGTCCTTCTTTTAGCATGAGAAATTCCTAAGGAAAGATGGCATTGCTCTACACTGAGTTAAAGTCTTCTCCTTCAGGTTAAAACCCTTTCTTCGGAAATTATGGCATTGCTCGGATCCGCGTATCCCAGTTAAAGTAATTCTCCTTCTCCCCTCTTTAGAGATGACAAATTCTCTCTAAAGTCGAGGTCTTTCAGCTTCACGTCTTGGGCTTTGAACAAGACACAAATAGACTTTTCAGCTTCACATCTTGGGCTTTGAACAAGATACAAACCACCTTTCGCTTCACGTCTTGGGCTTTGAACAAGACACCAAAACACCAATTTCCTCCCATAGAATAGGAGGAACTACGAACGCTCTGATTTCCCTGTTTCGGTAAACGGGAATACGTAGGCATAAGATCGAAAGAAAACATCTTAGCGAGCGCAATCAACAAAAAACCCAAATCCCATATCTCTGTCAATCAAAAAGCAGTAATTCAAAAGCATCAGTCCTAACATCCTAATCCTTATTCCCCGCCAGAAACATTAAGCCCTAGAAAGAAAGAAACCTGTATTGGCGAAATACGAATAACCAGTACAAAGGCCCCCCCACATTGATAGCATTCGTAACCTAACAGACCGCTGTTTAAACTCAGTATGCAAAGCAGGGTTAATTGGAGACATCTATTTCCCTTCCTTATTCAGCTCACAATAGGATAAAAAATGAATCGACCTGTAGTTTAAAGCTCAAACCGCAGAGAGCGACCAGCGCTTAAGAACCGCGTCCAAAATCGCTCGCTACAGAAAAGTGGCACCCACCGTGGGGCCAGTTTTTATTTCTGTCTATTTTCCTTGTAAAATGGCGACTCTGCTGGGGAGTCTCCTTTTCTGCCTTAAGGCATCATCCCCGTTTTCTACGGAAAATGGGAACTCTACCGAAGAGAAAGATTGACCTATGCTGGTCCATCTCTTAGGCAGGGAACCACAGATTGGGGCTTCCGCCGGGGAACCCATTTCTGTCAGGAACTTAAGAATCGTAGCTTTATAAGTCTAGGATGATTAGGACAAATATATATACTACTTTTCCTAATTGCTATACGTGTTTATTTTTCTGCTACTGGGAATGCGTGTGATGCCGCATGTGGTGAGATTGAGTATACACTTAAGAAAAGCCAACCTTTTTCGTAGTGCGGAAGCTATCGGAAATAGCTGTTACGCGATACTACCCTCATTTGAGGCTGGTGATCTATTCTCGGTGAATGGCACTTACTCTAAGATTGCACACAACTCGCTGGCGATCCGCTTGTTGTCTGCCTTCCTGGGAGGAGCTGATGATAATGAGTACAGGTACAAAAATCACCCTAGTATAAACCTTTGGGGATGGGTAGAGCCTTGACTTCATGACAACGACCCTTTGACCCCATGTTTTTTCTATGTTTTTGTGTGCTGCATTCATGCATTCATTTAATAAAACACTAAAACATTCAAAAAAATTTCTCTTCTAGTCTCTCTGTTTTTCAAATTAAACTAAGACTGTGATTGCAAATATCAGAGAAAAAGATTGCATTAATGGATTTCGGTAGAAGGAGAACTCACCAGTATACCTTCAAGGTTCCAAAACTAGGGGATTTGAGAAGGTTAGCAAGGATGATCGCTAACCCAGAGGCTTTTAGAGCCAAGCACGGTGGTTTGCTACCACTGTTAAGAGTCCATGTGATTAAGGGAATCATGGATGCGCTCATTCAGTTCTACGATCCGGTTTATCACTGTTTCACATTCCCGGATTACCAGCTATCACCAACGCTGGAGGAGTACTCTCATCTGGCTGATTTACATATCACTGATCGAGCTCCATTTTCTGGACTGGAAGAAATTCCAAAGAATCAGACTATTGCAAGAGCAATTCATTTGGACGAGTCTGAGGTCAAGACTCACATGATTACTAAGGGTGGTATCCAAGGTTTGCCAGCCCAGTTCTTGACAAAGAAAGCTCTGTACTTTGCTAGTATAGGGAACGGGACTGCTTTTGAAAGCATCTTTGTCTTGCTCACCTATGGGTTATTTTTGTTTCCCAACATCAATAACTTCGTCGATATCAACGCTATTAAGGTTTTTCTCATTGGAAACCCTGTGCCGACTTTGCTCGCAGATGCGTATCATTCTGTACACTTAGGAAATTTGTACAGCGGAAAGGAGATCACATGCTGTGTACCTTTGCTCTACAAATGGTTTATCTCACACTTGCCCAAGTCTGCTGCTTTTTGGGATTGCAAGAGTGTCTTACGTTGGTCGCAGAAGATCATGTCTCTTACCAACTCTGATATAGATTGGTGTAATAGGATTTATGAGGGAATCATAATCATTGACCATTGTGGAAACTTCCCCAGCGTACCCCTCATAGGAACTAAAGGAAGAATCAACTATCATCCGATATTGGTTCTTCGTCAATTTGGATACCCGATGAGACACATCCCACTGGGTGTTCATCTGGAAGGTCTTTTCTTCAAAGAAGGAGAAAGTGACAGAGCACTAAAGATGGAAATAGTGCAAGCTTGGAAACAGGTTCATAAGAAAGGACGAGAGTCTCTGGGAAAACCGACCTGTGTCTCGGTGGAGCCTTATCTCCATTGGGTACAAACCAGAGCTCTCAAGCTAAAGATGCCTTATCCTCGTTACGGAATTCTTCCGCCGAGGGAAATTGTCATGTACTTCATGACGGAAACTGAAAGGCTTCAGGTTACTCTCAACAAAGTTCAAAAGGAAAGAAGATCTTGGAAGAACAAGTACCGCACCCTCGAAGTAGAGTGTATCCAAATACAGCAATTACTGAAAGAGAAAGATGCTCTGATTGAAATTTTGGAGCAGCATGCTGTGGAGAATCAAGATGACCAAAGGAATTTGCTCACTCCTTTCACTTGGCAAAGGAATGACAACCCGACAACGGCCCAAGCGCCCCGGTCAAATAAAAGGAAGATACCAGAGTCAGCACCCGATTTCTCTTTAGAGAGGACTCGGGACCCATTAGTTTAGGTTTCTGTTTCTGCACTTTGTAATCTACTGTATTTCCATTTCTGTAATCCTTTGGAATTCAATAAAAAGGGGTTTCCCCACTGTTTGATATTTGCAATCTAATTGTCAAAGTTTATTTTGATTAAACCAAAAAACAACAATTAATATAATCATTGCATTCATCATTCTCACATCGCGTATTCTCCTTACCTACGAATCTCACGTTTGTGTCTCGATTCTAGAGTCAAACTGTCTCATTCGTATAATACTCGGGCCAATCGTCAGAAAAAGATGGATGATCTTGAGGAAGAAAACAGAGAGTTGAAAGAAGAGATCGACGCTCTGAGAGAGGGTATGAGAAAGCTTCGTAACGACATGCAAGCCATGGCAGAAGCTCAGCTACAAAGAACTGTGATCTCAGAGATCACCTCAACGCCCATCATAGAAAAGTATGATCCTAGGTATCAGATGCCGAAAGATCGTCCTTGGGGCATACCTGTTAACTATATCCCGGAAGGATATGTTCCGCCGATCACTGAAGATCAGGGAATCGCAACAGAAGCCGCTGGGCCTGAAGGTTACAAACTTCGGGAAAGCGAAGATGCCAGGGGCATACTGAAGACTCCTGAAGGTTACAAACTTCGAGAGGCGTCAAGACTTACTGCCGTAGTCACGGTACCACCCCTTATGGTGCACACTGTCCCGGAAGGACAAATTCCACAGATACCTTCTGGTAAGAAGGAAACTATGTTTGACAGAATAGAGGAATTCCAGGAGTAGTTCTTGGAAATGCAGAAAGAGCTGCAAGCCATTCGCGGTCAGGATCTATTTGGAAAGGACGCCGCAGACCTCTGCTTGGTCCCAAATGTAAAAGTCCCGTACAAGTTCCAAGTGCCCGACTTTGAAAAATACAAGGGTAACTCTTGCCCTCAAAGCCATCTGGTGATGTACGCTCGGCGGATGTCAGCTCAGACGGAGAATCAGGACCTGCTGATTCACTACTTCCAGGATAGTTTAACCGGTGCCGCACTCAAATGGTACATGGGTTTAAACCGTACTACGATCAGTACATTCAGAGATCTTGGTACTGCCTTCGTCCAACAATACAAATACAATTTGGACATGGCACCCGACAGAGATCAACTCAGATATATGTCGCAAAAGGACAAGGAAACCTTTAAGGAGTATGCTCAAAGGTGGCGTGAAATTGCCGCTCAAATTTGTCCACCTCTTGAAGAAAAAGAGATGACAAAAATCTTCTTAAAGACCTTAAGCTCATTTTACTATGACCGAATGGTCACCAGTGCGCCCAGTGATTTCACCGAAATGGTCGGCATGGGTGTACGTCTTGAGGAAGCCGTCCGAGAAGGACGTTTGGTAAAAGACACTGGATCAACGAGCGGTACTAAAAAATACGGTAGTGCTCTCCCTAAGAAAAAAGAGCAAGATATTGGGAATATCTCTCTCGGAAAGCAAAGGCGTCGTTATCAGCCAGTAGCAGCTGTTACTCCTGTTATCGGCCCCGCGCCTGTTCCTATGTATCAACCTCAGGTTGCGCAGAGCCAACCTAACCAACAAAGGACACAACAGCCTCTTCAGCAGGCTCGTCCCCCATATAACAACAACCGTACAACACGGCCACCAGGATTTGATCCTATACCCGTAACGTACGCAGAATTATTTCCGTTACTGCTGGCTAAGGGGCACATTCAGACTAAGTCTCCCCTTTCAGTTCCGGAAAATCCACCTTTTTAGTTTAAAGCGGATCAAACATGCCCTTATCATCAAGGAGGTTCAGGGCATAACATTGAGACTTGCCTCAATTTCAAATCCGACGTGCAAAAGCTTGTTAGGAGTGGGCTCTTATCTTTCAAAGATACGAATCCTAATGTTCTTACGAACCCGCTGCCTCAACATGAGAAAACTGCAGTCAATCTGATTGAGAAAGAGACTAACAATGTCTATCAAATTCACGATGTACTCTTATTGGGGACCAATCTGGTCAAGATGCATTGTAGACATAGTGGATATGGCCATGTGCCACCTCATAATTATCACCAGTGTGATATCTGCTCTAAAGATAACCAAGGATGTTCTGTAGTGCAAGCAGCTCTACAGGAACAAATGGATCTCGGATGGATCCAAGAGCACCGAGTTCGTGGAGTTAACATGGTCTCTACAAATTCTGACGTCATTCAAAACCACGACATCCGTGCGATGAATGTCAACTTGGTGGCGATGTACTCAAGGCAAAGTCGGTATCATAATCTACCGCGGCACGATTACAGTTCCTGTCTGATTTGCTCGGTAAACAAACAGGGATGCTCTTTCATACAAGAGGCCCTCCAGCGTCAGATGGATCTTGGATGGATCCAAGACTACCATGATAGGAACTCCTATCAGATCAACATGGTTCAGATCTTTGACATCCGCGTGATGAATACTAATCTGGTAGAGTTACATGCTGAGCAGGTCCGACTTAGATTCTTAATATCACATGACTATCAAAATTGTAAAGCGGGTTGCGAAAACGATCGAGGTTGTACCCTTGTCCAGGAGGCACTTCAGCACTTGTTAAATCACTGGTGGATGCCAATCTATATGGACGAAGATACTCAGCAAATTAGTATCAATAACAGGAATCCTACTCATCGTCAAAGTCAGGATGTCCGATCAATGGAAGGTAACCTAGTGAGGTTACATTGTATTCAAAGTGGGCGTGGCCAGGTGCCACCACACAACTATGACAGTTGTAGCGTCTGTTCGGAAAGTAACCAAGGGTGTTACCTTGTGAGAGCAGCTCTTCAGGGTCAGATCGATCATGGAGAAATTCGTCCATATCCAGGTTCTGGACCCATCATTTGGTCGCCGAACTACCTTGCCGATCAAGTTGAGGATGTTGTCACGATCTCTGGTCATCACCAGATCAGGGATGTTTTTTCCATCGTCCCTCTACTTGACGAATCTAGAGTTCCCAACCGGGAACGGATCGAGGTTACTTATGACGGTCAGAAAAATCAGAAGGTTCCCATAGTCATCTATCTACCGGGGCCACTACCGTATGAATCAGCTAAGGCGATCCCTTACAAATACGGTGCAACAATAATTGAGAATGGAAAGGAAATTCCATTACCCTCCGTCGTGAATATTGCAGACATCAGTCGTGTAACACGGAGCGGTCGAATCTTCAACCGAGGGGTTGGAGAATCCAACAAAGAAAAGGAACTTCAGACAGAAATTCCTAATCCACCAGTCGGTCAATCTGGTAATCCCGACTTTTCAAAAGACAAAGATGAGATGCTAAAGCTCATCCAAAGGAGTGAATATAACATCGTTGATCAACTGTTACAGACTCCTTCAAAGATCTCAGTATTATCACTGTTACTCAGTTCAGAAGCACACAGAGAGGCTCTACAGAAAGTCTTGGAGCAAGCCTTTGTGGAACAGGATGTAACAAACAGACAATTCGATAGCATTGTCTCTAACATCACTTCCTGCAATAATTTGGGATTTAGTGATGAAGAATTACCTGAAGAGGGTCGCCGTCATAACATCGCGCTCAACATTACAGTTAACTGCCAGGGCGATGCTTTAGCCAACGTACTGGTAGACACAGGGTCAGCCTTGAATGTTATGCCGAAGTCCACTTTGACGCAATTATCATTTAAGGGCCCTCCGATGAGAGTCAGCGAGGTCGTCGTCAAAGCATTCGACGGATCCAGAAAAACAGTTATCGGCGAAGTGGATCTTCCCATAACTATTGGTCCTCACACTTTCCAAATCACTTTCCAGGTCATGGACATCCGGGCAACATACAGTTGTTTATTAGGAAGACCTTGGATACATCAGGCTGGAGCTGTCACTTCGACCCTCCACCAAAAGCTAAAGTTCGTCCAGAACAATCAACTTGTCATGGTTTGTGGGCAACAAGCCTTGCTTGTAAGCAACTTATCATCATCTACTTGTGTAGAACCCGAGGAGGTTATTGGAACTCAGTTCCAAGCACTATCGGTGAGCAAGAATGATCAATCCGAAGAAGGAACTTCGATTTCCTCATACAAAGATGCTATCAAAGCGGTCGAGAGTATCGATACGACAGGATGGGGACGGCTTGTCATTCCTATTGACAATAAAACAAAGAAGGGTTTTGGTTTTTCTGCAACCTGTACCCAGACAGCCGCCAACGATGAAAGTCTTCATCCCCTTCAAAACTTCTTCCACAGTGGAGGTTTTCTTCACCCAGTGTCTCAGACAGTTCATGCTATCAATGAGGAAGATCCCTCTGACACGGATGAAGAATGGAAGTCCTACCTTAACAAGGACGGCTATATGTCTCAGGAAGAGCTGCCTATGCTTTTTTGCTTTCCTACAGAAAGTCCGAGATTTATACCAAGATCAGATATCGAAATGATCTACGGAGATTGTGATCCGGAAGGATGCCGTGCTCCGCCAAATTCATTAGAGGAAGACACTCTGATGAAAGACAACTTTGACCACAACTACTATGGCCCAATGGATGGTCTGCCAATGTGACAGCCTTACCCAGGAAACTTGGGGCAAGAAAGTCAGCCGAGTAATGAAACTCAGATGAGCGTCATTGAACGGAATACCTGTGTCCCCGCCATGTCATGGGATCAACACTCAGGTCATTCGGAAACTACTCAACATGAAGATGAATTCGCAACGTTTGCAGGACTAGAATTCATCAACTATGCTTTTCCCGAGGTCAACGTCATCGAGAGAGATGATTCCTCCAGTTCCAAAGAAGTTTGGGACACTTTGGGACAACCAAGTGGAAAATACGACTTTATGGTCAAGAACACTGCTCCCGAAAGCTCTCGTATCAGGCTCGAAGACATCCAGCCAACTGGATGGGGAGATACAGCTGAGAGCACCAATGCTATGCAAAATGCAACAGAGGAATCCTCCTACAACAATTCTGCTTGAGAGACAGATTCCAATGATCCTGCTCCACCAGAAATCAGCGTCATTTCTGGAGACAAATCAAGGAAGGTGCCAGACTTTGTGATTCACCGAGGAGTTCGCCGCCAATGGGTTGCTGTCGAGGTTCCGAAGGTCGTTCATCAGTCAAAGTAATTGCCATCTTTAACCTTTCACCCTGCCCAGGTGAAACGGATATTTTGATAGGGCTCATTTTCTGTAAATTTCCCTCTTCGCTTTGCCCAAAGCGACAGAGTTTTGTTTTATAGGGCTGTAGTTTCAAGATTCGACTTGTTCATTAATAAAATAACGTCGTTCTGTAATTTCCGCATTAATTTCTGTTTTCTCTTTTTGCTTTTTTAGAAAATGGTAATCCTAAAAAACATTCAATAATAAAAACAAGCAGTAAAATAAATACACTGCACACACTTGCATTTTTCTCTATCTCTTCTAAACACGAATCATCACATCATGCAGATTGCTTGTTTTATACCCCGTTGAAACATACGATCCGATGCCTTCTTTCAACTTTGAGTTCCCGGTATTCGAGGCTGAAGAAGAAAATGACAACGAAATTCCAGAAGAGATCTCCCGACTACTCAGACAAGAGGAAAGGTCCATTGAACCTCACAAAGAACCGTTGGAAACGGTAAACTTGGGTTCAGAAAAAGAGAAAAAAGAAATCAAGATCAGAGCACTGCTCAGTTCAACTGTCAAAGAAAGTTTGATAAAGCTTCTCAAAGAATTCCCCGATGTATTCGCTTGGTCCTATCAGGATATGCCAGGGTTGGATACCAGCATCGTGGAACATCACTTACCGCTAAGATCGGAATGTCCGCCAGTAAAGCAAAGGTTGAGACGCACTCACCCGGACATGGCCATCAAAATCAAAGAGGAGGTACAAAAATAGATCGACGCGGGTTTCCTCGCTACATCTGAATATCCTCAATGGTTAGCCAACATCGTACCCGTTCCCAAAAAGGATGGAAAGGTCAGAATGTGTGTTGATTACAGAGATTTGAACAAGGCAAGTCCAAAGGATGACTTTCCTTTACCACACATTGACATGCTGGTAGACAGTACAGCAAAGTTCAAAGTTTTTTCCTTCATGGATGGATTCTCGGGCTATAATCAGATCAAAATGGCACCGAAAGACATGGAGAAAATTCGTTCATTACCCCATGGGGTACCTTTTGTTACAAGGTAATGTCGTTCGGTTTGAAGAATGCCGGGGCAACCTATCAAAGGGCCATGACTACTCTGTTTCATGACATGATACATAAGGAAATCGAGGTATATGTCGATGATTTGATTGCAAAATCAAGAACAGAGGATGAGCACGTTGAACATCTGTCGAAATTGTTCGAACGTCTAAGAAAATTCAAGCTCCACTTGAATCCCAACAAGTGCACCTTCGGTGTCCGTTCAGGGAAACTACTAGGGTTCATCGTCAGCCAGAAAGGAATTGAAGTTGATCCTGACAAGGTCAAGGCCATTCAAGAAATGCCTTCTCCGAAAACTAAAAAACAAGTCAGAGGATTCCTGGGACGTTTGAACTACATCTCCAGATTCATATTCCTTATGACCGCGACGTGTGCGCCGATTTTCAAATTACTCAAAAAGAACCAGGATTGCGTTTGGTCAGAAGACTGCCAAACCGCCTTCGACAGTATCAAAGAATATCTGTTGAATCCTCCGATTCTATCACCTCCAGTGGAAGGAAGACCACTGATTATTTACCTCACAGTCCTAGAGGACTCAATGGGATGTGTACTTGGCCAACAAGACGAAACTAAACGGAAAGAATCTGCCATTTACTATCTAAGCAAGAAATTCACCGACTGCGAGACTCGGTACACAATGCTTGAGAAAACTTGTTGCGCTTTGGCTTGGGCAGCCAAACGTCTTCGCCAGTACATGATTCGTCATACTACTTGGTTGGTCTCCGAAATGGATCCAATCAAGTACGTTTTCGAAAAACCTGCTCTCACGGGAAGGATTGCCCGTTGGCAGATGTTAATATCAGAATATGACATAGAGTACCACGCTCAGAAAGCCGTTAAGGGAAGTATTTTAGCCGATCATTTGGCTCATCAACCGATTGACAATCAAGAATCAATCGGGTTTGACTTCCCAGACGAAGATGTCATGTATCTAAAAATGAAAGATTGCGATGAACCGCTACCCAGTGAAGGGCCAGAACCAAGTTCCCAGTGGGGACTCATCTTTGACGAAGCAGTTAATCATTATGGAAACGGAATTGGGGCAATCATTGTTACCCCTCAGGGTTCCCACATTCCTTTCACTGCCAGAATTATGTTCAAATGTACGAACAACGAGGCCGAATACGAAGCATGTATTATGGGTCTCGAAGAAGCGATTGATTTAAGGATCAAAAACTTGGACGTATACGGCGATTCAGCCCTGGTTATTAACCAGATAAAAGGAGATTGGAACACATACCAATCAGGACTGATTCCTTACAAAGACTATGCAAGAAGGTTGTTACCCTTCTTCAATAGAGTCGACTTTCATCACATCCCTCGTGATGATAATCACATGGCTGATGCATTAGCCACTCTCTCTTCCATGATTAGTGTAGGTCGATGGAATGACTTACCTAAGATTGACATAATGCGCCTTGAACGGCCCGCTTACATCTTCTCAATTGAAGCAATCATAGACGACAGACCTTGGTATCACGATATCAAATGCTTCCTTCAGAAACAAGAGTACCCATCTGGGGCACTCAGAAAAGCCAGGAAAACCCTCAGAAAATTGGCTGGAAACTTCTTCCTGAGTGGTGACACTCTTTATAAGAGAAATTTTGACATGGTCTTGCTCCGATGCGTCGACAGACCAGAAGCAGACATGCTCATGAAAGAAATTCATGAAGGATCCTTTGGCACTCATGCCAACGGACACACAATGGCGAGAAAAATTCTCAGGGCCGGGTACTATTGGTTGACCATGGAATCCGACTGCTACAAGTACATGAGGAGGTGTCACAAGTGTCAGATATACTCCGACAAAATTCATGTACCGCCATCACATCTCAAAGTTCTTTCTTCCCCGTGGCCTATTTCCATATGGGGAATCGACATGATTAGTATGATTGAGCCCAAGGCTTCAAACGGACATCGGTTCATCCTGGTAGTCATTGATTATTTCACCAAGTGGGTCGAAGCAGCGTCATTCGCCAATGTAACCCGACAAGTGGTGGTCCGATTTATCAAAAACAATATCATCTGTCGTTATGGTGTTCCAAGCGAAATCATTACTAATAATGGATCTAACTTGAACAATAAGATGATGAAAGAGTTGTGTGCAGAGTTCAAGATCGAACACCATAACTCATCTCCCTACCGACCCAAGATGAACGGAGCGGTAGAAGCGGCTAACAAGAACATCAAGAGGATTGTTCAGCAGATGGTTGTAACCTATAAAGATTGGCACGAAATGCTACCCTTTGCTCTTCATGGTTATCGCACATCTGTCCGCACTTCAACAGGGGCTACCCCTTTCTCTCTAGTATATGGCATGGAGGCAGTGCTCCCCATAGAAGTAGAGATCCCGTCAATCCGGGTATTGATGGAAGCTAAGCTCACCGAAGCTGAATGGTGTCAAAGTCGACACGACGAACTGAACCTGATCGAAGAAAAGAGAATCACGGCACTATGCCACGGTCAGTTGTATCAACAGAGAATGAAGAGGGCATTCGACAAAAAGGTTCGGCCTCGTGTCTTCAGGAAAGGAGACCTCATGCTCAAGAAGATACAATCATTTCTCACTGATTCCTGGGGCAAATGGACCCCGAATTATGATGGCCCCTATGTGGTCACGAAAGCTTTCTCAGGCGGCGCCTTGAGACTTGCAACCATGGACGGAGAGGAATTTGCCTACCCCATGAATGTTGATGTAGTCAATAAATACTTCGCCTAAAACTATAAAAAAAACGTCTCGGTGGATTGAAAACCCGAAAGGGCGGTCCAGGCAAAAGTTAGAGACATGAAAAAAATCATCCCGATGGATTGGAAACATCATAGTACAATCCAGGCAAAAATTTGGGATAATGGCAAGTAACTATGTTCAACAGAGGCAAGTCCCTCAGCAGCAGTTACATCATCTATCGGAGGAAATCTCCAGTCAAAGGTCATCTTCGACAGAAGCTCAGGATGCCCCGAATTCAAAGTTGGTAGAAGGATAGTGGTCGTTATGTTTCAACGTAGCCCTTTTCCCTGTAAATTACCGTTTTCTAACTTTGTATATACTCTTTGGAATCACGCGTTTGGCTGATCTCCATCTTATCAATAAAATTTGAGCCCTTGTGCTTTTGTTTGTAATTCTTGCTTGTTTTAGCTTTACAGAACGACGTTGTTTAAACTTAATCAGCGATTCTTGAAATAAAACAAAAATGAATTTACTTGTTAAAACTTTTTCTGCTTTTAAATTAAAGATGGCAATTTCTTTTGACTGTTGAACATCAGAAGAACATCGATTACTTCTCCCGAAGTAATCGAACTTCAAAGTGCAGAATCAAAGTGCTCCTTCTAAGCCAGTACTCCTGAATGAAGGGATCAATAATGTCAGAGACCTTGTTTCGTCTGACAGCCTCGGCCGAGTTCTCATCTCCTAAGCCCGATCGACATAGCTCCCAACGGGACTATTTCTCCTAAGCAAGGTGGAATTGCTATTTTGAATCAACGGTACTTCTTCACCCCGCGATGGCCGAGTATTCAATTGTGTTCATCCATTAGTCTGTATGTCGCGCCTGTTTTGTCAGCATATACATACATACTTCATGCATTTTATTTGCGTTTGCATTTCGTATTGCATCACTATCACTTGAGTCGGTCTTGTCCCCTAGTGATAAACAGTTTTCTCAATCGAGTTTGTCAGTTCTTTCCTCGTCAGGAAGTGTTGCGTTTGCACAATCTCGCCACCAGTGTATCTTTAGATCAGAGTCGACACTTGGCCACTTTGATAACTTGAACCTCTGAAAAGCCAGAGAAGACTCTCAATAAACATCACTCTTTGCCATTGAATATGATATCCTTGCTTTCCCGGATTAAGGAAAATCCACAGAGAAAGCCGCGTGATAAGAGATTCGGCAGTACATCAGTATTTCTCTGAAAAGTCGTTGATGAAAAGGTCATCGGCACCTCAAAATTGGACCCCATCGTATGGCGTTTCTCCGGGAAGATCCCGAGAAAAGTATGATGAAAGATCCCAAACGAAAGCAGTCTCTAAAGAGACTCGCTTCCCCCAGTAGAAACAAATGGTGTCTCCAACAGAGAATTTTGTACAACTCTACAACTCAGACGACTGGGTTCCCCAGCAAGTCTGACATCAAAACTTTTTCCACTCAAATGGCATCTCCCCAGGAAAATTCGGCGAGAAGTTTGAAGGAAAACCGCTACACATAGCGTCCCTTGTCAATAAAGTTTATTGACAAAAGAAACTAAGACCAGTTCTTGGTAAGAAACCAGGATCGAGGGGAAGTTTAAATCAGAAACTAAGACCAGTTCTTGGTAAGAAACCAGGATTGAGGGGAAGTTTAAATCAGAAACTAAGACCAGTTCTTGGTAAGAAACCAGGATCGAGGGGAAGTTTAAATCAGAAACTGAGACCAGTTCCTTGGCTGAAGACCAGGATCGAGGGGAAGTTTACCTTTTCTAAGCATCATTGCTTAGCTAAAGAAGATGAATGCGTAAGCTACCATTCATAACCACCATCAAAATTTCGGATATTCCGATATTTAATCCTCTTGTACCCCGAATGCCCGAACACCTTCGTCATTCATACCTTCGGGTCCAAGAAGATTAAATAGGGGCATCTGTAATACCCCAAATTTTGACCACTTAGACTTCCCATCATTGTGAAAATCATCATCACAATATGGATGAACCATCATGCTTCATCAGTCTCCCCAAATATGGGTGAGCATCCAATACAATCAGAATTAGGGTTTCAAGCCCTCTCTGAGTGCTTAGACAAAGGATCAATCAAGAAATGACATGATCTTCAACTTGTCTAATCTCTCAAACATCCACAAAGGATCAAAAGGACTCCCACTTCAAGGATTAAGCACAAGATTGCTCCCTTCTAGGTGGATCAAGTCTCAAGATCGACAGTGTCACCAAATTAGGGTTTTGGTCGACCAGGGCCTCCAGATGGAAATTTTCATCTGGGCACAAGGCAATGATCCAAAACATGACCTAATATACTTCATGGAACCTCATGAACCCATGCATCAAGTCAATTTTGCCTCAGGGGATGCATTCATCAAAAATCAGGAATTAGGGTTTCTTGACCTAATTCACCCCTAAGTTGACTTTTGGGACAAACCATGAGCCAAGACCTCAAGAGATGATTTGAGGGTCTCTAATACACCATATTGATCCATTTGGAACAATGGATTGTGTAACGCCCCAATTCCGATTATTCCAATTTTTGTTGAGTCCTTTATTTAATTGAATGTTAAATTATTCTAATTATGACTTTGGTGTGATAATATGCTTTTATGCTATGTTATGATGTATTATCTCGTTTGAGAGCGTTTTCGGGAATTTTGGGCTTAAGGGCATTTTGGTCATTTTATAACTATTAATGAGTTAGAGAAAATTAAGGAAGTAATTTGTAGAGGAAATTTATTAGAAAATGAATTAAGTGTAGAAATTGAATTAGAGGAAATATTGTGTGGAAATAGAAAATAAAAGAAAAGAAATAGGAATAAGAGGAAGGAAATAGGAGAGAAAGAGAAAAAGGGGAAATAGAAAGAAAAAGAAGAGAAAGAAAGAGGAAGAGAAGAAAAGAGAGAAAGAGTTGAAATCATCAAGAACAAGAGCTAGATCATTTGGAATCCGGGTAAGGGTTAGAAACATTGTTATCTTGTTTATGTGTGTAGTTATGTATGTGTTTTCTTGTATGTTTGCTTGTCTTCCATAGCTTTTGAGTTTTAGGTTAAAAATGAGAATTTTGTGAGAAATCGATACTTTCGCGGTTGGAAATGACGTAAACGTGGTAGAATGTTTGTTGTCATGATGGGATTGGGTTCTGATTGATATATGTTGTTTTGGAAAATGTTTTGGGTTGAAAATATGGTTTTTGGGTTTTCAACAGCGCTGAAGGATTTTGAGTTTTAGCAGGTTCGCCTAGCGAGCCAATCAGCGAAGGGTAGCGAATGTTCGCTACGGGTATTCTCCTAGCGAAGGCATGAGCGAAGGTTCGCTAGAGTGTTCGCCTAGCGAACTTTTGGTGTTTTTGGCTCTGTTTGGTTCTGACTTGGTTCGCCAAGTGCTCGCCTAGCGAACTTTGTGTCTTTTTTTAGCTAACAGTTGGTTCGCTGGAACATTCGCCTAGCGAAGGAGCTAGCGAATGCTCGCAAGGGAGGTTCGCCTAGCGAACAGTGCTGTTTGTGAAATTTTGTTTTCTGCATAACTTTTGATCTGTGGTTCGGTTTGAGGCGTGGTTTGATGCATTGGAAAGCTATTGAGCTGTACTTTCTCATGATGAGGAGTTTGAGGTTGTTGACCGATTAAATAAAGTCGAGAATTCGGGAATAGTGTCATTTACCGACTGTTGTCGTTTTAAATGTGTATATTGGTTGTGTAACATACAATGTGGCCTTGATATTAATGTGTATGCCTTGTATGATGTTGTGTAATGATAATGCATGTGATGACATGTTGTGATGATAAAGTGTGGCCGAAAGGCAAATGAATGTGATATGTTGTAATTGGTTTTATATGCATGTTTATGATTACATGTATGTGTGAAAATGAATTGCTTACGTGAAGTTCAATGTATGTTAATTGGTGGCCGTATGGCATGAAAATTGCATTGTTGGATTGATTTCTAATGCATGAATAAAGATGGTGAAATAATTCATAATGATGAATTGTATGTGATTGTAAGAGATGAATGCATGACAATGTTTGTATACATGTATGCATTATAAGAATGTCATGAATCATTTTGTATGTGAAGCATAATGATTGCATTCTTGTGTTGAGGGATTCAAAGAGAATTCCGTTATGACATCGTGTGCCTATGTGAGGACCTAAAGCGGTGGTTATAGACGATCGTGTGCCTAAGGTGAGGACTTAAAGCGATCGGATCGTGTTCCTAAGGTGAGGACCTAAAGCGATCCATAAACGTCGTGTGCCTAAGTGAGGACCTAAAGCGACGGGTGAACATTGTTGGCCCGACGGGGTGTTACTTCGGTAACAAGCAATGGTTCCAATAGTTCCTGAGTGAACTAGTGATGAGTCGGTACCGCATATGTAATTGCATAGAGTCGTTGTGTCGGTCTCTTGCATTTACATGAATCATGATTGTATTGTTATATGTGGAAAGTCATGATTGATTATTTGTGTGGAAAATGGTGATGTACATTTATGATAAATGTATTGTGCATGTTTGATATGCATTGCTAAATGGTTGATTTTATTATTGAGCTTATGATAAGCCTTTGGGAATTGTTGTGCAATGGTGTTGGATGTAGTGAATTGTAAATGATATGTTTTGTGTATAAACGTATGCATTGTATGAGAAGAGGTGATTATGTGCATGAATGATATGCTTGGGTTGTGATAGATGTTATATAATGGAATTTGTGAGTAATAGTGTATGTGGTAATAAATGTGTTATGTGTATTTTTATGTTGAAATATATAATTATATGCATCGATATTATGATAATGTTTCTTACCCTTCTGCTATTTTATAATGCTCTATGAGGCATTGCAGAGTAGGTTGCTGAAGGTTTTTTGTGAAGCTTAGGACTTCATTTCTTTTGGTCGGTCGGCTCTGATATGTAGCATCGGGTAGCTAGGATTACATGATTATTTTGTGACACATTAGTATATGTATCTTGACTTGAATTGTTTATGTAAACATGATTCCGTGTTGACGGATAGTATTTGATATATATATATATACATATATCTATATATATGATGTTATTCGGTATTTAGATGTTTCCGCTTTTATTCTAAATATTGAGATATGGGTGTAAGGACGAAGTTCCTATGTGCAAGTTACCCCACTGTTGCATATCTCTGTTGAGCAAGTGTTGATTGTTTTAATTTCACGTATAATGTGACATGCTTCTTTTATGCCATGCTTTGTAATTATACTCTGATGAAATTATTAATATATGCCTAAATGATTAATATGTGTTTATTTGGGGGTTATAGAAGGGGGTGTTACATTAAGTGGTATCAGAGCCAGTGTCGAGTCAGTTTGTGTCTGTCTTGTTGTTGTTGTTGGTTGAACTGTAGTTTAACCGTGTTGTCGTTGTTGGGAATGATCAGAATATGGCTGGTAGAAACGACAATGTGATGGCTGCTGCTTTGGAAGCAATGGCTAGGGCGGTGCAAGGTGCGCCGAACGTGAATGCTAATGACGAGTTCAGGAAGAATCAACCACCGGTCTTCAAGGGAAGATTTGATCCGGATGGTGCTCAGATATGGTTGAAGTAAATTGAAAGGATATTCCGAGTTATGGACTGTGTGGAAGAGAACAAGGTAAGGCTAGGAACTCACATGCTGAAGGAAGAAGCCGACGATTGGTGGGTCGGTATGCGTCAAGTTCTTGAGGTGGATGATGAAGAGATTACTTGGGATTTGTTTCGTTCTGAGTTTCTAAGGAAGTATTACCCTGAACATGTTAAGGGAAAGAAAGAGATGGAATTTCTAGAACTAAAGCAAGGTAGTATGTCTGTTGTGGACTATACTGCGAAGTTTGTGGAATTGGTACAATTTCATCCTCACTATGCGGCGATTACTGCCGAGTTTTCCAGATGTGTGAAGTACGAGAATGGTCTACGCCCTGAGATTAAGCAAGCCATTGGTTATCAGAGGATAAGAAGATTTTCCGACTTGGTGGAATGTAGTAGAATCTTCGAGGAAGATAGGAAAGCTCGTTCTGCTCACTACAAGAGTATGAATGAGAGAAAAGGGAAACAACAAGCTCGTGGTGGTCCTTATGTGACACCCGTTGATAAGGACAAGCATAAGAGTAACTTTGAGAAGAAGTCGAGTGGAGGGGGTTCTAGTGCTCTGAAATGTTTCAAATGTGGAGAGATTGGTCATAAATCATTGGAATGTAGGAAGACTCTTGAGAAGTGTTCCAACTGTGGAGGCTTGGGGCATGCTTTCGCCGATTGTAGAAGGAACAGGGTGAAGTGTTACAATTGTGCGGAATCGGGTCACATTAGTACTAATTGTGCTAAGCCGAAACAAGCTCAAGCGGGCGGAAAAGTGTTTGCATTGGCAAGTACGGAAACTACGGATGCGGATCGTTATACTACAGGTACTTGTCTTATTAATGGTATGCTTTTAGTTGCTATTGTTATTATCGGAGTGACTCATTCGTTTATTTCACATGAGTAAGCGAAGCGTTTGAATTTGTTGTTTGTTCCTTAGTATCTGATGGGTGTGTGAAACACCGTCAGTACTTTCTGGTTTTCCTGTTCGGTGGTCAGCAGGTGTTAGGATGAGATAAGTGGGGGAGAAGCTGGTACTTCTCCGTGTTTCCTCGGATGTGGAGCGTTAACTCGGTGTGTTGTGGATTGCGAGATCGTAAGTGTTATTTGGACAGAGTAGTTTCCGGTTTCAGGAAGGATACAGAGGTAAAATTTATGTCGACTAAGGATTTGTGCCTTAGGAAGTTTTGTGCACGGGATGCAAGAAAGGCTATTATAGTTTAGTGAAGATGGTTTATGCCCCATCATGATTGTCGGCTGTCTATTGACAAATTAAGGAACTGATCACCCTTAATCTATTGTTGATAGCAGACGGGAATTGTGTTGGATGGATAGACGTATCTTTCCGGCTTTAATAGTGAAATGGAATACATTGTTCGGAATTAATGAAGGATTAGGGATTGATTTCGATGAGTTGATGAAGATTTTCATATTTGAAGACGAGACATATTAGAAGTTTTAGTATGTTGGAAAGCCATTAAGAGAGTACGATTGAGTATTATTATTGGTCGCTTTCAGAGTTGTTGGTAACAAAAGGAAAAGATGATTGCACGAGATAATGAACATGCGGTGTATGAGGGAATTTATGAGACTTGGGATGTCAAGGGAAGAAATTGTATATGAATTGTTGAGAAATGAATAAGGTGACGATTGAGAATAAGATAACTAGGATGGTTTGGATCATTTGATGGAAGTAGTGATTTGTTTGGGTCGTGGCTTAGGTTTTCAGCATTTGAGAATTCATGAAAGGATTAGTACTATTGTGGAGTTGGAATTGGTTACGGTTGTGTTGTGTTGGAATATTGGAAGTATTGTCTTTATAATTTTGAATTCGAAGTGTTTAGTGATTTCGAGAGTATTGAGTACTTGTTTGGTCCGAAGGAATAGAGTATGAGACAACAAAGACGATTAAGATTCATGGCGAGTTATGAATTTGGTTTGGTTTTGGGAAAGCAGTTGTTAGGCCTAGTGTGTAAGTCGAAAATCTTTATGTATGTCGGTTTTGATGGCAAGAGAGCTAGAATCGTTGAGCAGTTCAGAGACTTGTACCTAGTGAGAGAGGGTTAGACTTTGGGAGCGAGATTGATGGACTCAATAGTTTTGAGCAATCAGAGTGCGCAGTGGAAGCGTGATGTGATCCATTTTGTAAGAATGTGTGAGACTTGTAAGAGTTCATAAGTTGGACATTAGAGACATGTTGGAATGATGAAATTATTGGATGTTCCGGAATGGAAGTGTTAAGTGAAAGGTTTAAATTTGTTTCGTGGACTACAATGTAGATCGATGTGTTGGTGATATGTTCGATTGGTGAATCGTAGCATAGATATGTGAACAAGGAGGTTGGTCTTGTGGTTATGTAGGAGTTCGTGAACGATGTTGTGTCGTGGAACTTTATGTTCTTGTTTGTGTTGTTGCCTCGTTTCCATGGTGATGGTTCGAGTACGTGTAGCTAATTCCTGTGTGGGGAATTAGGGGAGTGTTACCTAGAGTACGGTAACGATCTTGTTGTGTTTTGGTTCTAGAGTGAACCTGTGTGTTGGTATCTTGGTTTTCCTTTAGTTGTGAGTTTGTCGTCAAGTGCATTGTATGGGCTTTGCATCTTGTCGTTGTAGTTGTCGTTGTTGTAGTTAGTAAGTTGGTTTGTCAGTTGTGTTATTCGTGGTGTGCCTTTTGTTGGCATGTTGGTTTGTGGGTCGGATGCGAGAGTCGTGTCTGGAGTTGTTCGTCTCGGTATATTTTCGAGGACGAAAATGTCTAAGTGGGGGAGAGTTGTAACGCCCCAATTCCGATTATTCCAATTTTTGTTGAGTCCTTTATTTAATTGAATGTTAAATTATTCTAATTATGACTTTGGTGTGATAATATGCTTTTATGCTATGTTATGATGTATTATCTCGTTTGAGAGCGTTTTCGAGAATTTTGGGCTTAAGGGCATTTTGGTCATTTTATAACTATTAATGAGTTAGAGAAAATTAAGGAAGTAATTTGTAGAGGAAATTTATTAAAAAATGAATTAAGTGTAGAAATTGAATTAGAGGAAATATTGTGTGGAAATAGAAAATAAAAGAAAAGAAATAGGAATAAGAGGAAGGAAATATGAGAGAAAGAGAAAAAGGGGAAATAGAAAGAAAAAGAAGAGAAAGAAAGAGGAAGAGAAGAAAAGAGAGAAAGAGTGGAAATCATCAAGAACAAGAGCTAGATCATTTGGAATCCGGGTAAGGGTTAGAAACATTGTTATCTTGTTTATGTGTGTAGTTATGTATGTGTTTTCTTGTATGTTTGCTTGTCTTCCATAGCTTTTGAGTTTTAGGTTAAAAATGAGAATTTTGTGAGAAATCGATACTTTCGCGGTTGGAAATTGACGTAAACGTGGTAGAATGTTTGTTGTCATGATGGGATTGGGTTCTGATTGATATATGTTGTTTTGGAAAATGTTTTGGGTTGAAAATATGGTTTTTGGGTTTTCAACAGCGCTGAAGGATTCTGAGTTTTCGCAGGTTCGCCTAGCGAGCCAATCAGCGAAGGGTAGCGAATGTTCGCTACGGGTATTCGCCTAGCGAAGGTATGAGCGAAGGTTCGCTAGAGTGTTCGCCTAGCGAACTTTGGGTGTTTTTGGCTCTGTTTGGTTCTGACTTGGTTCGCCAAGTGCTCGCCTAGCGAACTTTGTGTCTATTTTTAGCTAACAGTTGGTTCGCTGGAACATTCGCCTAGCGAAGGAGCTAGCGAATGCTCGCGAGGGAGGTTCGCCTAGCGAACAGTGCTGTTTGTGAAATTTTGTTTTCTGCATAACTTTTGATCTGTGGTTCGGTTTGAGGCGTGGTTTGATGCATTGGAAAGCTATTGAGCTGTACTTTCTCATGATGAGGAGTTTGAGGTTGTTGGCCGATTAAATAAAGTCGAGAATTCGGGAATAGTGTCATTTACCGACTGTTGTCGTTTTAAATGTGTATATTGGTTGTGTAACATACAATGTGGCCTTGATATTAATGTGTATGCCTTGTATGATGTTGTGTAATGATAATGCATGTGATGACATGTTGTGATGATAAAGTGTGGCCGAAAGGCAAATGAATGTGATATGTTGTAATTGGTTTTATATGCATGTTTATGATTACATGTATGTGTGAAAATGAATTGCTTACGTGAAGTTCAATGTATGTTAATTGGTGGCCGTATGGCATGAAAATTGCATTGTTGGATTGATTTCTAATGCATGAATAAAGATGGTGAAATAATTCATAATGATGAATTGTATGTGATTGTAAGAGATGAATGCATGACAATGTTTGTATACATGTATGCATTATAAGAATGTCATGAATCATTTTGTATGTGAAGCATAATGATTGCATTCTTGTGTTGAGGGATTCAAAGAGAATTCCGGTATGACATCGTGTGCCTATGTGAGGACCTAAAGCGGTGGTTATAGACGATCGTGTGCCTAAGGTGAGGACCTAAAGCGATCGGATCGTGTGCCTAAGGTGAGGACCTAAAGCGATCCATAAACGTCGTGTGCCTAAGTGAGGACCTAAAGCGACGGGTGAACATTGTTGGCCCGACGGGGTGTTACTTCGGTAACAAGCAATGGTTCCAATAGTTCCTGAGTGAACTAGTGATGAGTCGGTACCGCATATGTAATTGCATAGAGTCGTTGTGTCGGTCTCTTGCATTTACATGAATCATGATTGCATTGTTATATGTGGAAAATCATGATTGATTATTTGTGTGGAAAATGGTGATGTACATTTATGATAAATGTATTGTGCATGTTTGATATGCATTGCTAAATGGTTGATTTTATGATTGAGCTTATGATAAGCCTTTGGGAATTGTTGTGCAATGGTGTTGGATGTAGTGAATTGTAAATGATATGTTTTGTGTATAAACGTATGCATTGTATGAGAAGAGGTGATTATGTGCATGAATGATATGCTTGTGTTGTGATAGATGTTATATAATGGAATTTGTGAGTAATAGTGTATGTGGTAATAAATGTGTTATGTGTATTTTTATGTTGAAATATATAATTATATGCATCGATATTATGATAATGTTTCTTACCCTTCTGCTGTTTTATAATGCTCTATGAGGCATTGTAGAGTAGGTTGCTGAAGGTTTTTTGTGAAGCTTAGGACTTCATTTCTTTTGGTCGGTCGGCTCTGATATGTAGCATCGGGTAGCTAGGATTACATGATTATTTTGTGACACATTTGTATATGTATCTTGACTTGAATTGTTTATGTAAACATGATTCCGTGTTGACGGATAGTATTTGATATATATATATATATATATATATATATATATATATATACACATATATCTATATATATGATGTTATTCGGTATTTAGATGTTTCCGCTTTTATTCTAAATATTGAGATGTGGGTGTAAGGACGAAGTTCCTATGTGCAAGTTACCCCACTGTTGCATATCTCTGTTGAGCAGGTGTTGATTGTTTTAATTTCACGTATAATGTGACATGCTTCTTTTATGCCATGCTTTGTAATTATACTCTGATGAAATTATTAATATATGCCTAAATGATTAATATGTGTTTATTTGGGGGTTATAGAAGGGGGTGTTACAGATTGATCCAAGAAGCTTGAGCAACAAGTTTCATTTTCATCTGCACCACAATTAGGGTTTTAAGGGAAAAGTCAACTGTAACTTTGACTTTTGACCAAGACATGCTCCCAAACCCTAATACATGATTGAATATACCCTATGACACCCATGGAACATGTCCATCAAGTTTGATTTAGGTCAAGGACATGATTTCCTGAAGAATTGCACAGTTTGGAATTCATCTGATAAAAAGTCAACTGTGCACAAAAGTCAACTTTGACTTTTTGAGATTTTTCACCAAAATGGATTTTTAACCCTAAAATGATGTTAATGTATGATTTGAATCATCATTCATCAAGAAAAATCAAGAAAAGTGAGATAACTTGTAAAAGGGGTAACCATAAAACTTAGAAATTTTTCTAAGTTAAAAATAAAGTGGCAAGGGTACCAACTTTGGAGGACCATAACTCCTAAACCACAAGGCCATTTTTTCTCATCCAAAGATGGATTTGTAGCCCTCATTATCACCTACAAAAACTTCAACTACAAGTCATTCCAATTCATTAAGGATTTTGAGTTATGGAGTGATCAAAGTGGCTGAAAAGTGAAAAAGTCACTTTTTCCAACACTTAGTGAAATTTTCACTAAGTCAGATTTGCCTTCACTTTTTGCCAAATGTAGGGGGATTTTTCACTTGGAATCAAGAGAGATCAAAACCAAACTTGTTCAAACAGTTGTTGTATCATGTTAGGGCTTTCCAAAATGGCCAAGAACATTGTCAAATTCAACCTACATCATGAGATACAACATTGGCAAGTTGCCTTGCTGAAATCTGTCAAGGCAAGGCAGAATTTGCATTTTGGCTCGATTTGCCAAAATCAGCCAATTGCAATTGCTCCAATCCACTTGGACACCTCAGAGGATTGAATCCAAAAGGGACAATCACTGAGTCAAGCCTCCAAGGTCCAATGAACAAGGAATAGCATGTTGAACCTAGAGTTGCCAAAATAGGGACAAGATTTCAAATTTGGAATGAGGCATTCAATGGAACCATCAAGGTGGCATGGACTGAGCCATTCTCATCTGAAATTAGTCAAGACTTATCCAAGACCAAGGGGACCAAAGCTCGGTGCCCTAACCTCTAGTCAATGGCTAGAGGAGACTTTCATTTCCATTGGCCAACATTGAGGAAACCTACTTACCAGCTGCCATGTACTATTCCTTGCAAAACAAACTTGCTCTACTATAAATAGAGCTCAATTGTGGTCAGTTTGAGTACACCAAAGCCATCTAACAGATGCTTTCCTCAAAATCTCTTTCTCTTGGCAAAAATGCCTTTCTTAGCAAGGTAGCTATCGAGTTTTGAGTTTGAGAGCAATTCTGCACAAACCAATCACTCACACACCTCACATACATCACATATGAGCTGATCAAACACTCACATAACTTCTGAAACATCAAAATCTCAAAATCACTTGCCATCCACACAAGTTTGAAGTGAAGTCGCAGCTGAGATGCCATAAACTGATCCAGTCCATTTCAATTTAATCCAAGTGTTCAAACACAATCCATATGGTGTAGGGAAGCTGTTCAGATCATCACAACTTGTCTGTAACACCTCCAACTCAAAATCACATCTGCTCTTGCTGTCACGACTTGGAGGTAAGCACATACTTGGTCATCTCTCAATCTATGCATATTTCCTCGCACAATAATTTGGCCATATGTTCATAATCATGCATGGAATGTTTTCCCTCAATTAATTGCATTGTTTGAATCGTGTATCAAAAATCCTAGCCTTCATGCAGAAATTAGGGTTCTTGAGGTCTCTTCGTGATTTCTTGTTGTATGTTTAATTTAAATGAAATTAAAGTACATAGACATGATCGTGAGGTTGAGGCGAGCATAATGATATGTGGATTGCATGTTATAATTACGTATTCAGTGAGATTGGATGGAAAATGCAAATCTGGGCAAACTGAAAAACGCGCGTGTTCTTGGTGTTGTTCTTGGCGCCATTTTCATATATTTGAATATTTGAATTTTGTGATTTTGTTTAATTGATTCAAAAATTAATTTCTCTCTGAGTTTTAATGATTTTGAGTTGATTCTTTTTTTAATAAATTCACAAAAATGTTAAAATATTTTATTTTATAAAAAAATCCCAAAAATATTATTTATTTCATATAATTGATATTTTTGTAAAAAATTAATATTTTGATTGTTTTTGGCATTTTAAATATTTTTTCTACATTGATTTTGCAACTTTTAATGCTTTCTAATTATTTTGTAGGTCAATACTTAATTTTTGAAGCATTAATCCAAGATCACAATTTGTTTTCCATGTGTTAAACAATTTTTGATCATTTTAATTGAATTTTTATTCAATTAAATACATTTTTGAAAACAAATTAGGGTTTTTGGATTAATTCAACCCTCATAAATCATTTTCAAAACACTTTGGGCCTCTATAAGAGTGTAAGACCCAACCCTTTTTTTTGACCAAATCATTTTGGGCCTCACTTATTATATAAGTCCCGATACCGTCAAAAAACAAACGGCGCGATCGTCGCCTTTTCAAAAAATCATCTGGGCCTACCCTCGAGTAGTAAGACCCATTTATTTTTCTTCAAAACTCTTTGGGCCTCTTGAGAGAGTGTAAGACCCATCCCCCCTTGTACAAAAACTTTTTGGGCCTCACTCATTGTATAAGTCCCTCTGTACAAGTAAACGGCGCGATCGTCGCCCGTTTAAAAATAAAACTCATATGGGCCTACCCTCGAGTAGTAAGACCCATTTCTCTTTTCTTTAAACCTTTTTTGGGCCTCTTGAGAGAGTGTAAGACCCATCCCTTTGTACAGAAAAACATTTTGGGCCCCAGTCACTTGTATAAGTCCCGCTGTACAAAGTCAAACAGTGGGCTCACTGATAAAACCTTGGGCCTCTCCTTGAGCTGTAAGCCCCAAATCTTTCTTTTTCAAAGCACTTTCTCCTTTGATTTTGAATATATTGTTGTTTTCAATCTTTCTTTGTTGAACAACTAACCAAACAGCATGGAAGCACTACAACCGAGTAAGTGGTTATCGCTTTCATTTACTGCTTTCATATTATAAACTGTATTGTGGGGCTGCTCGCTGTAAGTCTCCTTTCATAAAATCATATCTACTGTGTAATAATAGTATAGATATTTCGAGTTTCCCCGGCTACTACGTCTAGAACTAGGTGACACCGTTTCATTTATTCATAGAAATAGACGCCTAGATCCCCAATAGGAGCACCAGATACAGTCTTCTCTTCGGCTGTCCTCCTTAGGAATCGTCAAGAAGCTCTACTCCCCAAGATGAATGTATTCTCCGTGAATGGCATCTTTGAGTTTCTTCCCAATTCTCGAACTTTCCTGACTTGATCTATTCCTTGTGGATAGCTTGCCTTGAATGTCTCGGGGTTTGGGTACCCATTACGGTCATAATCTTGGACCTTAACTAAGGAACCCTCTTTAAAAGCTAAAAGTCGCTGGATAGTAAACCTCGCACGTTTACCAGTGGTTTTCATCTTTAAAAGAGTTATCTCTCCTAATGGAAAGGAGATGATAGACCCACGGGCTTCTTAAAAGCATCGGCCTCCTCTTGGGCATTATTCAAGGACCCTACGGCTTCTTAGAAGTATTCACAGCCTCCTTTTAGGCTTCGTATAATGATCTCTTCCTTCGGGAATGATAGCCTCCTCTTGGGCTTCGTACAAGGACCCGTCGGCTTCTTAAAAGTTTCCAGCCTCCTCTTGGGCTTCGTACAAATTGTCCCGACGACCTCCTAGAGGTATAGGAACAGAACCTAGTCATCCTCATAGAACAGTCCTTTCATAGAGTCTACTACTGTTTCTCAAAGCATAGTACAAAAGATAAAACTCTAGACATGGACAGTCTAACTTCCTTGAGTTTCAAAGACATTCTCAAGCACCCTTCGTTAAATAGGAAGGAAACCCGCAGACTCGGACAGTCTCAATACCCTTTGGATTTCCCATTTTCTCAAAGAGAAGGAAATATCCCTGATCCTCAAATTAAATCCCTGAGTACAGTGTTGCTCATATAAGAACTGGTTTTCTCTTTTAAATCAGTATATTAGATCTGTCACTCAGCTGAAACAGTTACAATAGCCTCCATCTCGGGCGTCGTACGAGATACCAAAATTCTCCCCAGTGGAGTCAAAACAACCTTTTAGCCTCTCTCTCAGGCTTTGTATGAGACACAAAAGATTCCCTCGTTGAGTCAATCACCCCTTTTTACCTCCATCTCGGGCCTCGTACGAGATACAAATTCCTTAAGCAAGAGTCGAACTCTTTTAGCCTCCTCTTAGGCTTTGTATAACGATATGCCCCACTGGGTCAAAAACTTTTAGCCTCTCTCTCGGGCTTTGTACGAGACACAAAATAGCCTCCTCTTAGGCTTTGTATAATGATTTTCCTAGCGGAAATCAGCCTCCTCTTAGGCTTTGTATAAGAAAACCACTGGTTGATCCAATCAACCTTTTAGCATCAAACCTGTGCCTCGTTCACAGTACACAAACATCAACAAATCCTTCCCTTTCATCTAATCGCTGTAAGCGACAAGCCTCTGGATCATCTACATCTATGCCACTGTCCTTCTTTTAGCATGAGAAATTCCTAAGGAAAGATGGCATTGCTCTACACTGAGTTAAAGTCTTCTCCTTCAGGTTAAAACCCTTTCTTCGGAAATTATGGCATTGCTCGGATCCGCGTATCCCAGTTAAAGTAATTCTCCTTCTCCCCTCTTTAGAGATGACAAATTCTCTCTAAAGTCGAGGTCTTTCAGCTTCACGTCTTGGGCTTTGAACAAGACACAAATAGACCTTTCAGCTTCACATCTTGGGCTTTGAACAAGATATAAACCACCTTTCGCTTCACGTCTTGGGCTTTGAACAAGACACCAAAACACCAATTTCCTCCCATAGAATAGGAGGAACTACGAACGCTCTGATTTCCCTGTTTTGGTAAACGGGAATACGTAGGCATAAGATCGAAAGAAAAGATCTTAGCGAGCGCAATCAACAAAAAACCCAAATCCCATATCTCCGTCAATCAAAAAGCAGTAATTCAAAAGCATCAGTCCTAACATCCTAATCCGTATTCCCCGCCAGAAACATTAAGCCCTAGAAAGAAAGAAACCTGTATTGGCGAAATACGAATAACCAGTACAAAGGCCCCCCCACATTGATAGCATTCGTAACCTAACAGACCGCTGTTTAAACTCAGTATGCAAAGCAAGGTTAATTGGAGACATCTATTTCCCTTCCTTATTCAGCTCACAATAGGATAAAAAATGAATCGACCTGTAGTTTAAAGCTCAAACCGCAGAGAGCGACCAGCGCTTAAGAACCGCGTCCAAAATCGCTCGCTACAGCTCCCTCGACCTTGGAACGCTGATAAACTTAAGCAATATTACAGCTAAAGTAACCATGGGCTTCCTCGCATCAAAGGACCACCTAACGGTCATTATGCTCATCCAGGTACAAACGACGCATGCACACAAAGTAGAATCCCGCTCAAACAAACAAGTCGGAACTCTGCTCGTCGGCGGTCCTCAACCGAGCACCGCCTTCGCCCACGTACCATGATTGGCAGAACCCCAGCTCGCGATGGGACGTTCACGCCGCGACCTCAGGCCTCAATCGCGACCTGAGATCCGCAACCTCGCCAGGACTTTCCCCGACTATTCGACCAGTTCCCCGCACTGGCGAATTCACACACAACGAGCTATCTTTTAAAAGAAAGCTCCACTAACGGACACACCCTCCGACGGGCAGCCACACATGCACAACTAATATAAAGTACAGCAATAATGTGAAGTACAACAAAAATTATAACATTAACCGAGCATTAAATAAAAAGGCCACAAGGGCCAAAGATTGTGCATATTACATAAAAAAAAAGGCCATGCCCCCCCCCCCCAAAATCAAACAAGTTACAAATTAATCAACGGCACGTAGGCCGGACAAAATACCACAACAGAATAACCAAAGCTCCTCATTCGTCCGCTTGCTCGGCTGTTTCTGGCTCGGGTCTCTGCTCCTCCTCGGGCTGATCCTCAGGTTGAACTTCAGGGGTGTCAAGAACAAGGCCTGCGGGCAGGACGATGCAATCATCCTCCACTCGTGCAAGGTAGTGGATACCATTGGTCGAAATGTCGAGCCCAGGGTTCACCACCCGCAACTGGGCCACGGCACTTTCGAAGTACTCCGATGCCACAGCGATGCCGTCCTCCTCGGCCTGCAGTATGCTGGCGACCAGCTCAGCCCGAGTTTTCAACACTTTTATCTCGTCCGGTTCATCAGCACCCGGGGCATTGGCCGCCATCAGCTCCTTGTTCAACTCCTCGGCCGCCTTCTTCTCCGCCTTCAACTTGGCGACCTCCTCTTTCAGCTTGGTCGCCTCCTCTTCAACCTTCTTCCTAGCCTCACGAGCACCCTTGACTTCTTCCTTTAGGGACGCCTCGGAGGCTCGGGCAGTAGTGAGTTTAGCCTCAAGCACAGAGTCCCCTTCCGTATAAACGGCCGCCATTTCCAGCATCCTCACCATGGAAGAAGCATCCTAGGCCACCATCACCCTCTTGCTCGCTCGGTCCATTCTTCCGAGGTTGAGTGACTCTGCCCGCGGAACGACCAAAGTGTTGCCCTCAAAGAACCTCCGGTCAAGGACGCACGGAGGGAGCTCAAACTTCCCTTTCTCAGGCGCCCGAGTCAGGTCCACGGCATCCGACGACCTTTGCCGCTTCGCTCGCCCAGCCAGAGCCAGTGGAGAGTCCCGGGGAGCTGGAGTAGGAGAAGCAGAGGTCCCCACCGCAGCTTGAACAAGAGGAAGAGCACGAGCACCACCAACAGGACGGGCCTTGGGAGGAGCCGCTCCAGCCTTGCCCATCGCCATGGCGTTCCTCACCACACGATCACGAGCTTGAGGCATCTCACCTGCACGAATAAAAACAAGCACATTAGTTACGGGGAAAGGAAATAACACAAACAAAATCTAAGTAACTATGACTACCGAGCAGTTTCTCAGCATCCGCAGGAGTCTTGCACTCCAGCAGTGCCTTCACGTTGATAAACCTGCGCTCAACCCTCTGGCTACCATCCTCCTCGAAGATGGGGTTACCCTTGCTCGTCCAACAGCTCGCGAGCTGAAAAGAGTTGACCCAGTTCACCAACCTCTCATAAGACGCGGCATCCTGCCCACGTAGCGCGCTCGGCTCAAAGACATAAGCACTAAGCTTCTTTGAGAAGTGGTCAGGTGTCCAGCGGATTGGGAACTTGTACACTCTCTCCCCGATATACTTCCCTTCCTCGTTGATCAACTCCTCTCCGTTCTCATCCACCTCCACCTCCCAGACGTACACGCTGTCCTGGGCAGCCTCAGACAATGGCTCGACGATGAAGTACCGTCCCTTGAACGTTCGGATGGACTCTGAGAACGGCTTGAACAACTTTTTGGGCTGCTTCAAAGAGACCCATCCGTACCTTTTCCCCGCCAGCTGCCGCTGTAGGTGGAAAACAGCAAAGAATAGAGGAATGGTGGTCCCCAGAGCAAGGTGCTCGCACACCAACTCAAAAGCCCGTATAAAGGCCAGCGAATTGGGGTGGAGTTGAGAAGGCGCCAGCTTCAGATACACAAACACCGACCGCTGGAAGTCAGTGAAGGGAAACTTCAGCCCCAATTCCTTGAAAGCATATTCATACATCGAGAAGCAGTCCCCGAAGCTCGAGCAGACCCGCTCGTCCGAATTAGGAAAAAGCACTCTCCATTCACCCGCTGGTCCCACCTCGGTAAATACGTCCGCCGGAGACCTCGCGAACGTGGAAATATGCTCGGAGGGCTCGGCCACTTCCCACTCGTCCGGAAAGAATCCTTCAACGTCTTCTTCCATGACGTCCACCTCCCCTTCTCCCTCAACTTCGCTCGTTTCCCCCTCGACTTCGCTCGAGGAGTTCGATGCCGTCGAGCTCGAAGACGCAGAACTCGAGACCGTTGCACTGCTACTCTCCTCGGAGAGAGTTTCCTCCTCGGATGTAACTGGGATAACTTCCCTCTCTGGCTCCATCGCCACTACGATCACCTGAAAAAGCAGAGAAAGACAGTGAATTCGACAGGAAATCAAATCCACCCTTCCACCGCTAAGTCAAGTGAAAGGGCGCGCAGAAGGCTAAGGACAACGTCCCCGGCCTAAGCCCTAACATCAAACGAAGAAGGAAAAACCTCCCCGCGAGGAGATGCCCGATACATACCATCTTCCTACAAGGAACCTCCCCGTGCTCGTGCCCAGATTCCGTTTAAAGCTCCGCCGGAAACTGCAAAGCTCCACCGGAATCTGGAAACGTTCCACCGGAAAACTCACCAATCCACCAGAAGGTGGTAAGACGCGGTGGTCACGACTCGCAACCACGATGTGGACCACCACGTTCACCGAACGCGCTACCTACTCCGACGAGATGCTTGATACAGCAGAAGGGCAGAACCGCCGCCCACCACCAACACTCGCCAGAAATCTACCTAGTTTGTCACCTAAAACTAACCCTAGCCGCATGCAATCTACCATTAACAATGAGAAAAAGTAAAACAAGCTGGAAATCAGAGAACTTACTTGATTTGAGTAGAAAAGAAAGGCTGCTCGAAACTTGGCACGGTGGTCGGTTGCTCTGAATACGGCGACGGGCAAGAACGCTGATGACGGCGAAGAAAAATCAGAAGGGAAAAAGTGCAAAATGGGACAACCTTCCCCCTTTTATACTGAGGGGCACGTACACACACGCGCCCGTAGGTAATAATAACTGCCCACTAGCCATAATTACCTATTAACTGCTACACAGGGCTCGATGCACACGTGGCAGCCCAACGTTTCCCATTCTGCCTGACGCTTTATCTTCCCGAATACCGGGCAATAGGTTCACGACCACAAACATCACGGGCACAGAGGGCCACGGGCACCTCGAGACAATCTTCCACGAGCTGTCCTTAAGTCATCACCCCCATGCTCGGGAGCAACGACTTGGGGGGCTCCTGTTCTGGACTGGACCAATGGCTAGAATTGGCCCAATCCACCTCTGCTCCAGAGCGGCCCAAATTGCCTAAGCCCAATCCACAGAGGGGCAAAAGTGACATTTCTGCCCCTCTAACCGGGCAAGGAACGCAACGTTCCTCCTCGGCTTCTATGCCCGTCACGCACGGCTTCCTCTCTGCCCGAACAGCAAAGGACAGGTGCCCAGAACCGCGTTTATGCCCGACATAACGGCTAGTTTCTGACACCCTGCGCGACATAACGGCTAGTTTGGGTAGTTACCTATTCTTTGGGGAAAACGGTTATTTCGCCCCGAAAATAGGACCGTTGGCCACGCGCTGGGGGCTCTATATAAACCCTCTCGCTTGAGAGGGTCAGGCATCACATTTTTCACCCTAAGAACACACTTTGTACTTGCTCCTTTTCTCTGACCTTTTCTTACTTGAGCGTCGGAGTGCCTTGCAGGTACACCCCCTCCTCTCCCCATTCACAAGCCGAGCAACTTGCACGTCTGACGACCAGCATCCATCCGAGCACCTCGCCATCTGACGACCAGCTTACGTGGACCTGTTCGAACACTTCGGATCAGAAAGTAATTGAGGAACAATTACAGAAAGCCAAACAACCTGTAATTGAGAAACCCAAGGATATTCCTTTAATTCAACCGCCTGTAAATATTACAGATTTTAAGATGGAAAGTAATTCAGATGAATTTCTGAAAGCCTTAGAACAGAAACTGAAAGAAATAAACCTTTCAGTCTTATCCGAATCATATTTTGATATTGAGGATTCTGGGAATGTAGATGAGCTTGCAAATATGTTTGCAAATATCAACATAAATAAAGAAGAAACCATAAACCCTGTTTATGCTCCCAGACCAGTAGAAAAATACTACTACCATAGACCTTCTCCCCAGGACTTGCTTTATGAAGAGCCTAAAACCTACCAGAATTCCTACTCTGGTAAAGCCATTTATGAATGGAATATAGATGGTTTGAATGACAAACAAATTCTTGACATGATTCATAGAATGATCATGTACTCTACTGTCTGTAAACAACAAGGGAATTCAGACAGTACTATTGCCACATTTATAACAACTGGTTTTGTAGGCCAACTTAGAGGCTGGTGGGATCATTATCTCACAGAAACTCAAAAAAGGGAGATTTTAACCCATAAGAAAATGGTTAAGATAGAAACAACCACTAGTACCTCTCTAGCAGTTACTGGTACTCCTGTTGCAACCACAGGAGAAGAAGACGCAGTCTACACCCTGTGTTTGACTGTCCTACAACATTTTGTAGGAACCAACATGCCTATAGCAGAAAAAATAAATACTCTGTTACAAAACCTTAGATGCCCTTCATTAGGACACTTCAGATGGTACAAAGATACTTTCCTGTCAAGAGTTTACCAATTGAACAATTCCAACTCTTCCCATTGGAAATCCAAATTTGTGGATGGTCTTCCACATTTCTTTTCTAAAAAGATCAGACAAAGTCTGAGAAACAAGAATGATGGAGTTAATATAAATTATGAACACCTTACTTATGGGCAAATTATATGTTGCTGCATAAATGAAGGATTATCTTTTTGCAATGACATTAAGCTTAAAAACCAGCTTAAGACACAAAGAAAAACAGAAAAACATCAAATAGGAGATCCCTTCCGCCGACGCTTTCAACTACTGTTGGCTCTGATACCAACAGTAGTTGAAAGCGTCAGCGGAAGGGATCTTTTCTACCTTTATAAGTATGAGCGCTTGAGATATAGTAAAACCTGAAAAATTTTATAAAACTGGAAATTTTTTTTCTGAGTACAAAGGAAACTCAGATTTCCATTTATAGACGCATAAGCCTGGAGACCGGTAACCGATTCAACCGGTAAAAGCAAAAACAAACAAAAGCAAAAATAGAAAAGTCAAAAAGTAAAAGCCTGGTGCGCAATGAGCCCCATCGACACTGTTCACTTTACGACTTTAGTGCTAATAGACAAAAGTTGAAACAAAACATCATTATCTCTGAAAGAGACCCCAGGCATAGTGGGGGACAACTTTATTAAAGTTGACACTAAAATCAAAAGATAAGATTCCATTATCTTATTTCTGTCTGGCATCACCTATTACTGGGCTGGACGTTTCCCCTTGTCTTTTCTGACTTGTTGGCTCATTGCTACAGTCATAGAATCCCAGAAATCTTCTAGGGTTGGGGTTGGTTCCTCTTCTTCTTGAGATTCTCCTGCGAGGTAGTTGGTGTCCATAGAGTCTCTGGAGGATACTGACATATTATCCCTGCTGTTTGAAGGAAAAGCTTTTAAAAATTGTTTTTTCATGTGGTCTAAAGTTCTGACCATAATTTCCTCATCAGATTCTTGAGGGAACTTATTCTGAAAAAGCTCTTTAAGAGAAGTCAGAGACATATTTTGGGAGTTTTGCTCCACAATTCCTGAAGACTTATCTTCTTCAATTACAGCCTTAATTGATGTTACCTTGGCTTTAATCTCTCCTTGGTCCATCTTGTTCCACCATTTGTAGAGTAATTATCTTTCTAAAATGGGGATATTATAATTATCTTTGGATATATTCAAATTCCATCTCCAAATCCAAGGTATTTAAAACTTGGCAAAGAAAATTAAAGGACATTGTCCTATAATAATAACATCACCCATAGTTAAGGGACTAAATTCACACCAAGGAGCGTATAAGTTCCTAATTTCTTCTGGTAAAATCTCCAGAGAAGGACCAAATTTAACCCACCATTGGTAAAACCAACTTGGTATAGGTTTTTCCAGAATTTCTGGATTGATAGTGAAAAACCACGAATGCTTATTTTTCGGGTTCTGGTAGTAAAAGGTCTGGGTAAAAGATTGAATGTAATCCCAGTAATTGAAGTAAATATATTTACCTTCTCCTACACTAATTGCCCTGTCATTGTTGGGGTTCAAACCCCATTCTTTAGGGGAAAGTATACGCTTGATATGGCATTTAGTAAAGTTTATGAAACTATCAGGATTATTGTTTTGATAGTGATGGGTAATATCCACAGACTTTGTTATAATTAACAAAATCTCCAAATTAGGTCTTGCCTTACCATAAAGGCCAGTATACCCTCTAGATCTCCTTAATTTCCCAAGCATTGTTTGGGTATAATTTTACATCTTCCTCAATATGCATGAGGATTTCCGTAGCTGAACTTTCCAAATAATCAGTAATTTGATTTTCCTCAGCTGTTATGGTATCTTTATAAGATACTTTGATTTGAGAAGTATCAATTTGATGCTGAGGCATATCTCTAGCTTGCTGCCTAGCCTTATGGGCTGTGACTTGAGTCCAGTCTCCTATTAGGGACATACTCTCTTGGGCAAAGAGTGGCATTTTGCTACTCTGGCCTCTTTCAATTCCTTGGGAAAAAGCTCCTCTTCTTCCCCCTCTTCTTCCTCCCCCTCTAGAGAAGGTTGACATTGGTGTTAACCCTGCAAAAATTCACGTGTTAAAAAATCAGCAAGTGAATTATTTTCACCTTTTATATATTCAATGTCAAAATCAAATACAGATAATTGGGATTGCCAATTTGCAAATATTTGTTTAGACACAAGATTCTTGACGTCTTTTTCAATAATAGATTTAGCAGAGCTACAATCTATTCTTAACAAAAAATTTTGATTTAATAAATCATCTTGAAATTTAGATATACATTTTATAATAGAAAGCATTTCTTTCTTAATCGTGGCATATTTTGCCTGAGTAGAGTTCCATTTCCCTGAAGTAAATCTAACTAAAACTTGTTTATTAGTATCAGGTATAACCTGTTTTGATATACCTCCATAACCTAAATTAGAGGCATCAGTTTCGACAATCTTAAAATATTTAGGATTGGCTAAAGCAAGACAAGGTAGAGTTTTAACTCTAGCTTTGATACGTCTCATGGTTTGAGTATGCTGCTCAGTCCAGGGACCAGGATTCTTTTTAAGTCTATCATATAAGATAGCAGTATCTTTAGCAAGATCTTTGTAGTAATCTGAAATATAATTCAGACTTCCTAAAAATCTTTGTAATTGAGTTTTATCAGAGATTACATCTGGAAATTTAGATGCAAACTCAATACTTCTATCAATTGGGATAATTGTTCCCTAATCAATCTCATGACCTAAGAACCTAACCTTGGTTTGAAATAATTTCATTTTTGGGGCAGATATAACCAACCCATTATGTTTTATTAAACCCTTAAATATTTTGAAGTGTTTAATATGTTGTTCTATAGTTTTAGAAAATACTAAAACATCGTCAATATAAACAATACAAAATTCTGTATAAGGAATGAATATATCATTCATGATTTTTTGGAATTTTGAAGGGGCATTTTTAAGCCCAAAGGGAAGAACATTCCATTCATAATGTCCAAAAGGAACAGTGAAAGCAGTTTATATCCGTCTGCTTCCTTGATCTGGATCTGCCAATATCCAGATTTCATTTCAAATTTTGAGAATATAGCAGATTCATTTAATCTGTCTAATAAATCTTTTTTATTAGGAATCGGATATCTAATCCATTTTAATACTTTATTAAGGGGTTTGTAGTTTATTACAAGCCTTGGAACTCCTCGTTCCTTCTCTGCATTCTTATTAACATAAAATGCAGTGTATATATATATATATAATAAATCTTTTTTATTAGGAATCGGATATCTAATCCATTTTAATACCTTATTAAGATTACAAGCCTTGGAACTCCTCGTTCCTTCTCTGCATTCTTATTAACATAAAATGCAGTGTGTGTGTGTATATATATATATATATATATATATATATATATATATATATATATATATATATATATATATATTATTTGGTTTTATTTTAGTCGATGAGTCCAAGCCTTTGAGGTTGGCATCACTTTTGGTAAAACTAACTTGACAGCAAGATGTTGGACAAGATGTCCTAACATGAAGAACTAACTGAAGATCAAGATGTTGGACAAGATGTCATATCATGATGATTCGACATCTTTGTCTGTTACTTTTTAGTTTTAATTATGCTATTTTTAATTCCAGATTTCATATTATTCTGGAACTATATGTTTTTCCTAGGTGGCGTCCAAGATTGAGGAATCAGAGATTCTGATTATAATTTGAAGATGTTGTTTCTAAATGTGGAGACACTTTAGGAAACTTAGGATTGAAGAAACTATTCTAGATGAGAATTAGTTGCAGATTCTGTGGAATAAAATTGCTGCAGGAAAGAGGTGGATTCCCAAGAATGAGTCTGTGGCCCTAATAACTCATTCTTCTCTAATAGCCTCTACTAGAGAGAGGTGGTACTTTGATAGTGGTTGTTTGAGACACATGACTGGTGCCAAGAAATTAAAGGAGTTGGAAAATTGGACCATGTTGGGCAGCCTAGACTTGATAATGCGTTGCTTGTCAAGGGACTGACTGCTAATTTGATCAGTATTAGTCAACTTTGTGACCAAGGTCTCACGATTAACTTTACCAAATATGAATGTCTGGTTATGAATGATAAAGATAAAGTTATCATGAAGGGTGCCATATCAAAAAATAATTGCTATGTGTGGACTTCTTTAGAGACAGAGTGCTCATCAATGTCAAATAAAGATGATGTGAAGCAATGGCCAAGAAAAGGGAAGCTTTCAGCTGGGAAGCTCAGTGTGAAGTATGCAATTATGAATATAATTGGTACTATCAACTGGGTGCCTACCAACCATACTTCAACCATATCTGTTGGGCTAGGAAAATTCATATACATTGTTGGTAAAGGAAGAAAGTTTGATTTTGGGACTTATATCTTTGACCAAGTTCTGAAGCAAGCTTCATCCACTGCTATTAAGCTACCTATATGTTTTCCTTCCCTCATTTGTGGTATAATTCTGGAGCAGCATCTTGGTATACTTATGACTGCAGATTATGCAATGAAAAGGGATTCTCCCTTGACATTGCATTATAAGCTGTTTGCTGGGAGTCATGTCCCAGATATTGTTTCAACATCTACTCTAACATCTGTTCCTGGACCTTCCAATAAGAATACCATTGCCTAGCTGAAGGAGACCTGCAAGGATCTTGATGCCATCATCAAGTCAAGTACAGCTAGGAAGGTTAAACTTGAACAGTTAATACATGCCTTGACAACTGAGCAAGACAAGGGCACTAATGATGTTGAGAAGAATGTAGCTGGAGAAGATGAGATGGATGATGATGATGATGCTGAAGATGAGGCTGATGATGATCTTGGAGAAGAGGGAGAGGATGATGAGGCTACTGAAGATGACATCTGAATATAGTCTTATTTTTATTTGTGTGGTTATGTAAGGGCTTAATGCCCAGGATAATTTTTGGAACTTTATATGCTTGTTATGTACTTTAATCCTTTATGTTATTGCTTGGTTATTTAGTTAGTTTAACTGCCTTTGTCATATTATGGCTAAAAAGAGGGAGTAATACTAACTTTACTAACCACTGACTGTTGCTGCCATTGAGGGGGAGTGGTTTAATCTATTGCTTGTAGAAGAAGGAACTGTTTGAGGGGGAGGCTTTAGTTTTTCCGCTGCTGATGTTCTGAGTTTTGGCCTCAGACTTTGTTTTTCCGCCAGCAATTTTTATTTAGTTAGTTTTAGCCAAAAGCTGCCAAATGGAGAGATTGATGAGTCCAAGCCTTTGAGGTTGGTATCAATTTTGGTAAAACTAACTTAACAGCAACATGTTGGACAAGATGTCCTAACATGAAGAACTAACTGAAGATGAAGATTAAGATGTTGGACAAGATGTCCTATCATGATGATTCGACATCTTTGTTTGTTACTTTTCAGTTTTAATTATGTTATTTTTAATTCCAAATTTCAGATTATTCTGGGACTATTTGCTTTTCCTAGGTGGCGTCCAAGATTGAGGAATCAGAGATTCTGATTATAATTTGAAGATGTTGTTTCTAACTCTGGAGACACTTTAGGAAACTTAGGATTGAAGAAACTATTCTAGATGAGAATTAGTTGCAGATTCTGTGGAACAGAATTGCTGCTTTTTTGAAGCGCAAATCCAATCTTGTTTATGGTTATAAATAAGATGGATTTAACCTAGAAAAAGTGTGGAAAATATACATTATTGCCTAGTGAGTTTAGGGTTTGTATTTGTGAGCCTCTCTTGTGTCGTGTTGATACTAAAGCTAGACTGTTTACATTGAGTTGTAATTTCTATCACTGCTGTGATTGAAAGGGAATTGAGAAGGGTCTCATACCTAGGAAGTGTCTTAGGTAGAAATTAAGCACGTGTAGTGATTAAGTGATAAGTTGTAAACCGGAGGTGTTTAGCTTAGAATTAATACTATCTAGTCGATTTCATTCCTGGCTTGGTAGCCCCCAGACGTAGGTGTTGTTGTTCACCGAACTGGGTTAACAATCATTGTGTGTTTGTTTATTTTCTGCAATTTGTATTCTGCTCCTTACTGTCATTGTGTTTGAAGCAGAGATCAAATGTCTCAACATCTCTCTGGACATCTGAGATCTGCTACTAGAATTTCATTAGTTTTGATTTATTTTATTTATTTGGTTTTGTTTTATTTTATTTATTTAATTTTTTGAATTAATTTTTAGATTTATATTTAGTTTTGATTTATATATAGTTTTTTGTTTTGATTTTATTTTATTTATTTTGCTTATTTTTTGTTTTATTTTGTTTTATTATTTATTTGTTTTTTTAAATATTATATAATCATAATTACTTAAAACAATAAAAAAGAAGGCAAACAAAATTTGTGGGGAAAAATGATTTTTTTTTTCACCAACATTAGCGTCGGGTTTGGCCGCCGTTACAGTAAAAAAATAATTAAATAAGCTTACATGTAAATATACATTAACGCCAATCAAATAATAAAAAATAGAACAAATGATTAAATCTGTTAGTGTCATAATCAAGGCTAATAGCGTCGGAGTTGAGGCGGACGCTAAATTCTTGAAGCTAAAGTGATTTTTTTTTGTAGTGTATGATGTTGCTTATAGTGCACTTGAATTTGATTATGTTCCCAAAGTGGAATCTCACCGTTGATTTGCAATTGCTTTCATTTTCAATCGGATTCCCAAAATGGAATCTCATCGTTGATTTGGAATTGCTTTCATTTTGTAACCTTTGAGATTTAGCTTCCCTTGCGATATTTCATTTGAGTTTCTCCTTCTTTCTTGAGCGTGCTTTTTCAGAGTAACTTCCGTTACCCACACAAAGCTTCAACCTTATTCTCGCATTCACCGCTTTGAACTCACACATTCAGGTACTTTCCCTCAACTCAAGCTTTTTCTTCCAACATTTTCTGTTTCTTTGTTGAGATGAGTTATATCCCCATTAACCTAGATAGCAATTCAGAAGGCACTTCTCCCTTCTTTATGAGAATGTGGGTAGACTTTGATTTTCATTCCCCTTCCTTTTCTAATGGGGAATTTAGTCTACAGATTATGTCTTTAAGTAATGATTTTGATTTGAAGGGAGTGTTTAAGGACTCCCTTGTTGAAAGAGCTTCTTCAATTGATTCTTTTGAAGCTCTACTATCAGGGGATGACGATGGGAAAGAGGATCCCTTCGAGATCTCTATGCTTCCTCTTATTTTGACGGAGGCGAAAATTGAAGTTGCCCAACAGAGGAAGGAGTGTGTTTGTTTATTTGTCCAATTTTATCAGAGGACATATAAATGTGTGCCTAATAACACTGAGATTAAGGCTCATTTGGAGTACCGGGGAAGGTACGATGTGGTATATTGGATCACGTCGATGAACACTTTAAAATTAATGAGATGCCCAGAAACGGGGTGAAGCTTGTGGAGCCGGCTGATGCCATCAAATACTACTCGGTGGCCACTGGAGTGGTGGGAACTCTGTCCTCTTTTAGCACTATTGCGGCCATAACTGCTACTAATGTTATGGTCGGAAATCCATTATATTGGTCGATTCTTCTTGTGGATTCGATGAAAAGAATATGCAATTCCTTTGACAACTGTTCAGCTCCACTTTATGAATGCCTCTTTACAAGGCTTAGGTTACGGTTGCCTTTCTCTGAATCTCTAGTTTTGAGGTGGCCGTGTTGGATCATCTGAAAGTTGCCCCTACACAACTTCATCAAGAGACTTGGGCTTACATGAAGGCATTCCAACTCTATGTTGAGCATAAGTTCTGGAAACCTTCTCTTAGACTTTTCTTCGACCTATTCTTCATGGCTTCCACTTCTAAAAATGATGTTTGGGATCAGGGGTTGATCACTTTTCACCCGAAAAGCGCTTGGTTTAACCTTTTTACCATGGATTGGGGTGATTTCTTGAAACGTTGCATGCTAGTGAAACCTCTTACTCCTGAGGCTGATACTGCATTTTATAACTCCTCGACCCTGGTTATATTTTCTGGCTCCTGCAGAGGCAGTTTTCCCCAAATAATGGTCTCGACTTCACTATCACCAGACCCTTAATTCATATCGTATCCAGCTGAATCCCCTTTCCTCTGAGGAGGTAAAGATGAAGGAGAACATACACTCTTGGCATCAGGGGTTTGGCCATGAGGAACGATTTGGCCCTTGTGAGATGTATTCCGTTGAGAAAAGGAAGAAGTGAATTGACACTTATGCGATTGTCAATGCATCCCGTCATCCAGAGAGACATGAACTCTTTGGTAAGGATGGGACACCAGGGAACTTATGCATTTTTTTTAACATGTGAGATTCATACCTTACAGGTAACATGGATCAGATGCAGAAGGTTTTGATACTTGCCAAGGCTCATGGTCTGGCAACCGGCTCTTCTGGTCGGGTTGTGCAACCTTTAACTATTGTAACTACCTCTTCCTTAGTGGATAAGGCATCGGTTTTCACTACTTCCCTGTGAACAACTGTTGTTACTACTCTGGCCACTAGAATGTGAAATTTTATTCTTGAAAGGATAGATATTGGACACGATGTTGGAACAATTGGTCCAACAATTTAAACTATATTTTGATCACAGTACGACAGCAACACAGAGTCAATGTAAAAGCAATAAATAACACCAAATATTGTTAACAGAGTTCGGTGCAAACAACACCTACGTCTGGAAGGCACTCTACCTACGAAAGGAAATTCACTATTTCGAAATAGTACAATTAGTCTTCTATGAACATCAACCTCATGATGTTCAATGTTTTTTCCTAATCCTAGTGACTTTCTATTTAGGTATCCCCCTAAATATGAGAATTCCTATTACTTTCTCTCAATCACATTCCCAAGTGATCAACTTCAATAACAACTCTATTGAATGTTGAATTTACAACTCAACTAAAACAAACCGACAACTATGTCAAGTTACTGAAACATAGTGTGGTGTACACAAAGATCCAACACAGCCCCGTATGATATGAGTGATAATATTAACGTGGAATACAAGTAACAAAAGACTCAAAACCCTATCATCGAGATACTAATCCTAGAGCACAAAATGCATGTCTCAAACATGAGAATTTAGTCTCCTTATATAGCAATTTTTTATGGGCTTTCATCCTTTGGATATTTGATTTGATTACCTCCAAAAAATATCTGATTCTGTTGGATTTTATTTGCTCCATAAATGTCTCCAACAAAAATATTTGATTCTTTATATTTCAAATTCAAATTTAAATCTTCATTTAAAACTGATTTGATCTATACCAATTGTCAAACAAACATTGTTGAATTAACTGAACCAAAAATATCTCGGATTTGATCTATATATATTTTTTTTTTATATTTTAGAAGTTCCATTCAATTTTTTTTCAAGAGTTTCAAGTGTGTGAATTATTTCTAATTGTGAATAGGAATTTTGAGGTGGGAGTGAAATAGTAAAGATGAAGTATGATATTTGATGTGGAACAAAGATTATGTGTTGTTGTTATTGGTATCGAGAGATAGGATTTGAAAATATTATAAGTTTTTCTATATTCATTTTTTCTAAATTGCAAGATTAATTTTGACATCATATAACATAAATATATATTATTGAAGATCAAAATATAGTTGAAATCGCAATTTTTTTAAAAAGTTGTATATCAAAAATAATTTTTATGAAAAACTATTTGAAATAGCTTTAAAATTAAGTAATTTTTTGAAATTTTGATATTCAAAATTTTTTTTCAATAAAACGTTGATATATCTAAAATAACATTTTAAGAATAACTATTCAAACCAAATTTTCATTTGAAGTTTTTATGAAAAGTTTCTTTGTAAATTTTTTTCACAAAATTATATTACAATGTAAAATACATTTAAAAAAAAAAAACAAAACACACGAGGTCCAAAAATTATTGTTGAATGAGCGGTTGACTTACAATTTAGTACAACAATTTGGAAGTATATGTGATACACCTCTCTTCTTAATCTTTCCTCCTTCATAGATGATCATTATCAAGAAACTGAGTTATAATTTCAACACTTGAATTTGGTATCATCATAATCAATACAATTATTTGGCTATGTCAAAAACTTACTTGTGGTTGATTCTGGAATGAACTTGGTGATCCTGTATTTCTGAGCACAGCCAAGAATTTAGTATATGGTTTTCAAATTGAAAAATAATGAAGTAAATGCATACTCCTAAGTTCTTATATCTTTCAACGAATTAAAATTGGAGGAAACTCGAGAAGAACCTGCAACTGGCTTTTAACATGATAAATGTTCAAATTTGAAATGTCCATAACCTTCATTACCTTCGATATACCCTTTGGTGGGGCCCCTGACTAACAAACCACATGATTTTGGTCCTAATAATTCATACAAGACTAGAAGTTAACATGACAAAACAAAAGTAAAATTAACATCAATTTTCATGTAAGGTACTCTATCTATCGTCATGATTCACATATTATAAAATTTCAAAACTAACCAATGGTAAAGATGCTACAATCCTTTTTTTGACAGAAAGAAGCTACGGTTCTGGTAAGTCAATGTTTACTATCCTTGGCTGCCTTCTCCTTCCCAAGTGCAATCACCACTTTCTTCAAGATGAATTCTGTTGGTTGGTGAGAGTTCTTTACTGCCTTTGAGATCGCTTGCCATTTCTCCCCGTATTTTGGTTCAGCAGCAACACATCTCTTCAATACATCTGTCTGGTTCTCCTCAGTTCCATGCTGCAATTCAAATTTGTAGCACAAAGCCCAAAAATCACCAATGTCGGGAGCAAGTGTCACAGCCCTATTCAGCCAATCCCTGGCTTTTTCCACCTTCCTATCAATCCAGAATAATTTGCCCTCAGCAGCTATAACATGGGGATCAAGGCCACATTTCTTTAGGGCATCCATACTCTTGATTTTTCGCTGGGGACGAGGAGCCATCTCAATTGATGATGCCCATAGAATGCCACTATTGGGACACTCCTGCAATGCTTTTGCCATCAAAATATCAGCTTCTTTCTTATACCCATTCTTTAGTTCTGCTCTAACAGCTGCTAGCCAGAGTTCAGAGTTTTGAGGATTATTTTTTCGCGCCATTGTAAGAACTGCACGAGCTTTACTAAGTCCGCTCACCTACTCTTCAAGATTAGAAAGAGAGAGCCACAGAGGTACAGAATTAGGACAACTTTTCAGTCCAGAATCATAGACCTTCTTAGCTTCCATTTTGTGAGCATGCTGCTTCTCAGGCTGTTCCTGCTGCTTTGCAGTCTCAGCAAGCCGTTCCTCAAGCTGGCCAAGCATCAACCACAGTTTATAAAATGAAGGGAATTGCTTCAGTCCTTCATTTAACAGTTTCCTTTCCTCTTCAAGGTTTCCCAGTTCTCTCTCTACGATAGCTGATTTCATCCAGACTCTCTCTGTACCTCCTCTTTTTCGCGCTTTAGCCAACAACATTCTAGCTCTTTCTGGTTCGTGATTTTCAAATTCTAGCTTAAATGCTGCAAGCCATATTTCCTCCGTATTGGGAATGGTGGCGTAAGCTTCTTGGAGAATTGCACGAGCTGCAGGGACATCTCCAGCAAGCCACTTCTCCTTGGCACCCATAAGCCATAGAACTTCAGCCTGCGGTATATAGGTAACTGCTTTATGAAGTAATGCATCAAGAGATTCCCTGGTACCGTGACTCCTTTCAAGTTGTGCTGCTTTAACCCATATGCTCTTCTTAGATAAGAAGACAGTTAAGGCATGAGCATATATAGCTCTGGCAGTCTCAATCGAACCTCTTTTCTTGCATTCCTCAGCCTCCTCTACCCATGTTCTCTTCCTATCTTCTTCTTCAACCCCAACTCCAATTGTAGTATGGATTATTGCTTGGCAAGATGCAACCGAACCAGCTCGCTCTGCTGCCTCTGCTTCCTTCATCCAAGCTTCCCTATCAATCACCACACCTTCTCTCTGCAAAGCCCTAATACCCTTCTCAATAATCTTGCCAACCATGGATGTATTTCCATTAGCTTCTTCCAATTTGGCAGCCGTTATCCATATTGCAGGCTCCTTGGTCAATCTTTCTCTTGCCCTATTGAGAACCATCTTAGCATTGTCATAAGTTTCCAACCTAGCAAGCGCAAGCCACAACTCCACATGCAATGGACAACATTCCACAGCTCTATGAAGCAAAAGTCTAGCATCTTCTTCATTTGCAAGCTCCACAACAGCCTTCCACAGCCTAACTGAATCGGGAATATGTTCTAGCCCTTTCCTCAACACCCTACTCCGGTTCATATCATCGTTTTCCAATTCCGAAGCCTGCATCCACAATTTGACAGAAGTGGGGATGGACTTCACACCCCTAGCTATCACAGCCTTTGCATTACCGGAATTTGCCAGCCTACAAGCCTCCAGCCAAACATCTTCATTCTTGGGACATTCTTCACACCCTTTCTGTATCAACTGCCTAGCAGCCTGAAGCTTGCCTGCAAACTCCTCCAACTCCGCAGCAGCGATCCAACCAGGAGGATATTTCGGATTTGTTTGAATAACACTCTTGAGCAACAACCTTGCCTTCTTAAAATCTGAAATCTCAGCATTACTAGTAATTTTCATACTATTAAGAACGGTTATATACCCCTTTGGATCAACATTAGTCATCCCGGAAACCGAGTCAGACAACCTATCCAATTTCAACAACAAAACAGTACATCTACCCTCACCAACAGCAGTCAAATCAGTAACAGGTGTTGCTGTAACACGCACTTGTTCCTGCCTTGCTTTCTCAAGAAGAGTATCAGGTACAGGAACAAAACTCTCAAACCTCATCTTCTTATTCCTCGATGAATAACCGCCACTCTCAAACTTGTCAAGACTCAGCCAATCATCATTCGATAAAGTATACAATTCGCGGTTCAAATCAGCAAACTGTTGAGTAATATTAGGGTTAGAAACTCTATACTCTTCAATCTCCTCCTTCAACCTAGCCTCTCTACGATCCTTTCTTCTAGAATCCATTCTCTTATCAATATCTTCCCAAACAGCATCAGCTTCTCTATCATCCTCATCATATTCAGCAGAAGCAAATAAACGAACATCACTACCTTCAAACTCATCATATTTATAATTCTCATTGTAACCTTGTACATCTTCCTCCACGGCATCCTCACCACCTTTCCCTCTCCCCCTTCCAACACCAGTTGCAGGTGCTGCACGTGCAGGACCAATATCAGAGCGAGTAGTGAACCCGGTAGCACCACGACCTAGTCCGGCGACGTAATTAGCAGGCGGTTTGGAATTGAGAAAATCGAAGCGAGGCGGTTTGGTGCCGCTAGATGGAACGATCAACACCATGGTAATTGGTTACTATGTATGAATTACGGTATCTAGGTTTTGTTTCAGAAGATGAAGAAGAAACCATATGGTTTTCCTTCCTAACAAACTTTTACTTTTACATAAATAAAACTTGCGACGCACGGAAACTAAAATATTTTTTTAAAAAATTAATATAATACATTATTCTATTTATGCTATGTTTGGTTTGGCGGTGGAAAAGTGGAAATCACGGCCAAAATTCGCGTTTCCACAAAAGCTACCTTTTGTAGCTTCTCCAAGTCACGGTGGAATGGCATGTGGATATACGTTTGGTAGCTGAAAAGCCAAACCAAATATGCACTTAAATAACTTTGATTGTAAAATTATAAATTATTTTATTTAAAATCTATCGATTAGGAGATTTTATATTAATTTTTTATTTATTATATATGACCTATAAATATGACTCATATTATATTTGAATTATTAAGTGAGAATCAAAATAATATAATAAACTCGCTTCTTCTTTTTGTTTCATTCATCTTTACTCTTTTATTATATTGCTTCTTATAAATTTTATAATACGTTAGCACGAAACTATATCAAACCTTATAGTTTCTAGAGAATTTAGCACGAAACCTTATCAAACTGTATAGTTTCTGGTAGGGGTGTTCGCGGGTTGGGTTGAGTCTAATTTGATTAAATTCAATATCCGACCCGATCAATATTTTTTGGGTTGAGTTGAGTGTTCAACCCGTAGTTTTAAGACTAAATTCGACCCAACCTAACCCGTTCATTAATGGGTTAGATTCGTGGGTAATTCACAAATATAATTTTCAAATTATAAATTAAATATATCAATTTAGTAAACACATTTATATCACAAAACCATTAAAAAATTATAAACTTTTAGTATTCAATTTGAATAAAATTTATTAGTTAATACCTAAAAACTCCTTTACGATTCATATAAAGTTAGAAAAATATACAAATGGTGTATGATCGGAGAGAACCAGAAGGAGATCGTCGCGGCCTTCGTGTAAGACAAGAGTTGATGCTCGTAGGAGAGGAAAAAGGGGTGGAGGTACCTGCAAGGTACTCCGATGCCAAAGTAAGTATTTGGTAAAAAGGGGAAAAAGCAAGTAAGAGAAGTCAAGTATATGATTTGTGATACCTGCCCCTCTCAAGCGAGGGGGTATTTATGGATGGATTTCTGGCGAGCAAAGCGCCTGATCGACCAATGAGGGGTTGCCAAATGGAGGGCAAGGCGTGTGGCCTTCTAACTGTTTCCCTTATATTCGGGGAGGCAGTTTGTCGCATGAACTACCCTGCGCGTGAAGGGGACACGCCCAACGGTTACTATCTGTCCAACGACTATATTGTGCCCAACGGCTATATTGCGCTTATTGGGCCTGTTCGCCAATTATGCTGGATTGGGCCTGGACCTTAAGGGCAGGAAGTCCTGCCCGGTCCGGAACAGGAGCCCCCTAAGTCGTTGCTCTGCTGGAGAGTAATGACTTTAGACAGCTGTGACTACGACCGTACTGTCGGGGAAGTGGTTGCTCGCGTGGAGTGTTCCATTTGTGCCCCGACCAGGTGTGGCCGTCAGACGATTACGCTTGATGTCGACCAAGGTTTGTAGCGTGCTCGCAGAAATTAATGTTTTTCGTCGGGCAGCCCTGCACGGATGCGTTTGTTTTGACGAGGAGGCTTGCTCGTGGGAGCCAAGGACTAGTGTATTTTCTGCAATAAGCCAGGCGAAGAGTTTTTGTGACACGTGGTGAGCATTTATGGCTTTTGTCAGTCCTAGGGCTGCATAGGCTATGATGACCTTCACGATTCCCCACGATCAAATGGTTATAAAAGGGTGGAGGAAGGTTTTACTTTCACAATTCTCACAAGTTTTCACTCCTTGCTCTTATTTTCTCTGCAACTAGTCCTTCGCCGGAGCTCCTCTTCGCCACCATCGATCCTCCTCTTCTCCGTCAACCTCTTCTTCTTCTTGTAAGTTTGTTCTTCCTTTTTTTTTTATGAACCTTCAGTTCTCTGGGTGTTTGTTCATGGATTTTCCGGTTGAACTTCATGTTTTCCGGTTGAACTTCATGTGTTCTTCGATGAACACATGAATTTCTGGAAAATTCATGAAGAACATGATGAATTTCAGAATTTTCTAGGATTTTTGTAGAAATTGTTAGCGTAGATCCTTGTAGAATCTGGTTAGTGTAGAATTTCGTTTGTAGTCGGGCACTAGGCGTGTTCGGAACTTTGATGTGATTTTGAGGTGAGCATGCGTCCTCGTATGGATATCTGTGAGTTCTGGTCGCGGAGACCTCTCCTGGCGATTGGTAGGTAATTTATACGGGCACGCGGTTGTCCTCGGATTCATCAACGCCCTTTCACTTGATTAGTGGTGGAAGGGTGGATTTGATCTTGGATGTCGAATTCACTTATCTTCCTCTGCTTTTCAGGTGAAAATGGCTGAACCCCAGGCTGATGTTGTGCCCGACATGCAGGAAACACAAAAGGGCCCCAGCGTGCCCGCTGATTATTCAAATATTAAGGTCGCAGGAGGGGACCTTGACTGGCTCGCACATGAGCCTCTATCGTTCCGATCAACTTTCTCCGCAGAGGAGATACGAGACTTTGACTTGTTGGAGAGGCGTGAAGAAGACGCTCCTCGGGCGTGGAAAGCATTTCGCCCCGGGGAGTATGATAGAATTTGTTCCTCGTACCCAGGATTGCGTTTTCCTATGTACGAGTTCGCTTTTACGGAGGCCAAGATGCGTCTCCCTTTTACCGATTTTCAAGCCTCCCTGTTCACCTATCTGGCCTTGTGCCCGTCTCAGCTTCACCCCAATGCCTTGCCTTTCATCCGGGCTTTTGAGCTAGTGTGTCGTTACCTTAATATCGGTGCGACCACAGATCTTTTCTTCTGCCTTTTCCAAATCCAAAGGAGCACAGCGGGGACGAAACAAAGTTGGGTTTCATTTAAACAACAGAGTAGGCTGTTCTGGTCGTATTTTGATTCAATTCTCAACTTCAAGGATAGGTTTCTGATCCTGAAGCCTATTACCGAGGAGGCAAAGAGGACTATCTCGACCATTGAGAAGGTGGTGGTGAATGGTCGGGAGAGGGATGGTGTCGTCTCCATATTTCCTTTGGAATGGGTCTATACCCACTTTAAGCGCAGAACGGATCAGTTCCTGGTGAAGCACGAGAAGCTTTGGCCGGCGGACAAGGAATCGTACAGGATCCTCCATGCTTACGTGGAGAGTTTTTCCCCGGCCTTCGTAGTTTATCGGGACGGGAAATAGCTGATCGGGGATGATGGGGAGTTCGTCCGAGCAGCTAGATATATTAACATCAAAGCTCTCCTCGAGTGTGATAACGACGATGATGCGATGACCTTGCTTGGTATGCTCCCCTGTTTGATTTTATTTCTTTGGATTCTTGGTCCTGACTTGTTATGTGTGTTCGCAGGTATGATGGCCGACATGCAGGAGCGTTTGATGAGGTCCCAGGCGGTGAAGGTTCACAAGAAGACGACCACATGTGCCAAGGTCGGGGTGCCTAAGCAGACAGTTCTGGAGAGTTTTGCCGCTGGTTCTACCCCCGTCCCGGAGAGAGCCTCAACGCCGCTGACCCCGGAAACCTCCCATAAAAGGAAGAGATATGTCGCGGGGACTTCTGTGACCGCTGGTCCGGGAGGTTCTGGTGTCGGTCATCTTGTCCTGCCCTCCTGCTATACACCCCGATATTTGTTTGCTGAAGGGGAATCCATAGATGTTCACGATTCTGAAGTCGTGGCTATTCTAAATGCCAATTCCAAAGCGAGGAGAAAACAGTTGTGCCAGGATGTTGCGGGCATGTTTAGGGTACTTAAAGCAGCCCTTGTCCTTGTCGATGATGAAGCTGTAACTCGGGCGAGTCTCGTGACGTCCAAGAATATAATTGCCGAGCTGGAGACGGAAAATAACAAGATGTTTAATGATTTAAAATAGTTTGAAGGTCACGAGGAGGCCAAAGTGTTGCTTCAGACGGAGGTGACCCAGCTGAAGTTAGCTGCGCTCAAGGCTGATGAGGAGAAGGCGCGTTTGCAGGTGAGGATCGCTGAATTGGAAGGCTTGACTTCAGCTGTCCAGGATGAAAATGACGACGAGAGGTCCCTGAAGTCGCAGGCTAACTTGATCAGGAGGATTAGAATCCTTGGCGAGGACAACCTGAAAGCATCTGAGTTCGGCTTCAGTGCTGCGAAAGAGCAGATAGTGGCCCTCAACTCTGACGTACAGCTCATGACGGAGGGGATGGGTTTATTCAACAAGGTGGTGGACGGTCAGGTCATTCCTGCCGAAGAGGAGAGTGAAGTCGCTGAATAGGACTTTGTTGTTTTTAGCATGTTTTGTGGGCCTGCATGCCCTTATCATTTTGTATGAATTTGTAGGGGTTATGCCCTTTTTGTTTGTATTTATAACATTATCCGGTCACGCCCGGTGTTCTAATATACTTGGATTTTGTTAAAATGTTTTATCATGGACGTTTGCTCTATTTATTTGTATGCGTGTGCTCGGCGAGGTGTGAAACCTACCGAGGAGGGCGAAGTGGTTTTGCCCGTGATGAGGCTAGGACTTCGTTTGAGGTACTAATCTCATAGGCTTGGACTATTCCCATCGCGAGCTGGGTGTCCTGCTTATATGGTGCGGCAACGGCGGAGTTCGGTCGAGGTATCCCCGTTGTGCGCAGGATCTGCTCGTACAACGAGCAGAAGCTGGCTGGCGTTGTAATGCGTGTCATGCTTCACCAGGGCATGATACGATGGCCGCGCAACTCTCCCCGTTTTGGGTGATTACGTCGGCAATTTGTCTATCCTCGTGGTTAAGGACTTAGCTGTAGTACTGCTTGAGTTTTTCAGCATTCCATGGTCGAGCAAGTTGTTTTTCGTATAATGTTTCCAAGTAATATGCTCCCGTGCCCGTTTTGGACTTGACCCTATAAGGTCCTTCCTAGTTCGCCGCCAGTTTCCCTTCGCGCGAATCCTTCTGGTTTCTCCGCAGGACCAGACTGCCCACGGGGAAGTCGCGCTTTATGACTCTGGCATCATGTTGCAACGTTATTTGTTGCTTTAATGCGGCCTCGCGGAGGGCAGCCCCTGATCTTATTTCTTTGACCAAATCGAGCTCCTCGCGTAGAGCCTCATCGTTTATTTCTTCGTCGAGGGGAGCTTCTGTCCTTCTGGAGGGTTCCTTTATCTCCACCGGTATTACCGCCTCTGTTCCATACGCTAGTCGAAAAGGGGTTTCCCCGGTGGTAGAGTGAGGTGTTGTTCTGTACGCCCAGAGGACGCTGTGGAGCTCCTCGACCCACCTTTTCTTGGCCTCGCCTAGCCTCCGCTTCAATCTGCGTAGGATTACTCTGTTCGCGGCCTCCGCTTGCCCGTTGGTCTGAGGATTGTGACGCCCCCAATCTATACCCCCAATTAACATGCAATTAAAGCACTAAAAGAAAATTCAAAAATTCGTCAGAGTATATTTGAATTCGCGGCATAGAAATGGAGAAATCACATCATCTGTAACCAAACATGCACATAACATGCAACACCTGCCCATAATGATATGCAACTGTGGGGTAGCAATCACACAGAGGAAATTTTGTTCCTTACACCCACTTTTCAGAAATTAGAATTAAAGCGGAAAATCTAAAATCTGATTAACATATATACATATACACATATAAACAGTTTGTCATACATCAGGTAGCATATGTACAACCAAAATATATCATCAGATGTACAAAATAATAGCACGCTGCCACCCTAACTACCCGGAGTCACATATCAGAGCCGACCGACCAAAATAATGAAGACGCAACGCTTCACAAAAAGGAATACCTCCAGCAGCTCTAATCTGCAACGCCTCATAGAGCGTTATAAAATAGTAGAAGGGTGAGAAAAACAACCATAATATAATTGAATAAAATTATATATATAAACACAAAAATGTACAAGTAACACATTCTCACCGCAACCACATATAACATAATACCGCACAATTCTCAAGCATCGAATACCATTACACACCACACATATACCATACAATCATCAATCACATTCACAAATTCACACACAATTAATTCATGATTTATGCAATGCACATAGACCGACACAACGACTCTATGCACATGCCATGCGGTACCGACTTCCAATGTCTCATGTCTCATCATCAGTTCACTCAGGAACTATTGGAACCTCGCTCGTTACTGAGAATCTCAAGTAACTCCCCGTCGGGCCTACGATGTTCACCCGTCGCTTTAGGTCCTCAGGCATCGCCTCATATTTTCGAGGCACACGACGTTAAGGATTGTTTTAAGTCTCCAAAGGAGCCCACAATCGTCTATAACCACCGCTTTAGGTCCTCAGGCAGCGCCTCATATTTTCGAGGCACACGATGTTATAGCATATTCCCCTCGGGAATCAAACCGTCACTCAGGACGTTTCAACAATGCACATCATGATGCTTGGCATACAATGACTCATGACATTCACATTGCATGCTCACATACATCCACAATCATGCATATATCATCAAATACCACACTTACCATTTTCTTGCCTTTCGGCCACAAATCATCATCACAACAGCACATAAGGCATACCCATTCAAAGCACAAACATAATACACGTCAAATTCGCACCATTAAAATGACAAAAGTCGAGATTCGACACTATTCATATTTTCCGACAAAATTTAATCGGCTAACAATTCTCAAAACCTCATAAACATAAAGTACAACTCGATACCTTTCTAACGACACTAAGAATACAAAAATCGGACAATCGGAACCAAAGTTACGGACAAAACCGAAAACAACATTTTGAAAAATCACATTTTTGCAATTCTCCTGTCCATACGCGTACCACCACTATCCATACGCGTATTGACAGAACAAATTTCCTTCACAAAATCACGTTGCCAAAAACCATACGCGTATGTACCTCGCCCTTACGCGTATCACCAGAAGGCCGTGGAAACATGCATTTCATACGCGTAATGCCCCAAAAACAACACAATGTTACGCGTAACGCCTTGGCCCATACGCGTATTGGCAAGTCCCTTACGCGTATTGCCAGGACAAACCCAGAAGAATTCTGCAGAACAATTTCTGCGTTTTCCAAATCCAATCAACCAATTTTTCACCCAAAACTCAGAAAATGACCAATTTGAATTGCAATAACACACAACCAACATGTATAAACAATCTAAAACACAATCAACACAAGTTTTGACACATTCAAATCAATTTCTAATCAATTATACCAAATATGGGTTTTACTCATTTTCTTCCAATTCAATCCAAAACAACAACAAACACACATACATAATCGTATACAATCATAGAATAATCGAGTTTCGCACCCTTACCCGATTAATCGATTCCTAGAACTTGTTCTCTTGATTTCCCAAGCTTTTCTCCAATTTCTCTCTTTTCTCTCTTCTCCTCTTTTCTTCTCTTTTTCCTTCTTTCTCCTTTCTTTCTCTCTATTTTTCTTTCCCTTTTCTTTTCTATTTTCTTTTCTTTCTTACTAACTTAACAATTATCTATGAAATGCCCAAAATACCCCCACACTCAAATATCTCGCAAACGTTCCCAAAACGCGATAAAATATAATCACGACGAAAAATAACACATTTTCACATAAAAGTCGAAAATAGAATAAAATAATAATAAAATGATCAAAAGACTCAATAAAATAAAATTGGCAAAACTGAGGCGTTACAACTCTCCCCCACTTAGAAATTTTCGTCCTCGAAAATATTACCTGATACCAACAACTCTGGATACGACTCCCGCATCCTACTCTCTAACTCCCACGTCAAATTTCCCTCAGCAGCGCCTCCCCACGCCACTTTCACAAGTGCAATCTCTTTGCCCCTCAACCGCTTCACCTCGCGATCCAAAATATCAACCAGTAATGCTTCGACCGTAAGGTTATCCCTTACCTCAACCTCGTCCATCGGAATCACATGTGAAGGGTCCGGAACATACTTCCGAAGCTGTGAAACATGAAACACATCATGCAAATTCGACAGATTCGGCGGCAACGCCACACGATATGCTACAGCACCGACTCTCGCAGATATCTGGTAAGGACCAATAAATCGAGAAGTAAGCTTCTTAGATTTCAAAGCACGACCAACACCCGTTACCGGCGTAACTCTCAGAAATACGTGATCACCCTCTTGAAACTCAAGATCTTTCCGTCTCCGATCATGATAACTCTTTTGTCTATCCTGAGAAGCCTTCATTTTCTCACGAATAAACTTTACCTTTTCCGTCGTTTGTTGCACCAAATCCGGTCCAACCACCGAACTTTCACCTGTTTCGTGCCAACACAACGGCGTTCGACATCTTCATCCATATAAGGCCTCAAAAGGTGCCATTCCAATACTAGAATGGAATCTGTTATTATACGTGAACTCAACCAAAGCAAGATAACCGTCCCACGCACCACCTTGTTCTAAAACACACGCTCTCAACAAATCCTCCAACAACTGAATAGTTCTTTCGGTCTGACCATCCGTCTGCGGATGATAAGCCGAACTCAACCTCAATCTAGAGCCCAAAGCCTTCTGTAAACTTTCCCAAAATCTCGATGTAAACCTAGGATCTCGATCAGAAACAATACTCAATGGAATCCCATGCAATTTCACCACCACACTGATATAGATCTCAGCTAACCGTTCCAAAGAAAAACTGATGTCGATCGGAATAAAATGAGCCGATTTAGTCAGCCTATCAACAATCACCCAAATAGCATTATGACCTCTTTGCGTATTCGGCAATCCCGTTACAAAATCCATCGAAATGCTATCCCACTTCCACTCAGGAATATCCAACGGTTGCAACAAACCACTAGGCCTCAGATGTTCCACTTTCGATTTCTGACAAGTCAAACATGCATACACAAACTGAGCCACATCTCTTTTCAAACCAGACCACCAGAAAATTTTCTTCAAATCTTGGTACATCTTATTCGCTCCCGGATGAATACTTAGGTTACTCCTGTGTCCTTCCTCCAAAATCATTCTTTTCAACTCCGCATCATCAGGAATACAAATACGACCACGGAATCTCAAAACACCAAAATTATCAACCTTGAAATCAACATTCTCATTCCTCATCAAATCAACAAATTTCAAATCCAGCTTTTGTTTCTCAATAACCGACAACAAAAATTCATTAGTAACTTTCAACATTCCAAGCCTTACACTATCCGAAGTCACTTCACACACCAAACTCAAATCTCTGAACGATTCCAAAAGTTCCCACTCTTTCACCATTAAAGCCGACATATGCAACGATCACCGACTCAATGCATCGGCTACCACATTAGCTTTACTAGGATGGTAATTCAAGCCAAAGTCGTAGTCTTTCAAGAATTCCAACCATCTCCGCTGCCTCATGTTCAACTCTTTCTGATCAAATAAATATTTCAAGCTTTTATGATCACTAAAGACTTCGAACCTTGCACCATAGAGATAGTGCCTCCAAATCTTCAACACAAAAACTACAGCCGCTAACTCAAGATCATTAGTAGGATAATTTTTCTCATGAACTCTTAACTGCCTTGAAGCATAAGCTACAACTTTACCTTCCTGCATCAGAACACCACCCAAACCAATTAAAGAAGCATCGCAGTACACAACAAATGGTTCAGTAGGATCAGGTAAAATCAGAATAGGAGCTGTCGTCAATCTTCTCTTCAGCTCACAAAAACTTTCTTCACATTGAATATCCTAAATGAATGCTTTGCCCTTACAAGTCAACTGCGTCAAAGGAAGAGCTAGCTTAGAAAAACCTTCAATGAACCTCCGGTAATAACCAGCCAAACCCAAAAAGCTTCGAATTTCAGTAACGGATCTAGGAGCCTCCCATTGTAGAACTGCTTCCACTTTAGATGGATCCACAGCAATACCATTACCTGAAATTACGTGCCCAAGAAAACTCACCTCAGACAACCAGAATTCACACTTGGACAATTTGGCAAAAACCTTCATTTCCTTCAAAACCTGCAAAACAATACGCAAATGCTCTGCATGTTCCTCACGAGACTTAGAATAGATTAAAATATCATCAATAAACACCACCACAAAACGATCCAAATGCTCGTGGAAAATACGATTCATGTATTCCATAAACACACCAGGCGCATTAGAAACCCCGAATGGCATCACTGAATATTCATAATGACCGTAACGTGTTCTAAAGGCCGTCTTCTGAATATCCTCTTCTTTCACTCTTATTTGATGATAACCCGATCTCAAATCAATCTTACTAAATACACAAGCACCGACCAACTGATCCATCAGATCATCAATCCTTGGAAGCGGATATTTATTCTTAATCGTCACTTTGTTCAACTGGTGATAATCAATACATAATCGCATACTCCCATCTTTCTTTTTCACTAACAAAACTGGAGCACCCCAAGGAGAAACACTTGGCCTCACGAACCTCTTTTCCAACAACTCACTTAACTGCTTTTTCAACTCCACCAATTCGGATGCCGACATTCTATAAGGTGCCATAGAAACAGGTCTAGTACCAGGAACTAGATCTATCGAAAATTCAACTTCTCTCTCTGGCGGTACATCTGAAATATCCTCAGGAAACACTTCAGGAAAATCACACACAACAGGAAACACTTCGAGAGAAACTTGACTATCCACAGTCAATGAAGCAAACAACCCAAACAACTGAGCTTCATCCGCTAAAAGTCTCTTCAACTTTTTGGTAGACAAGAAACTCGAGTCTTTATCTTCCTCCAGAGAAGGAAACCTTACAAGCTTATGATAACAATCAATGTGCACCCGATTAAATTGCAACCAATTCATTCCCAACACCACATCTAAACCTTCCAACGGTAAACACACCAAATCCATCGCAAAGTCTTTACCATAAATGGTCAAAGGACAACTCAAACACACCAAAGAAGTAGTTACTGACCCCATCGTTGGAGTATCAATAACCATCTCACCATCCATCGAAGAAAACCCAAGATTCAAACGTTCCGCGCACTCAGACGAAATAAATGAATGAGTCGCTCCAGTATCAATAATAGCAATTAAAGGCGTATTATTAATAAAGCAAATACCTCTTATCAGACGATCTGCACTTGAGGTCTGAGTTCCCGCCAATGAAAACACTTTGCCACTAGTTGGAGCTTTCTTCTGATTCGGACACTTCGAGCTAATGTGACCAGGTTCTCCACAGTTATAACACTTCACTACATTCTTCCTTTTACAATCAGCTAAAACATGTCCAATACCACCACAATTAGAACACTTAATCATATTCCTCCTACATTCATGCTGGCGATGACCCAATTCACCACATTTAAAACACCTAGGAGCATTAGACATACCCCCTCCACCTGACCTTCGATCAAAAGTTCCCCTTTGTTTACCTTTATCAGCCGGTGACACATACGGACCACCACAAAACTGTTGTTTCCCTTTCCTGTCACTTACACTTTTATAGTGAGCAGAACGGGCCTTACTATCTTCATCATAAATCCTACAGCATTCCACCAAATCAGCAAACCTTCGAATCCTCTGATAACCAATAGCCTGCTTTATCTCAGGACGCAACCCACTTTCATACTTTACACACTTTGAAAATTCAGCTGTCGCTTCCACATAATGAGGATAAAACTGCACAAGTTCCACAAACTTAGCAGTATACTCAACAACAGATAAATTACCTTGTTTTAGTTCCAAAAACTCAATCTCTTTCTTTCCTCGGACATCCTCCGGAAAATACTTCCTTAGAAACTCTCGGCTAAACACCTTCCAAGTGATCTCTTCTTCCTCCTCCTCAGCTTCCAACACCTGACGAGTACTGATCCACCAGTTGTCAGCCTCTTCGTGTAACATATGAGTGCCCAGCCTCACCTTATCATCATCGTCATCACAATCCATCACCCTGAAAATCCTCTCAATCTCTTTCAACCACAACTGCGCATCATTCGGATCATGTTTCCCTTTAAAAACCGACGGCTTATTCTTTCTAAACTCATCATTTCCGGAAGCATTCGGTGCACCCTGCATAGCTCGTGTCATCGCTTCCATCGCAGCAGCCAAAGCAGCATCATTACGACCAGCCATATTCTGTTCGTCCAAATACAGAAACTATGGTTAAACAACAACTCGTCCAACACAACTCGCCCAATATGCCAGACACAACAGACACCCCAAACACAATTGACACGGACGTAGCTCTGATACCACTTAATGTGACGCCCCCAATCTATACCCCCAATTAACATGCAATTAAAGCACTAAAAGAAAATTCAAAAATTCGTCAGAGTATATTTGAATTCGCGGCATAGAAAGGGAGAAATCACATCATCTGTAATCAAACATACACATAACATGCAACACCTGCCCATAATGATATGCAACTGTGGGGTAGCAATCACACAGAGGAAATTTTGTTCCTTACACCCACTTTTCAGAAATTAGAATTAAAGCGGAAAATCTAAAATCTGATTAACATATATACATATACACATATAAACAGTTTGTCATACATCAGGTAGCATATGTACAACCAAAATATATCATCAGATGTACAAAATAATAGCACGCGGCCACCTTAACTACCCGGAGTCACATATTAGAGCCGGCCGACCAAAATAATGAAGACGCAACGCTTCACAAAAAGGAATACCTCCAGCAGCTCTAATCTGCAACGCCTCATAGAGCGTTATAAAACAGCAGAAGGGTGAGAAAAACAACCATAATATAATTGAATAAAATTATATATATAAACACAAAAATGTACAAGTAACACATTCTCACCGCAACCACATATAACATAATACCGCACAATTCTCAAGCATCGAATACCATTACACACCACACATATACCATACAATCATCAATCACATTCACAAATTCACACACAATTAATTCATGATTTATGCAATGCACATAGACCGACACAACGACTCTATGCACATGCCATGCGGTACCGACTTCCAATGTCTCATGTCTCATCATCAGTTCACTCAGGAACTATTGGAACTATCGCTCGTTACTGAGAATCTCAAGTAACTCCCCGTCGGGCCTACGATGTTCACCCGTCGCTTTAGGTCTTCAGGCATCGCCTCATATTTTCGAGGCACACGACGTTAAGGATTGTTTTAAGTCTTCAAAGGAGCCCACAATCGTCTATAACCACCGCTTTAGGTCCTCAGGCAGCGCCTCATATTTTCGAGGCACACGATGTTATAGCATATTCCCCTCGGGAATCAAACCGTCACTCAGTACGTTTCAACAATGCACATCATGATGCTTGGCATATAATGACTCATGACATTCGCATTGCATGCTCACATACATCCACAATCATGCATATATCATCAAATACCACACTTACCATTTTCTTGCCTTTCGGCCACAAATCATCATCACAACAGCACATAAGGCATACCCATTCAAAGCACAAACATAATACACGTCAAATTCGCACCATTAAAATGACAAAAGTCGAGATTCGAAACTTTTCATATTTTTCGACAAAATTTAATCGGCTAACAATTCTCAAAACCTCATAAACATAAAGTACAACTCGATACCTTTCTAACGACACTAAGAATACAAAAATCGGATAATCAGAACCAAAGTTACGGACAAAACCGAAAACAACATTTTGAAAAATCACATTTTTGCAATTCTCCTGTCCATACGCGTACCACCACTATCCATATGCGTATTGACAGAACAAATTTCCTTCACAAAATCACGTTGCCAAAAACCATACGCGTATGCACCTCGCCCTTACGCGTATCACCAGAAGGCCGTGGAAACATGCATTTCATACGCGTAATGCCCCAAAAACAACACAATGTTACGCCGTAACGCCTTGGCCCATACGCGTATTGGCAAGTCCCTTACGCGTATTGCCAGGACAAACCCAGAAGAATTCTGCAGAACAATTTCTGCATTTTCCAAATCCAATCAACCAATTTTTCACCTAAAACTCAGAAAATGACCAATTTGAATTGCAATAACACACAACCAACATGTATAAACAATCTAAAACACAATCAACACAAGTTTTGACACATTCAAATCAATTTCTAATCAATTATACCAAATATGGGTTTTACTCATTTTCTTCCAATTCAATCCAAAACAACAACAAACACACATACATAATCGTATACAATCATAGAATAATCGAGTTTCGCACCCTTACCCGATTAATCGATTCCTAGAACTTGTTCTCTTGATTTCCCGAGCTTTTCTTCAATTTCTCTCTTTTCTCTCTTCTCCTCTTTTCTTCTCTTTTTCCTTCTTTCTCCTTTCTTTCTCTCTATTTTTCTTTCCCTTTTCTTTTCTATTTTCTTTTCTTTCTTACTAACTTAACAATTATCTATGAAATGCCCAAAATACCCCCACACTCAAATATCTCGCAAACGTTCCCAAAACGCGATAAAATATAATCACGACAAAAAATAACACATTTTCACATAAAAGTCGAAAATAGAATAAAATAATAATAAAATAATCAAAAGGCTCAATAAAATAAAATTGGCAAAACAGGGGCGTTACAAGGATGCTCGACCGAAGTAAAGTGTTGTTTCTTTCCCAATTTGGCGACGAAGTCTTGGAATTTTCTGTCTGTGAATTGGGTTCCGTTGTCGGTTACGAGGGCCTGGGGTACCCTGAATCTGGCGAGGACATTCCTTTTGTAGAAACGCAATATGTTGAAGGCTGTGATCTTGGCGAGCGCTTCGGCTTCAATCCACTTTGTAAAATAGTCGACGGCCACGATTAGGAATTTATTTTGATAAGATCCCATTGTGAAGGGGCCTAGGATATCCATCCCCATCCAGGCGAAGGGCCATGGCGAGGAGAGGGTCCTCAACTCATTGGGTGGTGCCAAATGCATGTCCCCGTGGCGCCGGCAACGGTCACATTTTTGTACATGTTCTTTGGCGTCGTGTTTCATGGTTGGACAGTAATATCCTGCGCGCAAAGCTTTTCGAGCCAGGGATCTTCCCCCTAGGTGTTGTGCGTTGATGCCCTCGTGGATCTCTTGTAAGATTTCGGGGACCTAGGCCTCGTCGACACATTTCAACAGGGGGGTGGAAAATCCTCGTCGATATAATTTGTCCTCGACCAGTACGTACGAGCGGGCTCGTCGCTTAGTCACACTGGCCTCCTTACTGTCTTCGGAGAGTTCCCCCTTGGTGAGATAATTGTATATCGGGGTCATCCAACAACGAGGATCTCCGATGGCGTTAACATCTAGCAGGTCGGGTTTTACAATGCTCGGGTTGGCCAGCATTTCTTGTATGATGGATTTGTTTCCACCTTTTTTCCTGGTGCTGGCTAATTTAGAGAGGATGTCTGCTCGGGTGTTTTGTTCGCGCGGGACGTGCTGAACTTCCCATGCTTCAAACTCTGCCATTTTTTCTTTTACCATTGCCAAATATTCGGCTAGTTGGTCGTTCTTTGCTTGGAACTCTCCCCGTACTTGGGACACTACGAGTTGGGAGTCAGTGCAAATTTTTATTTCTCTCGCGCCGACGTCTTTGGCCAGTCGTAATCCTGCGAGGAAGGCTTCATACTCGGCTTGATTGTTGGATGTTTTGAAGGAGAGGACCAGGGATACTTCGATCAGGATCCCTTCCTCGTTCTCGAGGATAATTCCTGCTCTGCTGCCTGAGGGGCTTGATGCACCATCCACGTTAATGATCCACTCCTGTGTCGCTCCTGGAGGGGATGGTTCCGGAGTCATCTCTGCCACGAAGTTGGCCAAGACCTGTGCCTTAAGGGCTTTCCTCCCCTAGTAGTGAATGTAGAACTCGGCTAATTCAAGGGACCATTTTAGCATCCTGCCCGCCATATCTGGTCGGCTTAACAGCTGCCTAATGGGCTGGTCGGTTCTGACGATGATGGTGTGTGCCAGGAAGTAATATCTGAGTCTCCTCGCGGCGACTATGAGGGCAAGGGCTACTCGTTCTATTTGCGTGTACCTGACTTCGGGTCCTTGCAGGGCTTTGCTGGTAAAATAGATGGGTTTCTGGCCATTGTTTGTTTCTCGAATAAGTGTTGCGCTTACTGCTTCGTTGGCCACGGAGAGGTACAGGTATATGGTTTCCCCCCGATCTGGTCGGGACAATACTGGAGGCTTGGACAAAGCTTGTTTGAAATGGGAAAGGGCCTGCTCGCATTCGTCCGTCCACTCGAAATTTACTTCCTTCCGGAGTAATTTGAAGAAGGGCAGAGCGTGCTGGCTGGATTTGCTCACGAAGCGAGCAAGGGACGCGAGCATCCCATTGAGGGATTGTATCGCCTTTTTCGACTGCAGAGTGGGGAACTCCACGAGTGCTCGGCATTTATCTGGGTTTGCTTCTACTCCTCTTTCGGTGAGGTAAAACCTGAGGAATTTCCCTGCTCGTACCCAAAAGGTGCATTTTTCTGGATTGAAACGCATCTTACATTTTCGAGCTTGGTCGAACACCTTGCGTAGGTGGGTGGTATGGTCGGATTCCTCTTGGGATTTTACGATCATATCGTCCATATATACTTCGAGCATGTCCCCGATTTCGGATCGGAAGACTTTGTTCATCATGTGTTGGTATGTGGCCCCGGCATTCTTTAGTCCAAAGGGCATTACATTATAGTAATAGTTCCCCGAGGAGGTCATGAATGTCGTGTACCTCTTGTCCTCGTTTGCCATTGGGATTTGGTTGTATCCCGAATAAGCGTCCATGAAGGACAAGAGCTTGAAACCTGCGGAATTATCTACGAGTTTATCTATGCTCGGAAGCGGATAAGCGTCTTTCGGGCAAGCCCGATTGAGATCAGTGTAGTCAATGCACATGCACCATTTTCCATTACTTTTCTTTACAAGTACAATGTTTGAGAGCCAGGTCGTATACCTGGCCTCAGAAATAAATTTTGCCTCTAAGAGGTCTTGTACAAGTTTTTCGGCATCATGTGCCTTTTCCTCGGATTGCTTTCTTCTTCGTTGGGCAATGACACGAGCAGCTGGATTGATTGTCAAGTGGTGACATGCAGTTTCTGGATCAAGGCTAGGCATATCCGCCGCACTCCAGGCGAACAGGTCGACGTTGTCGTCAAGACATTTCTTCAACTCCTTCTTTACCTCTTCGGGGAGACCAGCACCTATCTTCACTCCCCTGTTGGGGTTATTGCTGAAGGTGATGATCTCGAATTCCCCATCTGGAACTGGTCGCATAAGTGCAGGAGACGGGGAGCTTGTAACTCCTAGATTTTTTTCTTCGCCATGATCTTCTCCTCCATCTTCAGGAAGCCTGCTGTCGAGGTCGATGGTATGCACGGGAAGCGTGGGCTTTTTCTCTGGCTGGCCATCTTCAGCTGGAACCTCGTCCTCTCTAGTGCGCTTTGCCGACTTTGCAGTCGTCGCGATCTGGTTCTGCCCTTTTGTTGCGGCCTCAAAGCATCTGCGAGCAGCCTCGATGTCGCCGTGCAGAGTTGCGACGTGTCCTTTTTTGGTATAGTACTTGAGCTTGAGGTGGACCGTAGAGGGGACAGCAACGAGTTCGGCAAGAGCTGGTCTGCCGAGGATGCACTGATAAAGCGACGGGCAATCAATGACTAAGAACTGCATTTTGATTGTCCGAGATGCCTCTTCCTCGCCAAACGTGACTGGTATCTCCACGTAACCCCAAGGTTGGGCCGTTGCTCCGTTGAATCCTTGGAGATCTGATCCCACGTATGGGGAGAGATTAGACTTATTCAGTTTCAGCGGCCGGAACAGGTTGGAATACATGATGTCCACGGAACTGCCCTGGTCGACCAGGATTCTCCGCACATCGGTAGATGATAATTTGGCCCTGATCAGCAGAGGAATATATGGGAATTCGGTGATCCTCCGGGGAGTTCTTCTCTATAGAACGTGATCGGCTGCAAACGCCATTTACCCTTGCCGGTCGTGTACAACTGCTCGGGGCTGCTGTCTATCAGCTGTTCAAACTTTCGTTTGATGGATCCTATCGTGAGCTCGTGGTACCCCCCACATGAGATAACCATGGCCGTAGGAAAGGCTTCCCAGGTGTTGTGTATGAATGCCTGGGAAGTCGGGTCGAGGTGGTCAGGAACGAAGAAGTCCTCTGGTCGGCTGATGGCCATTGCGACCTGCGGGGGAGGACTGGATTGGGCTGGTTCTGCCTCTTTCTTTGTATCGGACGTGTCTCATCGGGAGGACTCTCCCTTCTTTACGTATTGCTTTAGGTGACCCTTTTTGATGAGGATCTATATTGCATCCTTAAGATGCACGCAATCTTCTGTCACGTGGTCGTGACTACGATGAAAATGACAGTATTTGCTTTTGCCGACGTTCCCTTTGGACGTGGTCGGTTTAGGGAACCTAACACCTCCTTGTTTAAACTCGGTGTTGATGTAGTCGGAGAGAATGCGTTCTCGCGAGGTCGTGAGCACGGTGTACTCCGTAAACCGGCCAGCTGGTCCTTTGCTTTCGCGAGGACGCTCATCGCGCCTTCTCTCTTTCCCTTGCCGGGATGATTCTGGCTCGTCTTTTTTTGATGCCCGGGGTGCTTCGCGATCTCTCAAGTCCCGGGCATGATATGCGGCTTCCTTTTCCTCGTAACGGATGTAGTCTTCAGCTTTACGAAGAAGTTCTGTCAGAGTCCGGGGAGCTTCGATTCCTACTGCCTTACTGAAGTCGCTTTTGGGCCGGAGTCCCTTTTCGAGGAGGTACTTTTTCATGTGATCCGTTGTTCGGACTTCAACAGCTTCTTTGTTGAATCTTTCAATGTATGCCCGCAGGGATTCGTCCCTGCCTTGTATAATGGCCTCCAACATAGCCTCCGACTTAGGGTGTCGTTGGGAAGCTGTGAAATGTCGGACAAACTGGCTCTTTAACTCCCTCCATGAAGAGATGGATCCGTGAGGAAGTCGTTTAAACCATGTCATCGCTCCCTTTCTCAAGGTGATGGGGAACATTTTGCATCTGATAGCCCCGGAGACACCGTGATATTGGAGCATAGCCTCTATGTTTTTGATATGCTCGCGGGGGTCAGTTGTCCCGTCGTAGGTTGTCAACGTGGGTGGTTTCTCCAGTCCGCGGGGAATTCGAGTGTCGAGGATGTCCCTTGTGAACGGACCGTGAACGTCATCGTCACTGCTGGAGCTAGGAGAGAGCGAAAGGGAACAGCTGTGCTCACGGCTTCGACTTCGGCGAGGAGAACTTCCGCGGGTGCGACGGTGATCGTACTTATCCACGTGTCGAGACCTCTTGGAAACCGGGGAGTGCCTGGATCTTCGCGGGGGAGACTGATGGCGTCGTCGGGCTAGATCGGGTGTAGGGTTCCTTGATCTTGAACATTTCCTCTCTGGGGAGAGGGTGTCGCGTCTTCGCTTCAAGGGAGTCCGTGGACGCGGGGAATGGCTCGCCAGTTTTTCTGAAGCGAGGCGTTCCTGAAGGATATGCTCGATGGCATTGAGCTTCTCCCCCTGCTGGAGGATCAGGAGGTTTGAATTGTTGAGAGAAGCGATGAGTGCTGCGGTGGTCGGATCAGCATCCTGGGGAACCGGAACGGGCTCGAAGGTGAGCTCCATGGCTGGTGTTCGTGGCTTTGGTTCGTCGGATTTCGGGGAAGCAGGCCTTCCGTCTCTTCGGTCATTTTCCTGCGGGATATGCCCGACGAAAGTGTGGTCGTTGTTGTTGTTGGCCGCAGGGGCCACAGAGTCTTGGTGAACATCGTTCTTGATGAAAGCCATGTCGATCTGAAATTTTGAAAAGATGAAGATTTGGTCTTTGTTGAGCAAGAGAGAATCTTGGTGAAAGACGGGGAAACTGGTATTCCCACATACGGCGCCACTGATCAGAGAGGACCAGAAGGAGATCGTCGCGGCCTTCGTGTAGGACAAGAGTTGATGCTCGTAGGAGAGGAAAAAGGGGTGGAGGTACCTGTAAGGTACTCCGATGCCAAAGTAAGTATTTGGTAAAAAGGGGGAAAAGCAAGTAAGAGAAGTCAAGTATATGATTTGTGATACCTGCCCCTCTCAAGCGAGGGGGTATTTATGGATGGATTTCTGGCGAGCAAAGCGACTGATCGACCAATGAGGGGTTGCCAGATGTAGGGCAAGGCGTGTGGCCTTCTAACTGTTTCCGTTATATTCGGGGAGACAGTTGGTCGCGTGAACTACCCTGCGCGTGAAGGGGACACGCCCAACTGTTACTATCTGTCCAACGGCTATATTGTGCCCAACGGCTATATTGTGCTTATTGGGTCTGTTCGCCAATTATGTTGGATTGGGCCTGGACCTTAAGGGCAGGAAGTCCTGCCCGGTCCGGAACAGTGTAAATTATAACTTTAAAGGTAAGATACCTATCTATTTGAATAAGTAAAATTGATCTCTCAAATTTGATTTAGATTTAGGTTTTTATAATTAATAAAAACTATAATTATATTTAAAAAAAAATTATGCATTGTAAGAATTATGCTAGATAATATATAAACAAAATAAAATAAAAATAGTGTGACCTATCAATGGGTTGGGTTTGCGGGTTTAAAACGTCAAACCCGTTACCCGAACCAAATACCAATGGGTTTGAATGGGTTGGTTCGGGTTGAACTCGTACATGATTAGGTTGGGTAAAAATAAGGGTTGGGTTGGGTTGGGTGAGTGGGTTCGTGGGTTGACACGTACCCATGAACACCCCTAATTCCTGGAGAATTTAGCAAATATCCTTGAAGGATAATATTGAATTTGTTATATAGTTTCTGAAAAACTTATCAAATATCTTAAAGGATAATATTTAGTTTGTTATAGAATTCCTGAAGAACTTTTCAAATATTCCTGAGGACGGTAAATATTACTATTTTTATTAATAAAAGATTTTTTATTGAGTTTCGGAAGAACTAAATAAAAAAGTTGTAATTGAGTTCTCGAAGAACTGCAAAAAAAGAAAGAAAAAAAACTCTCTTAAATCCTTCAGTGGTATCAGAATATGATTCTGATTAAGTCATTAAATTCGAATATGATTTATGCATGATAATGATGTTTATATGCTGATATAATCACAATTAAAATAATATATTTTTATTTGATTAAAACATGTCTAATCTCATATAATTGAAATTGATTCAATTTTAATTTTGATTTGGTTTGGTTGATTCATTCTTAATTCATTTGTCAAAAGGAAATTTCGACCTTTAATTGTCGTAAAATATTTATCGACGTGAATGATTAAATTATTAATTGCAATATGTTTGATGCATAATGATCTTCTATGTTAAAAAATTCATAATGTATGCACATGATTATCAAATGGTTTTTAAAATTAGATTTTAATTTTGTCAAATCAGTTTTGGAATTGTTTCAATTTTTTCTCGAACAGTGCACTAGAGTGGCACATCATTACATTTTATTAATTGCCAAAAATTTCAAAATGTGTGTAGTGATTTCAATTTGTTAAAATACTATTAGTATATTGTGATTCATAAATATTGACTGAAGCAATTATGCACATTTGTTAACAACTTTATTGGCTATGAAGATGACAAAATTAATGTGATTAATTTGATATTTATTCATAACGAAATATTATAATTTTTGTGACTAATTTATTAAGATTGACAAGTATTTATTTGATAATTAAATGGTATCAATTTGTTATTCTATTTGTGTTATTGTAATTAGTATGTTTTATATAAAAATAAAAAATGAATTACTCAAATATAAAGTGAATTATTATTATTCTCCTTTAATAATATCGAAGACTACAAACACATAATTATAGATGATATAAATCATTTTTTTTCTAAGAATAAATAAATGGTTTGAATTTTTCTGTACGATAGATATTTATTTATTTTGAAATTATAATATTGTAAAGATGAGTTTTTATGGTGATTTGATTCAATAAATTATTTTATTAAAAAATAATACATTTATATTATACATATATATATTTTCTTTTGTTTAATTTTCTAATGAATTGATATTTATTTTCTTTTACTTCAATTTTTATTAAGTTATATTTCTTGCATAAAATTTGTGGAGTTATTTATATTTATTGAATAATTTTTGTATTCTAAATTCTATATCCATAAAGCGAAATTGTAGTAATGTATTTTATGTACTATATAATTATTAGCAAAAGTTAGAAACGGTTGATTTAGATGTTAAAATTGTAATTAAATTGTATGCCATCAATTTTTATGAATATATTTTATATAAATAATTTTATTATTTATTATAGGTTGATAAAAATTAGAAGAATAGAATCATACGCATTATGGTAAATAAAAAATTTACAAATCACACTTAAGTGTGTTGTTGGCAAAATCGGTTGGGCCATCTCGATTGTATTATGATGCAAAAATTAGTATTGAAGAACCAGAAGTTTCTTCGATCCAATCAGTTTTGTATGTTCGTAAATGAAATTATAATTTTAATAAGTTGAGTTTTATAACATATATAAGGGGATATTTGTGAATCAACACATCACTCATGTAGACGATTTAAACATTTCATGATATTAATTGTTGCATCGACTAAAAGATCATGCATATGTTTGCTGTCTACTCAGAACTAGAATTTTTTTAATTGTTTTCTCATCTAAAAGATCACTCATGTATTATGATGTGAAAACCAGTATTGAAGATCCAAAAGTTTCTTTGAATCCAATAAATTTTGTGTGTTTCTAAAGAAAAATAAAAATTTGAGAAATTGAATTTTTCATGACATTAATTATTGCACCGACTAAAATATCATGCAAAAATGTTTATTGTCTACACACAACCAGGAGTTTGTAAAGTTGTTTTCTGAGACTAAGATCTAAATTTCTGAATTTTTCATAACTTTCTTGATAAGTATCACATACATTATTAAAATTTATATTGAACATCTTGTAGCATATGTTCATAAAAAATGGACTTGAAGATCCATTCTTTAGACGTCTAAAGTTAATTGTATAATTAATATTTATGAGATCATAAATTCTAAATTAGATATTTGAAACACACTAAATATGAATATTAAGATATTTATTCGTATTAAACCAACAAGATATTACATGTTAATTCTTTCATTAGCTTACAAATTATTTTAGGTTAATAACCTAATACATCTCATCTAAGTAAACTTTTGGATGTATTGTGACTAATCAATTGCTCTAATATAGTACGCTAAGACGAGTTTTGAAAAAAAACTGAGAATATATTTTATATTAATCTCGTATTTGAGGATATATCTTGATCCAATAATTGAATACTTGTTTGAAGTCCAATAGGCTAATCATCAATTGATAAATTAATTTCTCAATATTATGGGAAGAGATTAAGCAACTGAAAGTCTGAACCAGAAGTTCAAATGAAAATTTGAAATAAACAAATATTATTATATTATTCTGATCCTCGAAGCTCAATACACAATTCATTTGCAAAGTTTATGAAAAAAATTAGTAGTTTATAATACTCCACTCAAAGTGGGTTCTTCTATTGGACAACCAAATATTACAAATGAATTGTAACCGCGCCAGAAGCGTGGTAGGAAAGTCGGTTCCAATGTTAAGAGGCCTCCACCTAAAAAAGAAACTAAAGTTAAAGATGACCCAAGTGAGGATATGAAAATTCTAAGAGCATTTTGACATAATTTATTTTTCAATTCCAGAAGAACTAATCAAGTACTTGAAATATGAAATAAAGAGATCTCTATAAATTATGTCATGAATAAAATGCGATGGAATCGAAATTAAGATAACCAAAATAAAGTTAATATTAGCAACATCTTTGTATACAATATAGCGCTAAAAGTGATAAATGATAACGAGGATCATGGGTGAAAGTCTATCAAAGATGGTTGACAAAGTGACAATTGGTCAAAATAAATATATTCAATTGAAGAAGAGTTAAACTCACTCTACAAGTGACTAAATTTTTTATATGTAGTCTGAACACCTCAAGGTGTGAAACCAATGAGATATAAATGAATTTTTGTGAAAAAGCAAAATAATAATGGTATAAAGCTTGATTTGTTGCTCAATGATTTTCACAAAGACCTAATATTGATTTTGATGAAACATATCCACTTGTATAGGATTCAACAAATTTTCGATATTTAATTGGCCTTGTAGGACATGAAGGACTTAATTTGAACATGATGGATGCTGTGACATCTTATTTATACGACTCACTTGATAGTGACATTTACTGAAACTCCCTAAAGGGTTTAATATATTAGAGATACATAATTTTGGATCTCGAGAAAGCTACTTGTTGTGAATTAGGATGCCTTAAAACAAAATATACTCGGTTTCTTTATAGACAAGAAACACACAAGGAATAGGGTTAACAAGGAAAAACAACAAGGATTGGTTATAACTGATATTCTTTACTTTCTCTATAAAACAGATTACAAGTACTCAAGAATAACAAATAACCCTCTCACCCTAATTAGATTTTGTCACACCACACCACAAGATGAGAGACTAGTATGCTATTTATAATAAAACCTAACATACTAAACTAATGGGCCTTTTAACAATTACCCATTACAAGCTAACTTAAACAATTGGATCCTTAACACAAGGCCCAATCTGACAACTACATACTAGAACACAATTCGACTACAGCATGTAAGTCTTCGACAACAGCATGTGAGCAAACTTGACGGCATGCTAACTAGAGTTCGATCCAAGATCTCATAAATCTCCACCTTGGATCTAACTCTACCATCGAGAAACAAACTAGCTTTCTTCATGCAGCTTTATCAACTGCATACAGTGAAAAAACTTGCAACTGGGTAACGTCTTGGTGATCATATCAGCAACATTATGATTTGTCGAAACCTTCAGCACTTGTACTTCTCCACGCTCGATTACCCCTCTGACAAAATGCAGCCTCACATCAATGTGCTTGGTTCGCTCATGATAGGCTGAATTCTTCGACACGTGTATTGCACTTTGACTACCACATTTAACTGTGACAACTCAACCTTGAAGTTTCAACTCCTTTGCAAAACCTTCAAGCCACAATGCTTCTTTCACAGCTTCAGTTAGGGTGATATATTCCGCTTTAGTGGTTGATAAGGCAACAACCTTCTAAAGTGTTGCTTTCCAACTTATTACTGTGCCAAACATAGTGAACACATATCTAGAAATATATTTTCTGGAATCCATACAATCTGCATAATCAGAGTCGACACATCCTTCGATTGCTGCTTTACTATCTTCACCCAAGGCTCCACCATAAATTAGGACTCTATTCAGAGACCCATTTATGTACCTTAGAATCCACTTCAATGCTTGCCAGTGAGCCTTTCCAGGATTCGCCATGTACCTGCTTACAAGACTTACTACATACGATATGTCGGGTCTAGTGCAGACCATAACATACATCAAAGAACCCACTATATTAGCATATTGAATGTTATTCATATAAGCTCTTTCGACATCAGTACTGGGAAACTGATCTATACTTAGCTTGAATTAAGGGTTTGTCGGAGTCACAACTGGCTTTGAATTCGACATACCATACTTTTCGAAAATCTTCCGCAGGTATGCCTCTTGAGATAAGAAAATTTTGAGTGCTTTCTATCTCTTCGGATGTCAATCCCAAGAATCCTGGACGCAGCTCCCATATCCTTCATTTCGAACTCCTTATTGAGTTCTGCCTTCACCCTCATTACATCTTCAACATTGTTGCTTGCTATTAGAATATCATCCACATAAAGCAACAAAATAACAAATGAATTACCAGGTCGAAATCTGAAGTAAACACAGTGGTCGAACTGACTTCTAATGAAACTTATGCGTGCCATGAACTTTTCGAATCTCATATTCCACTGTCGAGGAGATTGTTTTAGTCCATATAAAGATCTCTTTAGCTTGCACACATAATCTTCCTTCCCCTTTTCGACATACCCTTCAGGTTGCCTCATCAGGATTGTTTCATCTAGATCACCATACAAGAACGCAGTCTTCACATCCATCTGTTCGAGTTGAAGGTTGAACTGTGCCACCATGGCAAGCTACATTCGAATGGATCTGTGCTTCACAACAAGAGAGAACACATCATTAATGTTGACACCTTCTTTCTGAGTGAACCCCCTAGCGACCAATCTTGCCTTGTATCTCTTCGACTCCACTCCTTCGATTCATTCCTTAACTTTGAAAATCCATTTACAGTTAACTAACTTAGCTCCAGCAGGTTTCTTGATTAGTTCCCATGTGTTGTTATCATGAAGAGATTTCATCTCATCATCCATGGCCTTCAACCATTCAGTCTTCTTTCGACTCCTCATAACTTCCTTATAGTCTCTAGGTTCTTCGTCGAGAACCTAACTTACAGAGATTAAGGCATAAGCTATAAGATCTACATGCCCAAGTATCTGAGATGGCTTGATGACTCTCCTCAACCTGTCTCTAAGGGCCCGTGGGAACTACACCTTTTAACCCTAAAAATGCATAAACTTATGTTAATGCTTACGCCTGCAAAAGCTTGCAAGAAAATTGGATGGACACGTTAGAGGGTATGAGCCTAAATCCTTGACCTGTCCCGCACTAAAGTGTGAGCAAAACGGGTATGTCTAATGGGCCAAATCCATTTTACCACCCTAAGTACACAGTCTCTAAAGCAAGAGGTATGTAAGAGATAAATGCTTACAAGTTTTAGTTGTTAATTAAAATTTTAATAACTAATTTAACAAACACCTCATGGATATAAAAAATTTCAAACCACATTTTTTAACTAACCTAACACGTTTGATTTTTTTTTGATCTAATAATTTTCTTTTTACATATATGCATTTACCCACTATTGTAAAATGAAATTTTTTTGTTTATTATATGATCAACTTGATTTTCACTTTTGCAAATTGGTAAGAAAGCGAGAAAACTTTAGTCGAACTAGAAGTTGGAAAGATTTCAATGTATTTATTCATCTTGAAATTTGAGAGTGGAAGTAGCACTTGGGCATGATCATGGGTGTATTCTCGTCAAAATCATTTGGATTGTAAGTTATCGTTTGTCAACTAAGCTTTCTATTTTACTATTGATTCTTATCTTATAAGCTTGTTCCTTGAGAATAAGTAACAATTCAAAATTAGAGTTGTGATGACACTGTGTCATACTAAATTTCCCAAGCATTTTATTTTGTATTGTAATTATATTTATAGCTCACAGTGCATGAAATATAGCAAGTTATATAAGGAATCAAGATGTAATTGCTGAAAGTACAATGAGTGACAACCCTTAGCCGTGTATGGTTGTTTAAGAGTTTTGTGTGTTTGTTGTGCTAGAGAATGCTCGCACATGGATGATGAAGAGCTTTGTATTTAGGTGATTTCTAAATAAATTGAATGTCCCGACTCAACTCAGTGGTTAAGGTATATGTAGGAATCCATTCGGCATGGATCTTAGAACCCGACATAGTGGTTACTGCATTCTGCTCTTATGAGCATGAGACGTGAGCCATTTTCCCCCTATAATCCTAAAGAATGTGGTTTCCTTCTTTGAATTCCCCTCATATACTATTATGAGATAAAGACACAACATTCCCCACATTTTCATAAGGGAGCAAGTGTACTAGACAATGGGTGCACATTATGATAATTGAGCTCACATTATGATAAATAGTTTAGGCGATGGGTGTTATCTGCTAGCCCTTGGCGAATCTTGTGTTTCCTCCTATATATCCTTTGCAAATATACTAGTATAGAATTCCTCAAGCAAGAGGTATTGTAAATGGAAAAGATATTTAGTCTTAAGCTTCTCTACGAAACTTTTAGTTTAGTCTCTCAAGTCAAACTTTTATGTTGAGTTTCTTAGGCGATAATTTTTAGTTGATCCCTCAAGTGAGACTTTTAAGTTGAGTTTCTTATAAGAGACTTTTAATTTGAGTCTCTCAAGCAAGATTTTACATTGATCCTATCATGCGATACTTTTTGAATAACAACTTGAATCTCTCTCACGCCTTAGATAATGACTCAGATTCACCTTGATCGAAGTTTGAGAATTCAGCTTCCTCTCTACAAATTGAGCATTAGAGATATACCTCTCCCAAAATTTATCTTCTAATTCCTTCCAAGTCTAAATAGTACCATTCGGAAAGCATTGCAGCCAATCCTTAGCTCGACCTACAAAAGAAAAACCAAATCGTCGTAGCTTTACCTAATGACTCATGTTGGTTTTATTTACAATTTAGACTTAAATAGTGTTTTCGTCCCTGTAAGTTAGCGTGTTTTTGGTTTTCGTCCCTGTAATTTATTTTTTTTTGGTTTTAGTCCCTATATTTCACATTCGCGTTTGTTTTAGTCCATAAAACCAAAATCCGCAGGAAAATCTGCAGGAAAATCCGTAGGAAACCTTCGATTTTTCCTGCAGATTTTAGCTTTAGGGACTAAACAGCAAGAAAAAGTAAGATATAGGGACTAAAACCAAAAAAAAAATTACAAGGACGAAAACCAAAAACTCGCTAACTTACAGGGACGAAAACACTATTTAAGCCTACAATTTATTTAATTAATTAATTAATAATAAAATAAAATAAAGAAATAAAGTGAAAACAAAAATAATAAAGGGAAGGGGGTGTAAGTATGCTTGGGGTTGTGATGAGAAAAAGATAAGTGAAATGGGCTCAAGGCCCAATCAACAAAAAAAAAACAAATTAAAAAAGGGTCGCCCGTGTGGGCCCCACCGGGGCCACCTTCTTTGTCCATGGGAAAATGGTAGACGGAAAGTAGCAATAAGGTAAACGCAAATTGAAAAAAAACACACTACTAGTCACTTTGATCAATATGTAACTGTCTCAAATTTTCACGAAATCACACAAATGAATAATGAAAATTCATTTACCTCACAAACACAATGGCATGCTAAAAAATCTACAAACAACAACTAAAATTGAAAATATTACTCGTTTGCAGTTGGATGCACAAGGCCTTGATTTGGTCATTTTAGCTACTTTCATGCCAAACAAAACTATGGATTCATGCTCAGGGTGATGTTATGAAGCTAATGAGTTTATTATTCTGTTTGAAACAAGTTGATTTGATCATTTTGGATTTGTGTTCTTGAATTGATCAAGAACAATCAGATGTGAAAGATGAGTTATGATAATCCTTGTAACCATGAGATGCATTATGACAATCCTCATAACAAAGTGATGACCACATATGGTAATCCTCATATGGTAAAATGAGTTACGATAATCCTCGTAACCATGAAAAGCATTTTCAAAATCCTCAGAACAAGGTGGTAACATATGGTAATCCTCTGATGAAAAAATAAGTCACTGTAATCCTCATAACCATGAAATGTGTTCTAGCAATCCTCATAACAAAGTGACATAACATCTAGTAATCCTCAAATAGAAAAATGTAGTTACGGTAATCCTCATAACCTTGTGATGTGTTATGGAAATCCTCATAACAAGAAAAATGAGTTACGGTGATCCTTGTAACCATGAAAAGCATTTTGGCAATCCTCAGAACAAAGTGATAACCTTTTCTGGAAATCCTCAGATTGGAAAATGAGTTATAGTAATCCTCGTAACCATGTAACGCGTTCTAGAAATCCTCAGAACAAATGATAACATCTGGTAATCCTTAGATGGAAAATGAGCTACGATAATCCTCGTAACCATGAGATGCGTTCTGGAAATCCTCAGAACAATGTGATGACATATGGTATTCCTCATACGGAAAAATGAGTTATGGTAATCCTTGTAACAATGAGAGACATTCTGTAAGTCCTTAGTATGAAATGATGACAACCATCTGGTATCCCTTAGATGGAAGAAATGAGTTGCGGTAACCCTCTTAACAATGAGATACGTTCTGGAAATCCTTATAACAAAATGAGTGGTGCCTGGAAATCCTCGGGCTGAAACAAATGAGATCCAGAAATCCATCGGATTCTCAAGAGATTCTGAATTTGTTGGACAATAACTAATCTTTGTAGGTGCCAATATGTAATAGATTTTGATGCTGATGACGTTTGTTCTTTCGGAATTCAAATGAGCTTCGAGCAAGATTTGTTATGCATGAGATTTGAGATTTTCCTTTATGCATGAAGTATGCAATGATACGTGATTTGATGTTAATGCAGACATGGTTTATGCATGAATAATGCACGATGCATGAAAACATGATAATTGTTTGACATTTTCAACCAGTGCCCAGGTGGCGTGCAATGGGGTGGTTAAGGTTGAGAAAGGTTCTTTTGTAAAAAATATTCTTTTCAAGAGAAAAGGTTATTTGATAGGTCATTGTGCTAGAATGATCCCCCGACATTCATCTTGAACTCAACAATTACTAATGTATGATAGGTCTTGCTTGAGAAGCTTGAAGTATAGAGAGAACTTGCTTCCACCATTTACGCATCTTATCTTTCCCCTAGCTCGTTGGGTCTAGAAGGAATTTTCCTCAATACAAGTTTAAAACAACTCATTGTAATATAACCTTGAGATGGTTTGCTCTAGTTCTCCGAACCTGAAAGTAGTCTACCCTTAATTAATCGATTCTTGGAGTGGCTTTGCCCCTGATCAACAAAGTCTTTAGGTAATTTTCCCCTGTTGTGGCCTATTCTTGAAGCAGCGTGTCGTTGATGGGACAACTTCTAAATGATCAAGTTCCTCAACTGATTGCTCGTTTTAGAACTTCCTTGGTGCTAAGGGCTGATTTGCAAATAAAATTGTTCCATTAAAATGGTAATTCTAATGCAATTCTCATGTAGCTTTTGAAATCAAAATCATTATTAATATATAATGAATGAGTCAATGATCGGAACATAATGTTGATCTGGACATTCAAAGTGTGAAAATAGCAATGCAAAAAGCATGATACCAATACAAATGATTAGCAAATATCTTTAGATTCAGGTTAACGCAATCTTGTTGTAGTATGCTTTAAAAATAAACCTTGCTTGAATTAGGTCTTTTGAAGGTTGTAATGTGGTCTAGTTCACGATTTATGAACAAAAGGATATCAAGCTTAAATTTTTAATTTCACCCACTCATTCTCCTTGATGATCTCCAGTCCTACGTTTAATAAATTTGACACACGCATTCAATTTCCAAGATAATTTTAACGGTGTGAAGGTGAAGATAAAGGCTTAAGAATTTATGAGATTTCCTTGAAGTGTTGGTCACCTATTTTTTGTGTGTTTGCTTTTCTTATTTTGTTAAGAATTTCGGTGATCCTTTTTTTCCGATTCTCTTTTTTCTTTCTTTTTATCCCTAATTTTTTCTTGGACCACTCTTTCGAGTTTTCAGTCCACCGGGATGCCTTTATTTTTGCCTAAGTCATTTTTTTAGATTCTCGACTTAGCAGGATTTTTTTCTTTTTCTCTTTTAACTATTTCCACAGAGTTTATTCTTTTGGTGAAAAGGTTGTGACTGCCATGTTAAGGGTTGATAAGGAACAACCATTGTGAGCTTTTGGATTGTTAGTAATTCTTCGACACTTCACAATGTGTGTGAGAAATAAGATGTGGTAGAACCTTTAATGGGATGTTTTCTCTTGAATTTTAAATGCATATTCAAATCAACTGAAAAACTCTCCTGCCCCGGGTTAAGATTAAGGTTTTTTTAGATCAGAACGAAACACCAACTTCAAGGCTCAAAGGGATTAACTAGGGATTAAATCATTCTCTCTTCAGTATTTGGGAGCTAAAGCAAAGCCTTACATCATGAGCAAGGTTTTATCTAAAAACATACATTTAGAAATTTTAAGCATTTGTTTACATCATCCTCCATCTAATCTTTGCTTGAACAAAAGTTAATAAATACAATGAAATGGATGAAACATTGATTTTTTTCTTTTACCATGCGATAAAAGGAAAGAACATAAAATGAGTGAATACAAATTGATTAATTCAAAAGATGCATGCTCATTTCATTAATATTATTTTTAAAAACAACAAGCTTTACAAGCAAATAAACACTTAACAACAAGCAAATTGCAGGCGGCCTAATGATTATCAGTATTGAGGATGAGATTTCTCGTCTGATTCATTGGCTTTCGGAGATAACTCTTGTGCTTCCTTCATGTTTCATTCCACATGTCCTAGAAAAAGGTTGCTTTTGACATTCGTGCCCACATCTTTGAAAGTGATAATCTTCTTGTTGATTAGTTCCTGCACCTTGGCTTTCAGCGCCATACAAGTGTCCAGGAAATCTCCTACGGTCCCTTAATAGTACTCGCATGTAGCATTTGCATTGTACCATGTCGGGTAGGGTGTTGGCAGAGGATTAATAGCCTTAGGAGTCACCAAGTGATTTTTGAAGCAGGTGCGGATAGAGCTAGCTATAAGGCATAAGAATAGAGTCAAAATTATTCATGCTCCTCCGATTTTGATCATGATTATGTTTTTGAGGCTGGGGGTTGGCAGACACTGGCTGAGGGTGGTAAGCAGGCATTGTTGCTGCATAATAAGGCTTTCCACCTCCAATCATAACAACATTTGTTTCTCCATCTTTCATTTTCTAGAAGTTCCCAGAGAACTTCCTCGCTATGTCCGATGCCCCTGAAGCATTAAGAATCATTTCTCTCTTCATCCATTACTCAATTCTTTCTCCAATAAAACCATATAATGGCTTCTATTCATTACTCTCCCTTGTATTAACAACTAAAAAAATGTTCAAGCTTTATATGCTCAAATTGCAATGCTAAAACTCAAGAGCCCTAACTTCACACAAACTTTTATTCCCTTGCTTACATTCCCTTCTATTCCCATACACAAGCCTAGAAATCAACTCCAAAACTTTCTCTTAACCCAAGCTCTAGGTATATAAATATTACTAGCAAGATACTTGTGCATCCGCATGGGTAAATTTATTTAATACGGAATTAAAGATATTTAGATACACGTGTAAATTTGAAATGAAAAAAATAGATAAAATAAAAAGAAAATTTTTACATTTGAAAATAAAGAATTTATCTCTTAATTAAAGGCAATTGTTAATCAAAATAAAATAAGTATTGTCCTAATACAGACCTGTGAGATAGAAAGTTAGTGGTGTGCACCATTTTTAAGTCATATCCAATTTGATACAATATAAAATGTATTTAGATACACATGTCAATTTAATATGAAAATGATCGTATAAGCTCAATTATATTAAATAACCATACAAAAAAAGAATAAAAGAGAGCTATGAGATGGAGAAAAAAAATTTTCACTTTTGAAAATAAAGAATTTCTGTCTCAAATAAAGATAATTATTGATTAAATTAAAATATATATTGTCCTATTAGTGACCCGTGAAATGAAAAGTTAGTTGTGTGCACCGTTATTGAGTATTATCTAATTTGATACAGTATAAAATGTATTTAAATATACATATCAATTTCAAATGAGTTATTTAATTATAAAATAAACAATGATCATATAAATTATGAATTATTTTTTTTAATAATTATAAAATAATTATGTTTTCATTTTGAGATTAAATTTTGTGTTTTAAAAATTCAACATTTTTCTGTGTTCTTGTTCGTTAAATTGAAAAGAGGTTCAAATTTTGTTATTTATACTTAAAAAATAAAATATGAAAAAGAAAATGGACAACGATGAAATTAAAGTGAAAGTGAGGAAAAGAAATGTGGGAAAATTTTAAAATTTAAATTAAAAGAAGAAAAGAAAAAGTAAGAAAGTTAAAGGTAAAAGGTGAGAAATGAATGAGGTGGTAAAAGGAAATAGATTCAATTTTTTTAGCATTTTAAATTACAAATATGTCATTTGGCTAGAATAATTTTTAAAATGAAAAGGATATATTAGAAAGTTTGATAATATATAATTTTAATAGATATTATTTTGATAATGACCCATGAAATGAAAAGTTAGATGTGTGCATTGTTATTGAATGTTATTTAATTTGATACGGTATAAAATATATTTAGATACACTTAATTATGAACAATAATCATATAAATTATAATTAATTTTTTAATAATTATAAAATAATTATGTTTTTCTTTAGAGATTAAATTTTGTGCTTTAAAAATTCGAAATTTTCCATGTTCTTCTTCATTAAATTAAAAAGAGGTTCAAATTTTTTTATTTATGTTTTAAAAAATAAAATAGGAAAAAGAAAATGAAGAGAGAAAAAAATTAAAATGAAAGTGAAAAAGTGTGAGAAAAAGAAATGGGGGGGGGGGATGTGAAATTTGCTTTAAGAGAAAAAAAAAAGTGAGAAAGTTAAAGGTAAAAAAAGTGGGAAATGAATGAGGTGACAAACTAAGGTAGTTTTATTTTTTTTAGCATTTGTTAATTACGAATATGCCCTTTAGCTAGGATAATCAACTACCTAGCCATTACTATTTATTGCCACCATACTTCCTAATTTACCCTTTTCACGAATTTTATTTTTGCCTAATCAAAGGACATTACAGTAATCCACATATACCCCTTTCTTAGAGTCTTTGAGAACCTTTATTTCTTCCACATGTCAATTTTCGATTGGTCCAATTTTATTTCACTCCCTTATAACACTTTTCACCCTCTATTCTCCTCATTTACTAAACTAGATTATCCCTTTGTCATCAAACACTTCTCATAAAACTTGTCTCTTTTGTTTATGTGATGAACAACAACAACTCACCAACAATCTGAGCGATTCCGTTCCAGTTTCTCGACATCATTTCTCTCCCTCACAACCAAACAACTGAAGAAACAAGGTTCTCTTTTCCATTTGAAATTTTACTTTTTCGCGCATCGGTTAGTTTCATTTCGCTTTCCATGTGAACATTAAAGTTTGTAATTTGTGGAAGTCGTGTTTTTTCTTTGAAAGTTTGAACTTTTTTTGTTTTATGCTCATAGTTTTATCTGTGACGACAACTTTTAGACTTCATGTTTGATAATTCAAAAAACAAAACTTTTGTATTGCGCGCATCGTTTTGTTTCAATAAGCAACCAAGCAAAACTGATAAGTTTTGAACTGTACAAGTTCATGTTTTTTCTCTGAAAGTTTTAAATCTTTTTGTTTTGTGCTCACGTTTTTTCTGTGAAAATTAGAAAGTTTGGGTTTCATGAAAATCGTTTCGTCCATTTTTTCCATCATGTTGTGGATTTTTTCTTCACACACATTGCCCTCTTCATATTTTGTTTTACACATGTTATTTTTCATTTGACACTTTTCAGATCACCATGTCTATAACACCCATTATGGTTGTTGATTTGAAGATTCATAACAAAGTTTGGAAGCTTGCCCTTCATGTCAATCATTTATGGATTGTTAAGGAGCGTAATGGGCAGCAGTACTTTGAATGTGTTATCCAAGATATCAATGTATTCATTCTTGTTGTCACTATGTTACCATTTTTTAATGCTCTTAAAATATCTACCAACTGTTATTTTCAATCATAGTGCGATAAAATACATGTCTTTACTCGGAACATAGATTTCAAACTGTTGAAACAAAGTTACATGTGCATCAAATGTATATGGCTTATAATGGTGACACTTAAACCAATGAACTTCCCTTGAAGATCTGTGACAAACCCTTGAAGCTATTTTTAATGGTGGGACCACTATAACCATGGTAGACATGCCGCAAATACCAGCACACAAAGTTGATTTCAAGCCCATCATCGATTTCTTACACGTAGATTTCCATGTGAAAAGCTTATACGGTACTTGAAATTATTTTGAATATGACCTGTGTCCTAACAGATTTGAAATTAATCAATGAAGTAACCATGTTTTTTTACTATAATGTAGATGTTATTGGTGTACTACACCAAGTAGTAAAGACTCAAGTTGTGGGTGGAGGCGAAAGGCTTGTGTCAACATACTCTTATCCGACGAGATGTTTATTTCATATCTTTGCCAATATCGTTCAGTTCTATTTTTCATATTACTTAACTGTCTATAATAACTACTTTTGTATAAAAAAATTTAGTGGATCTGAATTTTATCTTACACTTTAGGAAGCATATGTCAACCAATTTATGGGCTACACAACTGAGCATACCATACATGGTCATACAATCATGATAATCACTTGTCGCAGCCGGTAAAATAACAGAGTCGCCATCATCCTTTATTTGTCCTAAGGAATGGGGAAACAATGATAAAAACCTAAAGATTAAGGGTGAGAGACTAGGTTCGGGAGTCGATTAAGCAAGGGAAAGGTACTAGGTACCTCTCACATCCATTGTACTCAATGAGATCCTCCTCTAGTTCTAGGGTTAGTGTGTTCTTAAGGTATGTTTGCTTATTATCTATCCATTATTTAATTAATTTATTTATTTACAAAATGTTTTAAAATTGATTAATAAGGCAAACCCTAAAAAGCTTTTTATTATTGTACTCGCTAGAGTCTTTCAACTCTATGCCTACGTACCCTCAAATTTATTGAAGGATCAGAGTTTCATAGTTCGTCTCAAAAATGTTGGTTGGTTGGTGGTTTTTATCCCTTGAAAAATTCTCACGTATCGAGGGCGGAGAAATATTCGAATTTTTGAAAAATGCCTCATTGCACAAGGACAGAGGTCTTAGAGTTTAGGTGAGTGAAGTTGTTTTTATCCCATTGACTTAATTACAAAAATATCCCATTAATTTGATTATAGAAAGCAAATTGATAATGATGATATATATTATAAAAACCTATGTTTTTATCCCTTGATCCCTTATCTTGATTTTATACCCTTTAAACTCTAAAAGTATAGCCCAATTTATCCCATCTTATCTCATGAATTATCCCTTGATTATCCCTTAGAATTATCCCTTAGAATCATCCCATGATTATCCCTCTATAAACCAATATATTTTATCCCTTATCCCTTATCCTACCCTCAATTTTTATCCTTTAAATTCCTAATAATATATCTCATATTCCCTATTTATTTGTCCCAAATTGTATCTCTTAGATTATCCCAATTAATCAATCACAAAAATGTATTAAGCCCTTAATTATGTAAATAGTTTTTTTTATTTAATTACTTAAATAATAGAAATATAATTAATTAGCTAAATACAAATTAAAATATTAAAATCCCTAATTATAATTTAATTAAACTATTAAAACTTAATTAATTTTAATAAACTCAATTAGTAATTAATTAACAAGATTATATATTAATTAAATAGTAAATAAAACAAAAAATAGAAAAAGGAACATGGAAAGAGTCAAAGAGTCAAAGTTTGATCACGAGGGGAGGGTCCACGAGGAAAGAGTCAAAGTTTGACTCTCTCTGGGACGTTTGATCACGATCAGAGGCCAAAGATCACACGCAATATATGTCATTGATCAGGTGGACTAGTCCAAGTATGTAGGATGGACAGTTGTGATGAGAAATCAACAAGGGAGCATGGTGTACGAGCGTGTGTTAGATCATCGGTTGACTGGGATAGTCAACTGATCTGGCTCATTTCAGAGCGCCACTTGGCTCGCATCTAAGGCATCACAAAGAGAGTACTTAAGCCAAGTCTCTCTCAGACCCCTCTCATTTTTTTGTTCTCTTTCTCTCTCTATCTTGTCGCTCTCTCTCCATCTCTTCCTTTATTTCTTCTCACCCCTCTTTACCTTTCTCTCTCCATCCCCACCGGGCTTGGCCTCCGGCCGCCCTAGAACCACCCCACTCCAGTTGAACTTCAACTGAAGTTCATCACCCAAACCAAGATTTCGTAAAGAACCCTACCTTAACCCCAAGAACCCTAGCCCTACCCCAAGAACCCTAACCCTAGCTCTTTCCCAGAATCCAAAAAAAACCTTTATACCACCCAGATCAACACAGAACCTACATCTATCAACAGATCACAGCACACATAATACCAATCTTGGAGTAAAAATCCAAACATAAATACGCATTGATAAAGAAATTTGAGGCTTGCCTCTCCTGAAGTGTCCCACTTAACCTGCATATTCCATTCCGTTCTTTCTCTATTGGCTTACTTTACTTACTTTTCCTTAATCTGCTCTCTGATCTCCTTCCTAATTCTTCCTTTCTTTTGTTTCAGGTAAACGGTAGGCAGCTTAGCTCAAGCAATTAGGGTTTCAAGGTGAACCCCTAATTTCTTTCTGGTGAAGAGCTCTGGGTGAAGAGGTTAAGGGATGCGCAGTAGCAACTTAGGGTTCTCTTTTTTGTCCCCAATTTTGTTTTAGGTTTAGGTACTTATAGACTTAGATTAGGTTTAGAAATTAATTCTGATTGTTATGTTTTGATTTAATTGTAATTTCAGATTTGATTGTAATTTGATTTTGTTTTAGATTTGTTTTAGAAATAGAATTAGGGTTTCTGAATTGTAACACCTTATTGTAATGTACTTGGTCCAATTTTCTTATAAATCCAACTATTCAATGTATCTATAATAAAATTAGCAAGATTTGATTGGAATTTGATTCTTTAATGTTTGATTCATTCTGATTTTGATTATACGCGTTCTAGGGTTTCTGGTTGGGGATTGCCTTGGTCAATAACTTTGACCAAATAATAATAAAAACATAAATAATAATACCACCAGATTGAAAATGAATAATAATCTTAATAGTCTAATTATAATCTTATTAATCACTTTAACCCTAATAATAATAATAATAATAATAATTAATTTAATAATATTCTAATAATACTAATAAACACTAATCTAATTATATCCCTAATAAGAATACTAACGCTAATATTAATAATAATTCTAAAATTTCTAATAATTTAACTTAACCCTATTAATAAAAATACTTAAGGTAATAAAAATAAACAATAATACTTAATAATACCCTAATGACCCAATAGTAACCATGATCAATCCAAATAATATAATAATACCAAATTAACCCTAGTTACTAACCTATTCCTAATTAACTAATAAGTTATTAACAACATCTAAATAACACCTAAGCTTAATATTTTTACTAATATTTAGACAAAAACTTAATAATAATAAGATCAAAAATAGCAACCTAAACTTGTAATACCCTAATTTTTACCCCTATAATCCCACATATCATTTGCATCATTACATACACAAACAAGATCACAAGCCTTGATTCTCCCCCTTCTCTATGGGTTTGCTTCTGAGGGAGATCACCAAGCACCTGTGTGTTTCTTACTTGCTTTATGTTTGCTTTCGTTTACAAACCTCTAACCAAAATACCAAAAATATGTTGCAGTTGTCTGTTTTTCTTTCTCTGTGTGTTTAAGGTTTTAGAAGGTTGTCAAAAGCAAAGGCATGGCTTGGACTCAAGTGTGGCTATTCAGTTATGGTTTAGATCAGATGGAATTTTGACCTAATCTTGGTCAAACCATAAAAGGATTGCTTGAATCGCAAATTGGTTGTGTTAGTGGGTTATTTTCTCAAGCAATGTGTATCCAAGGTCAAATTGTCTTGTGCTGAAACTCATCAGATTATTAAGCAATGATTCATGTGAAGTATGGCTCAAAATCGGGATCAAATGGACCACCACTTCAAATTGTGTTCCTCCGTGGATTTATTTTCCCAGAAATTATTTTAGACAAATTCAAAGAGATTCAGAACTTCTATCATCAGAGATTTGTCTGAACAAGTCAAGCTTAGAGGATATTCATTCAGGATGTAGGCTATCTAGTCAAGATTGTGTGGTTATTCTTTATTGATTGATTCAAGAAGAGTTTGACCTGATCTTGGTCAAACTAGTCAAGATAAGATGGCTTCATTCTTAATTATTTGTACCATGATTTTCAAGTAATTAAGATCAAGGTTTTGTGTAAGTTCAGTTTCATCTGATGAAGTCAAGTGACTGGGATTAATTTAAGATGTGGGCCATATTGCAAGTCTTGATTATAAGTGTTTGTTATTGGTTCAAGTCAAGTGTGCCATTTATTCAAGACTTATTTCATGTTTGATCCAATTTTAGTCAAGATTCAATATTTATTGCAAGTATGGTTCACTTTTAGTCAAAGTCAAGAATCGATTCAAGATTGGTCAAGGTTTAATATTTGATTCATTTCAAATTTAATTACAAAAAATCAAGAGACGGTGCACGTATTAATTCAAGACCAAACCAAGTCCATATACAATACAATGTCCATTTAAGTCCATTAAAACTGCATTCCCAAAGAAAATTAAAAAAAGAAAGAGAGAACAAGCTATTTGAGTCATTCCACTTGACAATTCCATACCACTTCGTGCTACCATGTTGTTGGACAATACAAAGAGGCGGTCAAGGATTACGATGCTGCACTAGATTTGGAATTGGACTCGATGGATAAGTTTGTGTTCTAGTGTCTTGCCTTTTATTAAGATATTGCTCTTTACACGGCCTTAAAATTTAACAATGAGTTTTGCTAGTTTGATATTGATGGGGATATTGATCTACTTTTTAAAGGAGTATTAGTGCAAAAGATTGCATCCGAAGAATGAATGTGAAAAGGCTTACAAGTAACCTCCTTTACGTGAATCTTTAAGAAAGAGAGATACATTCATTATGCTTTATACATGGAGACATGTTCCTGGGAGATTATTATAAGCGTGCACTGTAACACCCCGAAATCAGTAGAATATTTATTTAATTGGTTTATTTTAAATATTCTTTGGTGAATTTTTGGTGAATTATTGTGATGTCTGACGAGTTATGCTGTATAGTATGATGACATTAAGGGTGTGTTAATGATGTTAGGAGTATATGATTTATTAGGGACTATTTCGATAATAATAATAATGGAATAATGTGACAATGTTATTTAAATTATTATTATTATTATTATTTTAAAATAAAAGGAAGGGCTAAGTGGTAATCATGCGAGAATAAGTGAGGACAAGGTTGGAAAAGTCCATTAGGGGTCCTAGGGGTAAGTTGAACAAAAGAAGAAAAGAGAGAGGGAGAAGTCATTTGTGATACGATTAGTTTTGGAGAGAACGCTCTGAAGAACAAGAGAAGAAGGCTAGGGTTCAGAGAAGTTCCGGAAGAACTCAGAGAGGAGGAATCGAAATTGATTTTCTAAGGTATGGGGAGAAATATTTTATCATTATATTCGATATAGGTGTAGAAACATGTAGGTAGTGGGTTCCAGGTAATTTGACGAGTTCATGAAGGAATTGGGGTTTTTGGGAGGTGTTAGATGTTAGGGATAAAAACGTATCATGATGTATTGTTGTTGTGTGATGTATCTGTGATGAATTGGGAGTTTTTTTGGACTGTTCTGTGTTGAAATCGTAAGCGTTTGAGGGTCTGAGATAGTGCAGAATCGCAACTGAGAAGTTGCAGAATTCGCACGTTTTGCCGGGTAAAATTCTAAGCTCGCCGGGCGAAGCGAATTCTCCCCAACCTCGCCGGGCGAAAAAGAAAACGAAGAGAAGGTGGAAAAGGGGGTTTTCTGGATTTTATATAGGGATGTTTCGCCCCAGCTTCGCCAGGCGAACACCCAGGCAACCCAGTGGCTTCGTCAGGAAAAATAGAAGCGAAGGGTAAGGGGGAAATGTGAGTCACTGGATTTTGTATGGGAAGGGGTGTCGCCCCTACTTCGCCGGGCGAAACCCAGGCGAGTGCGCTGCTTCGTTAGGAGAGCTCTAGGCGAGCAGGAGCAGTAGCTTTGTTTTATTTTTCTTTTCTTTTCCATTTTGTGATGCCTTGTGACTTGATGATGATGTGATGGTTTATGATGATTTTTGATGCATGACGATGTGATGGTTTATGATTATTTTTTATGCATGATGATGTGATGTTTTATAATGACTTTTGATGCATGATGATAAAGTAATATAATTTTATGAATGATGATGCAATGTGACGATTTTATGACGATGACGATTATGATGTTTGCATCATGCATTCATAGCATTCTAGGACTTCGGTCCAGTGACGGTTTTAGGACTTCGGTCCAGTAGTGGCTTCAATCTCATTGTGTGGATTGGTGTGTATGACGTTGCTCCGGTTCTTATGTAGAATCGATCCTATTGGTGGGGATCTTTGGAGGGTGATGGCCCAGTGTCCATCAAACTTGACGATTTGGTACCACATGCATGAGTCTTGTTGTGTATTTCATGTTATGTGGCATGGCATGATTGTGAATGAATGATGTTGATGACATGATTTCCATGATGTATGATGATGATGATGATGTATAATGGCGATGTTGTTTTATTTTGATGTATGCTACCTTATTATTTCTTATCTTATATCTTGTATAATGGTTTATGATTACTAACCCTGCCTGTTTGAATGTTGCCTCCATGTGGGTAACGTGCAGGTGATCAGGATTAGCTTTTAGTGCGTGAAGAGCTTACTTGAAGTATTTTTGGTTATTTTGGTCAATGTAGAGGGTCTTGCTCTGATATGTAACATCGGGTCGGGACGTTTTAGTCGAACCATAGTGTTCTTTTGATTGATGATATTTATGATGTTTTGAAGTCGTTTTAAAACCTTTTGATGTTATAACTTATGATGTTTTTGAAGTTTTCCGCTGCGTAGTATTCAAGTTAATTTTGATGTTTTAACCCGTGTTACGGGGCAGGATGTTATTATTTGATGTTTATGACGAAATGTGACGCCCTTATGAGATTTTACTCCGATAATTGCTGTTATATTATTTGTGAATGTGTGTTAGGTAGAAGGGTGTTACATTAGTGGTATCAGAGCAGGTCGGTCTATCCGACCAGGTGTTTTATGATGTCAGTTCCCTGTCAGTCGATGAGTGTGTATACACTGTCGATGTTTTGTTTCTTCTAATGTTGTTTGGTGGTGTGCAGAATGGCTGAAAGAAATGACCGTGCTATTGCTGACGCTCTGGAATCACTTGCTTAAGTGATGGCTTAGAATAATCAGAATGGTGAAGCTCCTGATGAGTTCTGTGCTTTGGGGAAATTCCAGAGGAATAATCCGCCGACTTATGTGGGAACCCATGATCCGGAGAGTGCGTATAAGTGGCTCAAGGTGATTGAGAAGATCTACCAAGTGATGAGGTGTACGAATGCTCAACAAGTTCAGTTCGGTACTCATATGCTATAAGAGGAAGTTGAAGATTGGTGGGATAACACCCGTCAGAGGCTGGAGGATGTTGGTACCGAGATAACATGGGTTGTGTTTAAGATAGAGTTTTTGGGAGATGCTCGCAGCAAGAAGGAGGTAGAATTACTTGAACTGAAGCAAGGGAATATGACTGTGGCTGAATATGAGGCGAAGTTTGAAGCACTGGTGAAGTTTTGTCCGCATTATAATCATGTTGATGCTGAGATGTCCAAGTGCCTTAAGTTTGATAATGGGCTGAGACCAGAGATCAAACAGGGTATTAGTTACCAATAGATTCGAACGTATGCTGAGCTGGTGGATAAAAGTAGAATCTATGATGAGGATAGCCGAGCTTGATCTGCTCACTACAAATATCTTAGTGATAAGAAAGAGAAGGGACAGTTCAGAGGGAAGCCTTATGTGACTCCAGCTGACAAAGGGAAACAAAAGGCTTCAAATAGGAAGAAGACAAGTGGGGGAGCAGCTCCCGCTTCTGTGAAGTGTTACAGGTGTGGCGACCAAGGCCATCGTGTTGAAGTTTGCAATAATAGTGTGCTGAGGTGCTACAGATGTGGTAAGAGAGGTCACAGAGCTACTGACTGCAAGGAAGAGGGTCCGACTTGTTTCAACTGTGGTGAACAAGGTCACATCAGTACACAGTGTCAAAAGCCAAAGAAGACTGCTACTGCGGCTCAGACTAATGGAAGAGTGTTTGCTTTGAGTGGTTCAGAGGTTCCTAAGAAGGATAACTTGATTCAAGGTACTTCTTTTATTAATAACGTTGAGTTAATCGCTATTATTGATAGTGGTGCTACTCACTCGTTTATTTTACTTGAATGTGCTAATAGATTGGGTTTGAAATTGTCTGATATGAATGGTAGTATGGTAATAGAGACTCCTATTAATGGTTCTGTTACTACTAGTTTTGTGTGTTCAGAATGTCCTTTGACGATTTTTGGGAAGAGTTTTGTGATGGATTTGGTGTGTTTGCCCTTGCACCAAATCGATGTAATTCTGGGGATGAACTGGTTAGAGTTCACTATGTTCACATTAACTATTATAATAAGACTGTGGAGTTTCCTGAGTTTGGTGATAATGGGGAGTTAATGTTCTTGTCTGCTAAGCAAGTAGACGAACTCTTAGAAGACGAAGCCTTGATGTTTGTGCTGTTTGCATCGTTGCAAGTTGATAGTGAAGCTGCGAGTGTCGAATTACCTGTCGTCTGCAAATTCCCAGAAGTGTTTCTGGATGACATAAGTGATTTGCCTCTAGAACGTGAAGTAGAGTTTGCGGTTGATTTGATACCAGGTACGAGTCTGGTGTCAATGGCTCCTTATCGGATGTCAGCTTCTGAGCTAAGCGAATTAAAGAAACAACTGGAAGAGTTGCTTGAGAAGAAGTTTGTTCGACCTAGTGTTTCTCCGTGGGGTGCTCATGTGCTGTTAGTAAAGAAGAAAGATGGTAGTATGAGGTTGTGTGTTGATTATCGTCAGTTAAATAAGGTGACTATCAAGAATAAGTATCCACTTCCGAGAATTGACGATTTAATGGATCAGCTAGTAGGTGCTTGTGTGTTTAGTAAGATAGATTTGAGGTCTAGTTATCATCAGATTCATGTTAAGCCTGATGATATTTCAAAGACAGCTTTCAGGACGAGGTATGGTCACTATGAATACACTGTGATGCCGTTTGGTGTATCCAATGCACCTGGAGTGTTCATGGAATATATGAATCAGATTTTTCATGAGTATTTGGACAAGTTTGTTGTGGTTTTCATTGATGATATTCTGATATACTCTAAATCTGAAGAAGAGCACACTAAGCATTTGAGGATTGTGTTGCAAGTCTTGAAAGAGAAGAAGCTATATGCAAAACTGTCGAAGTGTGAGTTTTGGTTGAAAGAGGTGAGTTTTCTTGGACATGTGATTTCAAGTGGTGGAATTGTAGTTGGTCCTTCTAAGATTGATGTTGTGTTACAATGGGAGACTCCGAAGTCTGTTACTGAGATACGAAGTTTTCTGGGGTTGGCAAGTTACTATCGCAAGTTCATAGAAGGTTTTTCTAGATTGGCGTTACCATTGACGCAGTTGACTCGTAAGGGTCAGACCTATGTGTGGGATGTTGCATGTGAAGAGAGTTTTGTGGAATTAAAAAATAAATTGACGACCGCTCCGATTTTGGTTTTGCCTAATCCGAATGAATCTTTTGTGGTGTATTGTGATGCTTCGAAGACGGGTCTTGGTGGGGCGTTGATGCAGAATAGACAGGTTGTTGCTTATGCTTCGAGACAATTGAGATTTCATGAAAGGAATTATCCTACGCATGACTTTGAATTAGCAGCTGTGGTGTTCGTGCTAAAAATTTAGAGACATTACCTTTTTGGCTCTAAATTTGAAGTGTTCAGCGATCATAAGAGTTTGAAGTACTTATTAGATCAGAAAGAGTTGAACATGAGGCAGAAGAGGTGGTTAGAATTGTTGAAAGACTATGATTTCAATTTGAATTACCATCCTAGTAAGGCAAATGAGGTGGCCGATGCATTGAGCAGGAAGTCATTGCATATGTCCATGCTTATGGTGAGAGAGTTGGAATTAATTGAACAGTTTCGAGATTTGAGTTTGGTATGTGAAGAGACACCTGACAGTGTGAAGTTGGGTATGTTGAAGTTAACTAGCGGTATTCTGGAAGAGATCAGAGTGGGACAACAATTTGATTTGAAGCTGGTTGATCAGTAGGTTCTAATTAACCAACGTAAAGTGGTGAATTCCAGATTGATGAGAATGGTGTGATGAGGTTCAGAGATAGAGTGTGTGTTCCAGATGTTCCTGAAATTAAGAAGAGTATTCTTGAAGAAGGACATCGGAGTAGAATGAGTATTCATCCCGGTGCTACAAAGATGTACCAGGATTTGCAGAAGTTGTTTTGGTGGCCAGGTATGAAGAAAGATATTGTGGGGTTTGTTTATGCCTGTTTAATTTGTCAGAAGTCTAATATTGAACATCAGAAGCCTTTGGGTATGATTCAGCCATTGAATATTCCAGAATGGAAATGGGACATTATTTCCAGGGATTTTGTATTGGGGTTGCCGAAGACTACAAAAAGAAATGATTCTATCTGGGTGATTGTAGACAGGTTGACTAAATCGGCTCATTTCTTGCCGATGAAGATTAACCATTCAATGCAGAAGTTAGTTGAGATATACATTGAGGAGATTGTGAAGTTGCATGGGATTCCTTCGAGTATTGTGTCGGACAGAGACCCAAGATTTGCGTCGAGGTTCTGGAAAAGTTTACAAGATGATTTGGGTACTAAGTTGAGGATGAGTTTTGCATATCATCCGCAGACGGATGGCCAGACAGAGAGGACTATCCAGTCTTTGGAGGATTTACTGAGGGCTTGTGTGTTGGATCAAGGAGGATCATGGGATTGCCTTTTGCCGTTGATTGAGTTCACATACAACAACAGTTTTCATGCTAGTATTGGGATGACACCGTATGAAGCTTTGTATGGAAGTAGGTGTAGAACTCCATTGTGTTGGTATGAGTCGGGCGAGAGTGTTGTACTCGGACCTGAAATTGTACAAGTGACGACTGAAAAGATTAAGATGATCCAAGAAAGGATGAAAGCTTCGCAGAGTCGCCAGAAGAGTTATCATGACAAGAGGAGGAAAGCACTTGAGTTCCAAGAGGGAGATCACGTGTTTTTAAGGGTTACGCCGGTGACTGGTTTGGGTCGAGCTTTGAAGTCTATGAAGCTCACTCCTCGTTTTGTTGGTCCGTATCAGATTTTGCAGAGGATAGATGAGGTAGCCTATCTGATTGCTTTACCACCGTCGCTTGCGAATTTACATGATGTGTTTCATGTGTCTCAGTTGAGGAAGTACATTCTGGATCCATCACATGTGATTCAGATGGATGATGTACAAGTGAGAGATAATCTGACCGTTGAAGCATTACCTGTGCGGATTGATGGATGAGAAATGAAGCAACTGCGAGGTAAAGATATATATTTGGTGAAGGTACTATGGGGTGGACCAGCTGGTGAGAGTTGGACTTGGGAGCGCGAGGATCAGATGAAGGAGTCGTATCCGACTCTATTTTCTTCAGGTAATTTTCGGGGACGAAAATTCTTTTTTGGGGACGAAAATTCTTTAAGTGGGGGAGAGTTGTAAGACTCCGAAATCAGTAGAATATTTATTTAATTGGTTTATTTTAAATATTCTTACTTTGGTGAATTTTTGGTGAATTATTGTGATGTCTGACGAGTTATGCTGTGTAGTATGATGACGTTAAGGGTGTGTTGATGATGTTAGGAGTATATGATTTCTTAGGGACTATTTCGATAATAATAATAATAATAATGGAATAATATGACAATATTATTTAAATTATTATTATTATTATTTTAAAATAAAAGGAAGAGCTAAGTGGTAATTGTGCGAGAATAAGTGAGGACAAGGTTGGAAAAGTCCATTAGGGGTCCTAGGGGTAAGTAGGTCAAAAGAAGAAAAGAGAGAGGGAGAAGTCATTTGTGATACGATCAGTTTTGGAGAGAACACTCTGAAGAACAGGAGAAGAAGGCTAGGGTTCAGAGAAGTTCCGTAAGAACTCAGAGAGGAGGAATCGAAAGCGATTTTCTAAGGTATAGGGAGAAATCTTATATCATTATATTTGATATAGGTGTAGAAACATGTAGGTAGTGGGTTACGGGTAAATTTGACGAGTTCATGACGGAATTAGGGTTTTAGGGAGGTGTTAGATGTTAGGGATAAAAACCTATCTTGATGTATTGTTGTTGTGTGATGTATCTGTGATGAATTAGGAGTTTTTTTGGACTGTTCTGTGTTGAAATCGTAAGCATTTGAGGGTATGAGATAATGCAGAATCACAACTGAGAAGTTGCAGAATTCGCACGTTTCGTCGGGGAAAATTCTAAGCTCGCCGGGCGAAGATAATTCGCCCCAACCTCGTCGAGCGAAAGAGGAAGCGAAGAGAAGGTGGAAAAACGGGGTTTCTGGATTTTATATGAGGGGATGTTTCGCCCCAGCTTCGCCGGGCGAACACCCAGGCGAGCCAGTGGCTTCGCCAGGCGAAATAGAAGCGAAGGGAGAAGGGGAAATGTGAGTGACTGGATTTTGTATGGGAAGGGGTGTCGCCCCTGTTTCGCCGGGCGAAACCCAGGCGAGCGCGTTGCTTCGTCGGGCGAGCTCCAGGCGAGCAGGAGCAGTGGCTTTGTTTTATTTTTCTTTTCTTTTCATTTCCGTTTTGTGATGCCTTGTGTCTTGATGATGATGTGATGGTTTATGATGATTTTTGATGCATGATGATGTGATGGTTTATGATGATTTTTGATGCATGATGATGTGATGTTTTATGATGAATTTTGATGCATGATGATGATGAGGTAATATAATTTTATGAATGATGATGCAATGTGACGATTTTATGACAATGACGATTATGACGTTTGCATCATGCATTCATAGCATTCTAGGACTTCGGTCCAGTGACGGTTTTAGGACTTTGGTCCAGTGGTGGCTTTAATCCCATTGTGTGGATTGGAGTGTATGACGTTGCTTCGGTTCTTGTGTAGAATCAATTCTATTGGAGGGGATATTTGGAGGGTGATGACCCAGTGTCCATTAAACATGACGATTTGGTACCACATGCATGAGTCTTGTTGTGCATTTCATATTATGTGGCATTGCATGATTGTGAATGAATGATGTTGATGACATGATTTCCATGATGTATGATGATGATGGTGATGTATAATGACGATGTTGTTTTATTTTGATGCATGTTACCTTATTATTTCTTAGCTTATATCTTGTATAATGGTTTATGATTACTCACCCTACCTATTTGAATGTTGCCTCCATGTGGGTAATGTGCAGGTGATCAGGATTAGCTTTTGGTGCGTGAAGAGCTTACTTGAAGTATTTTTGGTTATTTTGGTCGATGTAGAGGGTCATGCTCTGATATGTAATATCGGGTTGGGGCGTTTTAGTCGAACCACAGTGTTCTTTTGATTGATGATATTTATGATGTTTTGAAGTCGTTTTAAAACCTTTTGATGCTATAACTTATGATGTTCTTGAAGTTTTCCGCTGCATAGTATTCAAGTTAATTTTTGATGTTTTAACCCGTGTTACGTGACATGATGTTATTATTTGATGTTTATGACGAAATGTGACTCCCTTATTGGATTTTATTCTAATAATTGCTATTATATTATTCGTGAATGTCTGTTGGGTAGAAGGGTGTTACATGCATTGTTTTCTAAGTCAAGTTGGGTTGCAACTGGATGTGAAGATGAGACTGTGAGACTGACGTATTGAGAATTGGTCCACGTCAAAATTGCTTGGTGAGCATGTTGGTGGATCAGCTGCCAATATTCCCTTATTTAATTTCAAGAATAATTTTGTTCCTTCAACAAAGTCCACCAAAGTATTTAAAAAAAAAGCTGAAAAAGATACAGTTATTCTGCAAGAATTTTTTCGTGAAGTTTTAATTAAGGGTTCAATCAATAATGCTACGAATTTGCCAATTCAGTGATGAAAACAGGTCAATATGGTTTGAAAACTGCAGCATAGTGATGGATAATGCTTTTCAAAATTTGCAGCTTAAGAAAACATCAACATTTAATGTTTTGTGTTTATAACAGAAAAATGTTGAAGAAGTTGGAATCAATTTACAAACCACAAATTTCCAAGTCAAAAGCCACGTACTGATACACGTCACACATTTACAAGTGTGCTGCAAAATAAATCAAAATCGACATGATATTTCAGCATAAGTCACACACGTCATGAATCAAAACTCAAGGCAAGCATCACAAAATGTTTCAAAACGACTTACAAAATGAAAAGCAAAACTCACGCACAACACACAAGACTTGCAAAACGATTTCACGTGACCAAAACGCGGTGCAGCAAGGTTGAAACGGCAGCAGAATTTTTCCACTTCAAATTCAATTGCCACGTTTCTCCTCCAAAACCTCTATAAATTAGAGCTCAAGCCTTCACATTCCTTTAAGCTTGAATAATCCAAGAAAACTCTGAAAATTTTTCTCACCACAATCTTCAATTCTCTTCAAACTTCTTTCATCAATTTCAACCGTGTTCATCCTCAAAATTTTATTCCAAAATTCAGCACAAGCTTCGTTAACCAATTTTCTTCCAATCTTCACAAATCGAAGCTCACCAGTTCATATTCATACATCGCTGCAGAATAATTCCGTAACCTGCAACCAAATCAAAGCACTAATTCAAAACTAGACTCAGAATCAACAGCAAATTTGCAACAAACAACAACACCTGAAATTGTTTCGGATCCACTTCATTTGTTGTTTCGGCTTGCATTTTCGATGATTCGTGAGCAAGAAAGGAGAAGGTTGCAGATCGGTGAGAGAGTCGCAGCATAGTTGAAGGCGTGATGAAAACTTGAAAGAGAGGGAGTAACTATAACACGGCGCAAAAATGGTTGAGAAAGAGAGAGAGAACGGCGCGACGGAAACAAGAAGAGGAGGATTTGCTATGCTACAGTGACGTCGCGGTTTGTTGAAGAAGAAGATATCAGCGTCGTGTTGGTTTCTGATCCTTTCCTTGTAGTTTTTCTTTTTAATAAAAAAAAAATAAGAGTGTCTTCAATGATATTGGGCCGGGCTGTTATTTTTTATTTCATCACCATCACCGTCATCTTTTCTAATAGACCTCCCTCATCTTTTTTTTTTTATTGTTAAAATTTTTTTTCTCACAATTCCTTTTAACTTTTTATTTAGTTCTTCTTAATCCATTTTTTAAGAGTTTTTTTAATTAGATTTTGATTTACTATTTTGTTGATCTTTGCACTTTAAATTTTGTTTTAAGATCTCTTGAAAAATCATTTGGAAATATATTATGCTTGATTATACTATTCTTCTTATATTGTTGATTGTTGGTTGTTTTGGATCCTGAATCTTGATAAGATCTCCTCAATATCAATGGACGTTGGGTGTCTATTTTATCCACCAAGAGAAGTGATTGATATTGATGATGATTTAATTGATTTAATATTCAAATTGGTGGTTCTCATCTTGACCTCTTTCTTCTTCTTCTGTTTCTTTTGGTCGATGAAATCTATGGATCATGGATTGTAGGTTGTCAAGGATGTTTTAATCTTAATTATTTCAAATCTATGGGCAAATGATCATTGAGATCATTCTCCGTACTTTGGATTCGTGATAGATTTCCTTTGATAAATCGATGTGAAATCTCGATTATGATTAGACCGTTCCCTTTTTCTTTTTGTGTGGTATGTTTTAGGAATGTGATTTACATATCACTTCTCTAACATGTGTTAACACTAATATTTTTATTGACCGGCCTCCCATAGTATGATCTTCCTCATAGATTGTGCTACGATTGCTTAATATAGCGCTACATGTGTCCTGTATCGGAAAATGATCATTCGTAGCTCAAACTTATGTTTGAAAGTCAAAGTATGGTTGATTATTTGTCTTGGGTCCATTACTTATGAAACTTGTTGTTAGGAGGCTTTTATTTTATCAATCCTCTAATGAGTCTTCATTAACTTTGGCCTAAATTCATTATTTAACCATCGTTGATAATTTGTTTTAACAACTAATCACTAACTCACTAACAATATTATTATACCAATTTTGTTTATGTTTCATTCTCACTCCCTATCTCTCTTTTATTTTTTATGCTCCATTATTATCATCTCATATCATATTATTGTTTATGCTTCTGCTATTTTTCCTTTGTCCGTTGGACACATGTTTTTGCTTCCTCTCTCTTTTTCTTTTGTCCACTTGGACCATATCTTGTTCAAAACATTAATAAAGGCTTATACCCTCTAAAAAAACTTGTTCTCCTAATGTTGGACTATGGCTACTATCCTTTGCATTGGACATGGAACTTTGAACTTAGAACTAGGATCATAACCTATGCTTGGAAGTTTGTGATGGAAAACTTTGGAGTTTGGATACTTGAAGTTCTCTTTTGAACACCTATCTAAAGGAAATGATGCTTATGTTATGGAGCTTTCTTGTGTGGTTAGATCGTTCTTATCCTTAGATTTTATCTTTATGCAATAGGATAGTCACTTCTTCTCCACCCATTCTTTAATTTTCAAAATCTCCTCTATTTTTCAAAACCTTATTGTTTTCGAAACTTAAACCACTTTCATAATAAAACCTTGACTTTGGTCAAGTGATTTTCAAACTTTGTTTTCTTTAATAAATGTCAATCAATGTTAATCATACTTTGGCCATTTCAAAAAGACAGAAAAAATACAAAACTCATTCAAACTTTTTGTGCTTTTGTGCACTTTTTTTTTTAAACTTTTTTCAAAAAGATTAGCATGAGTCATCTTCTTTGATGAGATGTAAAGCTCTTAACCATGGTATTTTGTGTAAAGTATGGTAATTTTCCACTTAGATGTTGAAGTGATTAGTCTTGTTAATTTTTATCCAAGCAAATCCTCCATCTTAATGTGATGCAAATGCCTCTTTCATATACCATTGGGTAATTAGTTGAGTATTCTCTCTTGAGAATGACAGGTTATCTTTTCAAGATAAAATGAATCATAACCAATAATTTTTGTTATTTGTACCACTAACTACGAGGTTTTGATCATATATTGCACTTTTTGGGTACGTAGGCACGAGGCTCAAGAAGTCTCTCCAAACACAAAAATCTTAAAAAATATTTCTCTTCTCATCTCCCCAATCTCTTTTCAAACAAAACTTTTTCAAACCAAAAAACGTAGATATTTCAAAGGGCTCCTATAGAGTACTATAGACGTTTTAGGTGCTAACATCTTCCCATCGCGTAACCAACCCCCTTACCCAGTCTCTGTTAATTTGTTCTTGTTTAGAACTTGTTTAGGTTTTGTTCGCTCTTTTTCCTTTCCTTTTGGATAAAATAAAAGTGCGGTGGAGACTCTTGCTTTATGAGTTAAGTTAATCAATAGCTTACACTCACAATTTTTACTACTACAGAAAAGTGGTGACTCTGCTGGGGACCCTGGTTCTTAGTGGGTTCAGCCTACTTTGATTTATTTGCGCTTATTTTTTTAATTTGACTGTTATTGGTTGTTCTGTTTGGGTGATCTTGTGAGGTGAGATAGATCCTATACTCAGATCTAAGAGCTCCTATGATAGATGGTGGTATAGCCACGAAAGCTTCTAGGGAGTAATCCCGAACAAGTAGATTTTAGAACCCACCACTCAGTGGAGGCCCCTTTGAGGACGGTATTTATCGATCGAGTAATCATGAAAACATTGCTATTTTTGACCTGGGAGCCTGAGAAGCTAAGGACCTTAGTATTCCTTTTACACCACTTGGCCTATTAGGACGTAGTGCGGTGGCTATGAAGGTGTAAACCTGTAATAGTTGATGCACAATACTACATTCAGATGAGGTTCTCTTGAGAATATTACTGATTCCCGAGTAATCGGCGTGCTAGTAGTATCCGAAAGAGGATTGAGGACTCTGGGAACTTTTTAGGACCTTGTTCTACAGGTGCTGATATACCCTTAGTACATACCATTGTGGGTTGGTTCTCATCTTTTGCTCCATACTTGTGACGCCGAACCTTTGGACCCGTGTGCTTTGTGTGATCTTGTTTGTGGTTGTTGCATCCATACATTCATACATCATAAACATCATCACATCTGTTTTCAAGGAAAACAACTCAGACTATTGTAAATATGGACAAGGAAAATGTCCTTTTGGTTATAAATAAAAGTTGTGATGCCCGTGTTCTCGATGTTTCCCATGTTTGCAATAATCGGGCTGACTTTGTGTTATAATTCCCCAAAAAATAGAAAATAAAAATGAAAGCATTGCATTCATCATTTGTATACATGCATTTCCCTAAACAAAAAATCATTCGTCCTTTTATCCTTGTACCAGTTAGCTGATTTCCTGGCATTCATACAGAATTTGAAGTAGTTACTGAAGGACAAAGGAGAGAATAGAGAAAGTGGATCCCATGTCAGGGTTTAGAGTGATGACCAACCCGATGTACAGTTTTCCTCCGGACGACATTGCTCCATAAGTGGATGTTCCTACTCAACCTCAACCTATGCAAAATAACCTGGCTGTTCAAGTTGATGAAATAGATTCCCGATTTCTGAGGTATATGCCAAATCCTCAGAATGTCCACCTTGTGACAAAGATGAATGATCCTAGAGTTATGGAAATCGAGGAAGGAGTTCGTGATCTCAAGGAACAATTGAAGATGATGAAAGGACACAATGCATCTGGTCTTAAGGCTCATGACTTGTGTCTGGTTCAGGGTGTGGTTATTCCCCCAAAGTTCAAAATGCCTGTATTTAAAATATACAAGGGTGTTAGATGTCCAAGGCACCATTTGACGATGTTCTGTCGAAAGATGACCGCTCATGTCAACAACGATAAGTTGATGATTCATTGCTTTCAAGAAAGTTTATATGGGGGATCCTTGATGTGGTATATGAAGCTAGAAAGGAACCATATTCAGTCTTGGGAAGACCTAGTGTAATACCCCAAAATTTGCTCTCCCTTTTTGTCATCTTAGCATAGCATTATCATCTATCATATCATATCCATCTCATTAGCATTGCATTGCATTTAACATAGGAAAATAAAGCATAGCATCCCTCTTACCATCAGGGCATGTGATTAGGGGAAAGGTGGACAATCAAGGAATCTTTCAAGGCACAAAAAGGTCAAACAAGTTCACTCAAGGCAAGCCAAGAGGTCTTTCATGTCTCACACTATCTCAATTGATCATCCAAAACCTCAAGGAAGTGAGATTCAATAGGAGATTAAAGCCCTACATCTTTCATCATGCAAGAGGTTCAAAAAAACTGAAGGAAAACCCTCAAAGGAGATAGCTCATTGATCCAAAGTCACCCTCAAATGGCATATTTCATCATCCTTTAAGAGGATACACAACATACTCTGAGGAATTTGAAATTGAAGACTGCACATTTTTCTCCTAGGAGGTGGGCACCAAAACTAGGGTTTCTAATAAAATCAGGATATCTTTGATTTTTTGGACAAAACTTGATTTCATGGTATTCTATATGTTCTTAAGTGTCTGGGTGTGGAAAATTGCCTCTCAATTGGTTTTAGAAGTGGTTCAATTGGAAGAAAAAATAAAAAATCAGGAAATTTGGGGCCAAGTCAAATGATCAGAGGAAAAAGTCAACTCTTGACTTTTTGAGGCCAAATTCATGAAATTCATGTTATATGTGTCCAATGTGCAAAATTTGATCAAGAAACTCCAAAGGAATCATGAAAAAATCAAGATGTGGAAAGTTGCCATTTTTGGATGAAGAAGGGTTACTAAAAATAGCAAGTTTTGGCCATTTTGCATCAGAGTTTGAACCAAGGTCATTTAAAATTGAAGCACCAAATGAAAATTCCACTCGGCCATAACAAAAGTTCTTTCTTTAAGCTTCAAATCCATGTGTAGAACATCTTCATTGGATAAAAATTGAGTGAGATATGATTGATCAAAGTTTGAGCAAAGTAGGTTCAAAACTAGGTCATGACCAAGGATTTTCAAGTCACGCGCATGTCATTTTCACAAACACATGGTGGGCCAGATGTTTTGACTTATTACTCATGGTTAGAGGCCTCAAATGAAAGATCTTTCAACATGGAATTTGTTCATCTATGTGAGATCTTCAAGATTGATGATCATGGTTTTTTTATTTGATCAAAGGATGAAAAGTTGTAATGGCTCAAAGTATGGTCAATGCAACTGAAATTTGACTAGGTCACAACCAAGTCATGCCACACATGCGCGCATTCTGCAGCATTTTAAGCCAGTCTTGAGTTCCTATGTTTGAAGCTCATTTTCAATATGTTGCAAGTCTCATTTTCACTTCTTTTCAACATCAAAGTTGTTGTATCATGTACACACTTTGAAATGGTACCAAGATCACTCATGTCCATGGCTTGAAGAGAGAGATATCCATGCGCAAACTTCACCATTTCCAACTGAGGAATCACATCAGAGTTAGCAGTTTGGTTCAGACATTCATCAAATAATCCATGAACTTTATTTCCACATTTGGTCAAGCACATATCACCTACACAATGTTTAACATCACGTGCCTTGCATGAAAATAGAGAGAACAACTTGTTGAGCAAGTTTCTGCCACAACAACCTTACCATTCCAAGCTTCACTCTTCATTCCACCATAACTGTCGTGAACATTCCCACACCACACCACAACCATCAATGACTCGCCCCTAACTAACTTGACTCAGTTAGTTAGGGTGCACTCAGTTTAACCATGCTAAATCATTTAACTCAACTCACTAAACCATGATTAAAGCTCACTATAAATAGAAAACTCACACTCTGATTTCATTTCGAACTTCACTTTTTGATTTTCACTCCCAAGAACACTCTCATTCTCTCCATATTCTCTGATTTTTCTCTCTCTCTGTACACGAATCTCATCATCCTCTATCACATTTCGTCTTCATCATCATCAATGTGCTATTTCTGATCAAGAGCTAGGGAGAAGAAGTGGAATGCATCAATTGTAGTGTGGTTCAGTCGAGTTTTCATTGTGATTTACTTCAATATCTCAAGTCTCAACTGCATTTATTTTGCACGAATCAAGCTCAAGATCTCAAGCTTTTCTCTGGTTTTCTCAACGCATCAAGTTGCTCCACTTTCAGGTTTGAATTTCTGAAATTAGACTGCACGATTTCTGGCTATTTTCATTTGTTTTTGGTGCTTTAAGCTTGCTAGAAGCTCTGCTCAAACCGGCTAGTTGATAGGCCTTCTAAAGGCTTAGTTACAAAACCTAGGGCATAAATTGATCTCCTCTGTTCTTGCAATGTACATGTGATTTGTGTTTTTCATGAGCATATCCTTAATCTAGACAAGTTCAGCTTCAATTTGGTGTATGGATTGTGCATTTTGGTGATATGTAAAGTTGCAGATGGTGGTGGTATAGCCGGAGAAGGTGACCGGAGGTCCCTCTCCGGCCGGTGACTGTTGACTAGGGTTTATGTATGTTTTAATCATGTCCGTTCATTTTGCATGATCGTGTGGCTAGGAGCATGACAACGCATTAAAATTCATGTGCATGTCATGTGCATCTTTTCTGATTTCACTTAAACACTATGTGGTGTGGTGCATGGTGTGTTGTGTGGTCCTTTACGCATGTGTGTTGATTCCAATTACTTTGACAGAATCTTGACCTTGACTTGATCTAATGGCTGTTAATGAGTCAATTTTTGTTGACTGAAGAGCATGGTAGTTATTGTGGATTGAGCGTGTAATGGACTTAAGCCTTTATGCTATTCGCACCTCCTTTTTTTTAAAGCCCAATGATTTTGAACTGATTAATTGCTATGTCCACACCCCCATTCACATTTACATTACATTTTATTTTTTTCATTTCTCTACACGTTTGCTTTTCATTTTTTAAAAATACCAAAGCCTCATTAAAAATTCCACAAAAATTCATGAATATCATTAAGACATTTATAAAATTTTTGATGATTTTAGTTTCTGATTTTATGACCTTTTTCCCCTGTTCCACAATATTCTTTGAATTTCAATTTGTGTGCATCCTTAATGTGGTACATGATTTTGTGCATTTTTGTTCTTGATCATTAAAAATTGTTTTGATGCTCTTCTTTTTGCATTGAGTCATTAGCATCTTGAAGTATGTCCTATGATTTTTATTTGATTTTTTTAGGTCATTTTATGACATGTTTGGTGGTCATTTTTGTGCTACTTTATGTGTGCATCCCATTTGACCTAAATGCATTGTATAAAGCCTTTTTGCTTTGATTTCTTGCATGCTATTTTGGTATATGATTCACCTCTGTTTTGTGTATCTTTAAACCATGCTTGTTTAATTTCCATGAGTGCATTTAGTTTTTGTTTAATGCATAACCTTGTGCACCTTTAGCATGTTGTGTTTGCACTTTCCTTTTTGAACTTCCATTTCAATTCTACTTCTTCTTTCACTTCTTAAATTGTCTTGATGTGTCATGCATGAACACTTGTGAGATGTTTGTGAATCATTTTTCATTTCATTTCAATTCTGATCCTTAGATTACATGTTCCATTCATGCATGTTTTTTTATTTCTTTTCACCTTTCATTCTCCCTTTTCTTATGGTAGCATGTTCTAATGTCATAAATGATGTTTGTTGCCTATCCACTTGGACTTGCATGATAATGATCTTTTGTTTTCCATATGATGTAAATTCTGGTTGTGATTAATAGGATTTGATCTTTCATCTAATTCTTTTGAGTTTTATGGTGCATTAAAAGTTCTTTTACTTCTTATACTTCTTACACATGTTTACTAACCATGTAGGGGCTTTGGTAAGTTGCAATTGAGTGTGGATAAGGAATCCACATTCAAACTTCTTTCCTCTCATCTTTTACAATTCCATTTTTGTGTTTGTTAAGCACTTATGTGTTTTCTCTTAATAACTCATTACTTTCCCTTTTGAATTACAATTCATCTTCTACTTTAGAAGTGAATTGTTTAATCCATTCTTTCTTTAGACTTTAGGTTTTGAAACCTCATAAACCATTAGGATTATTCCCTTAACTAATCAATTAGGATTGAGTCTTAGTCCACATAGATTTTACCTTTCTCCTCTCTTGAGTCTCTCTTCTCATCTTAAAGAAAACTCAAAACATCTAATAAAGGTAGGCATTTATTGCATTTAGGCCTTTCATATAAAGAAAAGATTATAAGTGGTCTTCTCTTATAATATTAGAATGTATAGCATATGGCTCATCTTGGGTCAATGTGTTAAACATTTGATCTTGTATGAGGGACTTAAATGCAATACTTGTTGAAGGTGCAAATAATAAAAAACACTTCTTCATTTCTTAATCAACAAAAACACTTAATAAATACAAGTATGCTAGTGTGTTTGAACCTTGATAATTGGAACTAAGTGCGAGGGTCTTCTTCACTCTTAGTGTGCTTTCTTATCCATTCCATCTTGGAATGTGAGAATGTACACATTCCAATGACTAAGATTTGGATACACTATCATATGCAAACAAATCACAAAACTTCTTAAAAGACAAAAACAAACAATAACGTCTTTCCTTCGGGAATTCTTTTCTCACCTCATTCACTCTCAACGTACGAACGTGCTCCTACTCGTTCTCGTGCAAGACGGTAACGCACTCGGACCAGCGAGTCTGCAACACCTGAACTAGAACGTCAGCCATTCCTTAAAAAACACAAACAATCCATCCCTAGTGAGGGGAACTACGTCGCTCTGATTCTCATGCTCCCGATGAGATACGTAGGCAGTGAGGTAGGGCCCATGCGAGCACTTCTTTTATTTTCCCTACATTTGTTTCTCTTTCTCTTTCCATTCCTTTTCCAGTTCTTTTTCTAGCATCTTTCCTTACACCCTTTGATTGAGACTAGCAAGCGTGGATCCCATCGGGTACGATAGACGCGTGGGAGTGCTAATACCTTCCTCACGCGTAACCGACTCCCGAACCCAGTTCTCTTGGTCGCAAGACCATGTTCTTTCCTGCCCTTCAGGTTTACGCAGTGTTTCCTTTCCCTCTCATGGGATAAATACACATTGCTGGAGACTCTGTTTCGGTGCCACTTTCGCGTTTGTACTAGGATGAAAATCCCGGGAGCGACAGCTGGCGACTCTGCTGGGGATGGATTGACCTATTGCTGGTCCATCCTAAGCGAGTCAATCCTAGCGCTTGTCTGTTTTTCTTTCATTGGGTGTTTACTTTTTTTTGCTGTATTTACTGTTGTACTGTATTGCTATTTATTGTATTGCTGCTTTACTGTACTTTACTGTATTTATCGCATTTACTGCATTACATATCATTATTGTGCTGGACTGTGCTGTTGTTTTCTGTTTGGCGGGCGGGATGTTCTGAGAGATAAGCCCACTACCAAGGCTTGAGTACACACATAGGTATTAGAGTGGATAGTCATGACGCTTGCGTGGTGGTGACCACGTATTGTTGTTCATGAGACCCACAACCAGACGAGGTTCTATCAGGAGCTTTCTGCTACTGCATGTTATGCAGGCCAGTAGTTATTCTCTTGAGGAACTGTCGACTCTGGTGACCATTCCCGAGGACTCAGTTGTGGCACTCCTCCCGAGATGTGACAGTGGCAGACCACATTCTGTGACAAACCCATTGCACATTCTCGATCCGAGGACCCAATGCTGGGAACTTGCTATAGGTTATCCCTTTTGAAAGAGAATCAGTGGAGGCACTCCTCGATTGGCGATAGTACTGTACCCCGAGGGATGAATGTACTATTGCTTCTCGACCTCAGTGCCAGAAGCTGAGGACCTTTCGTTTTGGAGAATCAGTTGAGGCCTCCTCGATTGATGATGATGCCAAACCAGAAATGGTGAAAGTATCATCATTTCTCGACCTGAGAGCCTGAGATACTGAACATCCTAGTACCCACATGTGAGAAGGGCGGGTTGTTTACAGGTTTGCAGGAAACCATAACCTCCTACATACCCAGTTTTCTATCATCGTCGCTCACAAGGAAGTTTCATCCTATTGTATTCAGATGGTCTTTATCTATGGTTCTATATTGTTCTCAGAGCTACACTGACACCGTGCACGGTCCAGCACAGACACCTGATTACCTGATCACATTGCCCTTTGCATTGCATTATCATATCCTAACATACATGTTTATTCATTTCCAGGTGCATATATTACCCTTGATTCCAGTCATCAGGTCCCCGCAAAGATGAACACTAAAGAGAGGAAGAATATCATCAGCTATAAGTTCCTTACGCCTACTTTGGGCCCTATTGTTATGCTGAAGGGAATGGCGAGCCCTGCAGTACGAGAAGCTTTTGAAGAGAAATATGGGTGGATTTTATCTATGGTCCGTAACGTCAGTGATTATGAAGCCAGAGGTCTCCATACGTTGATGCAGTTCTATGATCCGCCTCTGAGGTGTTTTGTATTTCCAGACTATGTGTTGGTTCCTACCTTGGAGGAGTATTCCAACATGTTGGGGATTGTTATCAAGGAGGAGCCCCCTTTCTTTGGATCGGTGGGGGATCTTGACTTTGGAAAGGTGGCTGGTGCTCTTTATTTGAGCAAATCAGAGTTAGACGCCAATGTCTCTAATAAAGGAAAGATTCGTGGTTACAAGCTGGAATATCTGATTAAGAAGGCCTAGGAAGTAGCTAAAGGCGAGAATTGGCTTGTTTTTAATGCTTTGCTAGCCCTTTGTATATACGGCATAGTGTTGTTTCCCAACGAGCCGGATTTCATTGATACGGATGCCATACGGATATTCATGATGAAGAACCCGGTGCCAATGCTACTGGGAGATCTTCACTACTCTTTGTACAACCGAAACGAAAAGAAAAGAGGAAGGATAATTCGTTGCTGTGCACCTTTGTTCTATAAGTGGTTTGCAGGCCGCTTACCACAATCAGGGGCTTTTGTGGATTCCAAAGATTCTCTAGAGTGGAAAGAGCGTTTAATGGGATTGGTGGCCAAGGACATCGTATGGGTAGATCATGGGCTGATTGGCAAGAATATTATCCACAGCTGTGGTAAGTTCCCTAACGTTCCACTGATAGGAAGAATGGGCGGAATTAATTACAATCCTTCTTTGGCCATTCGGCAATTTGGGTATGCCCTGACGGGTCCGCCTATTAAGAGAGATGTAGAGGAGTCCCTTTATTTTCATACATCAGATGGTTGGGAAGCAGCGCAGAAAGCTTCTGAAAGCTGGGGTAGCATACTGAAAAGGGGGAAAGTTGCTCTAGGCAAGCCTAACAATCGGGTTTATCCAGCATATGAAGAGTGGGTGAAGAAAAGAGTTGAAGATTTTCTCTTGCCTTTTGGTAAGGCACCCCTTTTGTATCCGGAGAATGAGAAAGCAAGAAGCACTGCTACTGTGGAAGAAGTTGACAAGTTGCAAGCCTTGGTGAAAAAACTTCAAGGAGAGAATTCCGAGTTGAGTAGCTGTCTTCAAAATGCTCCACATGCCAACAAAGAACTGGAACAGAAGGCCCAAGACGCTGAAAGAGTCCTAGCAGCAAAAGAAAAGGATTTTGCCGAAAGAGCACAACATTTTCAGAAAATTAGCAGAGGTGCTGATGATGCCACTCAAACCAAACAGGCCTTAGCGCAGAACAAAGAGAAGTTATCTAAGTTTCAGCAAGCTTGGGATGAGGTCAGGCTCGAGAATACTGAGTTACAGGAACAGTCGCAGATTAAAGACGAAGAGCTTAAGAAGGCACATGAGCAGAGGAGAAGGTATCGGGAAAGTCTCGGTAAAAGTCAAGAACAGTTAGAAGAAGCCAGAAGAGAGCTGAAGAATACCAAGAAAGAGCTTGAAGAAGTCATCATAGAGAAGGAGATACTCAAGACGCAAGCTGGCATAAAAAGACACAAAGGAGTGTGCGATGACGAAGCTTTGATGCTGCATATGGGTTCCTTAACAGAGGCTCTCGAGAAAAGGGATGTTTTGATCAGAGAGATGATTGAAAAGCCTAATCACCAGCGTACTCGCATACTCTTTGAGGAGATCAAATGCACAAGTGATAAGCTGAAGAACGTGGAATTGTCAGATTGATGTTCTTTGTTTTCTTGTATTTTGTCGTTAATGGTTACCATCATGCTTGTTGATGGATCCATCTTTCCTTTGTACTTCAGTTATTGATGAATCTCTGTTGAATGTATTTGAACACTTTGTTGAATGGGGATGAGCAGTTTTATTCAGAATTAGTCATTATCATATATCTGTACACAAGCACATGACCACGACACGTCTCTTTATATCACAATTTCTGGTCTTCAGATTTCCGTGGTTAAGATTGGAATCAAGGTGTGAGCCACCTCAGAAATGATAAACATGGCATTTGCATTTGCATGGCATATCATTTTTTGCATTGCAGGTTTTCTTTTTTGTAGGCGCCTGCTAACCTTTATTTGGTTTTCAGGCACGATAGCTGATACCCCGGTTCACCGATATTCTACCCGACGCAACCAAGCAAGAGTAATGGAGCAAGTTCAGACAGAGTTAGCTGATTTGAGGGGAAGGATGGAACAGTTCATGAACCTCATGCAGGGGATTGCTCAAGGACAGCAAGAGCTGAGGACTGGTCAAGAAAACATGAGGATTGGACAAGAAGCTATGAGAACCACTATCCAGAGGCTGGAAACTGAAATCCCAAATCGCAACGTGCACACTCCTCCTGTTGGCACAATCCCTGCTGGTGGGGTACATCTGGGATTTGATAACAATGAGGATGGTCAGGAAGACCAGTTCACCGCATTCAACAATGACATGGGTTTCTATAATGACGACCGAAAGTATGAAGGGCTGGATGAAAGACTCAAGGCTATTGAGAGCCAAAATCCTCTTGGAATTGATGTAGAAGACATGGGTCTCGTGCAGGGTGTAAGGATTCCTCCCAAGTTCAAGCTTCCTACACTGGATAAGTACAACGGCAGTACATGTCCCAAAACCCATTTGCAAGCTTACAATCGCAAGATTGCCGCTTACACCGAGGACCAAAAGCTCTGGATGTATTTTTTCTAGGATAGCCTGTCAGGCGCTTCCCTGGAATGGTACATTAAGCTGGAAAGGGTTCATATAAGGAGTTGGAAAGATTTGTGCGCTGCGTTTCTAAAGCAGTATCAATATAATCTGGACATGGCACCTAATCGTACTCAATTGCAGAGTATGACTCAGGATAACAAGGAGGGCTTTAAGCAGTATGCACAGAGTGGAGAGAATTGGCTGCTCGAGTTCAACCACCTTTGGGTGATCGTGAGATGGCTGATATGTTCATGAGCACACTTCAAGGGACGTATTTGGATAGACTTACTGCATGTCCTTCCACGGGGTTTGCCGATATCGTCGTTGTTGGGGAACGAATAGAAAGTCTGCTGAAATTGGGTAAGATTCAAGATGTTGCTGCAAGTTCGAAGAAACCCTTTTCCAATGGACCAAGGAAAAGAGAAGGGGAGTCCAGCGCTGTGTATAGAGGAGGGGGCTGAGGAAGGAATCAGTCCTATCATCAGGTGGATGCGGTAACCATTCTGGTTCCAGCTGGACAGCAAACTCCAGATCAGCAAGGTAGACCCCGATTCCAGAACAATAGACAAAGGGACCGTAAGTTCGATCCCTTGCCTATGACGTATGCTGCTTTGTTACCGCAACTGCTCAAAGAGAAGTTGGTCGAACTTCGGACTATGAAGCCGCTGGATTCCGGAAAATTGCCTCAAGGTTACGATGCTAATGTTCGATGTGAATTTCATTCTGGTGCGCCAGGTTATTCAATAGAAAAGTGTTGGGCCTTTCAACATAAGGTTCAAGATCTGATCGACGCAAAAGCTATTAACTTCTCTAGGCCGCCGAATGTTCGTGACAATCCAATGCCTCATCATGGAGGTGCAGGCACAAATGCTGTTTTTGATGGCGAGAAGTTGAATTTGATTACTGATGTTAATTTGGTGAAGACTCCGCTGTTGATTGTAAAAGAACGCTTGTTAAAAGGAAAGGTATTTCCTGGATGCGCCTCTGATTGCGAGGGTTGTTCAAAGCAGGTTAATGGCTGCAGTAAGTTGAGAGTTGGACTGCAGGATCTTATGGACGAGGGAAGTCTTCAGTTTGATAAAGTAGAGAAAGAACAGGATGTTTCTGCCGTTACCATTTACTATAATCCAGTCGAGATACAGGTGCCTGTTGAGGAGCCTATTGCTATCATCGTGCCTGAGAGGCCTAGACCAGTTACGATTATAGTTCCTGAATCGGCTGCTTATGTGTCTAATAGGGCAGTTCCATGGCAGTATGGAACTGATACTCGTCAAGGAGGAAGTCGGCAGAAGGCAGAGGCTGTTGGTACTAGCATTGAGAATGTCAGTGGACCAAGTGGTTTCACTAGGAGCGGTCGACTGTTTGCTCCCCAGACTCTAAGGAATGATAAAGAGGCCGAAGCCGCTGCAAGAGCGAAAGGAAAACAGGTTGTTGATGACAAGGTGTCTGCTCAGGAAGAGGACCCTAAAGTCAATTTTGATAATGATGTTGAGGAATTTATGAGGGTTATTAAAAAGAGTGATTACAAGATCATTGACCAACTTAATCAGACACCCTCTAAAATTTCGATATTATCCCTGCTAATGAGTTCAGATGCACATCGGGCTGCTTTGTTGAAGGTCCTGAATATGGCATATGTTCCCCAAGAGATTACAGTGAATCAGTTGGAGGGGGTAATTTCTAATGTGAATGTGAGCCACGGGTTGGGATTTACGAACAGGGATTTGACACCAGATGGACGTAACCACAACAAAGCACTGCACATCACACTTGAATGCCAAGGAGCTGTTTTGTCGCATGTGCTGGTTGACACAGGTTCTTCCTTAAATGTGTTACCCAAAAAGGCCCTGATGAAAATTGAAGTAGATGGATTGGTTCTGAGACCCAGCGATTTGATTGTGAGAGCTTTCGATGGATCCCAAAGATCGGTGTTTAGGGAGGTTGAACTACCAATACAGGTTGGTCCACAGATATTCAAGACGATCTTTCATGTTATGGACATTCAGCCTGCTTATAGCTGTTTGTTAGGCCGACCATGGATTCACGCAGCGGGTGCAGTTACCTCAACACTTCATCAAAAGCTCAAATATGTGTTCGAGGGTCAGGTGGTTACTGTTTGCGGCGAGGAAGATATATTCGTGAGTCATCTATCCACTTTCAAATATGTGGAAATGGATGGAGAAATTCATGAAACTTTGTGCCAATCTTTTGAAGCCCTGAATATCAATAACTTACCAGAGTCTACTTCAGCAGCAGTAGTGTCGAATGTGCCAGGTGGGCCGAGTGCATCAATTGCGTCATACAAGCAGGCCAGAGAAGTGGTCGAAAGCGGGAATGCCCAGGGTTGGGGTAAAGCTATTGACGTGTTTGTGAAAGAAGATAAGTTTGGCATTGGATACCAGCCGGGCCGGACGCCAGTTCCCCGATTCCGTGGGCCAATCAGTTTCAACAGTGGAGGAATTATCAACCCCAATCAGTCCTGCTCAGCAATAGAAGATGGCGCTGAAAGCTCAGATTATCTGGACAGATGGGTATATGCACTGGCTCCAGGCGAGGCATTGCAAAATTGGTCTAGTGAAGAAATTGTTCATGTTGTTCATCATTCAGAGTAATAATTCTTGTCTTTCATAATGCATGAAATCCCACACTCTGCCCAAGGTGTGAGGATTCATTTGTAGGGCCACCATATTTTCTCATATAATGTTCAAACATCAATAAAAGGACGTTTTTGTTGACAAATTTGTGTTCCTTTACTCTTTCTTTATTTTATTTTTGCACAAAGAAAATTAAAAATGATAATGTACTTTCTTTTCTTTTGTTTTCAAGCAAAAAAATAATCTAAAATAAGGCATAAACCCAATCATGCATACAGGATTCTGTGGATTTCTCTGAAAATGATTCTGTTATGCCCACGTATGATTTCGACAATCCGATCTATCAAGCTGAGGAAGAAAGTGATGAAGACTATGAACTCCCGGAAGAGTTGGCTAGGTTGTTGAAATAGGAAGAGAAGACCATTCAGCCTCATCAGGAAGCTCTTGAGATCATCAACATTGGGTCAGAGGAAAACAAGAAAGAGATCAAGATCGGTGCAAGTCTGCGGGCTGATGTAAAGCAGGAGTTGATAGTCATGCTACGTGAATACGTTGACATCTTTGCTTGGTCATATCAAGATATGTCGGGTTTAGATACAGACATAGTTGTGCATAAACTACCATTGAAAGAGGATTGTCCACCGGTCAAGCAGAAACTGCGCAGAACGCAACCAGAAATGGCTTTGAAGATCAAGGAAGAAGTACAGAAACAGTTGGATGCAGGTTTTCTGGCAGTAACCAACTATCCTCCCTGGGTGGCCAATATAGTACCGGTGCCGAAGAAAGATGGCAAAGTCAGAATGTGTGTGGATTATAGAGATCTCAACAGGGCGAGCCCTAAAGATGATTTTCCACTCCCTCATATTGATGTGCTGGTTGATAATACCGCTCAGTTTTCAGTGTTCTCATTTATGGATGGATTCTCCGGGTACAATCAGATAAAGATGGCGCCTGAGGACATGGAGAAGACGACATTCATTACCTCGTGGGGTACCTTCTGTTACAAAGTAATGCCTTTTGGGTTGAAGAACGCAGGGGCAACTTATCAAAGAGCAATGGTGACGTTATTCCACGATCTAATTCATAAAGAGATCGAGTGTTATGTGGATGACATGATTGCTAAATCAAAGACAGAAGAGGAACATCTGATCAACTTGAAGAAGTTGTTTGAGAGGCTAAGGAAATTCAGGTTGAGACTGAATCCTAACAAGTGTACTTTCGGCGTGCGGTCTAGAAAATTGCTTGGTTTCATTGTCAGTGAAAAAGGGATAGAGGTTGATCCTGCTAAAGTGAAAGCTATACAAGATATGCCTGTACCAAGGACTGAGAAAGAAGTTCGCGGCTTTCTAGGAAGATTGAACTACATTTCAAGGTTCATATTTCACCTAACTGCCACTTGCGAACCGATATTCAAAATGCTACGAAAAGATCAAACGGTCAGGTGGAATGATGATTGTCAAAATGCCTTCGATAAAATAAAAAGATATTTGCAGGAACCTCCAATCCTGATACCTCCAGTTCAAGGGAGACCACTGATTATGTACTTGACAGTGCTCGAAGGATCCATGGGTTGTGTTCTTGGTCAACACGACGAGACAGGTAGGAAAGAACATGCTATCTACTACCTGAGCAAGAAATTTACAGATTGTGAATTGCGTTATTCAATGCTTGAGAAGACATGTTGTGCACTCGCATGGGCCGCCAAGCGATTGAGACAATACATGCTCACACATACAACCCTGTTGATCTCAAAGTTGGATCCGGTCAAGTATATTTTTGAGAAACCAGCACTTACAGGCAGAGTTGCAAGGTGGCAGATGGTACTGACAGAGTACGATATTCAATTTACTTCGCAAAAGGCAATCAAAGGAAGTATACTGTCAGATTATCTTGCACAACAGCCTCTTGATGATTACCAGTCCATGAGATTTGATTTCCCTGATGAGGACATCATGTTTCTCAAAGCGAAAGACTGCGAGGAACCACTTCTGGAGGAGGGGCCTGACCCTGAATCCAAATGGAGTTTGATGTTTGATGGGGCAGTTAATATGAATGGGTGCGGAGTTGGTGCAGTCCTTATTACGCCAGAAGGTGTTCACATGCCCTTCACTGCCCGAGTAACTTTCGGGTGTACCAACAATGAAGCAGAATACGAAGCTTGCATATTAGGGATTGAGGAAGCTATTGATTTACGAATCAAGACCCTCGATATCTTTGGTGATTCAGCACTGGTAATCAATCAAGTAAAGGGAACTTGGCACACACACCAGCAAAATTTGATTCTGTATAGAGATTATACGAGGAGATTGCTGACATTCTTTACAACTGTCAAGTTATATCATGTTCCCCGAGATGAGAATAAGTTTGCAGACGCCTTGGCCACTATCTCTTCGATGATCAAAGTGCATGGTTGGAACTTTGTGCCCAGGATTGATGTATCTCGTCTTGATAGGCCTGCTTTTGTGTTTGAGGTTGATGCAGTGTCTGATGATAAGCCTTGCTACCATGACATCAAATGCTTCCTAAAAAATCAAGAATACCCGCCTGGGGCATCTTCCAATGACAAGAAGACGTTAAGGAGGCTAGCTGGTAGTTTCTTTTTGAACAAAGATGGCGTGCTGTATAAAAGGAATTTTGACACTGTTCTGCTCAGATGTGTGGATAGACACGAGGCAGACCTGTTGATGGTTGAAGTGCACGAAGGCTCTTTCGGTACCCATGCCGGAGGACATGCGATGGCTAAGAAATTGTTGAGACTAGGGTATTATTGGCTGACCATGGAGTCAGATTGCTGCAAGTATGCTCGCAAGTGTCACAAATGTCAGATCTATGCAGACAAAGTGCACATTCCTCCCAATCCGTTGAGTATCATGTCTTCTCCGTGGCCATTTACGATGTGGGGCATTGATATGATCGGAAAAATTGAGCCTACTGCTTCAAACGGCCATCGTTTCATCTTGGTCTCCATTGATTACTTCACTAAATGGGTTGAAGCAGCATCCTATGCCAATGTCACTAAGCAAGTAGTGGCTCGTTTCTTGAAAAGGGACATCATTTGTCGATACGGAGTGCCCGAAAGAATCATTACCGATAATGGTTCTAATTTGAATAATAAGATGATGGCTGAACTATGTCGGGACTTCAAAATTGAGCACCACAATTCTTCTCCGTACCGCCCGAAGATGAATGGCGCGGTTGAAGTGGCCAACAAAAATATCAAGAAGATTCTGCAGAAGATGGTTGTCACGTACAAAGATTGGCATGAGATGTTACCACTGGCTTTGCATGGGTATCGAACATCAGTCCGCACGTCCACTGGGGCAACACCATACTCACTTGTATACGGTATGGAGGCAGTTCTACCGATAGAAGTGGAGATTCCCTCTCTCCGAATATTGATGGACGTTAAGCTAGATGAAGCTGAATGGGTACGAGCCAGATTTGATCAGCTGAGCCTTATTGAGGAGAAGCGATTAGCAGCGGTATGCCATGGCCAGCTATACCAGCGCAGAATGAAGAGGGCATTCGATCAAAAGGTTCGACCTCAAGTTTACAAGGTCGGGGATGTGGTAATCAAGAGAATACTTCCTCCGAGTACAGATCACAGGGGCAAATGGACTCCTAACTATGAAGGTTCATTCGTGGTTAAAAAGGTTTTCTCAGGTGGAGCCTTGTTGCTGACAACCATGGATGGTGAAGATTTTTCATCCCCTATTAATTCAGATGCAGTTAAAAAATACTTCGTATAAAGAGACCCGCTGGATAAAAAAAAAAGAATCCAGGCAAAAAAGGGCATCCCGGCGAACCAAAAACAGAATAAAGGTTCGGGCAAAAATTAGGGATATAATTGAAAAGAATTGTACACTCGGTAAGTTGAAAACCCGAAAGGGCAACTTAGGCAAAAAAGGGTATCCCGGTGGATTGAAAACCTGAAAAGGCGATCCACACAAAATAGGGATTAAAGCGAATGACTGCAGGCTGAATTAATCTGTACGTTTTCTACTCTTCAGCAAACTGGCAAAATTCCAAAGGAGGAATTGGCCCGACCACGAGCTTCCGGAGGCGAAGATAATTAGGAGAGTTGGAATACATACTGGCTATAACAAGATCAGAAATCAGTTGGAATCCAATTTCTGCATTATAATTAGGATAGATTTCTTTTCTCAATTTTATGGCAATCGCCTCTTTCAGGGGTTTGCTTCTGATTGTAAATTCGCCAATTTTTGGCATTTCATCAATAAAGTTGAATATTCAGTCACAGGCTTTTATTTTCATTTTACTGTTTTGTTTGCAAAAATGTCTGATTTTTTATAATAAAACGTTATTTTGAAAATATCTTGGCCTTGCAAAAACATGCACAAAGACAATTGAAATTACTTTGCTTGTTGGACAACCTTGGATGGTGGACCCAAGAGACCACGCAATATCCTGGGGCATGTGCATATTCTTTTTCTGTTGCAGGTAATGAGCACGATCGATCCAAACAGCATGATCGTAACCACGAGCAGATATTTGCTATGACTTGATACTGTTGTATCTTATTAAGTCGATTCTTCCATTCAAGAGTTCCCATTAAGTTTCGTGACGGCAACGGTGTTCGAAGATGGATTTCTTCTGTGTTGATAACGGTTATTAATGCAGTGAATACTCCAGGTCGACAACAAGTGCCAATCCTCCAGTACCTTGCAGATGATGTGAAAGGAAGTTCAAGGCAGAGTGTTTGTCTAAGAGTTTGAAAACGCTTGGTTTTCTATAAAATCCTCTTAAGAGACGAAACTTTTAGTACTAACATCCCTTGTGGAGTTTACTCTTGGCAGGATGTACCAGCAAGTGGTAGTATCATGTCTCCCGCAGGTTTCAGCATGTGAAATTTGTCAAAGAATAATCCTCAGCGGAGTTATTGACCATCCCATGCATGGGGCATGTAACCTCCCCAGCAAAGGATGTCCCCGATCTATAATCCCCAGTAGAGTTTGAGGACATTTGGTCTTCTGTAAAATCCTCTCGAAGGGCAGCCCCAACAAGAGACGCTTTAAAGCGGTTTTTCTCCAACAGAGTGTGTTATAAACTCCTTATCCCCAGCGGAGTCGTCAAAGGGAAAGTTCGCCCAACATGGGGCATTGTGACATTTACCCTAAGCTCGACAATCATTTTCCTCAGCAGGCTACCGGGGAATTGCTTTGGGTTTCCCCAGCAGATCTATAGGGACTCTTTCTCAGCATGCTGCAACGGATTGTCTTTCAACCAAGATTTGGATGTCCCCGGCAGAGCAGCCCTGATCCCTAGCAAGATCGTATCTTTGGTAATGATATCCCCACAGAGTTTAGCATTGTATCTTGTCCGCTATACTACCCAGCCGAGTCGCGGTAATTTCCCCAGCATGGTCTATATGGATCAACGAAATCTCTTCTTCAGCAAAGTGTCAGCATATGATATTACCCAGCAGGTGGTGTAATTCTCAGCATTGCTCAGTTACAATCCAAAGTCCAATTTATTTTTGGCATACAGTTTGTTCATATTATTCCAGCCGGTGGGATAGTATGGCAGATGGTTGTTCCAGCCAGTGGGATGATCATTATATACAGTTTGTTCATATTATTCCAGCCTGTGGGATAGTATGGCAGATGGTTGTTCCAGCCAGTGGGATGATCATTATATACAGTTTGTTCATATTATTCCAGCCTGTGGAATAGTATGGAAGATGGTTGTTCTAGCCAGTGGGATGATCATTATATGCAGTTTGTTCATATTATTCCAGCCGGTGGGATAGTATGGCAGATGGTTGTTCCAGCCAGTGGGATGCTCATTATATGCAGTTTGTTCATATTATTCCAGCCTGTGGAATAGTATGGAAGACGGTTGTTCCAGCCAGTGGGATGATCATTATATGCAGTTTGTTCATATTATTCCAGCCGGTGGGATAGTATGGCAGATGGTTGTTCCAGCCAGTGGGATGATCATTATATGCAGTTTGTTCATATTATTCCAGCCTATGGAATAGTATGGAAGATGGTTGTTCCAGCCAGTGGGATGATCATTATATGCAGTTTGTTCATATTATTCCAGCCTGTGGAATAGTATGGAAGATGGTTATTCCAGCCAGTGGGATGATCATTATATGCAGTTTGTTCATATTATTCCAGCCGGTGGGATAGTATGGCAGATGGTTGTTCCAGCCAGTGGGATGATCATTATATACAGTTTGTTTATCTTATCCCAGCATGTGGGATAATATTGCAGGTGGTTGTTCCAGCAGGTGGGATGATCATCTGGAAAAGCTTCCAGAGCCGATTTGGTAAGCATCAAAGTCCAAGTTTAATTTGGCAAAGCTGCAAAAGTTCATCCGAGGATGGCAATTTTGAGATTCCAAAGGCTGTTTGGTAATCATTGAAGTCCAACGACAGATTGGCAAAAATCCAGCACGAACTGGTAAAAGTCCATTGTTTAGAATGGTAGAGCAGCTAAAGTCCGCCAGCAGTGTGGCAAGCCAGTAGTCGTCTGGCGTCGTTCAAAAAGACATTTTTAAAGTCCACCAGCAGTGTGGCAAGCCAGTAGTCGTCTGGCGTCGTTCAAAAAGACATTTTTAAAGTCCACCAGCAGTGTGGCAAGCCAGTAGTCGTCTGGCGTCGTTCAAAAAGACATTATTAAAGTCCACCAGCAGTGTGGCAAGCCAGTAGTCGTCTGGCGTCGTTCAAAAAGACATTTTTTAAAGTCCATCAACAGTATGGCAAGCCAGTAGTCGTCTGGCGTCGTTCAAAAGACAGATCTCTCCGACAGCGTTTCATTGAAGATTCAATCCAGCAGTCTCGTTGGGTTTATATCCCTTTTGTTCTTCATCATCCAGAGCAAATTTTTGGTTATATTTGGTATTCAATCACTATATACCTTGAAAGTCTGAAAGCAACCGCTTTCAGGCATTCAGGTCTACAGCGTTTGAATAGGGGCAGTTGTAATACCCCAAAATTTGCTCTCCCTTTTTGTCATCTTAACATAGGAAAATAAAGCATAGCATCCCTCTTACCATCAGGGCATGTGATCAAGGGAAAGGTGGACAATCAAGGAATCTTTCAAGGCACAAAAAGGTCAAACAAGTTCACTCAAGGCAAGCCAAGAGGTCTTTCATGTCTCACACTATCTCAATTGATCATCCAAAACCTCAAGGAAGTGAGATTCAATAGGAGATTGAAGCCCTACATCTTTCATCATGCAAGAGGTTCAAAAAAACTGAAGGAAAACCCTCAAAGGAGATAGCTCATTGATCCAAAGTCACCCTCAAATGGCATATTTCATCATTCTTTAAGAGGATACACAACATACTCTGAGGAATTTGAAATTGAAGACTGCACATTTTTCTCCTAGGAGGTGGGCACCAAAACTAGGGTTTCTAATAAAATCAGGATATCTTTGATTTCTTGGACAAAACTTGATGTCATGGTATTCTATATGTTCTTAAGTGTATGGGTGTGGAAAATTGCCTCTCAATTGGTTTTAGAAGTGGTTCAATTGGAAGAAAAAATCAAAAATCAGGAAATTTGGGGCCAAGTCAAATGATCAGAGGAAAAAGTCAACTCTTGACTTTTTGAGGCCAAATTCATGAAATTCATGTTATATGTGTCCAATGTGCAAAATTTGATCAAGAAACTCCAAAGGAATCATGAAAAAATCAAGATGTGGAAAGTTGCCATTTTTGGATGAAGAAGGGTTACTAAAAATAGCAAGTTTTGGCCATTTTGCATCAGAGTTTGAACCAAGGCCATTTAAAATTGAAGCACCAAATGAAAATTCCACTCGGCCATAACAAAAGTTCTTTCTTTAAGCTTCAAATCCATGTGTAGAACATCTTCATTAGATAAAAATTGAGTGAGATATGATTGATCAAAGTTTGAGCAAAGTAGGTTCAAAACTAGGTCATGACCAAGGATTTTCAAGTCACGCGCATGTCATTTTCACAAACACATGGTGGGCCAGATGTTTTGACTTATTACTCATGGTTAGAGGCCTCAAATGAAAAATATTTCAACATGGAATTTGTTCATCTATGTGAGATCTTCAAGATTGATGATCATGGTTTTTTTATTTGATCAAAGGATGAGAAGTTGTAATGGCTCAAAGTATGGTCAATGCAACTGAAATTTGACTAGGTCACAACCAAGTCATGCCACACATGCGCGCATTCTGCAGCATTTTAAGCCAGTCTTGAGTTCCTATGTTTGAAGCTCATTTTCAATATGTTGCAAGTCTCATTTTCACTTTTTTTCAACATCAAAGTTGTTGTATCATGTACACACTTTGAAATGGTACCAAGATCACTCATGTCCATGGCTTGAAGAGAGAGATATCCATGCGCAAAATTCACCATTTCCAACTGAGGAATCACATCAGAGTTAGCAGTTTGGTTCAGACATTCATCAAACAATCCATGAACTTTATTTCCACATTTGGTCAAGCACATATCACCTACACAATGTTTAACATCACGTGCCTTGCATGAAAATAGAGAGAACAACTTGTTGAGCAAGTTTCTGCCACAACAACCTTACCATTCCAAGCTTCACTCTTCATTCCACCATAACTGTCGTGAACATTCCCACACCACACCACAACCATCAATGACTCGCCCCTAACTAACTTGACTCAGTTAGTTAGGGTGCACTCAGTTTAACCATGCTAACTCATTTAACTCAACTCACTAAACCATGATTAAAGCTCACTATAAATAGAAAACTCACACTCTAATTTCATTTCGAACTTCACTTTTTGATTTTCACTCCCAAGAACACTCTCATTCTCTCCACATTCTCTGATTTTTCTCTCTCTCTCTGTACACGAATCTCATCATCCTCTATCACATTTCGTCTTCATCATCATCAATGTGCTATTTCTGATCAAGAGCTAGGGAGAAGAAGTGGAATGCATCAATTGTAGTGTGGTTCAGTCGAGTTTTCATTGTGATTTACTTCAATATCTCAAGTCTCAACTGCATTTATTTTGCACGAATCAAGCTCAAGATCTCAAGCTTTTCTCTGGTTTTCTCAACGCATCAAGTTGCTCCATTTTCAGGTTTGAATTTCTGAAATTAGACTGCACGATTTCTGGCTATTTTCATTTGTTTTTGGTGCTTTAAGCTTGCTAGAAGCTCTGCTCAAACCGGCTAGTTGATAGGCCTTCTAAAGGCTTAGTTGCAAAACCTAGGGCATAAATTGATCTCCTCTGTTCTTGCAATGTACATGTGATTTGTGTTTTTCATGAGCATATCCTTAATCTAGACAAGTTCAGCTTCAATTTGGTGTATGGATTGTGCATTTTGGTGATATGTAAAGTTGCAGACGGTGGTGGTATAGCCGAAGAAGGTGACCGGAGGTCCCTCTCCGGCCGGTGACTGTTGACTAGGGTTTATGTATGTTTTAATCATGTCCGTTCATTTTGCATGATCGTGTGGCTAGGAGCATGACAACGCATTAAAACGCATGTGCATGTCATGTGCATCTTTTCTGATTTCACTTAAACACTATGTGGTGTGGTGCATGGTGTGTTGTGTGGTCCTTTACGCATGTGTGTTGATTCCAATTACTTTGACTGAATCTTGACCTTGACTTGATCTAATGGCTGTTAATGAGTCAATTTTTGTTGACTGAAGAGCATGGTAGTTATTGTGGATTGAGCGTGTAATGGACTTAAGCCTTTATGCTATTCGCACCTCCTTTTTTTTAAAGCCCAATGATTTTGAACTGATTAATTGCTATGTCCACACCCCCATTCACATTTACATTACATTTTATTTTTTTCATTTCTCTACACGTTTGCTTTTCATTTTTTAAAAATACCAAATCCTCATTAAAAATTCCACAAAAATTCATGAATATCGTTAAGACATTTATAAATTTTTTGATGATTTTAGTTTCTAATTTTATGACCTTTTTGCCCCTGTTCCACAATATTCTTTGAATTTTAATTTGTGTGCATCCTTAATGTGGTACATGATTTTGTGCATTTTTGTTCTTGATCATTAAAAATTGTTTTGATGCTCTTCTTTTTGCATTGAGTCATTAGCATCTTGAAGTATGTCCTATGATTTTTATTTGATTTTGTTTAGGTCATTTTATGACATGTTTGGTGGTCATTTTTGTGCTACTTTGTGTGTGCATCCCATTTGACCTAAATGCATTGTATAAAGCCTTTTTGCTTTGATTTCTTGCATGCTATTTTGGTATATGATTCACCTCTGATTTGTGTATCTTTAAACCATGCTTGTTTAATTTCCATGAGTCCATTTAGTTTTTGTTTAATGCATAACCTTGTGCACCTTTAGCATGTTGTGTTTGCACTTTCCTTTTTGAACTTCCATTTCAATTCTACTTCTTCTTTCACTTCTTAAATTGTCTTGATGTGTCATGCATGAACACTTGTGAGATGTTTGTGAATCATTTTTCATTTCATTTCAATTCTGATCCTTAGATTACATGTTCCATTCATGCATGTTTTTTTTATTTCTTTTCACCTTTCATTCTCCCTTTTCTTATGGTAGCATGTTCTAATGTCATAAATGATGTTTGTTGCCTATCCACTTGGACTTGCATGATAATGATCTTTTGTTTTCCATATGATGTACATTCTGGTTGTGATTAATAGGATTTGATCTTTCATCTAATTCTTTTGAGTTTTATGGTGCATTAAAAGTTCTTTTACTTCTTATACTTCTTACACATGTTTACTAACCATGTAGGGGCTTTGGTAAGTTGCAATTGAGTGTGGATAAGGAATCCACATTTAAACTTCTTTCCTCTCATCTTTTACAATTCCATTTTTGTGTTTGTTAAGCACTTATGTGTTTTCTCTTAATAACTCATTACTTTCCCTTTTGAATTACAATTCATCTTCTACTTTAGAAGTGATTTGTTTAATTCATTCTTTCTTTAGACTTTAGGTTTTGAAACGTCACAAACCATTAGGATTACTCCCTTAACTAATCAATTAGGATTGAGTCTTAGTCCAGATAGATTTTACCTTTCTCCTCTCTTGAGTCTCTCTTCTCATCTTAAAGAAAACTCAAAACATCTAATAAAGGTAGGCATTTATTGCATTTAGGCCTTTCATATAAAGAAAAGATTATAAGGGGTCTTCTCTTATAATCTTAGAATGTATAGTATATGGCTCATCTTGGGTCAATGTGTTAAACATTTGATCTTGTATGAGGGACTTAAATGCAATACTTGTTGAAGGTGCAAATAATAAAAAACACTTCTTCATTTCTTATTCAACAAAAACACTTAATAAATACAAGTATGCTAATGTGTTTGAACCTTGATAATTGGAACTAAGTGTGAGGGTCTTCTTCACTCTTAGTGTGCTTTCTTATCCATTCCATCTTGGAATGTGAGAATGTACACATTCCAATGACTAAGATTTGGATACACTATCATATGCAAACAAATCACAAAACTTCTTAAAAGACAAAAACAAACAATAACGTCTTTCCTTCGGGAATTCTTTTCTCACCTCATTCACTCTCAACGTACGAACGTGCTCCTACTCGTTCTCGTGCAAGACGGTAACGCACTCGGACCAGCGAGTCTGCAACACCTGAACTAGAACGTCAGCCGTTCCTTAAAAAAACACAAACAATCCATCCCTAGTGAGGGGAACTACGTCGCTCTGATTCTCATGCTCCCGATGAGATACGTAGGCAGTGGGGTAGGGCCCATGCGAGCACTTCTTTTATTTTCCCTACATTTGTTTCTCTTTCTCTTTCCATTCCTTTTTCAGTTCTTTTTCTAGCATCTTTCCTTACACCCTTTGATTGAGACTAGCAAGCGTGGATCCCATCGGGTACGATGGACGCGTGGGAGTGCTAATACCTTCCTCACGCGTAACCGACTCCCGAACCCAGTTCTCTTGGTCGCAAGACCATGTTATTTCCTTCCCTTCAGGTTTACGCAGTGTTTCCTTTCCCTCTCATGGGATAAATACACATTGCTGGCGACTCTGTTTCGGTGCCACTTTCGCGTTTGTACTAGGATGAAAATCCCGGGAGCGACACCTAGCTGACGCTTTTATGAAACAATACAATTACAATTTGGACATGGCTCCAGACAGCGATCAATTGATGAGTATGAGTCAGAAGGACAACGAATCCTTTAGAAAGTATGCACAACGATGGAAATAATTGGCAGCCTAATTTCATCCACCACTCTTAGAGAAAGAACTGGACAAAATGTTTCTAAGAACGCTGTCAGACTCTTATTATTTCAGGATGGTAGGCGTTGTGCCTCTAGAGTTCTCCAGAATTATGGAAGTCGGATATACACCGAGAACGCATTCAAAGTGGAAAAATCCAAGATGGTTCAAATGACCAAGCTAGTAAAGAAAAATTTGTTAGTGATTTCCAAGTGGAAGATAATGTTGAAGTTGATGCAATTCAGGATTATCCTCAGATTTTGCAAGCTCTAGTTTCGGTTCCTTATCATCAATATCAAAATCAGTGCCAGAATCGGCATAGACCTCTGAATAATTCAAAAGGAGAGACTCGCCAATTTGATCCAATTCCAATGACTTACAGTCAATTGTGGTCTTATTTTGCCCGAAACTCGGTAATGACACCCAGAAATACTAAAGTCATGAAATCTCGTCCTCATTGGTACAATCCAAATACCAATTGTGACATTCATGATGGAGTAATGGGACATCCGATTGAGGAGTGCAAGGTTTTCCTGGAAAAGGTTCAAGAGATGATCGACGATGAGGTGTTGACCTTCAAAAGAGGAAGCCCATTTGTGAATGGAACGCCTTTATACTGATAAATATAAAAACTCAAGGAAGTTCCTATTGCTGATGTTAGTGGAGTGACCCGCAACGGTTGTGCATTTGCTTCTGTGTCTCCCAAGAAAGTTGAGGATGTTCTTTCAAGCTCATACTGATATAGTCTCCTCAGATCATTAGTTTATTATTGCATGATAAAAATTTAGGGTACGACATCACTCATGTTATGTGCCAACAAATTTCAAGTAATGCTTGTAGTTTTAAGCGCTTTATTCATTTTATGCATGCATGATTACTTACTTTTCTATTATTTTTGTGACTATTTTATTCTCGCAACAACCTAAAAGCTCTACACCTCGAATGCTTGGAATGGATCAAAATTACTTCTTAATTTTGATCACCCACATGTCACAACCTTTAAAACTAAGTAAGGAAATACTATTCAATACCTTTATGTCAATTTCCTGTTAAGTATCCCAGTCTACATAATCCTGCTTTTTTCATCAGGTTGGGAGACACATTGAGTTCTCAGGTTCTTTCAAAACCATTATCCCAACCTTATGCATCTCAAGGTTTGTTTGTTGAAAAATATTTTCTCCTACAAAAATGACATTAAATCTAATTGAGACATCATTTCTGTTCTAGATATAACATTTTGCATCTCTTTTCTTCTATTAACAACTCGGAGCATCGTAACCATTTATAAAAAATTATACTTCATTCTTATTCAAATGCAAATGTTATATAACATTTAATATCATCTTGACTTACAACAAAATTTTTGCAACACAATTGGAACAACTGAGAGGTTCAAGTTAAGTTGGTTTGGTTGGTGGGCAGTTCTATCATGTAACATGACTATTAAATCTTCTGGAGAGCCTTTCATATGCACATGTTGTAAAATGATAGCTCCACCAATAACCAAGTAAGCACCACAATCTTAGTTAGAGATATATTCTCTTGATTAGGTATAAAATAGAAATTGAGGTCAAGTATGAAGGAAAAACCAGTTATTTTGTGTTTAGGGACAAGGAATGTATTAAATATGTTAGGATGTCTATCCATGATTTAAGAGATATTATGAAAAAGATATATATATGTATTCTTTATTGCAATGTTTGATGACTTCGACGCATATTAGTTATTGGCCTCCTACTGTTAGTTTTTACCTGGTTTGTTTTTATCTTGAAAAGGTCTAAATTATAGAAATAGATTATGTAATTTTATTATGATATAGCAAACTACTCATTTATGTTTGATACATGGAACTGGAACTAATCGATACATGTTTGAATGATCCTTTTTATTCACTAGACATAAATGATCAGCACTTAATAGTTTTATAATTTAGACTGCTCCTGATTAATGTTTCAAGGGTTATTTTCACTATATGTTATTATTGGTTTTTTTAATGGACAAGTTATAAGTCGTCATAGTTTTCAAACACATCGTGCCATTCTATATTTAACATAATCCAACATTTCATGGTGTTGTAACATTAACCTTCTCCTGATTATTATTTCATTTTCTATTTTGCTTGTCTATTATTATTGGTTTTTTAATGGGAAGCTTATAAGTCCTCATGTTTTTTCATGGTGTTGTAACATTTCAAGATGATTTAACAAACTACCTACATTTAATGATTACTATTTCTTGTTTGTGTACTATATCCCCAGTCCGATGAAGATCATCCGCAAATCTACCCAGCACACCTCGACAAACTTTTAGGCAAAGAATTTGCTTTTCAAGTGAAGTTTCAACCGAGCTTTAAGCAGTCATTGATTGTCAAGCTAAATGAGGATCAACAAGTAATCCAAATGATCAAGGATGCCGTGCATCTGAATGAGGTTTGTCTATTTATTATCAAGTCAAAATGTAATTGAACTATTCTTCTCAAACACTTGGATGCTGACCCAACCATATATTATTATGTAACAAATTCTAAGCTTGCCATGAAGGCCCTAAATACTAAAGGAAAATAATTTTTTCATAACCAACACATAGTCGACAATGAAGCAATCACTCCTAATTCCCTTCTGACACTACGTTTGTTTAGTACTCATTGTTATCTTTAAGTATTAAGTATGTATGAAAGATAATTTCCCTTACATATCATAGTTTGATTTTCCCATTTTCATCCAACTATGTCTGCTTCACAAAAATGGAGTGATGAAGTTAATTCAAGCAATAACCCTTCCGAGATATTATCCCAAGAACATTCCATTGAGGAGCTAGCAACTTCAACTATGTTTCCACTCAAACAATCTGCAACCAAGAGTGTGAAGCATGGCAAGAAGGAATGATCTCTCACTTTCATATTGACTTATTTTGGTACAACAATGTTCTATTAGGTTGTTAGAAGTTTCATTATTTCGCTACTTTTGGTTAATGCTCAACATCCACCCTTCACTATGGAGCATCACTTTTTGTAACCCAATGCAATTGGCAAGCTATTGACATTTACATCCTTTTCTCCATCACTTTAGTTTATGTTAAGAATTTGCATCATGAATTTTTGTAACCTAATATTATTAACTATGATTTGACTTTAATAAGATTTATGAAGATCACTTTTGCTCATGTTAAGTATATGCCTCTATTTTACACTTATACTCTCAATCTGTTATGAGGTTAGAGTAGGAAGTGTTGTCATGGTTTTTAAGGGTTTAATTGCTTTATTATTACATTTTAGATTTTGTTATGATAACTGTCAGTTCAACTTATTTTAGTTCCTGCCACATCATTTCAGACATACTCAGTTCCATGATAGTATCCATGAATTCAACTAATTCCAATTCATGCTTAATATCAGTTCATGATGTATATCTTCTATTAATATTAGTGCATGAGTCACATTACTAATATCCCCTAGCTTGTACCAAAATTTTTCCAGATTAAATAGGTAGTCTCCCCCCTCCAAAAAAAATTGGGTGATAAGAAATTATGAATTGGCATGTACATATGTATATAATGTTGTATAACTTATCTTGGATAGCCAGTGATCAAAAGTACTTTTAGAATCTGATTGAGATTTTGAAACTTCATTTACAAGATTAGACCAATAGAACAAACACGACTTTTTGTAACTTAGTGTAACCATTATTTTGTTTACATGATAAGTATTAGAACTTAGTGTATCTAGTATGCCTTCAAGTTCCTAAATACATGTCTGTCTATTTCAACTTATTTCACTTCTTGCTTAATATCAGTTCTAGCTGGCGCTCATCTATTAATATCAACTGATGCCTAATATATGTGTTGTTTAATTGTCACTGTCACTATCATTAACTCTGACAACATTTGAGAACTCATACTTATTGCAAACTAACAACATATCGCAGACCCTAACACACTTTTTAGACTACATCTCACACCTAATAAAAACACATCTTTGTACATATGAAAACGAAAGACATTATTTAAGTAAAATATCGAAAGAATCTTTGTAACACTACATTTTTGTGATTATTTTATAATATTAATGCTTCATCTTTCATAGATCAACTGGTATTCATTTCACTTTTGTACAACACCGATCCACATGTACTTATATGCAGTATTGGTGATAGGTGTAACACCCCAAAATTTGCCCTCTTATTTATTCCCCAATAAATGGCTTATGCTTCACCATTTCATATGTAATTAGGTCATAAGCATCGCTCATGCATCATTGGTTTTCCCAAGGCATGGGATCAGAGGTTTCCATGGTAGGAATTGATCAGAGCAAAGGGAATGAGGCTCCTTAAGGCCAAGATATCTCATTTGATTCACAGTTTCATTCAGAAGGATTTCAATTGGCCAGATGGTTGAAAATTGGACAAATTAAGAATAAAGTCAAGATCAAGGAAAAAGTCAACTCTCAATTTTTAGGTCAAACTCATGTTCATCATGTCAAATATGGTCCATGAATGGAATTTGGTCAAGAAATATCAAATGAATAATGAAAAATCAAGAATTATGGAAAGTTGCCATTTTTGGAAAAAACGAGGGTTTTAGAACTTTCCATTTTGGGAAAGTTTTGCATGCCATGCAAACAACTTTATGGCCATTTTTCTCTATGATCCAAGCTTCATTTGAAATTTTATCTCAAACGAAAGTTGTAGTGTGTATTCCAATCTTTCCATCCATATAAAGAATGTTCCATTTGAATTTCTAGATCAAGAGTTATGATCAATTAAAGTTGGGATTATCAAGTTGTTCAATGAAAAAACTCATAATTTTTCTAAGTCCCAAAATTCAGTTTTGTGACCATGTTTTCAACACCATTTTCCATGAGATTCCAGACCTCAAATCCATTTCTTTTTTACATCAACTTTGTTCTATCAAATACCACCTTTCCATTGACATCAAAATCATGCAAATTGATTCATTATCCTTCGAGCAATTCATCAATAAAGTCACCTCCATGGACATTTTTTCATGCCATAAACCATAAAAAATTCCATTTTTCAAATTGCAAAATTTGGTGAGCAAGTTGTGGTGGTTGTGCTAACCATCATCTTACACCATTATTATCATCATAATGCACTCCATGGTAGCTAAAATACACCACCCATATAGTAAAATTCGTACACCACCATAAACCCTCATTTTTTCAACTTTCACTAATCCATCTCTAACTCACTTTTTAACTATGATTAGCTCTTAACCATACTCTAACCCACCATATAAAGTCTCATTCTCCCTCTAACAGAAGTTAGTTACACCATTAGAGAGAAAATAGATCAAAAAAGGAATTTCACACCTACAACTTCAATCTCCAAGATCTCTCTCATCTTAAGGTTATTTTTTGGAATTCTTTCATCATCTTCATCACCTCATGGAGTAGAAGCTACAGTTTGCATCTATTTTCAAATGTAACCATTGTATCATCACCTGCAAGTCCATCTTCTTCCATCACCAATTTGCATTTTTTCAAGATTTGAAGAGGTTAAGCATTTATTTTGCTTAAGGGAGATTTCAAGACACTGCATCGAAGTTTTTCTGGTTTCTTAATCTCAAAGCACCTCAAGAAGCAGTGGGCTTTCTCCACTTGGTAAAAAGCTCTAAAAATTCCATGGCTCTCACTCTTAGATTTTCATGATTTAGGACGTTAAAATATTGTTCATACATTGCATCTGCAAGTCCTGAAATGATGGATACCATGAATCTTTGAATTTAAGTTTATGTGTTGTTCTTGATTTTGTGATTTTTAATTTGAATTCTTCACTTTCGTGTCAATTTTCACTATGTTAGAGATGTTATTTTGGGAAACTAATGGTGTATTGTTGTTCTACTAATCTAGGGTTTCAATTTGGACTATTATTTCATGTAAAACGATCAAGAATTGAGTGAGTTACATGTTGTTAAAGATTGCTACATTCCATTGTTTTTTGCATGAAGCCATGGCCATGGAGGAGAGAGAACCGATTTTTCCGCATGGGGTTGGAGAAGATGACCACGTTCATCATGAAAATGTTTTTGTCCTTTTCTCATTAAAAATAAAATGACCAATTGAGGCAATGTTGTGGCATGATGAACATTACTTTTATTCACTTGCTGTAATGAACAAATAACAATAATAATACTTGAAGCATAATGGGACCGGGCCCCACGCCCATCATGGCATGCATCACGTGGTTTTTTTTTTCATTCTTCTTTTACTGCATTGAAATAAGGGGATAACTTCTCTACCCACCACAAAAAAATTGGGTAGTGTATATTCAACTAATCAATCAATGTTATATTATTTTATTATATTTAATTATTTATGTAATAGTTTAAATTTTGTAGCTTTCCAATGCAATTTACTTTATTTTACTCTATGAATAATTCTACCTAACTTTTTGAGGTGGGTAGATAAAAATTCACTTTGAAATAATAGTATATAATGGACTAGTAGTACTTAATGGTGGCCCCCACACATGATAATAATATCAAAGCCACGTTTTTTATTTCTTACTACAATGAGTAAATAGCATGGCATGAGGTTACTTTTTTAATTTTACTATAAATGTCAGCATAGGCCATGCGAAATGCTAATGACTCCCCACTTTGTGAGCCCAACATGATATTGAACTAGAACCTTGCTAGTATCACCCCCTCCCTTTTCTTAGTTTTCTTGATTTCTTTTTCTGAACGCGTTACAAATTCATTTTTTAAAAATATCAAACATTGTTCCAAAATCTGGAAAAATTCATGTATGTTCCTGAGGGTTTTAATTAATTTTTAGTGAATTTTATTTTCACTTTTGGGTGCGTTTAATATTTTTTCTCAATTTCTGACCATGATGTGTTCATTTTGAGATACCTTGTAATGAGAGCCATAAGAGGGGACCTTCCTCTAATGTTTTGAGCCTGATTTTTGGTGTGCAAATAGCCACTGGATTGATTAACATGTTGATGCTGGATTTATGCTTTGTCCATGAATTTTGGAATGCTTTTGAATTTCATTTTTGAGCTTTGCTTTATGTGATCACCCTTGACATGTGCTTCATGTTTGCAATTAATTGAATGCATTTAGTGCATGATTTAGATCCAATTTTTTTGCATATGTTAACTCACTGACTTTAACACGACATGTTTAATTTCTCCTAATTTTCCAAAGATTCTAACTATTTTTCATAGACCATTCCATTACATGACCAATTCTTTGATACATGCTAGAACTAGGTCAAGTTTAATGCCAATGTGTGAGCTCCTTAAAACCAATTTTGAAGGCATGATTGAGCCTATATACAATGAAATTTTAAGTGAATTTTTTATCCTTAATTGTTGCTTTTTGATCATGACCCACATGATTCTTTTTGAACCCTAAGTTGCTCACCCGATTACGCTTGATGTTTGCTTAGGTGTTTTAGTTTGATGATGTATTTGTGCAATCCTCTTTAGGATATTGAAATTCTGGTACCAGATATGTGATGTTACGTGTGATGTCACAACAACACACTCTGCAATGGACAATGTAAAACAACAGAAGAGTACACAAAGAATTGTTCACCCAGTTCGGTCTAACTACCTACGTCTGGGGGCTACCAAGCCAGGGATAAATTTCACTATCAGTAGTAACAAATTTACAGACTCAACAACCCAGTTGACATCTTCTAAACTTAATCACTACTTAATGAACCTTCTACCTAAGAGTCCACTTAAGTATGAGAACACTACTCAATCCCTAAATCACCTCAGTGATATAATTCAAAGATCACACACTTTGAAAAACACAACTTGATTCTGCTTCACAGCTTTGATCAAGAACAACTCAAAACAACAACACCAATTCACACTAGAATGGTTTACAATACAAACATGAAGACTCAAACGACTCTCAGTCTTTAGCTCTCTTTCTTCGTACTTTCTTCAAAGGATTGATGCGCTTTAAATAGCTATTTGATCTGGTCTTGGACCTGCTACAATATCTGACCTGATTTGTTATTTAAAACTGAATCTTCAACAGATTTTTCTCTCTCAAAATCTTCTTAATTCTTCAGCCTTTAAACACTCCTACAAATCTGCATCAAATCTGTTTGCAACAGAAAATATCTCCTCCAAGATATTCGCATCCAATTACTCTACCAGCTTTCTCAAATTCCAGCTAAAACGCTTAACCCTAAAAACATCTCAGACCTGATGTTTTAGTGATCTGCATATCTGATGTCATGACATCGCATGTGACATCAGACTTCACAACTTCAACAAGCTAAACACTTAACATTATTCAATGTTAAGACTCAATGTTAAGACATCACCCATGTGACATCAACATTGAACATCTTTGTTTTACCAAAATTCTAGCCAATCCAAGAACCAACAATCTCCCCCTTTGGCTAATTTTGGCTAAAACAATCTCTGCAACATCAGAGACTTCAGCAGCGGATAAAAATTAGTATAAAACTCCTAGCAGCACTTCTTCAAACAGCTTCAAAATGCTGCACACACTCCATCAGCTCACAAAACAAATTCAGCTGAGCTGTTCAACCATTCTCCCCCTCAACTTCTGCACTTCTGCATCACAACTAGCAGCGCTACTTGGCATGGGCTAACTCTCCCCCTTTTTAGCCACAATTGGACAATCACCAAACAAAATGTCTTGACATAAAGACATGGTCAAACACAAGTTCTAACACATTGACTGTTCAGTCGATACAAACTATGTTCCTTGTTTTTATTATAAACACAAGCCTTTCTTCCTTCTAGCAGCACCACTCAGCAACCAAGAATGAGCCAGTCAAACATCAAAGATGCAGCAAAGAACTTCAAGCAGAAGGACAAGACTTCAGATCCACCTCAGAAAAGGAGCACAACAATGACTGCAGCTGAAACTATTTCAGGAACCACAAAGACAGGCAGAACCTCAGAAACAACCATGAAACCAAGCAAGAAGCTTCCTGTGCTACAACAAGCTACTGACGATGATTGGGATGAAGACTGGAAAGCTTTTCTAGATGCAGGGGGTTGGGATAATCTGTAACTAATGATGTACTTCAAACCTGTATGCCTTCTGCAGTTGAAAAAAAATCAATTTCTAATAAAGACTACAACTGTTTAATACACTCTCTAGTACATTTAATCTTCATAAATGCAAATTCCTAATTTACTTCTCAAACTTTCAAATTGGTTTGCATCTAAGGCTTTAGTAAAGATATCAGCTAATTGTTTATCTGTAGCAACATGTTCCAAAGCAACTACTTTGTCTTCAACGAAATCTCTTATAAAATGATGCCTTATATCAATATGCTTAGTTCTGCTATGCTGAATAGGATTCTTAGATAAATTGATAGCACTCAAATTATCACAGTACAATGTCATGACATCTTGCTTGACATTGTATTCTGTTAACATCTGCTTCATCCAAACAAGTTGAGAACAACTACTCCCTGCTGCTATGTACTCAGCTTCAGCAGTAGAAAGAGACACACAGTTCTGCTTTTTACTAAACCATGATATCAGATTATTTCCTAAGAAGAAACAACCTCCTGAAGTGCTTTTCCTATCATCAGCACTCCCAGCCCAGTCAGCATCACAATATCCCCTTAACTCAGTCCCAGATCCATGACTATACAACATCCCATAGTCACTAGTCCCATTAACATATTTCAGGATCCTCTTTACTTGATTCAAGTGACTAACCTTAGGCTCAGATTGGTATCTGGCACAAACTCCAACAGCAAAAGATATGTCAGGTCTGCTAGCTGTGAGATACAATAGACTCCCAATCATGCTTCTATATAAACTTTGATCCACACTAATTCCATGTTCATCCTTGGATAATTTTAAATGAGTAGGAGCAGGAGTCCTCTTGTGATTAGCATTCTCTAGACCAAACTTCTTCACTATGTTCTTTGCATACTTGCTCTGAGAAATGAATATGGAGTCCTCCATTTGTCTAACTTGTAGACCAAGAAAATAGTTTAGCTCACCAACAAGACTCATTTCAAATTCAGACTGCATCTGTTCCACAAAATGTTTCACCATTGCATCTGACATCCCTCCAAATACTATGTCATCAACATAGATTTGAGCTATCATCAGTTTTCCTCCTTCCTCTTTAACAAACAAAGTCTTGCCAATCCCTCCTTTTCTGTAGCCATTCACAACTAGGAATTCAGTAAGTCTTTCATACCAAGCTCTTGGTGCTTGCTTCAAACCATATAGAGCTTTCCTTAGTTTGTACACATGGTCAGGAAATGTTGGATCAATAAATCCTTTTGGTTGATCACATACACCTCTTCATTTAAGTAACCATTCAAGAAGGCACTTTTAACATCCATCTGAAAAAGCTTGAATTTGAAATTACAAGCCACACCTAAAAGCAATCTGATAGATTCCAGTCTTGCCACAGGAGCAAAGGTTTCATCATAATCAATTCCTTCAACCTGTGTGTATCCCTAAGCAACTAATCTTGCCTTGTTTCTGGTGACCACTCCTTGTTCATCAGATTTATTCTTGTAGATCCACTTGGTGCCAATCACATTAACTCCATCAGGCCTAGGTACAAGCTCCCATACTTCATTCCTCTTGAATTGCTCCAGCTCTTCATGCATTGCATTTATCCAAAACTCATCAGTCAATGCTTCCTTGACATTCTTTGGCTCAATTTTGGAGATAAAACATGAACTTGCTATAACATCTCTTGACCTAGTCCTCACTCCAGAATTTGGATCACCTATAATAAGCTCTTTTGGGTGGTCCTTCTGTACTCTGATAGAGGGATCTTTATGAGGTTGCTCAGTTTCAGGCTCAGCAGCAGCAACACTAGGAGTTGGACTTCTGTCTTCAGCTTCTGGTGCAACTTCACCAACTGATGTTCCAACATCATCTAGGACATCATCATCTTCCTACTTATCATTGTCATCAATCACCACATTGATGGACTCCATCATCACCTTGATTCTAGAGTTAAAAGCCATATATGCTCTCCTGTTGGTAGAGTATCCCAAAAATATTCCTTCATCACTTTTGGAATCCAATTTTCTTCGCTGTTCTCTATCAACCAAAATATAACATCTACTTCCAAAAACATGAAAGTATTTAACATTAGGTTTTCTTCCCTTCCATAGTTCATACAGAGTGGATGAAGTGCCTCTTCTCAAGGTAACCCTGTTGTGAATGTAGCAGGCAACATTCATGGCTTTAGCCCAGAAATGATAGGGAAGTTTCTTGGCATGGATCATAGCTCTAGCAGACTCTTGGATAGTTCTGTTCTTCCTCTCAACTACTCCATTTTGCTGAGGAGTAATAGGAGATGAAAACTCATGACTTATACCTTCAGCAGAGCAAAATTCTTCAAACTTGCTATTCTCAAACTCTCTTCCATGGTCACTCCTTATCCTGATAACATTACTCTCATTTTCCCTTTGGAGTCTTTGACACAGATCTTTAAAAACATTAAACACCTCTGATTTGTCTTTGATGAGGCTCACCCAGGTGTACCTCAAATAGTCATCCATAACTACATATGCATATTTCTTTCCACCCAGACTTTCCACCTGCATAGGTCCCATCAAGTCCATATGAAGTAGTTCCAAGACCTTGGAGGTGGTGTCATGTTGAAGCTTCGGATGAGACATCTTTGTCTGCTTCCCTTTTTGACAGTCTCCACACACTTTTCCTTCCTCAATATTAAGTTTGGGAATTCCTCTGACTGCTTCTGAGGAGATGATTCTCTTCATTCCCTTCAAGTGAAGATGTCCCAACTTCTGATGCCAGATTTTGACATCATCTTCTTTAGCAAAAACACACGTGGAAGAATTTGAGTCTTGTGGCACCCAAAGATAACAATTGTCCTTAGACCTGGCTCCCTTCATAATGACTTCTCCTTTATCATCTTTGACAATGCATTCAGACTTTGTAAAGTCTACTTTGAATCCTTGATCACAAAGTTGACTAATGCTAATCAAATTTGCTGTCAGTCCTTTAACAAGAAGAACATCCTCCAGTCTGGGAGCACCATCACAGTTTAGTTTACCAATCCCCTTGATATCTCCTTTGACCCCATCACCAAATGTAACATAGCCTGAAGAATGAAGCTTCACATCTACCAACAGATTCTTTACTCCAGTCATGTGCCTTGAACACCCACTGTCAAAGTACCAATCTTCTTTTGTAGAAACCCTTAAAGAAGTGTGAGCTATCAAGCTGGTAACCTTAACTTTAGGGACCCATTGCTTCTTAGGCTTGGTAACATGCCTTCCTTTATACCAATTCTGTTTGGGAACAACCTAATGAGCCTTTTGTGGATATCCATGTAGCTTATAATAATAAGCCTTAATGTGTCCAAAGCATCCACAATGGTGACATCTCCAGTGTCTGTATTTCTTCTTAGATGGAGTTCTGTCATGATGTATTAACATCTGTTTTAACATCACTGGTTTGGAGGTGATAACATCAATAGAACCTGCATCACTGGTGAATCCCAAACCATGTTTGTCTGCAACCATCTTCCTAATACTAAGAATGTTGTCTAACACATTAGTACCATTGTTCAACATTCTGATAGTTTTGGTCATAGAGTCCAGTTTATAGTTAAGCATACTGACTTCAGCTTCAAGTTCAGTCTTTTCAGCTTTTAACTGTACTATGGTTTTCTTCAGCTCCTCTCCTTCAAGACACACTTGTTCACTTCTTATGAAAAGATCTTTATAAGTGACAGCAAGTTCATCATAAGTAACCTCATCATCACAAGAATCATTATCTGACTCATACACCCCAACCATAGATCTAACAAGTTTAGCTGAATTTTCTTCAAATTCACTCTCACTGTCAGACCAAGAAGCTGATAACCCTTTCTGCTTCTTTAGAAAAGTAGGACATTCCTTCTTGACATGTCCATACCCTTCACACTCAAAGCATTGTATCCCTTTGTCATTACTGGATTTTTCTTCATCTTTAGACTTCTTCCCTTGTTCTCCTGATCTGTTGATGTCAGAGGTAATGTTCTTGACATTGGGATTATAACTCCTATTTATCCTCTTCATAACTTTGTTGAACTGTTTTCCCAGCAAAGCAATAGCCCGAGACAGCTCCTCCTAAGAATCATCCTCTTTCCCTTTCTTGGCTTCTTCAGAACTGGAAACCAAAGCTATACTCTTGGACTTCTTCTCAGGTTCGTCTTCACTTATCCCTAGCTCAAATGTTTGAAGAGATCCAATAAGCTCATCAACCCTCATTTTGCTGATGTCTTGAGCTTCTTCAATTGCAGTCACCTTCATCTTATACCTCTTGGGAAGTGATCTAAGGATTTTCCTCACCAGTTTTTCTTCAGTCATCTTTTCTCCAAGAGCACTAGAGGCATTAGACAACTCAAGAATGCTCATATGAAAGTCATGAATAGTTTCATCTTCCTTCATCTTTATACTTTCAAATTTTGATGTCAGAAGTTGAAGTCTTGACATCTTAACCTTTGAAGTTCCTTCATGAGTAGTCTTCAAGATGTCCCAAACTTCCTTAGCAACTTCACAGGTATTGATCAGCCTGAATATATTCTTATCCACTCCATTGAAAATAGCATTTAAAGCTTTGGAATTACCAAGGGCAAGCTCATCTTCTTCCTTGGTACATTCTTCTTCAGGTTTCAATTTTGAGCTGCCTTCTTTTTCTTTCCCAGCATCATCTTTCTCAACAACAACAGGTGCTTTCCATTCTTTTATGATAGCCTTCCAGGCCCTGCTGTCCAAGGATTTCAAAAAGGTAATCATCCTTGGATTCCAATAATCATAATTAGAGCCATCCAAAATAGGGGGTCTATTCACAAATCCACCAACTTCCTTGACCATCTTTACCAGAAAGTATCAGCCCTAGATCTCACCCAGATGCAGAGCAGGATGCCTGCTCTGATACCAATTGAAATTCTGGTACCAGATATGTGATGTTACGTGTGATGTCACAACAACACACTCTGTAATGGACAATGTAAAACAACAGAAGAGTACACAAAGAATTGTTCACCCAGTTCAGTCTAACTACCTACGTCTGGGGGCTACCAAGCCAGGGATGAATTTCACTATCAGTAGTAACAAATTTACAGACTCAACAACCCAGTTGACATCTTCTAAACTTAATCACTACTTAATGAACCTTCTACCTAAGAGTCCACTTAAGCATGAGAACACTACTTAATCCCTAAATCACCTCAGTGATATAATTCAAAGATCACACACTTTGAAAAACACAACTTGATTCTGTTTCACAGCTTTGATCAAGAACAACTCAAAACAACAACACCAATTCACACTAGAATGGTTTACAATACAAACACGAAGACTCAAACGACTCTTAGTCTTTAGCTCGCTTTCTTCGTACTTTCTTCAAAGGATTAATGCGCTTTAAATAGCTATTTGATATGGTCTTGGACCTGCTACAATATCTGACATGATTTGTTATTTAAAACTGAATCTTCAACAAATTTTTCTCTCTCAAAATCTTCTTAAATCTTCAGCCTTTAAACACTCCTACAAATCTACATCAAATCTGTTTGCAACAGAAAATATCTCCTCCAAGATATTCGCACCAATTACTCTACTAGCTTTCTCAAATTCCAGCTAAAACGCTTAACCCTAAAAACATCTCAGACCTGATGTTTTACTGATCTGTATATCTGATGTCATGACATCGCATGTGACATCAGACTTCACAACTTTAACAAGCTAAACACTTAACATTATTCAATGTTAAGACTCAATGTTAAGACATCACCCATGTGACATCAACATTGAACATCTTTGTTTTACCAAAATTCTAGCCAATCCAAGAACCAACAGATATTTTTGTACATCATTTCATATATGGATTAGCAAGAATCATAGCCTGCCCTCATGAATTTGTATGTCACTTCATATGCTCCTAATTGGCATTATGCTTAACAAGTTTGAACATGAATGGAAAGTTAACTTTGTTGTTTTCACTCGGACTTAGAATGTGCCATGTTTGTACAAAGTTTTTGACAATCAAATGTATCATTCCTCATATCATTTGCCACTTCCCCATGTGTATAAACACTTGAATACTTGACTTGGCTTCCATTTTTGTGACTTCTATAAATCTTTTTGACATAGCTTGTAAATGATACATGTTTAGGTGATGGCATATGACAAAACTTGACACTTTTGCATACTCCCTTAAGACATTAACTTAGATAAAATAGAGTAGGGTTTGCTAATGCCCCTAGTAGGATCTCACACCTCTAGGAAATTTCTAACTTTGGTTGTTGTTTGATATTCATCCTAGTGTAGTCTTAGGACTATAACATAGCCATAATTGCATGTTTGCACACTTTGCTTTCAACTATTCATTAGTTGAGCTTGGCATGGAGATGGTAAGTTGGTTATGATACTTTGAATGCTATTTTACACTTACATGATTCATTCTCCTCTCACTTTTTACTTACCTCTCTCTTTTGTGATTGTTTAGAATAATGTTTACTTGTGTTGATTCACATGATACCTTAGGATTCCTAGCTCCACTTAATTTTCGATTAAGTTAGAGGTAGGAGAGACATTAGGCTAGTAATCCATGTATGACAACAAGTAGGATAGCTCCCTCATAAACTCAACTATAGGGCCACCATTGCATGATAACATTAGGATCTAGTTTCCCTTAGTTGTTTTTCTTTGCAACTTTGAGTCTTTCTCTTCTCATCTCAAAGAAAGTCCAAAATACATAATAAATACAATGAGTATTGTATGCCATGAGGCTTAAGTACACGGGAAATGGAGAGTGAGGGGCTTCCTTTCACTTTCCTAGAGTGTTTAGCATGCGTCCCGTCTTGGGTCGATGTGCGACGCATTCGATCCTATGTCATAGACTTTAGTGCAATACAAGTTCCAAATTAACCTAAGCCACTTCTGTCTAAAAAACACAAACAAAGTTCAAATCATTTTCAGAGAATAACATGTTACTTTTGTTTTGTCGCAAACAGGCATCGACCCTAACTGCCGGACACGAACTTAACGTCGCTCATAAAAAACACAACAAGACCTTATAGGTCGAACTACGACTGCCCTGACTTTCTCTTTCCGGTCCGATTGAGGATACGTAGGAACAAGACGACGATGTCTTGGCGAGCAACCTTCCCCCACAAACCCGTAGTCCCCCGAACTACGTTGACTGTGACTTTCCAACTCCCGAGGGAATACGTAGGCCTAGGACGTCGATGTCATATCGAGTCACTTTTTATTTTTTCCCCCGTTTCTCCGTTTCCCGTTATTTTCCTTTCCTTTAGCAGTTGAGCTTCAGATAACCTACACCCTTTGATCGATAACAATATACGTGGATCTCATCGAGTACGATGGACGTGAGGGGGTGCTAATACCTTTCTCTCACGTAACCGACTCCCGAACCCAGACTATGGTTGCGATGACCATTCATTTTCCTTTGTTGAGGTTTTCTTCGATCGTTTCCTTTCCATGCGTCGGGATAAATAACGTTCGGTGGCGACTCTTCTGTTTTTTCCTACCGGTTGATTTTTGCAGATGCGACAATAAATCTATTGCTTTGTCATCTAAAATGATTCATTCGCTTTTAATCAAAGGGTTCACCTAGAATTAGCCATCTCATCAACAATTTCTATATAAGTATTGCATTGCACTCTAAAGTGTAAACATGAACCGTTGGTTTCAAGAATGGACTTCAATGCAATCTGAAAAATATCAGTTGTTTGTAATACTTAACAGCCTGGTATTGTTTGACTTAATTCCTTTTTCAACTACATCCAAATTATTTCTTACTTTCGCAAGTTTCAAGAAGCATGTTATACTACTCTTTTGTTATTGACATGTCAACTTCAACATCTTATGCATGTGTAAGTTGCTTTCTATCATGCAAGCCTGCACCAGCTGCAATTTCAGACCAAAGAGTGTCAAATCATTTTTGCAAATCAAACTACCAACTCAGTTGCAACTATTATAATTCGTGTTAAGTTACTATTTTTTTGGGGAAATGGAATTCAAATTTACTGCCATCATGTTAATTGACTTTTTTTGTGAACAAAAAAGTCAACACCTTTGTTCATTGTCACTTACATTTCTAAATGGAGAATAACAACAAAGTTCTTTGAATTCATTTTTCAGCTCTCACAGTTATCCCACATTTAGGTATGTTAGCGTGTTATAGTTAATCTATCCAAAAAATGTTCTACCCTTATTTTTCAGCATCAATTGGCATACTATTGATTGTTAGATTTGTGAATAACTTCCTTAGTGATGAGTGCAATATTACTTTTATAGCTAAATTTCTTAAATGAGTGCGCAAGCTATAAATTTTTTGTATTTTCCCATTCCCTGGTAGAGTTATGTAGTTTGAGTTAATATTGTATTGTTAAACTGCTTCATCGTATGAATTTGTTTTTTTTATCAACTTATGCTTGTATTACAAATTTCTAACTTATGCATACTTGAGATTTAAGTTAATTCCAACTTATGTTTTCTATGACATTCTACACATTTCCTAATACACGTTATATGTCAACAAATTTAAACCATTGATGAATTACATAAAATGTAGCTCAACATAGATTTTTTTTTCAACTATTACTTTTAATTCCAAACACAGTAGTGGATATTAAATGAGAAGTGCATCTTAAAATATCGTATAATGGAAAATTCCACGTATGTTAATCCTTTAGTATATCGAATTCTAATACAACCGATTAATTTTCGAGATACCATGTGCTCTTAATATATCGTATTATGGGAAATTCCACGTATGTTATAGTCTACTGACTTATGTTGCAAGTAAACAAATAGTACCAGACCATTATGTAATAACAAATTTATTCTAGCTTGCTATGCTTACTATCAATGGAGTACTAACTGATTATGTTCTTTTGCTTTTTGTACTAATGAATGCATCTTATGTATTTTCAAAACTATGAATCGTGAAAATTTCAAAGCCCACCCATTAAGGTTTGTTTCTTCACGACTGTAAAATTTCAGTTTTATCTTTTCAAAACTTGCTAACATTCTTAATGGTTTAGTCCATCTACACACCCCTTGTATACGGTTGATGATTACATTATGCAGAAAATTTCCACTAAGAGAGCTAGAATGCAAAGATTTAGTGTTCTAAAAGCTAAATATTCCAAGCGAATCAGAACATTTGTAGTTCACCCTCATATGAATTATCATGTCCAAAAGTACAAACTCCCTCAAAATAGAGCTACCACTCGCAATACTACAATACCACTATCCGATGTTACTCCAACCGCAACAACGAATCGACTAATCCACAAAATTGTTAGCGATGGTAACATAATTGATTCTATATTACATGGGACTATGCCATCACCATCAACGCATACATGGCAGGAACTGCACAAAGTATTTAATGTTCAAAACTTGGGGACAAACCTTATGTCAAGGTTTTCGAATACTGCAACCATGTCACAAAAGGAGAATGTCATGGTTGAAGCCTATCACGTGAACTAAAACTCTTCAAACAATTGTCTGCAAGTATTATTCAATATTTATGCGATCCTACTACTATGTTCTTTCTAATGAATTGAACTTAATAGGATTGATAAACAATGCACACATGAACCTATCAAACATGGTCGTGGTCGTTCGAAAAAATGCTTGGGGTCTCAGCTTTGGCGTGCACAGGACACACCACAATGTAAATTTTTGCATCATGACTATTTCTCCCTTCTCCATGTTATGTATCTAGCCAACTGATGTGGGTAATTCCTTTTAATACTATTACAATAGGTCTTTAAGTAATGCAGCACCATCCCTAAAAGTGCATAATTTATGCAAAGACTCAATAACACTCCCAGCAGGTTCATAGAAACATTGTGCTATCTTTAAACCAAACTGTAATATGCTAACCAATCAGTCATTTACCAATGTGTAAGTGTATTCAAAATTGATTTAAACCATGTTGTGAAAAATGATATATTTGCAAAGTATAAAATGGTTTCTTGATGATCAAGAACTAAACAAGGGTTAACAGAAAACCAAGAAAGAAAACACAAGAAGAAGAAGAAGAAACAACAAGGATTGGGCAAATAAAATTCTGTTTACTATTCACTTTCTCATTAAAGTCACAAATGATTACAAGTGAATATCACAATTTGTCACACTAAACAAACTGAGTGTGCTAGCCTATTTATAGACTAACTAGGTAACTTGCAGCCCAAGAAACCTAAACAATTGGATCCTTAACACAAGGCCCAATTCGACACAATAATTCGACAATACATATTAGAACAGACTTCGACTACAATATGTAACAATCAGGCATCAGCATGTGAGCAAGCTTCGACTGCATGCTTGCCTCCTGTCGAACCACATGAAAGCTCCCCTTCGGCACAACATGAGTTCGACCAAAATCTCACAAATCTCCACCTTGGATCTAACTCAGCAACAAGGGAATCAACTAGCTTTCATCATGCAGCTTTATCAACTGCATACAGTGGAAGAACTTGCAACTTGGCAACGTCTTGGTGATCATATCAGCAGCATTGTCTTCAGTCGAAACCTTCAGCACCTGGACTTCACCACGCTCGATTATTTCTCTGACGAAGTGCAGCCTCACATCGATGTGCTTAGTTCGCTCATAATAGGCTGAATTCTTCGACAGGTGTATTGTACTTTGACTATCACATTTAACAGTGATACTTTGACCTTGAAGTTTCAGCTCCTTTGCAAAACCTTCAAGCCATAATGCTTCCTTCACGGCTTCAGTGAGGGCAATATATTCAGCTTTAGTGGTTGATAAGGTAACAACCTTCTGAAGCGTCGCTTTCCAATTGATTGTTGTGCCAAACATTGTGAAAACATATCCAGAAATAGACTTTCTGGAATCCATACAACTTGCATAATCAGAGTCAACAAATCCTTCGATTTCGACTATGCTATCACCATCACAGGCTCCACCATAAATCAAGACTCCTTTCAGAGACCCATTTATGTACCTGAGAATCCACTTTACAGCTTGCCAGTGCGCCTTTCCAGGATTGGCCATATACCTGCTCACAAGGCTCACTCCATATGCTATATCTGGCCTCGTACATACCATAGCATACATCAAAGAACCCACTACACTAGCATATGGAATGCTATTCATATAGATTCTTTCAGCTTCAGTACTCGGACTTTGAGTAGTACTAAGCTTAAACTGAGGATTTGTAGGTGTCACAATAGGCTTTGAATTCGACATACCAAACATGTTGAGAAGCTTCCGTAGGTATGTCTCCTGAGATAAGCACAACTTCGACTACTTTCTATCTCTCCGGATGTCAATCCCAAGAATCCTGGTTGCAGCTCCCAGATCCTTCATTTCGAACTCCTTACTGAGTTCAGCCTTCACCTTCGTTACATCCTCAACACTGTTGCTAGCTATGAGGATCTCATCCACACACAGCAGCAACATAACAAGTGAGTTTCCAGGTCGAAATCTAAAGTAAAAACAGTGATCGAACTGACTTCTAGTGAAACCAATGTGTGCCATGAACTTGTCGAATCTCCTGTTCCACTGTCGAGGAGATTGTTTCAGGCCCTACAAAGACCTATTCAACTTGCACACATACTCTTCTTTACCCTTTTCTGCATACCTTTCAGGTTGACGCATCAGGACCGTTTCATCTAGATCACCATATAGAAATGCTGTCTTCACATCCATTTGCTCAAGTTCCAAGTCGACCTTTGCCACCATAGCCAACAACATTCGAATGGATCTATGCTTTACAACAGGTGAGAACACATCATTGAAGTCGACTCCTTCTTTCTGAGTGAACCCTCTATCAACCAGCATCGCCTTAAAGCGATTCAACATCACTCATTCGATTCCTTCCTTGACCTTGAAAATCCACTTACAACTGACTAACCTTGCTCTTGCAGGTTTCTCAATCAGCTCCCAAGTGTTATTATCATGAAGAGATTTCATCTCGTCATCTATGGCTTTTCGCCATTCAGTCTTGTTTCGACTCCTTATAGCTTCCTTGTAATCTCTAGGTTCTTCGTCAAGTACACCTCACTTGCAGAGATTAAAGCAAAAGCTATAAGATCTGTATAACCAAGTCTCTGAGGTGGCTTGATGACTCTTCTTGACCTATCTCTTACCAGTAGGTAGTCATCGATAGTTTCCTCAGCCTTTTCAGCATCTTGCTCTTCAACTTCATCTGGGCTATGCACTTCAGCATCACTATGCTCCACCTCAACAGGCATCTCTACCTGTTCCAGCTCCTCTTCAGAGATTTCTGCACTTCGACCAACATCACCAGTTTTCTTGAAAGCCATTTCGACCTCATTGAAAACTACATCACGAATTGTGATACATCTTCTCTGACCTAGTTCTAGGCACCACAACCTATAACCCTTGACTCCCTCAGGATATCCAATGAACATGCATCTCAGAGCTCTAGGTTCGACCTTGTCTTGCCTAATATGAGCATAGGCTAAACAGCCAAATACTTTCAGTTTGTCGAGATCTGGTGGATGACCCGACCAAACTTCTTCAGGTGTCTTCATTCCCAGCGCAGTCGAGGGACATCTATTTATCAGATAAGCTGCTGTCGAAACAGCCTCTGCCCAAAACACCTTCTTCAATCCAGCACTAACCAACATGCATCTAACCATTTCAAGGATTGTTCGATTGAATCTCTCAGCTAAGCCATTTTGTTGAGGAGTACCTGCTACAGTCTTATACCTTGCAATCCCAGACTCAACACAGTAACTGTCGAATGCATCGTTGTAGAAATCAAGGCCATTGTCGGTTCTCAACCTCTTAACCTTTCTGCAAGTTTGAGTTTCGACCAGAACCTTCCAACTTTTGAAATTCTCAAGAGTTTCATCCTTCGTCTTCTGAATGAACACCTATAACTTTCTGGAATAGTCATCAACGATGGATAGAAAATACCTTGCACCTGAGTGTGAAGGATTCCTTGCAGGCCCCCAAAGATCAGCATGAATATAATCAAGGGATCCATGTGTTCTTTGCTTGCCTTTGTTAAACTCCGCCCTACAGGATTTACCAAATACACAAGATTCACAAAACTCAAGCTTTTTGACTTTGTCACCACCTAGCAGGTTCTGCTTACCCAATTCGACCAGGCCTCTTTCGCTGACATGGCCCAATCTCATGTGCCATAATTCTGTCTTCGACACAGGTTTCGTGGATACAACATTTGTCGAACCACTTACAACCTCAGCCTCAAGGGTATACAAGCCTTGGTTTTTCACGCCTCTCAAGACTTCCTTCGACCCTTTCATGACTTTCAGGATACCTAGCTCTCCTTTGAAAACATATACATTTTTTTTGCATTCACCAAGAGAAATTAAATTCCTCTTAAGATCAGGTACATACCTAACCCTAATCAATAGCTTTATTGACTCATCATGGAGCTTGAATCTAACAGATCCAATACCTGTAATCTTGCAAGCTTTATTGTTCCCTAGCAGCACTGATCCACCATCTTGATCACACAATTCTTCAAACATATTCTTGTTTGGAGTCATATGCTAAGTACATCCAGAATCCATAATCCACTCTTCGCAAGAGTTGCTACTCGACACCACAAGGACATCAGATGATTCATAACCATCTTGCACTATAGCTGCATTCCCATTGTCCTTACCTCCATAATTATTCAGGCGCTTAGGGCATACCTTTCTTGTGTGACCCTCCTTCTTACAATGATAACATTTGATACTAGACATATCACCACCATAAGACTTCTGCTGAGCCTTTCCTTTCTTCTTGTCAAACTTACCATCTTTCTTTGACGATCTTCCTTTCACGGACAACCCTTCGGCAACTGATGAAGGTTTCTGCTCCTTTCTTTCGTTCAAATCCTTCGAATACAAGGCTGCTTGAACTTCTTCAAAGGTCAGGAACTCTCTTCCATACAAGAGGGTTTCTTTGAAGTGAGCATACGTTCTTGGCAAAACACATAATAGCAACAGTGCTTGATCTTCGTCATCGATCTTCACATCAATGTTTTCAAGATCAAGAATCAGCTTGTTGAACATATCCAACTGCTCAGTCAAAGCTTTGTCTTCACTCATCTTGAATGAATACAGAGCTTGCTTCAGGTACAAACGATTTACCAACGATTTGGTCATGTACAAGCTTTCAAGCTTCAACCATAACCCCGATGTCGTCGTCTCCTTTGATACCTTCCGGAGAACCTTATCACCAAGGCTCAACAATATTGTGCTGTGTGCTTTCTCGATCATTGCCATTTTTTCTCTTTCCGTCAACGCAGCATCCATGGTTGCCTGTCCCTTCAATGCTTCCAAACAACCCTGCTGCACCAGCAGGGCTTTCATCTTCAAGCACCACAGACCGAAATCGTTCACTCCGGTGAACTTTTCAATCTCATACTTTGTTGAATACATCTTCTCCACGCTCACCGCACCAATTTTTTGTGAAAAAACGATATCTTTGCAAAGTATAAAACGGTTTCTTGATGATCAAGAACCAAACAAGGGTTAACGGAAAACCAAGAAAGAAAACACAAGAAGAAGAAGAAGAAGAAGAAACAACAAGGATTGGGCAAATAAAATTCTGTTTACTATTCACTTTCTCATTGAAGTCACAAATGATTACAAGTGAATATCACAATTTGTCACACTCAACAAATTGAGTGTACTAGCCTATTTATAGACTAACTAGGTAACTTACAGCCCAAGAAACCTAAACAATTAGATCCTTAACACAAGGCCCAATTCGACACAATAATTCGACAGTACATATTAGAATAGACTTTGACTACAATATGTAACAATCAGGCATCAACATGTGAACAAGTTTCGACTGCATGCTTGCCTCCTGTCGAACCACATGAAATCTCCCCTTCGACACAACATGAGTTCGACCCAAATCTCACAAACCAAGTAAGTTAATGTTGTGAAATTGAAGAATAATTTCTTTTATTGTTGTTGACTTCTCTTGCAACAGCAACCAAGCTAATGCAACAGGATCTGTATGACTTCATGAGCCGATTCGAAACTCAAAAACATTTGCAGCATCTACACATACAACTTCTATTTTATTTAAACCTACATTTAATATTGCTTTTAATAGTGATGATAGTGGATATGACTTCGACTATGATCCGTTCATAGGTATATTCGATTAATTTTAATATACATTAATTCAAGTTAATGATTAGGTATATACTGTAAAGTTTTTGTATCCCAAATGTGTTGAATTCAATGCATAGGTTTCTACTACATACATCATTAAAAACTCTTTTTCACACATCTTTTTCAATATTTTTATTGCATTTAAAACATCAAATCAATTTGATGATGACTCAAACCTTGATGATGGACATAGTTACCCACCTTTTTCTACTGCCAACCAACTAAACCTACATAGTGAAGGTAACCGACAAAAATATATACATATTTTAATTTGTGGAAATGTGAATATTAGAATATTTAAAGACTTTTTTATATAATTATTGTATTATGTACATCGTACTTTGATTTGGGAGACCTTTTGATTGAGTGTAGGTAGTGTAAGGCCATGATGTGGTATCAAGAAAGGGTGCACACGCACAAATATTCGACAAATGCCAAATTCTTTTTATTTTGTGGAAATTGTAAAGTTGAACTACCATTCTTAAAACATCCACCACAACCTTTATCACATCTCCTGTTTGATATAAATGCCATGGATAGTAAGAATTTCCAATCAAACATAAAGGCATATAACATGATGTTTACTTTCACTTTAGCAGGAGCTAAGTTAGACAACAAATTTAATAATGGTCTTGGTGCACCTACAATAAGAATCCAAGGACAAGCTTTCCACCGCATTGGAAGTTTACTACCACTTGAAGGCCAACCACCCAAATTTGCCCAACTTTACATATATGACACCTAAAATGAAGTTACAAATAGAATGGGATGTCTCAGGTATTCCAACTTTGATTTTCTTTACCTCACCCTTATTTTGGTTGCATATTGTTGTACCCCAAAATTTACCCTTAGATCCATTGATCTCTTGCATGTCATATTTGGTCAATCATATTGCATAGCTAACCCTTTTATCAGGTTTTGTTTGTGTGTTTCATTTTTATCAGGTGTTATCTTAAGGAGATTCAAGAAGTGATCAATCAAGATTTTGGATGGAGCATTGAACCAAGCAAGTCTCTAAGAGATGTCTCCATAACCCTAACCATGATCCTCTCATAACCAAATTTCTACCCACCTTATCTACCCTCAATCATCTTTTTTTTTTATTCCTAACCAATTTCAACAATCATTTTATCCAATTTCCCTATTTTTCAAACCATATCCATAACCTTTTTTTCATTACCTAATCCACCTATTATTTATTTTTCATAATCTTTTCTTTTATAACAAAATAGAAAAACAATGCTAACATATTTGTTCATGAGCCCACATGATAAGCCCATCATGACCAAAAATGAATTACCAACTACATATTGGAATTAAAATTCTTAACCAAGGACCAATAAGGATCAAGCAATGTTTGTTTTGACTTTTCAACTCAATTTCCAACCAATGAAGAAGTGACGTGTGGCATACCAAGAACCAAAACAACCAAATGCTTTCTCCTCCCTTGGTCGTGCTTGCGAAATTCGGAATGAAAGAGAGAAATTCAAACACAAGCATGTCAAATTCATTCAAAAATCATTTCAACCTCAATCCTTTGGCGCAGTTTATCATTTTGAATTCTCCAAGAACATTGCCCGTTTAAGCTTTCAAGGTTTGGCTCAATAAAAGTCGTTCAGAGGAGTTGCTCGATTCAGCATACGACCTGTTCTCGTCTGCGAACTCTTCACGCCATCCCCAATTCTTACCTCATCTGATACCCCTCCATATGACATCAAAGGAGGAGCTCTGAAGTAATACATGAAGTAGTGCAATGGACTCTGCAACCTCTGAGATTTTGGCAGCATAGGCAGCGCATTTGTCTCCAAGAGTTGGACCATTTTCGAATTCAAAAAAGAGACGTTGTAACCTTGCCTTCGACTCAGCACTCCAAGTGTTTGTGTTTTGGACTCACACAACCCAAGCTCTTTGGTTCAGCCTATAAAAGGGACTTGCCTCTACACTTAAACTCACCAACAATTTCCTACAAACACTCAAATATTTTCTGAAAGTTCCATAAGTTCGAGCAAGCAAGGTGAAGGATAGTTTTGGAGTGCTTTGGAAGGAGGACAGTCATCATACTTGAAGGCAGTGGACATTACTCCACTTGGTATTGTATTCTTATCCTTTTGTTAAGCATGCTCATTTGATATTATCATTGGCATATGCATTTTATTTGCTCTTTACATGTGTATCTTGCTAATACATGCCTCAGTATGTTGTTTATATGCTCATGGCTTGAATTCATAAAATAGATGATGTTCTCCATTGATATGATACACATGTATGCTTTTTGTTAAGCCATAATGTCTCTGATTTTGTTCATTGAATGGCTGCAATTATAAGTCTTCATTGTGGTATTGTACTGTCAAGTTTTGATGTTTGATTTTGTTAAATACTTGGATGTCATATGTGCTTGAATATGATTTGGAGACAAGAGACTCATGAACCTTTATTCCTCTTTGTAGTTCTGTTATGCTCCTGAGTTGTAGTATGAACCTATCTATCTTTATTGTTGGCTTAATGATCAATTGATGTTGTAGTAATTCTTGTCTAAGTAGCACTAGTTCTTTTTTTTGCTATCATCAATATATGACCATTTGGTATACTTAGTCAAGGTTTTTTAACTTTGTCATTGTGGATGTTTGCTGTTTTAAGGTTGATAGTTTTTGTTCACATTTGTATGCCACACTGCTTTGTCATTGTTGAGGATTGATTATGTGTTTGAGTATTAGATTGTTTAAACTGTTAGCATGTGCACGCCACTGACTAGTGTTGCATCTTTTTGGAATGATTTCGTTTTATTATATGTTTAAGGTTTATGTTTATGAATGTTGAATTTGGAATGTGTTACCTTGAGTTGTTCCTATCATGTGCCTCAATGTTCTATGACTTGCCATACTATGCTATTTCACTTTGTATATGCTAAGGCCATTCTATTCAAACTGTTAAACTCAGAAGTTATACTTTTAGGATATCATGATTTTGTTCTTTATGTCAACATTATGTTCATGATATATGTTGTTAGCCTTGATATGTTTTAAGTTATGGATGTTTGTTATCTCTTTATGCTGCCAATATTTACCAAACCACCTTGAACCTAGTCCATATATGTGTGATAGTGTGTTTGCATGATTGTTGCCTAATTTGGTTTTCACTAAGTCCTATGCTACTGTCTGTGTTAAAGTGGTACCATTTGATTGAATTTGAACTTGGTTGCTATGAGATGTCCTATTTTATCTTGAATATAGGTGTATGCTCCATAAATGCCTTTGACCATCATATTGCTTGTTAGTACATATCATTGTAATATGACTGATTTTCTTTCCTTTATCAACATGATGTGTGTAGCTGTTTTGTGTGTCTAATACTCATGACTAGCTGTTACTTGCCTTGGATGACACCATGTATGTACAATTCTGTTTGGACTCTTGCATTATGACAATGCCATGTTTTCAAGATGCTATGAACCTAAGTGAATTTGCCTTGACATTGCATCTAACTTGGTCTGCCTTTAATCTATCTTGATGCTATGCTTGCTATTATTATGATTGAGAGCATCTTTACTTGACACTATGTGACCATATGTTTGATTGGTCTTCCTTGATAAGCATTTAAGTTGTATTGAGCCATCATCATTTCTTTGTGTATGGAATTGTAATCAGACCATGCTGAGTTTTGTGATATATACATTGTTGTTTAGTATGTGGATATGTTGGATGTATGTATCAAGTTGTCATTAGGGTTTTAGTTTCCAATTCATTGACTGCCTGTGTATGAATTTGCTAACTCACCTTGCTCTTGCAGTGATTTATCTGTGTACATTAGACTTATGTTTGAATCCATGCCATAATGTTTTGGATTCCATGATCTGTATATTATTTATCAGTTGTGTCCAAGTTGTATCATTGCATGAAATTCCATTTGAATATGTTGTATGTTAGTTCACTGCCTTGTAATGACATGATTAAGCATGCTGCTGACTACTTGTGTTGTTGATGTTATCACCATTCTACTTGTTCCTTGTTTTAATCATAAGAAATTATCACTAACAGTCTTAGAATATGCTCTCATCTTGATCTGACGTATCTTTGTTTTAACCACTCATTGTGACATAGTTGAGTTGCTATTTGGACTTTGAACGATGTCTTTTGAACTGGTTGCATCATGCCCTGACATGTCCTTTGTTTTCTTGCATTTTAAATCTTGTCAATCGTGTGATTTGAACCCTAAACATCTCTGCTACCTTACTTTGAGCATGCTAAAGTCTTGAGATTATTTTGATATACATGAACCAAAACTTGCCATGCTATTATAGATTCCTTAGTCTTCATGTGTTTTGATTCAAAATATGTTATTACATGATTTTCAATGGAATGTGTTGAAAACTATTTGCTTGATGCCACTGCTGTAAGAAATTATCACTCTACACATTCAAACATTCCTTACTTTATGTCCATAGTGCTTGCTTGATATCCCATATGTGTGGCTGTTTATTACATTCAAGTTACTACATGATGCCCCTTAGAATGTGTTGGATATATTGCTGCTATGTCTGTGTGAATTCATTGCTTAAACATCCAATTATTCTCACTTTGTGGATTTATAGGATAAGCCTTTGCTTAATATTTAGTGTGCGTGGAATTTCATGATTTCAAGTTTAGATTACATGCTTTCTGCTTCATTTGGTTTGACAATGGCTGCTGATGAATGGCATGGCGTGGATATTACTATCATGAGTAGTTTGATGTTGGTTGGTTTGTGTGGTTCATTTGAAATAGGCGCGCAAGAAAAGCTTATGTATTTATTAAGTTGGTTTTGTTACCGGATGTAACAGCCACCCCAGTGGCAAGCACACACTATCACACGCCCTTGCCACCCTCAAGACTGGGGTTCGAATCCCCCTCGCCCCAGTCGTTTTGTTTTTTTTTTTCTGAACTTCGCTTCTCTTAAAATATATAGTTATGATATCCATTATATATCAAAGGCGCGTGTTGGTTTGATTGGCTTTGGTTTTAACCTGTGAGTGAAAGGTCCTGGGTTCAATCCCTAGGAGTACCCTTTCCTTTATTTTTAATACTTGGTTATATTATTTATTTTATGGTTTATGCTTAATTTCAAAATGCCATAACTTGCTTATTTTTCATCCTTTTTCTTCCATTCTTTTTGCTATATTCTTCTAATTGAATCTACTTTTCAAATATAAAAAGAAATGGTTAGAAATATTCAATCTTGAGGCATTTATTCATGATAAGTTTGGAAGTACCTTTTAGGGTTTTTATTGCACTTCTTTATGCATCTTACCATGTTATCTTTGTTTATCATGTTTGATCATGTCTAATGTATGATTTTAGCTTTGCATTGATATCATAGCTTTGTTTCATCTCATTGTCTTATTCATATATTCTTACATAATCATATTTGAATTAACTCTTTATTTCCTAGTAATTCTACAACTGTTCTTTCCCCCCATTCCAAAGGGAGATCATCCTAAAATTGACTCATGAAGCCACTAAACAACCACCCTACATTAACCTTAAGAGCTTATCCCATTCCTTGGCCTCATGAGAGCCAATGAAATCATTACTTAGAAGTAGGTTAGAGTTTTGAACTCTATGTGATTCTCATCATCATGAGAACTCACTTTCCCCTATAACTTAGACTTAGAGAGTTATCGTGAACTCTAAAATGAGCTCATACTCATTTTTCGCTTGGAACTTTGGCCATAGTCAATGGTTCCTATCCTTCACCCTTAGATCAGTGAACTATGGATACTCTGATTCCACTCCCGTCAGGATACGTAGGCGCAAAGTGCGATACTTTGTCGAGTATACTTAGATACTAACCCCTAGGGTTTCAACCTTTAGCATAACACCCTTAGCAAGCGAGTAAGACATAACAAGTTAAAACAAGAGGTTCCTGTAGAGTACTACGGACATTTAGGATGCTAATACCTTCCCTAGGCGTAACCAACCCCCGAACCTTAGATCTCCCCCCTTTAGGTTTTTTCTCGATCTTGAACATTTCCTTTGGATAAATCAAAGTCGGTGGTGAATTCAAAGTTTTGCGATGCAAGTTAATTAATAGCTTGTTATCTGATTCTCACTGCAACAGAAATGGCGACTTCACTGGGGAATACTTTCTTTTTGAGGGTTAAGCCCATCTTGTTTTGGCTTGTTTTATTTTGCTATATTTATGTATACCTGTTTGTTTGCCTGTATATATGCTTTGCTTGATTATCTTTTGTTGGCTTGGTTCTTGAGTGGTGAGATAAATCTTAACCCGGATCTGAGTGCACTGATGATAGAACGATGGTATATTCAAGGAGGCTTTGAGGGAGTCGAATCCTCAAAAAGTTAACTTGAGACACCATCACTCAGTTGAGGCTCTCTCGAGAGTTTAGTCAAGTTGAACGAATCCATTCGTGAAAACGTGCTACTCTCGACCTAGGAGCCCTTGATATTGAGGATCGTAGTTACCAAACCCCACTTTAGCCTTTTAGGATGTAGTGCGGTGACCATGATGTAGTCTATTTCTGAATTAGTTGTCACACGATACTACACTCAGACGAGATTCTTTTGAGAATTTTATTGATTACCAAGTCATCTGGGAAATCGATAAAATCTGAAAGATGGGTTGTCGACTCTGGGAACTTCTTAGAACCCCGTTCAGCAGGTGAAAACCAATAGTACTATCAATGGGAAGGGTAACCTTGGCTCCATGCCTAAACCTATCCCCCTTTGTTTGTGTTTTGTGTGCTTTGTGTGTGCCTTGCATTCATACATCATAAGCATTCATGCTGCATCTGTTTCATGGAACTCATATTTCTTTTCTTATATCAGATGGATATCATGGATAGTTCAAGAAGAAACACCATCAAATACACTTTCAAGAGTCCCAAATTGGATGACCTAAGGAAATTAGGAGATTTGCTAACAGACCCTGAAGAATTCATAAACAGATATGGGAAGTTGTGGGTTTTGTTGAAGAAGATCATTGATGAAGGACTCCTCTCAACTGTGCTTCAGTTTTATGATCCAAAGTATCACTACTTCACATTTCCTGACTATCAACTCTTACCTACCCTTGAGGAATACTCTCAGATAATTGGTTTGCCTATCAAGGATGAGTCCCCGTTTCCTATCTTCGAGAAGGATCCTAAAGAGGAAGAAATAGCCAAGAAAACTCATCTGGAATTAGTTGACGTCAAAAGCAATTTAACTTCTAAAGGAGGAATTTTTGGGTTAACTGCTAAGTTCTTGCTTGAAAAGGCTCGTTACTTTGCTAAACACTCTAACAGGGATGCCTTTGAAGCTGTTTTTGCATTGCTCATCTATGGACTTTTCTTGTTCCCGAACATTGACAACTTCGTGGATCTGAATGCAATCAAAATCTTCTTGAAACAGAATCTGGTACCTACCCTGCTTGCTGAAGCTTATCACTCAGTCCATACAAGAAACGCTCATAGAAATGGACAAATTACTTGCTGTGTCCTCATACTGTATAGATGGTTTATTTCACATCTACCGAAGGCAGACGCATTCTGGGATTCCAAGAAAGGATGGTGGTCTCAGAAGATTATGGCACTCTCCCATGCAGACATTGACTGGTATAGTCGGGTGTATGATGAAATCCTGATTATAGATAGCTGTGGAAACTATGGCAATGTGCCTCTTCTTGGCATTAAAGGTGGAATTAGCTACAACCCTGTATTAGCACGACGCCAACTAGGGTATCCTTTGGAAGATAAACCTCTCAGTGTTCATGTGGAAAATATTTACTTTGAAGCATATGATAAGAACGAAGAACAGAAGAAGCTGATCTTGAACGCTTGGGGTAGCAAGCGCAAAAGAGGAAGAAGTTCTTTGGGGAGACCTAACTGTGTGTCCTTGGAGCCTATCTCCAATGGGTCAGAAGAAGAGCTATAGAGTTAAAGATGCCTTATAAGAGGCAGGAACCAATTGCTTTGAAAAAAGAGCCTATTTTATACTTCATGTCAAAAGAAGAAGAGTTGGAGATTTCTTTAAGACAAGCTCAACGGTCAGAAGAAGCCTGGAAGCTCAAGTATCAAGTGGTTGTTGAAGAAAACCTAGAACTCCAGAAACAGCTACATACCAAGAATGAAGAGTTGCTCTCATGCAAGAAGAGAAAGGCCCTGGAAGATCCAAGTTCCTCTAACAGTCAGCCCCCTGCTTGGAAATCCATTCTTGACAACCTCGTCGCAGAAAGGGATCAGATGGAGAAAGAAATCAGAAGACTCAACACGAGGCTCTTAGGAGAATTTCCTTAGGACTTTCTAGCTTTTATTTAGCTTTATGTTTAGGGCTTTTGAAAGTGTACCAACTCTTGTAATTCACTTTTTATTTAATGAAAATGAGGTCTTTTGATATCTCTTGATATTTTGCGAGCGTCTGAATTCCATGAAACTTTGCATTGCATTTTGAATTCCGGCTAAACTATCAAGATACTAATATTGTTTTGCAGATTTTGTAGAAATGGATGCTGCAGGGAAAAGGGTTTGGCCTTATTTCTTTGAACTACCAGAGGTGGAGCGTTTGTTGTGGTTGGGAGAAATGGTTGAAGACCAGTCATCTTTCGCTGACAGATATGGGTGTGTCATTCCACTGATGAAGACACCAGTGACTGTAGGGCCCCTTGAAGTTTTGGTCCAGTTGTATCATCTCGCGTACCGCTGTTTTGTATTCCTTGAATTCTAGTTGGTGCCAACCCTAGAGGAGTTCTCAGCCATGATAGGGATTCCAGTCAGAGAAGCTCCCATCTTTTTTGGGATTGAAGAAATGCCTTCCGCCAGAGACATCGCCAGAGTAACCAGAATCAGATTATCTAACATCCAGGCTAACCTGACCAACAAAGGAGGAAATCGTGGACTTCCTGCTCAGTTCTTGATGGAAAAGGCTCTGTACTTCAAAAACAGAGGGAGTGAGGCTTTGTTTAGTCAACCCTAGCTCTGATGATATATGGTTTGTTTCTGTTCCCAAATGCCAAGAACTTTGTGGATACCCAAGCCATTCAGCTTTTTACAGTCAACAATCCGGTCCCAACACTGCTAGCGGATGTTTACTATTCCATACAGACCAGATACACAAGAGGTTGTGGGCCAATTGCTTGTTGCGTAACCCTCTTTTACAAGTGGTTCATTTCTTATCTGCCAAAGACTCCGACTTTTTGGGAGGTCGAAGACTGTAAGATTTGGTCCAAAAAGCTGATGGAATTGAAGCATACCGACATCGAATGGTATGATTCAACTGAAGAAGGAATTATCATAATCCATAGCTGTGGGGATTGCCCCAATGTGCCTCTCATGGGAAGAAACGGGTGTATCAATTACAACCCTGTCCTTGTACGCCGTCAGTTGGGTCATCTGAAGGAAGGAATTCCAGATGACGAGGATATGCAAATGATGTTTTATGATGAAAGAGGAGGTTTTGAAATGAAGATGCGATTGGAGCACGCTTGGCGCCAAATTAACAGACAACTATGGAAAGCTGAATACCCAGTCACAAAGGCTCACTTGCAATGGTCTCGTGATATAGCTCGTGTAATGATGAAGCCACATCCTCACCACAAATCACCTACCAAGACAAAGCAGAGGATGGTGGAAGAGTTAGGAGAATTAGTTCTTGCAAGAGAGGAGACGAAAGAGCGTATCAGCAAGTTGATGAGAGTGATTAATGGAGGAGAGGGATCATTAACCAGTGGATTCAATCCTTAGTATTGCTGTTGTTATTTCCTTTGTTGCTAATGTTCCCTTTCGTTTTGATGTATTTCTATTTATGTACTTGGAGTATGAGGATACACTGCTCCTGATGTAATGCTCACCAGAGTCTTGAATGAAGAAGTTTATTTTTGTCAAAGAATCTATCATCTATATTATTTGCAAAATTTCTTTGGTTTCTTGATAGTTTAGCCTGCATTTGCATTTGCATCCTCATTTGCATCTTCATGTGCATTTCTTTCCTTGTCTTTGTCTTATGTCGCCGTGTTCTCTCCAGAATCGTCACACTGAATCCCAGACACAACTACAACACCCGGGCCCAAGCTCGATTCAGAATGTCAGAGATATACGGAGAAATGGATAGAGTTAACAATGAATTGAATGAGATACGAGGAGGAATGGGACAAATCCTCGAGGCTATTAATGTTATGAAAGCAAAGATGGACACCCAGGCCACTGTGGTCTCTGAAATCGTCACTACAACGGTAGAACCTCCTATCATCCCTGTCACAAATCCCACTTTGGGCATGCTAGAAGATTTTATCTGTGCAACAGTTCCTTTGGTCAATGAGACTCTGCAAGCTATCCCTACTTATGCTCCACCAGCAGTGCAAACGCAAGTGCATCCAGTTTTCCAAAACCACCAGCCCTACGATTACGTTAACGTGTCAGAAGAAGGAGATGATAGACACGAGAAATTGAGAGAAAGTGTTGAGACGATGCAAAGGAAGATGAAGGTGATGGAGCTAAGTAATGCATTCAGTACTGACATTAAGGACATGTGTTTGATTTCAGACTTGATAATCCCACCCAAGTTCAAGTTACCAAGTTTTAAGTTGTACTCAGGGGCCACGTGTCCCAAATCCCATTTGATCACGTACTACCGAAGAATGGCCACACACGTACGCAATGACAAGCTGATGATCCATTGTTTTCAGGACAGTTTGAAGGGGGCTGCTGCTAAGTGGTATTTGAGTCTAGACCAGTCCCAGGTCCGTTGTTTCCAGGATGTGACTGATGCTTTTGTGAAATACTACAAGTACAATATGGATTTAGCCCCTGACCGTAGGCAGTTATTGAGTATGGCCCAGAAAGGCACTGAGACCTTCAAAGAATATGCACAACGTTGGAGAGAGACTGCTTCTCAGGTCGAACCACCTTTGACTGAGAAAGAGTTAGCTGATTGGTTTGTAGACACAGTGAAGCCTGAATTTTATGAGAGAATGATCAGCAATGTCAGTGCTAATTTCGCTGATATTGTTGCGATTGGCGTGAAGGTAGAGGCAGGATTAAAGAGTCGAAAGGTAATCGATTCTCCGAGCAGTTCAACTAGCGTCAATACTAAGAAGTCTCCTAGTCATTCTCATAAGAAGAGGGAAGGAGAAACTAATGCCATTATGGCAGGAAAGACCCAGAGCCCTCGATGGAAGCAACCAATGTATCAGCAACAGCAGAGACCAAACTTCTCTCAGCATCCAATCTACCAGATGCAATATGCTCAGCAACCCTACGTAGCTGCTGTTACGCCTACTTTCAACCACCAAGCAGCGCAGCAGGTGCCAACTTATCAACAAACAGCTTATCAGCAATGGCCTAAAAACCAGAATTATCAGCAACCAAGACCACAGGTTCCACAACAGAATTCTCCCCACAAGAGGCAATGAGGAAAGCCATCATTTCCACCTATACCAATGTCATATACAGAGCTCTACCCTTCTTTAGTGGAGCAAGGATTGATCGTTACTAGACCTTTGGGACCACCAACAGAGAAATCTATGCCCTTCTTTAACCCAAATGTGACTTGTGCTTTTCATCAAGGAGGTGCTGGTCATGATTTGGAAAGTTGTTTAGCATTGAAGAATATAGTGAAGGTTTTGATGGAAAAGAATATCCTTTCGTTTGCTGATAATCAACCGAATGTGAAAAACAATCCTTTACCTACCCATGGGGCCACTAATACCATAGAAGATGAGAAGGATGAGGTTTTAGTTTTGGATGCAACGAAGATCAAAACTCTTATCAAGGCTTTTCATGCTAAGCTGTTTAAAGTTGGGTTAATTGAAATTTTCCATGACGATTGTGAAGAATGTAATGTCAGTATCAAGGGCTACCATTTAGTCCAAGATGATGTTCAGTATCTGATCAATGAAGGGTTCCTACAGGTGTTCAGAAAAGAAAAGGAGAGCAGAGTTGCAGCAATTGAGCCTGTATTCAACCTACCAAAGCCAAGAGGGCAGGTATCCGGGCCTAACACACCTAAGTCTGGGTCTGTAATTCCCATCTTTAATAAACCAGTACCAATTTTTAACAATCCTAGAACGGCTGATGTTTCCACTATTAATCATTCCAAACAATGTAACGCCCGACAACCTGTTCCATTTAGGTTCCGAGGGACCAAGGCAGTGCCGTGGGTCTATGAGAATGTCATGGGTAGCAGAAGACGAGAAGACGTGATTCCAAGGAAAGAGGTGGGAATCGCTGTTGAAGACGTAGTTCCAAGGAAAGAGGTGGGAACTACTATTGAAGATGTCACTAATATAGTTTGAACTGGGAAGATGACCTGAAGCAGTAGAGTGTACACTCCTTCATTTAAGGAAACCACACCCAGGGAAATTGTTATCCCCACATCTCTAGAGACAAAGGAAATGAGGTAATTTCTCAAGAAGAAGACGAAGAGTTCCTAAGAATTATCAAGAGGAGTGATTACAAAGTGATTGATCAGCTCCATCAGACACCATCCAAGATTTTGATCTTATCTCTGTTAGTTAATTCACCAGTATATAGATCAGCTTTGTAGAAGGTGTTAGCCCAGACACACGTAGCCCAAGATATAACAGCTGGATAGTTTGACCATGTCGTTGCCAACATCACAGCTTGTAACACTCTTAGTTTCAGTGACGAGGAGTTACCCCGAGCTGGAAGGAATTATAATCTTGCTTTACATGTATCAGTGAAATGTCAGGAGGATACGATGGCTAGAGTTCTCGTAGATACCGGTTCATCCTTGAATGTTTTGCCAAATAGAATTCTTGATAAATTGTCTTACTAAGGAGCTATAATGAGACCCACTTCTCTTATTGTCAAAGCTTTTGATGGTTCAAGAAGGTCGGTGATGGGAGAGATTGAGCTACCTGTCTTGATTGGCCCTCAAACATTCAACATCCTTTTCAGATCTTGGATATCAACCCTGCCTACAGTTGTTTGTTGGGTAGACCTTGGATCCACGAGGCTGGTGTTGTAACCTCTACCTTACATCAGAAGATGAAGTTCGTGGCCGATGAGAAGTTAGTTATCATACATGGTGAGGAGGACCTGATGGTCAGTAATTTGTCCTCGATTTGTTACATTGAAGCGGATGAAGATGCTTTGGAAACTTCTTTCCAGGCTCTTGAAATAGCTAATGTCGTTATGCTTGACGACAAGGAACCCGTGGCCTCTGGTTGTCCATCTTTTGCTTCTTTCAAAAGCATTCAATCTGCTCTGCGAGGAGGAGTACCTGAAGGTTGGGACAAGATCGTCGAAGTCCCAGAAAGAGAGAGATACCAAGGGTTGGGTTACAAACCAACTTTTGAGGGAAGAGCTTCAACAAAAGGAAGACCAAGGACTATTCAAGAAGTGTTCGTCAGCGGAGGACAACAAGTCCATGCAATTATTGAAGACGTTGAAGACGAAGATATAAACCATTTGGTGTTTCGGTGTGATGCCGCTTTAAGTAATTGGGAAGCCATTGAGATACCTACTTTGTACCCTATGCCAGAGTAATTTGTTTGTTTGCTTTGATTTCCGCAGCCTTCCCCGAGGCTTTCGGATTATTTTGTATGGGCCACCGCTTTTAAATCTTATTAATCAATGAAAGTGTTTGTTTTGTTAAAATTCTTTGTTCTTGCTCTCGTTTTTTTTAGAAAAATGGCAATCTTTTCAAAACTACAATTTCTCCTTCTTGCGTTCATGTTTGTGCATTTTTAATAAAATAAATCCCTCCATCATGCAGAGTGATTTCCAAACCCGTTGTATTCAATGACCCTACTCTCACTATCGACTTTGATTCACCCATTTATCAAGCTGAGGAAGAAGAGGATTATGAGATCCCCGATGATTTGGCAGAAATGTGTGAGTATCAGTACACGGATCTTCAACCACACGAAGAGAAAGTGGACGTCATCAACCTTGGTACTGAAGAAAAGAGGAAAGAGGTCAAGATTGGGGCAACACTTGGAGCAGAAATCAGACGACGGCTAGTCCAGCTTTTGGAAGAATATGTAGATGTGTTTGCTTAGTCTTATCAAGACATGACTGGATTGGATACAGATATAGTAGTTCATAAGCTACCACTCAAGCCCGAATGTCCACCTGTGAAATAAAAGCTCCGTAGAAGTAGACCAGATATGGCTCTCCAAATCAGAGATGAGGTTAAGAAGCAACTGGATGCAGAATTCTTGGCAGTTTCAAAATATCCAGAATGGGTAGCCAACATAGTGCCAGTTATGAAGAAAAATGGTAAAGTACGAATGTGCGTAGATTACAGGGATCTCAACAAAGCTAGTCCCAAGGACGATTTCCCCTACCGCATATTGACACTCTTGTGGATAATACAGCCAAGTTTGCAGTATTCTCCTTCATGGACGGTTTCTCCGGTTACAACCAGATCAGAATGGACCCAGCTGACATGGATAAAACTACATTTATCACCCAGTGGGGAACCTACTGTTACAAAGTTATGCCCTTTGGTTTGAAGAACGCAGGGGCAACTTATCAGAGAGCTATGGTGACTTTATTCCATGATATGATCCACAAGGAAATTGAAGTATACGTGGATGACATGATTGCTAAATCCCGAAGCGAGGAGGAACATTTGGACCATCTCTTGAAGTTGTTTAGGAGACTCCGGAAGTATCAATTGAAGTTGAATCCGGCCAAATGTACTTTTGGTGTTAGGTCAGGGAAGTTGCTTGGTTTCATCGTCAGCCAAAAAGGAATTGAAGTAGATCCTGACAAGGTATGAGCTATTCAAGAAATGCCAGCTCCATAAACTGAATCACAAGTAAGAGGGTTTCTGGGTCGTTTGAACTATATATCCAGATTTATTTCCAACATGACTCCGATTTGTGAACCGATCTTCAAACTGCTCCCTATAGACCAGACTGTATAGTGGAATTATGATTGCCAACAAGCTTTTAAAAATCTCAAGAGTTATTTGCAAGAACCACCTATTCTGATTCCTCCTGTTCCTGGAAGACCTCTCATTATGTACATGACTGTTTTAGAGGGATCCATGGGTTGTGTGTTGGGCCAACGTGATGAAATTGGTCGCAAAGAGCATGTCATTTATTACCTGAGTAAGAAGTTCATTGATAGTGAAATCCGTTATTCACTGCTTGAGAAAACCTGTTGTGCCTTAGCATGGGCCGCCAAATGTTTGAGGCAGTATTTGATATGTCACACTACTTTGTTGATCTCGAAAATGGATCCAATAAAGTATATCTTTGAGAAGCCTGCTCAAACAGGAAGACTTGCCCGTTGGCATATGCTATTGTCAGAATATGATATCCAATATGTACCTCAGAAGGCCATCAAAGGAAGTGTATTATCAGAATACCTCGCAGATCAGCCCGTCGAGAATTATGAACCTCTCAAGTTTGATTTCCCGGATGAAGACATTATGGTAATAAAAGATTGTGAAGGGTCTGGCCCTAATGAAGGTTTTGAGACCAGTTATAGATGAATGTTTGACGATTCTTCCAATTTCAAAGGACATGGTGTAGGTGTTGTATTGATAAACCCCGATGGTGGTTATACTCCTTTCATGGCAAGGTTGGACTTTGGATGCACAAACAATATTGCTGAGTACGAAGCGTGTATTTTGGGTCTAGAGGCTGCAATTGACCTTGGAATCAATGTTCTTGAGGTTATGGGTGATTCTGCTTTGGTCATTTACCAAGTCAAGGGTGAATGGGAAACCAAGGATGAAAAAATCACTCCCTACCGAGCTTACATTATGGAATTGATTAAGTGTTTTGATGAAATCACTTTCCGTCATGTACCTCGTACTGAAAATCACATAGCTGACTCCCTAGCTATATTAGCTTTAATGTGGCAAGTCAGGTTTCACAATGAAGCACCTCTCATCAGTATAGAGCACAAGACCGAACCCACTTATTGTCAGGTAGTTGAAGAAGAGACAGATGGGAAACCTTGGTTTCATGACATCATGAATTATCTGAAGACTCAAGAATACCCCGTCAATGCTTCCAATCTTGATAAGAAAACTTTGCGAAGATTGTCATCCAAGTTCTTTCTCAGTAACAACGTGCTTTACAAGAGGAATCATGACATGGTCCTGCTAAGATGTGTTGATAAACGAGAGGAACACCTGTTGGTTCATGACATTCACGAAGGAGCCTTTGGTACTCACGCCAATGGATATGCCATGGTTAAGAAAATTTTGAGGGCTGGATATTATTGGTTAACTATGGAAGCTGATTGCATCCAGTACGCCAGGAAATGCCATAAGTGCCAGATCTACGCTTGATAAAATGAATGTTCCTCCTACTTTGTTGAATGTGTTGTCATCCCCTTGGCCTTTCTCTATGTGGGGCATTGATATGATTGGAGCTATTGAGCCGAAAGCTTCTAATGGCCATCATTTCATTTTAGTGGCCATTGATTATTTCACTAAGTGGGCTGAAGCTGCTTCTTTCACTAATGTGACCAGGCAAGTAGTTGCTCGTTTCATCAAGAATAATATCATTTGTCGTTATGGAATTCCCAGCAAGATCATCACTGACAATGGAACAAATCTAAACAACAAAACGATGAAAGAGTTATGTGACAATTTCAAGATTGAGCATCATAATTCCTCACCTTACCGTCCCAAGATGAATGGAGCTGTCGAGGCTGCTAATAAAAACATCAAGAAGATCTTGCAGAAAATGGTCAAGACTTACAAGGATTGGCACGAGATGTTACCTTTTGCTCTGCACGGATACAGAACTTCGGTTCGAACCTCAACAGGGGCAACCCCTTTTTCTCTCGTATATGGAATGGATGCGGTCCTTCCCATCGAAGTGGAAATACCATCTTTGAGAATCCTTATGGAAACTAAGCTTGACGAAGCTGAATGGGTTAGAGAGAGATATGACCAACTGAACCTCATTGACGAGAAGCGACTGACTGCTATGTGTCATGGTCATCTGTATCAGAAAAGAGTGAAGAGGGCATTCGACAAGAAGGTCCGTATTCGGGAATTTCGAGAAGGAGAGCTTGTACTCAAGAAGATTCTGCCATCTCAAAGGGATGCTCGTGGAAAGTGGCCGCCTAATTATGAGGGTCCGTTTGTGGTAAAGATTGTATTTTTAGGAGGTTCTTTATTCCTCACAACAATGGATGGTGAACAGCTCACACACCCTGTGAATGCTGACACAGTACAGAAATATTACGCTTGAAAAGAATTCTAGGATTTTAGTCATTAGGGAGTAGGTCATTGAATATGATGCAATCCTTTCCTTTTGCCATTTTTCAATTGTAATGATCCATGGAACTTCGCTATTGGCAAGTTACCATTCTAATGAAATCATATTTTTGAGCCATTCTTTGTTTGATATTTATCATTACTCTGATATTTTCATTTTCATGCAAAACTTCACTTATTTATTAATAATGGTTTTAAAAGTGGAATGTTTTGAAAACTTTGAGCTCTAAAAGAGGATTGGCAATATCTCCCTGATTTAAATGCTTTAACAATGGCTAACCACTAAGGACGTCTCACCAGTATCTACACAGGACGTTTGTTGAGAAGTTGTTTCCCTAGTATATTAAGGATGTTCTCACTTTGACTTCAAGACTGACTGTCTGCTCAGATTTCAGTGTGACTCCTCGCGGTGGACACGGTGTTTTCCCTTTTGCTGTCCCGGTCTGTCGTTTCTTGCATACCATTGAGCATTCGCATTATACCATAGCATTAAGCATCTTTTGCATTTGGGTGTTTTGTTTGTGTGGTTTTGTTTTTCTCTTTCCCCTTTTGTGGGTCTTTGGTTCTTTGTCTTTGTTTTGCTTGTGTCCAGTTTCTTCGCCTCTGTGCGCCAGATTTTGACCCTTTGTGCAGTATTCCCCGAGAAGTTTAATCTGCATCCCTGGTACTAACCATTCTGTTACCTACATCACCCATTTGGAAACCTAAAACTTCAGTAATTGCCGGTGTTGTATATTTCTGGTTATCATGAACCATTTGTTGAAATCAGGTTATCATGAACCTATATTTCTGGTTATCATGAACCATTTGTTTGAAATCAGGTTATCGTGAACCTGTATATCTGGTTATCATGAACCATTTGTTTATTTCAGGTTATCCTGAACCTGTACCAGTCATTTATATCAGGTTATCGTGAACCTAAACCTCTGGTTATCGTGAACCAGTTATTTGTTTCTGGTTATCGTGAGCCAGCCTTTTATATCAGGTTATCGTGAACCTAAACCTCTGGTTATCGTGAACCAGTTGTTTGTTTCTGGTTATCGTGAGCCAGCCTTTTATATCAGGTTATCGTGAACCTAAACCTCTGGTTATCGTGAACCAGTTGTTTATTTCTGGTTATCGTGAACTAGTTGTTTATTTTTGGTTATCGTGAACCAGCTTTTTATTTTCGGTTATCTTGAACCAGCTTTTTTTTATATCAGGTTATCGTGAACCTGTATTGCTCAAACCCGGGTCAAATATGAACCTAAACCAAATTACAAATCCAGTTCATACTGGTTTCCTTCATAAAGCAATTATTTGTTATCTCAACCAACTCTTATGAGTACCAGAGTCTATTCTTGGTTTATTAACCTTGTTTCCTTTTAAACTCCAGGTGTTTTTATCTGGCGCGCAGAGTTCGTCTCTGTCTTTTCTGGCTTTTCTTGAAGATCCCGTTTGAACTCTTCAGCATAAGAAATCCCCAGAAAATCTCTTTTTTTGGGTGTCTATCCTTTCATTTCAAACTGATCTCCAGTGGAGATCATGTTTTCTTTCTGGTTTCATGCCTAGTAAGATTGTGTCTTTTCCCCCAGTGTCGTCCGGTCATATTTAAACCTGTCGTCCACCTCCCTGGATCTTTCCCCAGTGGAGAATCCCTTTTGTTTTCTCTCCCCAGTGAGTCTCTTTCGTTGGTTAGCCTGTATCCCCAAGGAGTTTTCCTTGTGAATACTAACCTTTTTGCTTCCCCAGTGAAGCTTTTCTGTGTTTGGCAGCTCTTTGTTCTTTGGTGTCCTGTTTTGTCTGCATTTTTGCATCTTTCATGGCATCATATCATCATATTAGTAGCATTGCATGTCTTTGCATCTAAGGGCAAAAATTTCGGTTATCTGTATTTAAATATCTTTCACCATGATTTCATGAGGATTTTCATCTCTCACGCCATCCTGTGAAGATATTTAAATAGGGGCAACTATTGTACCCCAAAATTTACTCTTAGATCCATTGATCTCTTGCATGTCATATTAGGTCAATCATATTGCATAGCTAACCCTTTTATCAGGTTTTGTTTGTGTGTTTCATTTTTATCAGGTGTTATCTTAAGGAGATTCAAGAAGTGATCAATCAAGATTTTGGATGGAGCATTGAACCAAGCAAGTCTCTAAGAGATGTCTCCATAACCCTAACCATGATCCTCTCATAACCAAATTTCTACCCACCTTATCTACCCTCAATCATCTTTTTTTATTCCTAACCGATTTCAACAATCATTTTATCCAATTTCCCTATTTTTCAAACCATATCCATAACCTTTTTTTCATTACCTAATCCACCTATTATTTGTTTTTCATAATCTTTTCTTTTATAACAAAATAGAAAAACAATGCTAACATATTTGTTCATGAGCCCACATGATAAGCCCATCGTGACCAAAAATGAATTACCAACTACATATTGGAATTAAAATTCTTAACCAAGGACCAATAAGGATCAAGCAATGTTTGTTTTGACTTTTCAACTCAATTTCCAACCAATGAAGAAGTGACGTGTGGCATACGAAGAACCAAAACAACCAAATGCTTTCTCCTCTCTTGGTCGTGCTTGCGAAATTCAAAATGAAAGAGAGAAATTCAAACACAAGCATGTCAAATTCATTCAAAAATCGTTTCAACCTTAATCCTTTGGCGCGGTTTATCATTTTGAATTCTCCAAGAACATTGCCCGTTTAAGCTTTCAAGGTTTGGCTCAATAAAAGTGGTTCAGAGGAGTTGCTCGATTCAGCATACGACCTATTCTCGTCTGCGAACTCTTCACGCCATCCCCTATTCTTACCTCATCTGATACCCCTCCATATGACATCAAAGGAGGAGCTCTGAAGCAATACATGAAGTAGTGCAATGGACTCTGCAACCTCTGAGATTTTGGCAGCATAGGCAGCGCATTTGTCTCCAAGAGTTGGACCATTTTCGAATTCAAAAAAGAGACGTTGTAACCTTGCCTTCGACTCAGCACTCTAAGTGTTTGTGTTTTGGACTCACACAACCCAAGCTCTTTGGTTCAGCCTATAAAAGGGACTTGCCTCTACACTTAAACTCACCAACAATTTCCTACAAATACTCAAATATTTTCTGAAAGTTCCATAAGTTCGAGCAAGCAAGGTGAAGGATAGTTTTGGAGTGCTTTGGAAGGAGGACAGTCATCATACTTGAAGGCAATGGACATTACTCCACTTGGTATTGTATTCTTATCCTTTTGTTAAGCATGCTCATTTGATATTATCATTGGCATATGCATTTTATTTGCTCTTTACATGTGTATCTTGCTAATACATGCCTCAGTATGCTGTTTATATGCTCATGGCTTGAATTCATAAAATAGATGATGTTCTCCATTGATATGATACACATGTATGCTTTTTGTTAAGCCATAATGTCTCTGATTTTGTTCATTGAATGGCTGCAATTATAAGTCTTCATTGTGGTATTGTACTGTCAAGTTTTGATGTTTGATTTTGTTAAATACTTGGATATCATATGTGCTTGAATATGATTTGGAGACAAGAGACTCATGAACCTTTATTCCTCTTTGTAGTTCTGTTATGCTCCTGAGTTGTAGTATGAACCTATCTATCTTTTTTGTTGGCTTAATGATCAATTGATGTTGTAGTAATTCTTGTCTAAGTAGCACTAGTTCTTTTTTTCTGCTATCATCAATATATGACCATTTGGTATACTCAGTCATGGTTTTTTAACTTTGTCATTGTGGATGTTTGCTGTTTTAAGGTTGATAGTTTTTGTTCACATTTGTACGCCACACTGCTTTGTCATTGTTGAGGATTGATCATGTGTTTGAGTATTGGATTGTTTAAACTGTTAGCATATGCAAGCCACTGACTAGTGTTGCATCTTTTTGGAATGATTTCGTTTTAATATATGTTTAAGGTGTATGTTTATGAATGTTGAATTTGGAATGTGTTACCTTGAGTTGTTCCTATCATGTGCCTCGATGTTCTATGACTTGCCATACTATGCTATCTCACTTTGTATATGCTAAGGCCATTATATTCAAACTGTTAAACTCAGAAGTAATACTTTTAGGATATCATGATTTTGTTCTTTATGTCAACATTATGTTCATGATATGTGTTGTTAGCCTTGATATGTTTTAAGTTATGGATGTTTGTTATCTCTTTATGCTGCCAATATTTACCAAACCACTTTGAACCTAGTTCATATATGTGTGATAGTGTGTTTGCATGATTGTTGCCTAATTTGGTTTTCACTAAGTCCTATGCTACTGTCTGTGTTAAAGTGGTACCATTTGATTGAATTTGAACTTGGTTGCTATGGGATGTCCTATTTTATCTTGAATATAGGTGTATGCTCCATAAATGCCTTTGACCATCATATTGCTTGTTAGTACTTATCATTGTAATATGACTGATTTTCTTTCCTTTATCAACATGATGTGTGTAGCTATTTTGTGTGTCTAATACTCATGACTAGTTGTTACTTGACTTGGATGACACCATGTATGTACAATTCTGTTTGGACTCTTGCTTTATGACAATGCCATGTTTCCAAGATGCTATGAACCTAAGTGAATTTTCCTTGACATTGCATATAACTTGGTCTGCCTTTAATCTATCTTGATGCTATGCTTGTTATTATTATGATTGAGAGCATCTTTCCTTGACACTATGTGACCATATGTTTGATTGGTCTTCCTTGATAAGCATTTAAGTTGTATTGATCCATCATCATTTGTCTTTGTGTGTGGAATTGTAATCAGACCATGCTGAGTTTTGTGATATATACATTGTTGTTTAGTATGTGGATATGTTGGATGTATGTATCAAGCTGTCATTAGGGTTTTAGTTTCCAATTCATTGATTGCCTGTGTATGAATTTGCTAACTCACCTTGCTCTTGCAGTGATTTGTCTGTTTACATTAGACTTATGTTTGAATCTATGCCATAATGTTTTGGATTCCATGATCTGTATATTGTTTATCAGTTGTGTCCAAGTTGTATCATTGCATGAAATTCCATTTGAATATGTTGTATGTTAGTTCACTGCCTTGTAATGACATGATTAAGCATGCTGCTGACTACTTGTGTTGTTGATGTTATCACCATTCTACTTGTTCCTTGTTTTAATCATAAGAAATTGTCACTAACAGTCTTAGAATATGCTCTCATCTTGATCTGACCTATCTTTGTTTTAACCACTCATTGTGACATAGTTGAGTTGCTATTTGGACTTTGAACGATGTCTTTTGAACTGGTTGCATCATGCCCTGACATGTCCTTTGTTTTCTTGCATTTTAAATCTTGTCAATCGTGTAATTTAAACCCTAAACATCTCTGCTACCTTACTTTGGCCATGCTAAAGTCTTGAGATTATTTTGATATACATGAACCAAAACTTGCCATGCTGTTATAGATTCCTTAGTCTTCATGTTTTTTGATTCAAAATGTGTTATTACATGATTTTCAATGGAGTGTGTTGAATACTGTTTGTATGCTGCCACTGCTGTAAGAAATTATCACTCTACACATTCAAACATTCCTTACTTTATGTCCATAGTGCTTGCTTGATATCCCATATGTGTGGCTGTTTATTACATTCAAGTTACTACATGATGCCCCTTAGAATGTGTTGGATATATTGCTGCTATGTATGTGTGAATTCATTGCTTAAACATCCAATTATTCTCATTTTGTGGATTTATAGGATAAGCCTTTGCTTAATATTTAGTGTGCATGGAATTTCATGATTTCAAGTTTAGATTACATGCTTTCTGTTTCATTTGGTTTGACAATGGCTGCTGATGAATGGCATGGCATGTATATTACTATCGTGAGTAGTTTGATGTTGGTTGGTTTGTGTGGTTCATTTGAAATAGGCGCGCAAGAAAAGCTTATGTATTTATTAAGTTGGTTTTGTTACCGGATGTAACAGCCACCCCAGTGGCAAGTACACACTATCACACGCCCTTGCCACCCTCAGGACAGGGGTTCGAATCCCCCTCGCCACAGTCCTTTTGTTTTTTTTTCTGAACTTCGCTTCTCTTAAAATATATAGTTATGCTATCCATTATATATCAAAGGCGCACGTTGTATTGATTGGCTTTGGTTTTAACCTATGAGCGAAAGATCCTGGGTTCAATCCCTAGGAGTACCCTTTCCTTTATTTTTAATACTTGGTTATATTTTTTTTTTTATGGTTTATGCTTAATTTCAAAATGCCATAACTTGCTTATTTTTCATCCTTTTTCTTTCATTCTTTTTGATATATTCTTCTAATTGAATCTAATTTTCAAATATAAAAAGAAATGGTTAGAAATATTTAATCTTGAGGCATTTATTCATGATAAGTTTGGAAGTACCTTTTAGGGTTTTTATTGCACTTCTTTATGCATCTTACCATGTTATCTTTGTTTATCATGTTTGATCATGTCTAATGTATGATTTTAGCTTTGTATTGATATCATAGCTTTGTTTCATCTCATTGTCTTATTCATATATTCTTGCATCATCATATTTGAATTAACTCTTTATTTCCTAGTAATTCTACAATTGTTCTTTCCCCTCCATTCCAAAGGGAGATCATCCTAAAATTGACTCATGAAGTTACTAAACAACCACCCTACCTTAACCTTAAGAGCCTATCCCATTCCTTAGCCTCATGAGAGCCAATGAAATCATAACTTAGAAGTAGGTTAGAGTTTTGAACTCTATGTGATTCTCATCATCATGAGAACTCACTTTCCCCTATAACTTAGACTTAGAGAGTTATCGTGAACTCTAAAATGAGCTCATACTCATTTTCCCCTTGGAACTTTGGCCATAGTCAATGGTTCCTATCCTTCACCCTTAGATCGGTGAACTACAGATACTCTGATTCCACTCCCGTCAGGATACGTAGGCGCAGAGTGCGATACTTTGTCGAGTGTACTTAGATACTAACCCCTAGGGTTTCAACCTTTAGCATAGCACCCTTAGCAAGCGAGTAAGACATAACAAGTTAAAACAAGAGGTTCCTGTAGAGTACTACGGACGTTTAGGATGCTAATACCTTCCCTAAGCGTAACCAACCCCCGAACCTTAGATCTCCCCCCTTTAGGTTTTTTCTCGATCTTGAACCTTTCCTTTGGATAAATCAAAGTCGGTGGTGAATTCAAAGTTTTGCGATGCAAGTTAATTAATAGCTTGTTATCCGATTCTCACCGCAACACATATTAATTACTAATTTATTTATTTTTTGTATAAACAAAAACAACATTTTCCCGATATCATCTAAAACTTGTCAGATATGTTCTATAGACATAATACACATGCCAAAAGTTTCTTAACGGCTAGACAATGGCTTAATCAAAGCAATGTTCACAATTTGAAACTCAAACTAATTTCCACTAGATCTACTGATGGAAGATTGTACAATCAACCAACAGTTTCTGAAGTAGCAGCTTTAATTGTGGGTGACATTGACACTACTGAGGAAAGAGGCATTATAATGCAGGTCAAAGGAGGACAACTGCAACATATTGACGAGTTTCACCCAATTTATTTGGCATACCAGTATCCTTTGATTTTTCCTTATGGAGAGGATGGCTACAGAGGTAACATTGCACATAGAGATCTTGACATTTGTTATGACACTCAGAAGAACCGACTTACTATTCGAGAATGGCTAGCATTTAGAATCCAAAGCACGTGTGATGAGGCTAAAACTTTGTTGTCATTTAGGAGATTGTTCCAAATGTTTTTGGTGGATGGTTACACAATGCTTGAAGGGGATAGATTGAATGGGATCAGAAAAAATCAATCCAAGTTAACAGTGTCAACGTATACCAGTCTAAATGTAGAGTAAGATCAAACATAAGGATCAAGCATAGGAAAAAGATTCATATTACCATCATCTTATGTGGGAAGTCAGAGATTTATGGATCAATTGTACTATGATGGCATATCAATTTGTAGTAAGGTGGGATTTCCAAATCTTTTCATTACATTCACATGCAACTCAAATTGGCAAGAATTTCAAAGATTTCTTAGTCCTCAAAATTTGAAGCCACAAGATAAACTTGATATCATTGCATGAATTTTTAAGATGAATTTTGATAACCTTCTAGCAGACGTGACCAAAAAAGATGTTTTTGGTAAAGTTCTTGCATGTAAGTTTACCATTTCTTATTTACTATCCATTAATTTCCATGTCACTACTTAAAAAATTACCATTCCATATGACTTAGTTTTATTTATTGTGTTATGATAATAACATATATTTATTCCAAGCAATCGATATCTGAAGTTTGCATTTTTTTAACAAATGTTCTTATTTTCGGATATGTACACAATTGAATTCCAAAAGAGATGTCTTCTGCATGCACACATTCTTATTTTCTTTCATAAATCAAATAAACGTCATGCTCTTAAAGACATAGAAAAAATCTGTTATGGGCTGGGCCTGGGGCTTGCCCACGGTAGGGCACAGCCGAGTCTAGCTCCACATCGAATAAGGCCTAACGCAAAAGCCCAATTCCTTCTAGCTGTTGGAGAGCACGTTCCCCACATGCTCCTCACGAGGTTTTCACCTAAGGACACGTGGCCAGCCGATCTCGCGTATCCCGTGGAAACGTTCTGCCCTTCGTAACAGGCAAGTCGCCCACTTCCCGGAGAATGCGGAGCGATTGACCCAGGATGATGGGCACGTGCAGCTCATCCCCACACACGTGGAAATCCTGGCAGTCATCTGTTGTGGGCCTGGATATCCAGCCCACAACAGAGACCATTGGCCTTGCGCTGGAGTCTCTCTATAAATATCCTTCCTAGTGGAAGGGTAAGGTATTCAATCTTCACTCTTTACTTACTTGCTCTCTCTTTGTCTGAACTTACTTGGGCTTCGAAGTGTCTGCAGGTATCCCCCCTCTCCATCCATCTTGGCTGACTGTAGCTGGTCCACGACATGTTGTTGGCCACTGAAGATCCTTCTGATCCCGGTAAGATCAGTGGCGCCATCTGTGGCATTCCTTAGTTCCCCCGTCTTTTCTTTCTCCAAAGCAACATTTTCATACCTACCAATCATGGCCGATCAACACGACAACACTGGTCACGAATCCACCTTCACTCCCCTCCATGACGCCGGCAACGACAACGGCATGCCAATTCTGGAAGACATCACGCCTTCGAAGAGAGAAGTACACACTGTCTCCCCATTCTCCGAAAAGGCAGACGACGACGATATTCAGTACGTCAAGACCCAGAAAGTCCAAAAGACTACGGAAAAGGCACCGGAGAAGTTCCAGCCAATCCCAGTGCCGGCCAATGCCGATCCGACCATGGCAGCGCTGGTCGCGGCCCTCAACTAGACCAATGCCTTGATCCATCAGTAGAACGAGAGTATCAGAGCTTTGGAAAGAGACCGTCGTCAATGCTCTTCCCCGCGGAGACACCAACGGTACGAGTCACGTAGCCCGTCACCACAACGACCAGGACGCCGACCATAGTTGGAGAGGCCGGAGCCCCTGAAGCGTAACTTCACTCCTCCCCACGAGGACCGCATCTCCCCGGTTGCCAAGAAGAAAAGGGTTGAGGGACGAACTGACAGCCGTCGAACACCCTTTCAAAAACTAAAAATTCGACCAAAGAATTCGTCGTTGCGCCATGAGGATAGCCCCCGACGAGAAAGGTACAACTACTCCCCGCCACGCTCGCCACTTAGGAGTGACTAGTATGAACCATACGGTCCACTATCCTGGGCGATCATGGACGCTCCCCTTCTCGAGGGGCTGGAAAAACCCATGAATCTAGGGGGATACAATGAGACGACAGATCCCGACGAGCATCTCGAAAACATCGATGCCCTCCTCGACTACAGTGGCGTCAAAGACGCTATCAAATGCAGGATATTTCGAATGACCTTGAGGAAAGGTACCATGCCTTAGTAGAATAGCCTCACTAAAGAGTTCATCACTTCCTGGAAGGACCTAGGAAGGCAGGTCTTAAGACACTTCACTGTTTCCCATTGACATCCAAAGTCGGAGGCGACACTTGAGGTGATCATACAGTGGAATGAGGAATCTCTCCGAGCCTACATCGAGAGATTCAACCACGAAGCCGTCCAGGTCTCCACGACCGACGGTATGAAGAAATATTTTCTTAAGAGAAGGTTGTGCCCTCGCAGTGACTTTGCCAAAGCGGTGGGCATCGAAACACCCTCGTCACTAGACGCCCTCCTCCTCAAGGCCCAGGCTTACATCCAGTACGAGGAGAATGAGGCTGCCAATAATGCTCAGGACTTAAGGCACCAAGAAAATTCTAGGGTTTCGAGGCACGACAACATAGCCCCATGCCGCGGAGGAGAGAAAAGGTGGGAGGGTAAGCCCCGTGACCCGAGGGAGTCCAAAGGACCTATTGGTCGCTTTGCCGACTACACACCTCTGACCGCCTCCCGTGATCACATCCTGTTCGAGTGCGCCAATGCAGAATTCTGTCGGTCTGGAGTCCGTTTTCCCGAAAAGACTCCTACCAAGCCCAACGCGGACAAGACCAAATAATGTTGGTTCCACAACAGTCACGGGAACGTAACGGAAAACTGCATCCACCTAAAGGATGCAATTAAAATCCTCATCAGAGATGGACACTTGCAATAATACACCAATAGGAGAGAGGCTCCTTGGCACGATGCCAGGGAAGCGCAAAAAATCGAAGAGGAGAAGATGCTATCTAATGACGCCGCCGACTTTCCCGTCACCATGTTCATCTCTCGGCCAGAGGACTTCTACGTCCCTGACAACGTCGAAAACCCCGAGTGCTTCGCAACGCATAATGCATGGGATACTTTCCCTTCCGCCATGGTTATATCAGGCGGAGGGTTCAACAAACTAATCATGCGATCGATGAAGAGTAAGTTTGAACAACTAATCGACGCCAGTTCGAGCAAAAACTCTACCCTCGACAAAAGTCAGGGAGGCTCGGACCCTATCACGTTCTACCATGAGGAGCTCCTCAGAGGAACCCCAAACTTCAGCATTCCTTTACTCGTAAGGGCAAGAATGGCAAACTTTGACGTTCGCCGTATATTGGTTGACCAGGGAAGCTCGGTCGACATTATGTACTTGTAGCTTTTCTCGACGTTGCAGCTCAATGAGACTCACTTAACGCCATATTTGAAATTAGATCTGCAGGGCTTCAACGACGCCGTCACAAGGCTGTGGGGCTACATCGAGCTGATTGTTACTGTCGGGAACAATGAGACCGCCAAGTCGATCAAGGTCTAGTTCTTGGTCATATACTACCCTTCTCTGTACTAGTGCATCATGGGAAGACCAACTCTAGCCGAACTGATTGTCGTGCCTTCCACCATCCATCTGAAGATGAAATACTACACGGTGAAGGGACTGAGCACCATTAACGTGCCGTCCAAACCTGCTAGTATGTCTGCCCGCCCAAGCTCCTCAGAGGAACCGAAGCCATTGCCGCACGTCGACTCAGCCGACCTAGACAGTCGCCTCGCCAAGGACGATCTGAAGAAGCAGAAGAAGAAAGAAAAAGCAACCCGACCAACAGTTGAAGCCTCCCCGACACCATAGGTCAACGAGGAACATGCTCATCCCAGGCGCCCCATTCCTGACTGCGAGTTCGAAGTCATCCACCTCGGCAGCGACCCGAACAAAGGCATGAAGATTGGCACGGATCTACCTGACCTCGTGAGGAAACAATTAAAGGATTGCTTGAGGTAAAATGCTGATTTGTTTGCCTGGAGCACTGTGGAGATGCCCGGACTGGACCCCGACGTCGCCTGCCACCAGCTTACCATAGATCCTGCCACTAGGGCCGTAGTACAACGTAGGCGTATGCACTCTCTTGAAAAAGTGGAGGTTACTGAAAAAGATGTAAAAGACCTCCTAGAGGTAAATCTTATTTCGGAAGCCCAGTACACAACCTGGCTTTCTAATGTTGTACTCGTTAAAAAATCTAATGGAAACTGGCGCATGTGTGTTGACTATACCGATCTTAACAGGGCTTGCCCTAAAGACGCTTATCCCCTGCCTAACTTAGATACTCTTGTTGACAACTCTACAGGTTTCAAACTATTGTCATTCATGGACGCATATTCAGGATACTACACGGCTTATCCCCTGCCTAACATGGCGAATGGGGACAAAAACTACACAGCTTTTATGACTGAGTCGGGCACCTATTACTACAACGTAATGCCATGTGGCTTGAAAAACGCCGACGCTACCTACCAATGAATGATGAACAAGGTCTTACGAAGGGAGATTAGTGACATGCTCGAAGGCTATATGGACGACATGATCGTCAAATCCCAAGAAGAAACTGACCATACCCTCCACCTCAAAAGGGTCTTCAACACGACGAGGAGATGCAGGATGAGGTTCAACCCGGAGAAGTGCACCTTTGGCATCCGAGCAGGCAAGTTCCTCGACTTCTAACTAATAGAATGAGGAATTGAAGCGAACCCCGACAAATGCAGAGTCGTCTTTGAATTTCAAAAACCAAACTCAAAGAAATCGATTCAATCCCTAAACGGGATGCTCACCTCGTTGTCCCGCTTCGTAGCTATATCTGCACAGCATACACTTCCATTTTTCAAACTTCTATGCAAGGAAGCAATGTTCAAATGGATCGAGGAGTGCGAACAAACCCTCCTCCATCTCAAACAAGTTCTTTCGTGACCACCGGTCCTCTCGAGACCAAAAAATGGGGAGACACTCTACCTCTACCCCGCCATCGCAACCAGGCCATCAGCGCAGCCCTCATTCGCGAAACCCCCGAGGGGAAAAAACCTATTTACTTCACGTTGAATGCCAAATATGCTATAATTTGATCCATATTTATTGGCATTTTTCATCTCATTTGTTAGGTTTTGTTGGATTTATTCCATGTTTTCATGTTATTCTTCAAATATGTTACAATACCTTTGGTTGCTTTGATTTGTGTGTTATTGTGCAGGAATTAGGCATAAAACATGAAATGTAAGACACAAGTAATTGGACAAGGAAGCCAAAGAAAATGTGAAGATATAGCATGTTCGCTGGGTGAACAACCAGCGAGGAACAACAACGAATGTTCGATGGGAGAGATCCTGGAGAAGCCCCAACGAACCATCTCAGAATGATGGCAGTAAGAAAAGGGTAATAAGTTCGTTGGGCGAACTTGAAGTGAAGGACCACCAAACAATCCCAGATTTGAGACAATAGCTAAACGACCATAAGTTCATTGTGCGAACTTGTAGCTAAAAAGCTCACTGGGCGAAGAAGTGTTCGTACAATGAACCTTGTGAATTCCTCAGGGGAGGTTTAACTGTTCAGAGGCACTTCAGGTGCCATAAAGTAGTGTTAGTTGGGTGAAGAATGAGTTCGTTGGGTGAACTTGACAGATTTTAGTTGTGCTATATAAGTACTTTTCACACCTTTTGGGGATCATAACCCATTTTTCACATAGAAACCTCATTTTTCAGCATTTCTTCACCAAAGAGTGATATTTTACAAATAGAAGCTGGAATCGCATCTGAGTTTGATTTTTCAACGTGGATGCTCATTCATCTTCTCTCATTACTTGTAAAGCAAGCTACCATGGTTAAGGGTAGCTAATTTCCTTTATATCAAAGATAAAGGTAGTCTACCTTAGCTTTATGTATTATTTCTTTTGATTGGCCTTGTATGTGAATGAGTGATGATTAATATATGATGAATATTTTTGTTCATAATGATCCATTCTTGTTTTGTAAAACTCTAGACATAGATTTTATGGAACTTGACCTAAAATATTCATCAACCGATTTATAGATTGGAGATATCAGTCTATGGTTGATATTTGCTTTGTATTGAACTTAAAGCTTACTATATAGGTTGTTATATGGAGAGATCGTGTAGCGATGAATAAGGTATTTCTCACGACGCCGCTCTAGAGATAGACGGTGTTGATAAAATACGTGATGATATTAATCAGATCCGACTTCACATGCAAGATTGAAAGAATACGTAGAAGTTAGGGTAGATGAAAACTACTTTTGATATACTTTGTTAATCAAACACTTTAGAATTTATAAGCTTTGCTACTAAAAATCATGACAATTTATGAACCAAACTTTGAAAACCCTTTTTCTTGAAATGGTAAACTATTAAACGGCAAGCATCAAATATCAGGATAATCCTTGTGGAGACGATAACAAAAACCCACCTATAGTACAATTCTAACACTTCACTAGCAAGGTCCTACAAGGCCCCGAGCTCAGGTACCAGTAAATTGAGAAGGTCGCTCTGGCCCTCATCAATGCGGCGAGAAGATTGAGACATTACTTCCTGGCTCACACAATCGTGGTGCGAATTGACCAGCCCGTAAAGCAGCTGCTCGGTCGTCTCGACATGGCAGGCAGAATGCTCAAATGGTCACTGGAGCATTCTGAGTTCAACATCTAGTGGGAAAACAGGAAAGCTCTAAAAGAACAAGTACTAGACGACTTCGTAGAGGAGATGGATGCGTCTTCTTCCCCGACAAATGGGGCACAAAAATGGACCATCTACGTAGACGGGGCGTCCATCTCGACAGGAAGCGGAGCGGGCATCATCCTCGAAAACAAAGAGGTAATCCTGGTCAAAGTTTCTCTAGCTCTATCCTTCCCAACGTCGAATAACCAGGCAGAGTATGATGCCTTCCATGCAGGGCTACGTTTAGCCAAATATTTGGGAGAAAAAGAGGTGAAGATCTTCACCGACTCCCAACTCGTCGCTTCTCAAGTACGGGGAGAGTATCAAGCTAAGAACGACAACCTCTCATAATACTTGGCCATGGTTCAGAAGAGAATGAAGAAATTAGAACACACTTAGGTAAAGCATATTCCCCGCGAACACAATACTCGCGAAGACATCCTGTCAAAGCTCGCCAGCACAAAGAAGAAGGGTGAAAACAAGTTCGTCATCCAGGAGATACTCTCTCGACCAAGCATTGCGAAGTCCACCGCGACCATTGACGTGAACTCCATCAGAGACAGCGACTGCTGGATGACCCCGGTGTACCAATACCTCATCATGGGGGAACTGCCCACCGACCAGAAAGAGGCTAGTGTGACGAGACGTTGAGCTTCCGCCTACGTCCTTATCGAGGGCAAGCTATACAGGCAAGGATTCTTTGTCCCTGTCCTCAAATGCGCCGAGGAGTCAAAGGTCGCATATATACTTCAATAAATCCACGAAGGTATCAACACCCAGCACCTCGGAGGACGGTCCCTCACCCAGAAAGCCCTACGAGCAGGGTACTAATGGCCCACCATGCAACATGATGCGAAAGAACACGTCAAAAAATGCGATAAATTCCAGCATCACGGGGACATGCACTTGGCACTTCCCAATAAGATCAAGACCCTCTCGTCCCCGTGGCCATTCGCCTGGTGAGGAATAAATATCCTTGGACCGTTTACCAGGGGGTCGTACCAAAACAAATACCTGATAGTCGGTGTTGACAATTTCACAAAGTGGATAGAGGCGAAGGCCCTCGCCAAAATCACTGAACATAACATACTTTATTTCTACAAGAGAAACATACTCGCCCAGTTTGGCATGCCATAAGCAATCGTCACCAAGCTAGGCACCAAACAACATTTCACCTCAGTCGAGCACCCACAAACAAACGGGAAGGCGGAGGCTGCAAACATGGTGAACATACAAGGCCTTAAAAGATGGTTGGGCGAGGCCAAGAAGAAATGGGTCGAGGAGCTACACATCGTGCTCTGGGCCTATAGGACCACACCACACTCGACCACTGGGGAAACCTCGTTCCGACTAACCTACGAGATTGAGGCGGTTATCCCCGTGGAGATTCGAGAGCCCTCCAGAAGGATTTAATTTCCCCTCGAAGAGGAGATGAATGACGAGTCACTGAGAGAGGAGCTCGACCTGGTCGAAGAGATTCAGTCAGGGGCAGCCCTCCGAGAAACCTCATTGAAATGAAAGATAACCCTGAAACATGACGCCAAAGTCATAAAATGGGAATTCTAAGTCGGCAGTCTAGTCTTGCGAAGGAATCACAAGGATCCTCGCGAGGGCAAGCTCCCCGCCAACTGGGAAGGCCCCTATCGCGTCCAAGCAAAACAAAACATGGGGCCTACAACCTCGAAATCTTGCACGTGGAGGAACTTGCTCGACCATGGGATGCGGAAAAAGTGAAAAAATATTACAGCTAGGCCTGACAATCGGGGTACCTCACTCATCGATGATGGGATATATCCCAACCACCGAGGCATGCTCTAATACAAGCACGACGTCCCAAACTTATACAAAAGGCAGGTTTCCACTCTTTGATGAGTAGATTCCTTGCCTGATGGGGATAACTCGATCGTCGTTGTACCAATAAGGAAGAACGCCCAGCTCGCGATAGAAGGTTCACGCCGCAGAGTTAAGACTTCCACCAAGATCTTGGCTCCGCTATCAGTCAGAAACCAACTCCGATCACTTGAACAAGTTCCCTACACTGTCAAGCACAAATTGTGTCGAGCAGTACCCCGCATACTTTTAGCAAAAATAATTTGCAAACATAAATACAAACCGAAGAAACTAATATATACTCGGCGAGCAAATCACACAAAGGCATACACACATGTCGAAAAGGAAGTTATATTAGGACTACAAATCAAATATTCAAGTACAGAAAATGGGCAAAGCCCACTATTCGAATTTTACTAGCCATGGCATGCAGGCCAGGCAAATACGAATCATGGAACATAGGCCAAACAACTACAAGCATAAACCTAAACATTTTTATTCCCCTCGGGCTGGATCTTCTCCTGGTATCCGTCATCGTTAGGGTTAGGAGGATTTATTATCTTAACATCAACCACCTGGTTCAGAAACCCGGTCCCCTCGGTGACAAGCTTGACCCCGGGGTTCACGACTTAAAGCTGAGTCACTGCATTATCAAAACTCATCCCGAAAGCATCCAAGCAATCTTGCTCGAGGACCCCTGATCCGCGATACCAACTTACTGTGAGTCAGAAATGCCCTCTCTTCAACAGACTCATCATCTGCGGGGCTGCGGCGGCTGCCATCTCTGCGACCTTCGCCTCGAGGGTTTTCTTCTCTTCAGCGGCCTTGGCCAATGCCTCTTTCGCCTCACCAACTTTGCAAGGAGATTGACATGGACCGTGTATTTCTCCCTGTAGTTGAAGAAATCATTTTCCACCTCGAGCTTCTTCCCCTTGAGCTTTGCGTTTGTTGCCCGCAACCTTTCTAGCTCTGCGCCTGGATAAGTCTCCTCGTCATTGAGGGCATAGGCCATTTCTAGGACCTCATCATAGCAGCCGCGTCCTGAGACAATACTTTCCTCCTGGCCACCTTGTCGAGGGCCAGGATAACCTTCGACTCTGCTTCGGACACGACTAAGGAATGATCCCCCTCGAAGAGACCCCTGTTAAGATGGCAGGGGGACAACACGAACTTCTCCTCAGCGCCTTCCACTGTGAGATCGATAGTCCCAGATTCTTCTCTGCAATACCTTTTCCTGGCCAGAGAGCCTTGTTGAGGGGGAGACTGACTACCAGATGGTGAAGAGGAGGCACCCCTACCGAAGTCCCCCTTGGACATCTGAGCGACTCGAGACTTAGGAGCATTCTTGCCTGCCTTTGCCGCGACGAGCTTGATGATCCGCTCTTGAAGATTGGCCATCTTTCCTGCAACAAAGACGAACACGAGTTAGCACACTAAGGCAAAATGAGCACACAAGAAAGATAAAAGAAATGGCTACCTAAAAGCGCTAAGGCGTCCTCAACGGTACGACACTCGAGGAGGTACTTTGTGTTAATGAGTCAAGGCTCATAAACGAGATGGCCATCCTCGTTAAAGATTACCCTCCCTCCTTTGGTCACGCATTGGATAGGCACGAAGCTATCAATGAAAGCCACAATCTTGTTATAGACAAGTTAATCCTCATTATCCAGCTCGTTAGGGTTGGTGAGGTAATACTCCGTGCTCTTGTCGAAATGACTCTTCTTCTAGTAAATGGGAAACTTAGGCTCCAGCTTCATCACCACCTTCCCGTTTACATCGCAACGTACACTACCATCGTCCTCGAGCACCGCCACGTGATTGAAAATATGGTCGACGGCTACCTCCGACACAGACCGAACCCGAAAGTATCTATCCTTAAAGGCACGAACAGAGTCCACGTATGTTTTGAAAAACTTCCTTGGTTGCTTGAAAGACACCCAATTGTGCTTTCCGTTGGAGGATTATAGCTGCAAGTGGAAACAACAGAAGAACAATGGGAGAGTGGCGCCGACTTCAAGATACCGACATACAATCTTGAATACCTGAATGAACGCAATCATGTTTGGGTGCAGCTGGGAAGATGCCAACTCCAACCGAACAAAGAGCCCCGTCTCAAAGTCACTGAACGACAAACGCAACTCCGCCTCCTTGAAAGCGAACTCATACATCGAGAAGCGGTCCTCCTTAAAGGTTGAGCAGATCCTCTTTGTCTTCCTGGGTTTATATACCTCTCATCTCTCCAGAGCCTCGTGGTCCTTAGGGTGCTCCAACTCCGAGATGAAGGTAAAGGCGTTTGACGGGTCATCGGCGAAGCGTGAAACAGTCCTGCGAGATTCTACCTCGACCCATTGCAGGTCTTTAACGGTGATGGTGTCGACCAGATGTGATTCCTCGACATAATGAGCCATTTAAACCTCAAAAGCAGAGAAAACAGTGAATTCGATTATTAAATCAAATCCATCCTTCCACTACAAATCAAGTGAAAGGGCGAGGAGTGACCCGCGGACATAATCGCGAGGACACACTCCTTGACACAAAACCCTAGTGAAACCTCAGAGTCTTCGCGGGGGAGAGCCTCCCGACACGAGGATTCTTTGTTAGAGCCCCCGCGAGGAGAAAGTCTCCCCCGACACTAAATCCAGCAAAAACTCAAGAGCTTCACGAGCTTTATCGTAAACTTTATGAGTTCCCCGGAAACTTCATCGAAAACTTCATGAGTTCCTCAGAAGTTTCATCGGAAACTTCATGAGTTCCTTAGAAACTTCATCGGAGACTTCATGAGTTCTCCGGAAGCTTTATCAAAAACTTCATGAGTTCCTCAGAAACTTCATCGGAACTCTATGAGATTCATCGGAAGTTCAAGAACTTCACCGAAAAACTCATAGAAATTGCCGAAAAACGCATAAGTTCATCGCGAAGTTCAGGAGTGTCAACAAGGAACGCGTGATTCCCCTATTTCCTACTCAAAGTTTGATGGGAGAACCTCCGCCAAACACCAACACTTACCGAAACTGAATCCTGAAGCTACATTCTAAATCTAACCACTACCAGGAAAAGTGAGAAAGGCAACAGAGACTTACTTGGTTGAAGAGGATTCTGGAAATCTATGGTGGCGGATTGATAGCCGATAGCGGCAAGCGAATGTTAAAGAGGGCAGATAAATTCTTTAGGAGCTTGAGAATACAACGAGCGTACAAAATGAGTCCCACTTCCTCTTAATTATAACCTCTAGCACGAAAAATGAATTGTCGCCTAGCCATCCAGTACCCCTACTCATAGGCTATCGTAGGCATTTAATGCCTCTAACGCTTGGCATAAGGAGACGGCGCATCCGTCCCTTCAAGTCCCATCAATGCTATAGATTTCAATGTGTCGGTCATAACGGGCAAAGCCTTTCTCTCACGAGCACGTTCTTGGGGAAAGGCTTAAAATAAGCCATGCCATCGAACATAAGCAACCACTTTGGCATCCTCGCAAGCACACAACCGCGATGATAGAATCTAAGCGGGATCATGACGTTGAGCACAAGCGACTATCCAGCGCCCCTTGCAAGATGAAACTCGACGAAAAACTTTTACGCTCTCTCAAGAGCGCGGCTCCGCAACCTCACAACGCAGAATCTGAACAAACTCTCTCCTCGCACAGATTTCCCTCACCCCTCTTCGACATAAGGACTGAGTCTAAGTCATTACTCCATTGCCTTGGAGCAACGACTTAGGGGGCTCCAATTCTGGGCTGGGCCTGGGGCTGGCCCACGATCGGGTATTACCCAATCCAGATCCGTATCAAAGAAGGCCCAACGCAAAGGCCCAATTCTTTCTAGTCGTTGAAGAATATGTTCCCCACGCGGTTCTCACCCAAGGACACGTGGCCTCCGATCCCACGTATCCCATAGAAACATTTTGCCATTCGTAACGGGCAAGTCGCCCGTTTTCCAGAGAACGCGGAGCGGTTGACCCAGGATGATGGGCACGTGCTTCTCATCCCCACACACGTGGAAATCCTGGCAGTCATCCGTTGTCGGCCTGGATATCCACGTACTATTCTAAGAAGTTTCAAGATGTCACAATTGTTGATCAAGATGGATATCCAGTTTATAGAAGGAGAGATCAAGGTAATTCAATTGAAAAGAATGGAGTCATGCTACATAGTAGTCATGTTATACCGCATAACCCAAGTTTGTTGATGAAATACGAGGCACACATTAATATGGAGTGGTGCAATCAAAGTACTTCGATTAAATATTAATTCAAGTACATCAACAAAGGTTCTGATAGGATCTTAGTTGTTATCTTTCCAAATAACACTGAAACCAACGGAAATATTGATAAAATCAAACAATACCTTGATTGTCGATATCTGTCACCTAGCAAAGCTTGTTGGAGAATATTCTCTTATTCAATTCATGTCATGAAACCAGATGTTGAAAGGTTGTTTTTCCACACAGAAGGAGATAATTCTATATACTACAAAGATTTTGAATAAATTGGAACTCTCCTTCTTAAACTAACTATCACAGAATATATGTTTACTTATTGGTTTCTTGCAAATAATCAGTATGAAGAAGCAATGTCATTAACAAATGGACAATTTGTGTCAACATTTCTTAATGACAAGAGGAAAAGGTGTTGGAAACTACGTAAAAAGAGGTTACACAATTGGCCAACTCATATGGGTCCCGCTAACAACCAGAGAGTTGTATTATATGAGGATGTTACTAAATGTTAAAAAATGCCAACATGTTATGATGATTTAAAGGTAATTGAGGGGTTCAAACACAAAAGTTTTAGCGAAGCATGTTTTGCATTGGGCTTCCTACAAGCTGACAAAGAGTACATTGAGGCAATAAAAGAGGCTTATAACTGGAGTTCTAGAATATTTCTGCATGAACTTTTTATTACAATGTTATTATCAGCTTCAATTAATTGACCAAAACATGTTTGGCTAAACACTTGGATATACTTATCAGATAGGATTCTATACGTACAAAGGGTATTGTCTTAAAATCCCAGTTATATTAATATATATTTGTTTTATCTTTGTCACAAAATCTAATCTTTTATTCCCTTCATCTTATTGTTTACAACACTATTATTGACAATAATTTTATTCACGTTACATTTTTCTATTAAAAAATTATCACTACTTACTAAAACTTTACATCTATTTGTATAATTAAATTTGTCAGATGAAGATTTACAACAACTTAATTTGATGGAAATTGAGAAGCAGCTACAGAAAAATAGAAGAAGTTTGAAAGAATTTAAGCCAATGCCATATCCAAATAATTACGTCCTTGACTTTCTTGGAAATAGATTGATATATGATGAAAGAAAATATGATCTCTCGACTCAATAAGATATTTACCACAATTTGTTTCAATCATTAACAAGTATTGATTTTACAATTTTTCCGACAATTAATCTACAGTAACAACAGTTGACATTTATTGAATATGTTAGTTTACCCATACTGCCTCTTTTTTTAGAGTTTCTTAATGCACCACCCAAGTTTCTTAGGCACTGTAACACCCTTCTAAAACCCCACGATTATTCATATAATATTAAATAGTTATATCAGAGTAATCATAAAAAAGGGTGCAACATTTCTTCAAAAAGCATCATAATAAAATATCCTGCTCCGTAACACGGGTTCTCAAAATTTAGCACGTTCACACTTTAAAAATATCATCATAAAACTTCAAAGATCTCAGCGGAATTATTGTCTCAAAATACCTTTATTAGAATACTTCAATTAAAATTTACCGTCAAACTCCATAATTCATAAATCTTGCTTAAAACATTTTAAGACAAGAGAAACATCTCAGTACATCATTGTCAACATATAGTTTAATTCAAACGATCCCCAAAGACCCCGATGTTACATATATCAGAGCAAGACACCTTCTAATCCACCGAAATATAAATAAATGACTCCGAAGCTAAACCTCCAATGCGTCTATAGCTACTCCGAATTTCCTGCGCGTTGCCCAGATAGGGGAAACATTCAACAAGCAGGGTGAGTAAATCATAATCATTATAAAAGATGTAAGTAAAAGGCATAGTAGTATTAATAATTTGAACAACAACAACACCACAGCAAGTAACTCATTGCAGCATATCACTTCAACAATATAACTCAACAGTAACTTCACACATTTCCTTGTTTTTGTCATAACATCATATAAATCATACAGAAAGTAAATTATAGATAAAACACAACAGTGAATCCACATTTTCTGTCATAACATCACTTATCAGAAATCAATCAAAAATCCTCAAGGAACAACAACATTATGCAATGCCACCAATCATGAAATGCAACATGCATGCGGTACCGAAACTTCACTGATGACTTAGTCATCTTAAATCTCCAAAGATCCCCACCAATAGGATCGGTTCCCACTTGGAACCAGAGCACTTCATAAATTGCACTTAATCCACACCATGGGATTAATGCCATCACTGGACTATAAGTCCTACAACTTCACTGGATATTCATCCTGCAAACTTCACTGGACAATTGTCCTAAAAATATACTATGAATGCATGATGCATAATAATTCACCAAAACAAGACCACTTCTAGTCAAACGCATCATCATTCATAAAACCAATCACCACAATTCATCACACACATCAAACATCATCATCACAGTCAACACATCATCATCATCATCGGAACTATCTTATACTCTTCACATATATCATCAACACATAATCACCATCATATAATCATCACACATAATCCTCATCATATATCCATCACACATAATTATTATCAGAACAACATCATTACTATCATTACTCATAAAACAACACCAATTATCAACATAAAGCCAACCACATGTTATATCACAAAAATCTGTAATCATTCATCTAATTCATCATATAGCATAATAATACATCAAGTATGCACATCATAGCAACATAATACACCTGCTACAGCAGTACAAACATCATTGTCACGACAACATCATTTTATTATACAAATATCAAATGGATCACTTCCAAGCAAAATCATGTTATTTCACACAGTAAAGCACATGTACTGTCAGTTTGTCACAAAATATCATCACATTGCAATAACATAATAAACCTCAAAATAGCACCATAATCATTATCATGTTCTCATTTCATTATCACCAATATCAACTAAACCACTGCTAGATAAACTCCTGCACTTTCACACAGACATGCAAACCTACTGTATATCAATACAAGATACTCCTCATTTAGTCTATCAATTTCGATTGGAGGATTACACTATATGATCTATTTTATTTTTCCATGTTATAGTTGATTTCATTACCTTTCCATAGCCTCAAAAGACATCAAAAACTGGTTCGTAAAACAAAAGTTATAGTCCCTCAGTGCAATGGGAAAGTCATAGTCAACGTAGTTCGGACGAGAACTGTGGGCGAAGGTTGCTCGCCAAGACAATCACTGTCTTGTGCCTACATATCCTCAATCGGACGAGAGAGAAGAATCAGAGTTAATGTAGTTCGTGGGTACGACCACGAATGGGTAAGTGTTTTTACGTGAGCGACGAGCTCCTTTCTGAAAATGAAGTTTGAAACCCAACAATCCCGAAGGATAAAAAGATTTGAATTTGTTTGTGTGTTTTTTAGATAGAAGTGCTTTTTAAGTTAGTTCATAACTTGCATTGCACCAAAGTCTAGGGCACAGGGACGGATACTTAACGAATCGTCCCAAGATAGGACGCCCGCTAAGCATTCTAGAAAGATGAGAGTAAGCCCCTCATTTCTCATTCCCCCCGCTTAAGGCTCGTGCGCAATACACTTTATCTTTATTAAGTGTTTTCAAGAAGTTTTGAGATGAGAAGAGAGAAGACCCAAAGGAAACTCTAAAGGGAAACTAAGAGTCCTAATGTTATCATGCATGGGTGACCTATGGTTAGTGAGGCTTAGGAGGGACGACTACCTAAAACCTAACGCTAATCCTACTCCAAGCTTAATCAAAAATTAAGTTGGACTAGGTAGCTCTAAGGGGAAAGGAGTCCAAGACTTGAACAAGTCTTGAGACTCGAGGGAGTGAAATGAGTAAAAAGAGGAGGTACAACACCTACAACAACACATTTGCTTCAGAACAGCAATGAAATCATGCACATACACCAAACAGCATTCAACAGCATGAAGCTCAGCATGAAAACAGGTGTAAAAAGGTCAAACAACATACATGTACACATGGACAACACATATGACAGCACTTTATGCAGAACTCAGATGTGAAATCAGGACAGCATGTACCACATTTTAATACGATTCATTCAAGGCAGAACAAACGTGCATCAAGCAACATACATCGTTCAATTAATCATGATCATAAACAAACCACACACCATGTTGAATAACTTTGCAAGCATCATGGAAGAATGCAACATATAGCCTATGATCAAATGAATCAAGTATGCACATCATGAAATTGGATACAAGTAAGTATGCACAATCATCATCAATCCAGCAGCAATGCACAATGAACGTGATCAAGGAGTGAGTGTGCGTACGTGTTCCTAGCATCAAGTGTTCAACAACGCAAACATACACATAAACGATGAAATCTGAGCATCGTGTGTCGGAGAAATGTGTTCATGCAATAGTGTGAGGTGCAACAGCTCACGAATAATCCACAAATCATCAACATATTAGTCCATGAAGTTTAGGCATGCATCGGATCTCAAACAACCAAGAAAATGCACTTGAATACACATTTTGTCCTGAAGTAACCGGTTAACAAACGGTGAGTAACCGGTTACTTAGTTGAAAATCAGACCATTTACGCAAAAAAATACACAGAGTAACCGGTTAACAAACGGTGAGTAACTAGTTACTCTGGGACAGCAGTCAAAAAAATCTGTTTCAAAAGCACTTTTCAGCATCAAACCACTTATGCAATCATATCCAATGATCATGTAATCAACAATGCACGAGAATTAAGTCCAATCACAGCAATCAAACATCACTTTCATCAATCAAACAACAAGATCACAAATCAAATCAAGCAAATGGATCAAATCACATCACAAACCAAAGATCTACAATACATAAGTTGAAATTAAGCTAAATCAAGCATAGATCTAAGGAAAACCAACCTACAAGGCTGAGATTTGCCTTGGTGATTGTTGAGCACGAAAATTGGTGAATCCAAGCAAGAAACCAAAGATCTATGTGATGAACTTCAAGATCCAAGCAAGAACAACCAAGATCCAAGCTAGAACAACTCAAATAATGAAAAGCTGCTCCAAAAGTGATTCCACACTCCAAAATAGTAGCAAATCCAAGATTCTTTCAAGAATTGGTGAATGAATGGTGGTTTAGTTTCAAGATCAACAAATTGCAAGATAAAATTTGATGAACTTTGATGATGAAACTTTGAGTGAGGGTTTTGGAAAATGAGAGAAAAGTTGAGAGAATTGAAAGAATTCTGAAAATTAGAGAGTGAAAATGATCTAGGTCCTCTCTTGGTTTGGAATGAGTGAGCTTAAATATCCTCTAGCTTAGGAATTTGGCTTGGGTTTGGAGTGAGTGGAAAATGAGGTGAAAAATGGGTTAAGAAGTGAAGTGTGGAATTGGGGTGGAAATTGATGAGTGGAAATGGAAAATTTGGGTGGAAAATGATGAAAAAAAGCTGTTCTAGATCCTTCCCATGTAGGCATAAGCAATGCACATGACCACTAAAATGATTTGAAAACTCTGCAGTGCTGAAAAATGCAGATTCTGGGCAAAAATTACACTGGGTAACCGGTTACCAAACGGTGAGTAACCGGTTACTCTGAGGAAAATTTGAATTTTCTGCTTGGCACCAAAAGGAGGGAAAATGGAGACGGACTTGATTCCACCTGTTCTGAACCACAATATGCCTCTGAAACTTGTCTTTGGACCTCACTACTTGAGTGCACTTGAAACATGCCGTGAAATATTTTCTGGGCCCCGATTAAATTGCTGAGACGGCTGTTCGGTGCTGAATTGTTGATCAAAGTTTGACTGCCGGAACTGTTGATCTTCAAATCACTTAATGAGCAAAATAAATGCTCAAAAAGACTTTGAGAATTAAATGCTTGGCCTTAACTGCCGATAAAGATCAAACCGGTGCTGAGAACATCTTGTACTGGTGAAGAAAATGCCCTGATCCCATGCTCACAGAAACATGCAAATGCAGCAATGCTAATGCACAATGAAAAGAAACATAAGCCAGTTAGCGCTAAAAACAAGAGGGAAAATTTCGAGGTGTTACAGCTGCCCCTATTCAATCTTCCTTGGATCCAAGAGTATGGAAGTAACGACTTCCAAGCAATCGGGATACACGGAGATTGAATACCAAAAGAAACCTGAAATTTGCATTCTGCCAAGGAGAGACGACTCCGCTGGGGAACAAGTAATAAAAGTTGTACCATCACAACACATACGAGTGTTGTAAATCAATACATACAATGTATTGAAAAGTCTTGAAATAAACACGGATGAGTGTTGGCTATGCTGGGGATAAACACGAACGGGTGTCAAGAAAAGGATGATACGGTCGAATATCAAAAGGTACACAGACGAGTGTAAAGAAATCGATACGGACGGGTATCAAAAGGTACACGGACGGGTGTAAAGAGGTTCAATACGGACGGGTATCAAAAAGATACACGGACGGGTGTAAAGAGGTTGAATACGGACGGGTATCGAAAAGATACACGGACGGGTGTAAAAAGGTTCAATACGGACGGGTATCGAAAAGATACACGGACAGGTGTAAAGAGGTTCAATACGGACGGGTATCGAAAAGATACACAGACGGGTGTAAAGAGGTTCAATACGGACGGGTATCGAAAAGGTACATGGACGGGTGTAAAAGGTTTCAATACGGACGGGTATCGAAAAGGTACACGGACGGGTGTAAAAGGTTTCAATACGGACGGGTATCGAAAAGATACACAGACGGGTGTAAAAGGATTCAATATGGACGGGTATCGAAAAGATACACGGACGGGTGTAAAAAGGTTCAATACGGACGGGTATCGAAAAGATACACGGACGGGTGTAAAAGGATTCAATACGGACGGGTATCGAAAAGATACACGGACGGGTGTAAAGAGGTTTCAATACGGACGGGTATCGAAAAGGTTGTAAAGCGACTTTTATCGGGGATTAATCTTACTGGGGAATGGAAGGCAACACGGACGGGTGTCATCAAAAGGTCAATACGGACGGGTATTGAAACAAAGAAGGTTCAAACACGGACGAGTGCCGAAGGAAACACGGACGGGTGTCATCAAAAGGTCAATACGGACGGGTATTGAAACAAAAAGGTTCAAACACGGACGAGTGCTGAAGGAAACACGGATGAGTGTCTGACGGTAAAAACCTTGAGGGGATAAACCAAAGGACCACCTAGACGAAGGGGTAACAATGAAATCATGGATTAACGATCCTGGCAAACAACTCTGCGAGGGAATGTCAAATATTGCTTTGAATTACTAAACCCAACACTTGTGGAGTAAAGTCGAATGATATCTCTTGAAATCCGGCTTTCCTGACGAAGGAAAACCCAAACCTGGCTTATGCTTTGGATGCATATGTTTGAATTTTGCCGTAATGCTCCACATGAAGTGGAAATGCTACGCATTTAGGAGGATGCCATGCAAAAAATGCTTATGCAATGCAAAAAGACCGTCCCAGCGAAATAAACGCTGAGACCAGAAGCAGCTCCACTGAGGACGATAGACTACATTGTCATCAAACCAAAGAAATCATGTTGAGGAAAACTTCACCCTGCTAGGGAAGATCATAATCACCAATTCTGCTAGAGATGGACGAATCTCCGAGAGAAAACCTACTCTATCAGGGAGGAACTGAAAACTTGAAGATGGAAACTCCTCCGCCGGGGATGACCAAATGTTTCAGAACCTGGATTCAAAACCTGCTGGGGATGCTAATCGCCAACAAAGTCTGCTTGAGGATGGACACCAAATACTGAAAATGGAAACTCCTCCGCTGGGGATCACCAAATACCTCAGAACTTGGATTTGACGCTTGCCAAAAACGATTGGACTTAAGACCTGCTGGGAATACCAATCACCACCAGACTCTGTTTGGGGGATGTCGGTGAGCTTAATCTGCTGCTAGGGAAATACCTTTACCCTCACCCTGTTGGGGACTAGATCAAGTCGTTGTCGGTGAGACTATACTTTCTGACCAACTGAGGAAAGTAGACACCAGGACTCTGTGGGGATAATAACATCTTTGTCCACGAATCTCCTGCTGGAGATACGGCAACATTCACCTTAGAGCAATCATCTTCTGAATGCTTGCTGGGGAATAATAATCCAAACATAACTTCAGCTGGGTATACCATCCTCTGTACTCCTACTAAGGGGGACGATCCTCTTATGTCCTACTGAGGGGGACGATCCTCATTGACACATCTGCTTGGAAAATAGTAGTTGTCAACATCCACTCTGCTAGGGGATAAATGATTGTTTCCTGAGTAGCTGAGGAAAAAACGACTGCCCCATATTCTGTGAGGAAACACCATCTTTGATCAAAGAAGATACTCCCTCAATCTCTTGCAGGAGAGGCTGTAAAAACAACAACTTCTGGCTACCTGCTGAGGAAAGATGAGCCAAATCACAACTCTGGCTGGGGGTAAACCTCTTATATCCTACTGAGGGGGACGATCCTCAATGATTCCGCTTGGGGAATTACCTCTTTATACTCTGTTGAGGAAGACGGTCCTCGATACTCTAACTGGGGAGAGCAGCAAACTGCTGAGGACGATCAGACTTCAAAGTTGGGAAGAGCAGCTCTACTAGGGAGGTACCAATGAAGACTGGATTTTGAATTACTTGAGATGACTAGATCTGACGGTTGAGGAAGAGAACACTCTGACTCCTCATCGTCTTCTTAACGATATTCTATCGTCTTACCTTGCTGAGAGTGAGGATTCCATCTGTACTGCTAGAGATAAGAAACCTTCATAAAAGCCCTTTTCGAACATAGGACAATTCTCTGCTTGAGGAAGAATAACAATTCCCACACCTTGCTGGAAAAAGATACCCTCTGGCTCTTTGCTGGAGGGAAAAGACTCCAAAAGTCCCACACTGGGAACAACTCAGTGCTTCAAGTTTCTGCATATTGATTGCCAAGAGCGAAACACAGTTCCTTTAACTCTCCACCTTGCCCCAGACCACAGGGTCTACTTGAAGCAATCATCTTAAGAGGATTTTACAGAAAACCTGGCGTTCAACAATGCCCCAGGGTCTTCAAACTCTTAGAGATGTATCCGGTCTGGACATAACTGTCCCCATACTTCATGATTCATGAAGTAAACCACCTCGAGAGGGTTCGTAATGACCTGAAATGTTTTGCCACAGTATTCTGAACCTTGCAGAGGTGCTATTGATTGACTGTGTTCTTAAGGGAAAAAACTTCTCGCACCCTTGAAGTGACCTGCCCCAGTACAAGCCTTGCAGTACATTTGTCTCTGACCGACTAGTATTCGAGAGATTTACCGAATCTTGACGTGATTGCCCCAGTTTACACGCTTGTGGAGAGATTTATCGGATCTCGACATAATTGCCCCATGGTTGATTGTACTCTGAAAAGACCTTCTCAACTTGAATGCCCCAGCTTGGCTACATTTTGAAGAGATTTCCCGGTGTGATTGTCCCAGATTGGTTACATCTCAACACAAATGGCTGGGAACGCCTTTTTCCCACATAATCTTTCAGCAACATGTCCTCTGGAGTCTCAGGCACCTCAACTTGGCCAGTTTAAGCTTCTCGACTGATGTTCATCGTGTAAGCTTCTTTGATGTCAAACAAAGGTATGCAAGTAGAAAATATTTATTCTGAGAATGATTATTCAAATGCAACACATATGTTAATCTTGAAGTCCTTATTGAAAATATGTCACACAACCGAGTTACGACACTTATTTTTGAAATGAAAGCAATACGCACATGCAACACCAACAAAAATCTTATTAGCACAACTCACGGGAGTCAGGAACGCTATCTCGTTTAAGTACGCCTTCAGACTAACCCTGTTTCAATTAGGACTTTTAAGGGTTGTAGCGTGGCCTGGTTTGCGGTTTGAGAAAAAAGGATTTATGGCTCAAAGTTTATTGGTACCCACCCACTCTTCATGATATTCTCCATTCCTATGTTCAGCTAATTTGACACAAGCACTCATCTCTCGAAAGGTTTCCCGATTTCTAGGGAATCCATGCAACTGGTGATTCGACACCTGACGAGGTTTTGGACTAACAGTCGCCCCTTTTTGTCTTTTGTGTCTATAGTCACACGACTTTGTTCTTATCGAGGATTTTCTTTGTAATCCTTTTGGCTTTTGGCTTTCCATTCTTTTGCTTTTTGATCCCTAATTTTTGCCTGGACTGACTCTTTTGAGTTTTTCGATTTTGAAGTCCAGCGGGATGCCTTAACTTTTGCCTAAGTCACTTGCTTTCAAGTTTTTCGACTTAGCAGGCTTTTTCTTTTTCTCTTTTTTCTCTTTTTCTTTGAACAAGTCGTGTGACACCGTTTTGCCTTGTTTGAAAGGGCTGTGACTGTTTCACTCTTCGGTTGGTGAGGAGTAACCATTGTGGTTCTACACCTCTTAACCTCTTGATAGTGGAATGGAAGGTAATGGACCCTCAGATGTACACTCCTTCTGAAAGTGGAACACTTGGTCAAACTAACTGACGCCTACCCTGCCCCTGGGTTAAAATTGAGGGTTTTTCGTTTTCAGAAAGAACTCCTACTACTAGGCTCAAAGGGGTTGACAAAGGTTTATCTCCTTATCTCTCCAGTGTTTGTGAATTGGAAACAATGCCTGTACATCCTTAACAGGGTTTTATCCAAAAGCGTACCATTAGAAATCTGCGTTCTTATTTCGTCATCCTCCCTCCAAGAGTCTAGGCAAGAAAGATAGTATTGCAGTGCATACAAGCATTTAAAATGAGTGAACACGAATGGAATTCTTCAAGAAAAACATACTCATTGCATTATGATTGTCATTCATAAACAAACGAGTTCTTACATGCAAGCCATGTTTAAACAAACAAATGAAAGCTACATATGAAAATGCAATAAAGAAACTAATGATTGCCACGTAGAGGAAGGCTTGACTCCGTCTGGACTTATTGCTTCTGATGACGCTCTTGCAATCTGGTGCTTACTCTGACAAAGAAGCTTCAATCCAAAGGGGTACCATCTGGCGTGATGACCTTTGAGTCAATCAAATCTTGCACCTTGTGCTGGAATGCATTACAGTTATCAAGTGTATGCCCAAACGTTCCCGAGTGGAACTCGCACCTAGCATTCATGTCATAATCCAGAGGAATAGGGTACGGTACCGGCGTGGTACTCCTCGTTTGAATCAGAGAGTTCTTGAGCAGACGAGCAAACAACTGACTATAAGGGATAGGAATAGGATCAAATATCCTCTTGGGCCTTCTTGGTCTCGGTTGCCCCTGCTGCTGATAATTCTGCTGTCGATGCTGATTTGGGCGCCTCACCTGCGCTTGCACTTTCCTTTCCACATTAGGCTGAGGCACAAACAAAGGTTGCTGACGTAAAGCTTCTGTAGCAAAAGGTTGTGGAGAAAGTCCATGACATGAGGTGGATCCTGCAAAGAGGGGAGGAGTCTTCACTTCTGATGAGAACTTGATTGCCCCTAAATCAATGAGTTCTTGGACCTTATGCTTGACCTTGTACAATTCTCAACATTGTGACCAGGTGCCCCAGAATGGAAGTCACACCTAGCATTCATATTGGAACCCAAAGAAAACCCTGTCGGAGTTGGTCCTAGAGTGACACGCTCGACTAGTTTGAGCTCGAGCTGATAAGGAAGCAATTGCCCATACGGCATCGGAGGGGGATCAAACTTCTTCCTAGGCCTCTCTAGCCTAGAATCCTCTTGGGGAGCAGGGAGTGATTGCCGAGGAGAAAGCTCAGAAACTTCAGATTGTGGAGGGGATTCACAAGACACTCTATGATCTAGAAAAGGCCCTAAAGAGATGAGAGGAGTAAGGATTTCTGTTGCGGATACGAGCACAGGATTGTTTTCCTTCTTTAGCGCTGCATTCAAGATTTCCATGACCAAGCCCATCCGAGTCTTCATCCGGTTGACCTCCTACCTCAGCATCTTCTGGTCTTGCATGAGAGTTTGCATATTCCCCATAAATTGCCCCATCTGGCCTCGCATTTCCCTCAACTCAGCTTGAATTTTCTCCATGATCAACTCTTGAATGGCTTGAGGAGTTAAGTCTACAATTCTGAAGAAAACCAGATCAGAACAAGAATAACCAGTCTTGAACACCTGTTATGCACATGAGATGATTATGCAAATGCAAATGCAAACATGTATGAACATTATCAAGGCGATCTATCCCTTTATTCCAGTTTTAACAACAGAAGAGAACTGAATTCCTAATTATATAAAGAGAATAAGCATCTGTTACAACACAAGTCTGAATAAGCATAAACAAAGACCCCAACCAACAAGCCTGGTGGTGATCCCGGAAATACAAAGAAAACAACAGCAAGGAAACTAAGGCATATCACCAAGACTCAGCCGTGCTAGAATTCCACATTCGTCATTCTTTTTGCACCAATTCTGCATCTCCTTGAGAAGCTTCTTGGTATTAGGATGCTCTGGTCTCCGAATCAACTCCTGAATCAAAAGATCCCTCTTGTGCAAGATCCCTGTTAAATAACGACTATGCAATTCCCAATCATCTTCTCCAGAAGCTCCACCTGAACTTGGACTTTCGCTTCTGGCTCTTTTCACTTCAGCTTGGATCTTCAGCTGTTCCATATCTGCCATGGTTTCCTTAAGCTTTTCCTCAATTGCTCTCCTCTCAAAGATCCCTGATAACATCTCCTTATCCTCCTTTTGAAGCTTTGTCTTTAAACCTTCAATCTGCTCCAGATACTTGTCCTCTTTCAACCTGTTGGCAATAATTGCTGTATTCCGACGGTCACGGAACCTGTGAATTCTTGACATAGCATAAGCCAACTCTTTCTTTTTGGACGAAAGGACCTTGCTAACACTTTTCAATGCTTGAGCCACTTTCTCTCTGGCTATGACTTCTTTGGACAATTCTTTCTCCTTCACAGCCAAAAGTTCTGATTTCAACCTGGCAACATGGATAGCTTCACTTTTTTCGTGCTTCAACTGACCAACCTCTCTGCCCAGCTCACAATTCTCCTCTCGGAGTTTCTCCTTCTCAGCCCATAACTTATCATACTTCTCTATATCAACAGTCGTGGGAGCCTCGATCATCAAAGGATACAAAGGTGGTTCCACCGGGAAGGGAAGAAGCTCCTCTTCTGCTCTTTTCTTAATCCACTCTTCATAGGAAGGAAAAGCCCGGTTATTATATTTCCCGAATGAAGTTTTTCCCTTCTTGGTCACCTGCTTCCAAGCATTCACAATCTTCCTTATCACCTCTTGATCCCCAGTACCATTGAAGAATAAGGACTCTCTGATATCTTGCTCTTCAGGTGGACCCCTCAAAGGATAACCAAACTGCCTGATAACAAGGGAAAGATTGTAGTTAATTCCACCTTTTCTCCCTATCAAGGGTACATTAGGGAATTCTCCACACTTGCAAATAATCTCCATCCCTAGCAAGTTATGATTGAACCAAACAATGTTGTCAGCAGTCAAGCCCATTAACCTCTTTGACCACTTCAGAGAATCTCTCGTATCAACGAAAGCGCCAGCTTCGGGGAGATGACTCAGAAACCAAGTAGATAAGAGTGGTGCACAGCAACTCACAGTTTTTCCACGCCTATTTTCATTCTTGTAGTGGACTGAGTGATACACATCACCTAGCAAGGTAGGTATAGGATTCTTTGAAATAAAGATTATGACAGCATGCATATACACCAGATCAGGAACATTGAGAAACAGGACAATCCCATAGATGCACATAGCCAGAATAGCTTGGAAAGCAGTCCAATTCCTCTCCTTAACATGTATGCAAGCTTGATCAAACAAGAACTTCAATAGGAAACCCTTAGCTCCTTGTTTCTCCACAATATTACTGCTCAGAGCGGATTCACCAATATGAAGAGCAATGACCATTTCTTTTATCCCAGGGCGTTCTTCAGAAAAGAATACTATGTCATGCCTGATGGGGATTCCCAAAATAAATGAGAACTCCTCCAACGTTGGAGCAAAGATATAGTCTGGGAAAGTGAAGCAACGCAAAGACAGATCATAAAACTGAAGAAGGGTATGAATGGCATCCTTCTCATACTTGGAGATACTGTAGACAAACTTCAGAAGTCTCCCATACTCTCCACCGAACTCTGTACGAACTCCGGGACCAGCCATACTAATCAGCTTGTGAATCAACGTCAAGGTCGGGTCTGGGAACGAATAAGCAACAATCTTCTTTCTCTGGACATCCATGTTAAGGCAACCTCAGAAAACCGGAATCAAGAGTAAGATGCAAGCCCTGAAAAATGTCAAACATGTTAGAATGCAAGAAAAATGATATGCACATGCAAGCATGGGATCAAGGCATCACTGCTGGATGTGTTGTGTTGTTAACTGAACGAGAACCACAACCCAGAGAACCAGAATTCTAGAATACCGAACCACTGAGATAACCAGAAACCCAGATACTCAAGCACTGATGAGAAATCCAGAAAACCGGGCAGGTTGAAGGTTTCGGTTTCCTGCAAGCCTGTAAACACCCATCTCATCTCTCATGTGGGTTCCAGAAAGGCGAGGATCTTCAATATCATGGGCTCTCAGGTTGAGAAATGATGATACGTTCACCATTTCTGGTTTGGCATCATCATCAATCGAGGAGGCCTCAACTGATTCCCCTAAAAAATAAGGTCATCCTATGCGAGTCCCTCAGCATTGGGTCCTCGGATCGACAAGTGTAATGGGTTTGCTATTTCTGGTCTGCCATTATCACAGGTCGGATGGAGAGGCGCAACTGAGGTATCGGAGAAACTGTCACCAGAGTCGACAGCTCTCTAGATCAACACCCTAACATGCGTAAGACACACACGTCAGAATGCGTCCCAAGATAGCCTCGTCTGGTTGTGAATTTTGTGAACACACAAACGCACCAAGATGGCACGTAGGTCCCACTACTTTCCACTCTAGCCCTAGGGTGTACTCAAGCCTGGGTATTGGGCTTATCTCTAAGAACAACCCAACCTGCCAAACAGAAACCAGCCAGCATAACACAACAATATCCAGTATGACAGTAATAAAATGAAATGCAATGCAATAAAAGCTGTAAAACAGTATTATACAACATAATAAAGCACAACAAATAAACACCCAACGAAAAAACAAACAAGCGCTGGGATCGACTCGCTAAAGGGGATGGACCAGCAAGAGTTCAACCAGAGTCCCCAGCAGAGTCGCCAGCTGTCGCTCCCAAAAGATTCGTATCCAACGGTACAAACGCGAGAGTGGCGCAGAAAACACAGAGTCGCCAGCAATGTGTATTTATCCCGAGAGAGGGAAAGGAAACATTGCATAAACCTGAAGAGAAAGGGGGAAAGACATGGTCGTCGCAACCATAGTCCGGGTTCGGGAGTCGGTTATGCGAGGGGAAGGTGTTAGCACCCCACGCATCCATCGTACTCGATGGGATCCACGCTTGTTGTCTAAACGGAGGGTGAGCTGTCCTACTATCTATGGCTGAACAAAAGAAAACGGGGATGGGGTGACTAAGACGGACTCTGTAGGACATATTCGATGCCCTAGGCCTACGTACTCCCTCAGTGCAATGGGAAAGTCAGAGTCAACGTAGTTCGGACGAGAACCGTGGGGGAAGGTTGCTCGCCAAGACAATCGCTGTCTTGTGCCTACATATCCTCAATCGGACGAGAGAGAGGAATCAGAGCTAATGTAGTTCGTGGGTACGAACACGAATGGGTAAGTGTTTTTTACGTGAGCGACGAGATCCTTTCTGAAAATGAAGTTTGAAACCCAACAATCCCGAAGGATAAAAAGATTTGAATTTATTTGTGTGTTTTTTAGACAGAAGTGCTTTTTAAGTTAGTTCATAACTTGCATTGCACCAAAGTCTAGGGCACAGGGACGAATACTTAACGAATCGTCCCAAGACAGGACGCCCGCTAAGCACTCTAGAAAGATGAGAGTAAGCCCCTCATTTCTCATTCCCCGCGCTTAAGGCTCGTGCGCAATACACTTTATCTTTATTAAGTGTTTTCAAGAAGTTTTGAGATGAGAAGAGAGAAGACCCAAAGGAAACTCTAAAGGGAAACTAAGAGTCCTAATGTTATCATGCATGGGTGACCTATGGTTAGTGAGGCTTAAGAGGGATGACTACCTAAAACCTAACGCTAATCCTACTCCAAGCTTAATCAAAAATTAAGTTGGACTATGTAGCTCTAAGGGGAAAGGAGTCCAAGACTTGAACAAGTCTTGAGACTCGAGGGAGTGAAATGAGTAAAAGGAGGAGGTACAACACCTACAACATCACATTTACTTCAGAACAGCAACAAAATCATGCACATACACCAAACAGCATTCAACAGCATGAAGCTCAGCTTGAAAACAAGTGTAAAAAGGTCAAACAGCATACATGTACACATGGACAACACATATGACAGCACTTTATGCAGAACACAGATGTGAAATCAGGACAGCATGCACCACATTTGAATACGATTCAATCAAGGCAGAGCATACGTGCATCAAGCAACATACATCGTTCAATTAATCATGATCATAAACAAACCACACACCATGTTGAATAACCTTGCAAGCATCATGGAAGAATGCAACATATAGCATATGATCAAATGAATCAAGTATGCACATCATGAAATTAGATACAAGTAAGTATGCACAATCATCATCAATCCAGCAGCAATACACAATGAACGTGATCAACGAGTGAGTGTGCGTACGTGTTCCTAGCATCAAGTGTTCAAAAACGCAAACATACATATAAACAATGAAATCTGAGCATCGCGTGTTAGAGAAATGTGTTCATGCAATAGTGTGAGGTGCAACAGCTCACGAATAATCCACAAATCATCAACATATTAGTCCATGAAGTTTAGGCATGCATCGGATCTCAAACAACCAAGAAATTGCACTAGAATACACATTATGTCCTAGAGTAACCGGTTAACAAACGGTGAGTAACCAGTTACTTAGTTGAAAATCAGACCATTTACGCAAAAAATACACAGAGTAACCGGTTAACAAACGGTGAGTAACCGGTTACTCTGGGACAACAGTCAAAAAAATATGTTTCAAAAGCACTTTTCAGCATCAAACCACTTATGCAATCATATCCAATGATCATGTAATCAACAATGCACGAGAATTAAGTCCAATCACAGCAATCAAACATCACTTTCATCAATCAAACAACAAGATCACAAATCAAATCAAGCAAATGGATCAAATCACATCACAAACCAAAGATCTACAATACATAAGTTGAAATTAAGCAAATGAAGCATAGATCTAAGGAAAACCAACCTACAAGGCTGAGATTTACCTTGGTGATTGTTGAGCACGGAAATTGGTGAATCCAAGCAAGAAAACCAAAGATCTATGTGATGAACTTCAAGATCCAAGCAAGAATAACCAAGATCAAAGCTAGAACAACTCAAATAATGAAAAGCTGCTCCAAAAGTGATTCCACACTCCAAAACAGTAGCAAATCCAAGATTCTTTCAAGAATTGGTGAATGGATGGTGGTTTAGTTTCAAGATCAACAAATTCCAAGGTGAAATTTGATGAACTTTGATGATGAAACTTTGAGTGAGGGTTTTGGAAAATGAGAGAAAAGTTGAGAGAATTAAAAGAATTTTGAAAATTGGAGAGTGAAAATGATCTAGGTCCTCTCTTGGTTTGGAATGAGTGAGCTTAAATATCCTCTAGCTTAGGAATTTGGCTTGGGTTTGGAGTGAGTGGAAAATGAGGTGAAAAATGGGTTAAGAAGTGAAGTATGGAATTGGGGTGGAAATTAATGAGTGGAAATGGAAAATTTGGGTGGAAAATGATGAAAAGAAGCTGTTCTAGATCCTTCCCACGTAGGCACAAGCAATGCACATGACCACTAAAATGATTTGAAAACTCTGTAGTGCTGAAAAATGCAGATTCTGGGCAAAAATTACACTGGGTAACCGGTTACAAAACGGTGAGTAACCGGTTACTCTGAGGAAAATTTGAATTTTCTGCTTGGCGCCAAAAGGAGGAAAAACGGAGACGGACTTGATTCCACTTGTTCTGAACCACAATATGCCTCTGAAACTTGTCTTTGGACCTCACTACTTGAGTGCACTTGAAACATGCCGTGAAATATTTTCTGGGCCCCGATTAAATTGCCGAGACGGTTGTTCGGTGCTGAATTGTTGATCAAAGTTTGACTGCCGGAACTGTTGATCTTCAAATCACTTAATGAGCAAAATAAATGCTCAAAAAGACTTTGAGAATTAAATGCTTGGCCTTAACTGCCGATAAAGATCAAACCGGTGCTGAGAACATCTTGTACTGCTGATGAAAATGCCCTGATCCCATGCTCACAGAAACATGCAAATGCAGCAATGCTAATGCACAATGAAAAGAAACATAAGCCAGTTAGCACTAAAAACAAGAGGGAAAATTTTGAGGTGTTACACCATTCCCTACACTTGATTCATCTAGCATCCAGATTTAATAATTTCTAACAATCTCTCAATAACTCCTACATTCGGTCATTTACCAAGTCCTCAAAATTTTATACAAATCGGACATTCTTTCTGTTTAATCTACTTAAACTTCTATTCCAGTTCATCATCGATTGATTATCCCAAACATTCTACAATTACCTCAAACTTAAAATCAATTATAATAACACAATTACACTCCCTATACCTGATAATTCCTTAGCCTTGAATCCTCTTCGTGTTCTTCAATCCCCTCTGCAAAATCTCCAAGCCTAACTACTTCTCTCTTCTCTCTGCCTCTTTTCCAACCGCAATGCAACAGTGAAATTTTCCAAAACCCTACTCCTCCGTATAACCCTTAAACCTCTTTTATGATTTTCCTCTATTGTCCTCTCTAATTCTTCGCTAATGACCAAAATGTCCTTACTGTCATCCAACTCCAATATTACTCTATTTTCTAATTAACAATTCTAACTTAATTACTATAATTATTCTAAATTGTCCCATAATTCTCAAAACACCTCAAAACATCACATAAATCATAATTTCTCACCAAAGTCATCAAAATCTCATATTATCGCAAAACTCTATAATTACTAATTAAATAAATACTTTAATTAATCCGGGGCGTTACAGCTCTCCCCCACTTGAAAGAATTTTCGCCCTAAAAAATTACCTCACAATTCCATCGATATACAACTCAGCCAACCTCTTAATAGGATGATTAATCTTCATCGGCAAGAAATGAGCCGACCTAGTCAACCTATCTACTATTACCCAAATAGAATCATTACCTTCGCAGTCCTCGGCAAACCCGTCACAAAATCCATCGAAATGCTATCCCACTTCCATTCGGGAACGCTCAGTGGTTGCATCAAACCCGAGGCTTCTGATGTTCAATTTTTTTGACTTCTGACAAGTCAAGCAAGCATAAACAAATTCTGCAACGTCCTTTTTCAATCCAGGCCACCAAAACAACTTCTTCAAGTCTTGATACATTTTCGTAGCACCGGGATGAATACTCAACCCACTTCTATGTCCTTCTTCAAGAATACTCTTCTTAAGTTCAGGAATATCCGGAATACACACTCTATCTCCGAATCTCATCACACCATTTTCATCAATTTTGAACTCCCCACCATTACCTTGGTTAATCAATGTCAACTGATCCACCAGCTTTAAATCGGATTTCTGACATGCTCGAATTTCTTCCAGAATATTACTAGTCAGCTTCAACATTCCCAATTTTACACTATCAGAATTGGCATCACTCACTAAACTCATGTCTCTAAACTGCTCAATTAATTCCAACTCACGCACCATAAGCATTGACATATGCAGCAACTTCCTACTCAACACATCAGCCACTACATTTGCTTTTCCAGGACGGTAATTCAAATCGAAATCATAATCCTTCAATAATTCAAGCCACCTTCTCTGTCTCATATTCAACTCCTTTTGATCAAACAAGTACTTTAAGCTTTTATGATCACTGAACACTTCGAACCTCGAACCAAAAAGATAGTGTCGCCAAATTTTCAGTACAAACACTACAGCTGCCAACTCTAGATCATGTGTAGGATAATTCCTTTCATGAACTCTTAGTTGTCTCGACGCATAAGCAACAACCTGTCCATTCTGCATTAGCACTCCACCAAGGCCCATCTTCGATGCATCGCAATATACCACAAAGGACTCATTTGGATTAGGTAAAATCAATACTAGAGCGGTCGTCAACTTCTTCTTTAGTTCCACAAAACTCTCTTCAAAAGCCACATCCCACATATACTTGACCCTTCCGTGTCAGTTGCGTTAAAGGTAAAGCCAACTTAGAAAAGCCTTCAATAAACTTGCGATAATAACCTGCCAATCCAAGAAAACTTTGGATTTCAGTAGCAGATTTCGGAGTCTCCCATTGCAACACAACATCAATCTTCACGGGATCCACAACAATCCCACCACTTGAAATAACATGGCCAAGGAAACTTACTTTCTTCAACCAGAACTCACATTTCGACAGTTTCGCATACAACTTCTTCCCTCTTAACACTTGCAGCACAATCTTCAAATGCTCTGCGTGCTCTTCTTCTGATTTGGAGTATCTCAAAATATCCTCGATGAAAACCACCACAAACTTATCCAGATACTAATGAAAAATTCTATTCATATACTCCATGAACACACCAGGTGCATTGGACACACCGAATGGCATTACAGTGTGTTCAGAGTGACCATATCTCGTCCTAAAAGCCGTCTTCGAAATATCATCTGGTTTAACACGAATCTGATGATAACCAGATCTCAAATCAATCTTGCTGAATACACAAGCTCCCATTAGCTGATCCATCAAGTCGTCGATCCTCGGAAGTGGATACTTATTCTTAATAATTACTTTATTCAGTTGTCTGTAGTCCACACACAACCCCATACTACCATCTTTCTTCTCAATCAACAACACCGGAGCACCCCACGGAGAAACACTTAGTCGAACAAACTTCTTCTCAAGTAATTCTTCTAAATGTTCCCTCAATTCTCTTAACTCTGAAACATACATTCCTTATGGAGTCACTGACATCGGACTCGTACCAAGTACTAGGTCGTAGCAACTTCCACTCCACACTATGGCAGTAATCACTGATATCATATGGAAACACATCCAAAAGTCACACACCTTAGGTAGATCACCAACCACTGCATTTCCTTATGCCTTCAAAGAACCCAACCTCATAACACTTTGCACCATCTATCACAGGCTTACCCGCTTACTTAACAGAACAAACAACTCTTCACCGTCGTCGAACTTAGATTCATGCTCTGGAGGCAAGTCGCGGGTATCTTCAGGAAAAATATCAGGAATCACACATCATTGGCATATCTCTAGCCATCACATTGCTCTCTACTCTCTGAGAAGCAACCATCAATCATACCTGATCGTTCTCCCTCAGCGGCATCCCAACTCAACAGACAGACAAGAACCTCAAATCCGTCCTATCTTCAAATATAGGAATTTGCATCTACTCATCAAATAATCTGTAAGCACTTGGCTTAACTCCAACCAATTCATTGTACACACCATCTAAGCTGGCAAGACATGTCTATTCCATCCCAGATGATCCCGTCTACTATCAACAAGAGATTAAGGGTGATCAGTTCCTCAATTTGTCAATAGATAGTCGACAACCATGATGGGGCATAAACCATCTTTACCAAACTATAACAGCGTTCCTTGCATCTTGTGCATGAAGCTGCCTAAGGCACAATCCTTAGTTGCCATAAGCCTTATCTCCAAATTTCCTTCAGTTTCGAAAATAACACAATTCCCACAATGCTTGCACACTTTCCATCAACGGCACACCGAACTAACATTCCACGACCAACACATCTCAGAGAAGCGAAAAATTCTCCCCCACTGGTTTCAACCAACTCCTGCAGACAACGGTTATAACACAAGCAAGTACCGACAGTGTTTCACACACGTGTCGCGTACTAAGGGACAAACAACATTAGACAACCTGGCCGGACAGACCGACCTGCTCTGATACCACTAATGTAACACCCTTCTAAAACCCCACGATTATTCATATAATATTAAATAGTTATATCAGAGTAATCATAAAAAAGGGTGCAACATTTCTTCAAAAAACATCATAATAAAATATCCTGCTCTGTAACACGGGTTCTCAAAATTTAGCACGTTCACACTTTAAAAATATCATCATAAAACTTCAAACATCTCAGCGGAATTATTTTCTCAAAATACCTTTATTAGAATACTTCAATTAAAATTTACCGTCAAACTCCATAATTCATAAATCTTGCTTAAAACATTTTAAAATAAGAGAAACATCTCAGTACATCATTGTCAACATATAGTTTAATTCAAACGATCCCCAAAGACCCCGATGTTACATATATCAGAGCAAGACACCTTCTAATCCACCGAAATATAAATAAATGACTCCGAAGCTAAACCTCCAATGCGTCTATAGCTACTCCAGATTTCCTGCGCGTTGCCCAGATAGGGGAAACATTCAACAGGCAGGGTGAGTAAATCATAATCATTATAAAAGATGTAAGTAAAAGGCATATTAGTATTAATAATTTGAACAACAGTGAATCCACATTTTCTGTCATAACATCACTTATCAGAAATCAATAAAAAATCCTCAAGGAACAACAACATTATGCTATGCCACCAATCATGAAATGCAACATGCATGCGGTACCGAAACTTCACTGATGATTTAGTCATTTTCAATCTCCAAAGATCCCCACCAATAGGATCGGTTCCCACTTGGAACCAGGGCACTTCATAAATTGCACTTAATCCACACCATGGGATTAATGCCATCACTGGACTATAAGTCCTACAACTTCACTAGATATTCATCCTGCAAACTTCACTGGACAATTGTCCTAAAAATATGCTATGAATGCATGATGCGTATTAATTCGCCAAAACATGACCACTGCTAGTCAAACGCATCATCATTCATAAAACCAATCACCACAATTCATCACACACAGCAAACATCATCATCACAGTTAACACGGCATCATCATCATCAGAACTATCTTATACTCTTCACATATATCATCAACACATAATCACCATCATATAATCATCACACATAATCCTCATCATATAGCCATCACACATAATTATCATCACAACAGCATCATTACTATCATTACTCATAAAACAACACCAATTATCAACATAAAGCCAACCACATGTTATATCACAAAAATCTGTAATCATTCATCTAATTCATCATATAGCATAATAATACATCACGTATGCACATCATAGCAACACAATGCACCTGCTATAGCAGTACAAACATCATAGTCACGACAACATCATTTTATTATACAAATATCAAATGGACCACTTCCAGGCAAAATCATGTTATTTCACACAGTAAAGCACACGTACTGTCAGTTTGTCACAAAATATCATCACATTGCAATAACATAATAAACCTCAAAATAGCACCATAATCATTATCATATTCTCATTTCATTATCACCAATATCAACCAAACCACTGCTAGATAAACTCCTGCAATTTCACACAGACATGCAAACCAACTGTATATCAATACAAGACACTCCTCATTTAGTCTATCAATTTCGATTGGAGGATTACACTATGTGATATATTTTATTTTTCCATGTTATAGTTGATTTCATTACCTTTCCATAGCCTCAAACGACATCAAAAACGGGTTCGTAAAACAAAAGTTATGATTTTTAGAAGAAAACTAAAAAAAATACAATTCCACCCCACTTTTAATGGGTGGCTTGCGCCACCCCTACCTTCACATTTTTGGTGGCTTGCGCCACCCTCTAGGCATGTGGCTGGCGCCATGGAGTGTGGGTGGCTGTCGCCACCTCACTCAATTTCTTTTTTTTTTCTTTTCTTTTCCTTACTTTCCTTTCTTTTCCCTCCAACCCGTCCATGATTTCCAGACAATTCCCACTAACCATTCCCTACACTTGATTCATCTAGCATCCAGATTTAATAATTTCTCACAATCTCTCAATAACTCCTACATTCGGTCATTTACCAGGTCCTCAAAATTTTATACAAATCGGACATTCTTTCTGTTTAATCTACTTAAACTTCTATTCCAGTTCATCATCGATTGATTATCCCAAACATTCTACAATTACCTCAAACTTAAAATCAATTATAATAACACAATTACACTCCCCATACCTGATAATTCCTTAGCCTTGAATCCTCTTCGTGTTCTTCAATCCCCTCTGCAAAATCTCCAAGCCTAACTGCTTCTCTCTTCTCTCTACCTCTTTTCCAACCGCAATGCAACAGTGAAATTTTCCAAAACCCTACTCCTCCGTATAACCCTTAAACCTTTTTTATGATTTTCCTCTATTGTCCTCTCTAATTCTTCGCTAATGACCAAAATGTCCTTATTGTCATCCAACTCCAATATTACTCTATTTTCTCTAATTAACAATTCTAACTTAATTACTATAATTATTCTAAATTGTCCCATAATTCTCAAAACACTCAAAACATCACATAAATCATAATTTCTCACCAAAGTCATCAAAATCTCATATTATCGCAAAAATCTATAATTACTAATTAAATAAATACTTTAATTAATCCGGGGCGTTACAGGCACCACGTGCAATTATTTTTTTGCCCCCTGATTCCGGATGTGCACATCCGGACGCACCAAATTTTTAAAAAACGCTGAAGTGTTCCGGATATGCATATCTGGAAACAATTCTGATGTGCACTTCCAAAAGGATTTCTTATTAATTCGCGCCAGACGTTCTTCCTCCCCCTCATTCTTCACTCTTTCCATTTCCAAAATCTAACAAAATCTCTCAAACTCTCAAAATTTCAATCACCAGAAATCTCGATTTTTTCCACTCGAGTTCGGCGCAGAGCAACTTCTACAAACATCAACACACTCCAAATCCTCCGTATCTCATTTTAATCGGTAAGTTTTCAAATTTTAGAGTTTCGGAGTTATTTCCAAGTAATCGATTTAGAGTAGACATTTAGGTGTAGAAATTGTTAGGTTGTATGAGTAACATAGGTTAGAGACAATGTAGGTCATTTTTACTGCTTCAAACGGACGATCAGGGCATTAAAATGCCCTTTTGTATGTTACAGTGGCCATGGCTGCCATTTTTAAACTTCAAAATACGTACCGGATGTGCAGATCCGGAAAGATTGTAACGTTTAGTTTTCTGAGTGTTTCCGGATGTGCACATCCGGAAATACCCAACGTTAAAAATTTTGTGTTCTTCCGGATGTGCATATCCGGAAGACTATATTTTTTATATTTTTTATTTTGTTTATTTGTTTGTTTTTGTTTAATTATTTTTAAACAAAATTTAATTTATTTATTATGCTTTACAGTTAGATGGCTGGCAGAGACGATCGTACCATACATGGACGGACAACTCAGCACGCATCTGTCCGACGTGAGCGGATGCAGTCTACAGCCGAGGCTTTCGGTGCAGAGGGAGTTGGGGTAGCCCCTACAGCTGAGGGACATCCTACACCACAACCATCCACATCACAGGTTCAGGCCACTTCCACATCACAGGTTCAGGCCACTCCCCCGTCAGCCGCCGATTCTACATCTCAGAGGCGTCGGGATTCTACTGCTAGTTCATCAGGGTCCCAGCCCGCACGCAGGCGTCGTCGGGAGACTCCAGCTCCATCAGCTGCTCCTCCTTGTTCCCCTGTTCCTGTTCCTGTTCCAGTTTCAGAGTGTGATCACCCAACACATGAGGGTGTTGACGCTGATGACGATTTCGATGAGCTGGGCGGTTACCCCAGGGGACCGTCTGATATGTCCTTACTCAGGGGGTACTCTGAGCATACTGCCAGATATGTCTGGCTAGGACAGGTAACCCCTCTCGGTTTATTTATAGAATTGTATTTGTTGAAAATATGTTCATTTGTAACATTGTTTTATTTGGAAATTTTCAGGAGAAGGATTCACAAGAGTTCTATAACCATGGGGGCAAGGTTATGGACACGATTGAGATGCTGCCAGAGGCTGAGTGGTTCACGTCTGCACTTGCGGAGTCTGGTCTTGAAGGCCTGTCTAGGATTGGGTATTCCCAGATCCAGTACGGTATCCTGATGGCATTTGTTGAAAGATGGCACCCTGAGACATCCTCATTCCATCTACCGTACGGCGAGATCACGATCACGCTGGACGACATCTCGTGCCTCTTACATCTACCGATCACGGGTACCTTCTCCGTCACGGTAGGATGACGAAGGCGGACAGCATGGAGTTGCTGGTTACAGAGCTTGGGGCTAGCCCGGAGAAGGCACATGCGAAGGTGCACCAGTTGAGGGGCGCACACGTCCGGTTCTCATTTCTGATGGATAGATTTGCTGAGGCGCTTGCAGAGGCAGGACGGGCAGATGGTGATCCAGCTGAGGTGGCGATCCACAGGACGCGTGCCCTGAGATGCTACTACTTGTTTTTGCTGGGCACGCAGGTGTTTGTAGACACCAGCGCCTATTATGTTGATATCGTCTACCTCAGGTACCTTTCGGATCAGATAGAGATCCATGGGTACAACTGGGGGGTGGCTGCGCTGGCATTCACCTATTCCAGGCTCTCTGATGGTTGCCGCTGGGTAGCCAAGACTGTGGCAGGCAGCTGTACGCTATACGTGGTAACAATCTAATATTCTAAGTGGTTTTTTCATTTCTTTTCTTTCTGTATTCATTATAATGTTTGACACCCATGTTATGTTTTCCATTTCAGGCGTGGATTTTACAGCACTTTCTCTACATTACTGGTTGGGGGAGTGTCCAGGGGTACACTGAGGATATGCCACATGCTGCTGCATTTGTCCTGCTCAGAGGGAACCAGGCGCCGGACCCCTTCAGAGTGTATCTAGATCGGATGGCTGCAGAGGACGTTTTGTATTGCCCCTATGCCGCACACCGTGTGACGCGCCCGTTCGATGAGGTTTGTTTATTCTCAGGATGGTTGGCATGCAGTTCGACCGTTACTGCCCGATACCTCCCGGAGCGCGTCTTGCGTCAGTTCAGTTATACGCAGACGATCCCCAGGATGCCTCATGAGTCTGCTCCTCTAGGCTTGACCCGCAGGTAGATAGATGAGCTATATGCTGACTACCAGTCCCACTTGGTACCGGAGGAGACTCGGGCGACCAGAGCGGAGACAGACTGGAGCGTTGCTGCCGGGTACATCGTGTGGTTCTACACCGTCTCACACCCATGCATGGTGCCCACTGATGAGGGATCGCCACCTAGACATGCTCATCAGGAGATATTAAAGGAGCGACAGTCTCAGCTGGATCATACTCAGGATGTCCTACCACGTTGTCGTCAGATAGTACAAATAGGGCAGCAGGCCATTGCGGATGGTCACCTCCCTGAGGGCTCTGGTGCCAGACTTGCCGTGGATAGGATGATTGCGATTGCTGGGGGCTTCAGTACCGCAGACATCGATCCAGGTTGGGGGGTAGGGGCAGAGGAGCATGGGAGCCAGGAAAGATCCTTCGCCATACGCAGTAGTTTTTTTTTTGATGTATCATATTTATATTACATGTATGCACTGTATTTTGACAGACGTTTATTTTATATATATATATATATATATATATATATATATATATATATATATATATATATATATATATATATATATATATCATTTTATTTTATATATGGATGTTGTCAAATGTATATTAAGTTGCGACGATTTATTAACATAAGCGACCAAGCAAAAAAACCGATTAAAAAAAAAAGTTCTGCAATTTTCCGGATCCGCAGATCAGGAATGTTTCCAGATGTGCACTTCCGGAACGCATCAACGTTTTTTAAAAAAATGGTGCGTCCGAATGTGCACATCCGAAATCAGAGGGTAAAACCGGAAATTCAGGTGATGCCTACGAAACAAAAGTGGTGTGTTAAGAAATTATCTCTTTTTTTCCTTGATTTGTTCATACATACCCTTTAATACTATTAAATGACAATATTATTACGAAAACATATTTCATTTAAGGGAATATATATGAATAAGGGAAATTCTACTTAGAACAGTGACAAACTAAAGAGTATAGGAATAAGAATCATACATACAACAATATATCTTAGGATGCTTATTACTTAAAAAGTAAACATACCATTCATTTCTTGATGCGTAAAATAACCATGTTCATTTTATGGTTGCAATATATAGTTAAAGAGATATTAAATAGCATTTGGAATAAAAATTTCAAAATATTATCATATCTTGTGTTCACATGGCTGTCTTGATAATTTACATGATGGCAAATTAAAAAACAAACAATGTTTACTTCTTGTTCTATAATTCCTTATTCTGCTAGTATAACATGTTGTTGTGGTTCTTCAAAAAAGAATCTATCTTAGGGGGATGTTATGCTTAATGCTCAAAGCTGTTTTGGCCACTTCTATTGCTATTTTGTTTCTATATAGGCTCATTACATTGCTTCCTTATTCTGCCAGTATAACGTGTTGTTATGGTTCTTCATAAAAGAATCGGTCTCAAGGCCACTTAATGCTTGATGCTCAAAGTTTTTTGGCCACTTCTCTGTCTATTTCGTTTCTATACATGCTCATGACATTTCTAATTTCATCACTATTTATATTGTTAATAAGATTATTAAATAAATATGCTTGCTTATTTAATATGTGCTCATGTAGCAAATTTGTTGGTGTTTTATTTTTTAATGTAGACGAACAGCTTAATATTTTAAAAAAATTATGCATGCTGTCACAAATCAAATGGGTGGAGTTTTTTTTACTATATGGTTATGATGGCACTGGAAAGACTTTCATGTGGAACACAGTATCTGTTGCTCTACATTGTAAAGGAGATATTATGTTGAATGTAGCATCTAACAGAATAGCAAGTATGTTTTTACCAGGAGGAACACTAGAAACAAGCAACATTCTCATTAAAAAATTGGTAGTTGTTACATCTTTATTAAGAACTTTCTAGACATTTGGACATGTTTTAAGGTATTATCTAGAAACATCTGACATATCTAGATTTTTCAAGTAGTCATACCAATCTTCCTTTGCAAACTTAATAGTCTCCTTCTTCTTCTGGATATTTCTGCATTTTGACCTAGCAGTTCCTTTCCTTCTACGTGTCTCACAAAGGTTGTTGTTGTATGTGCCTCTGAAGAACTCTTCTTGTTTGAAGACTCTTCAGTTGCTACATTCTTCTCGTTTGTTTGAGTTGCTGCTCTTAGCAATGCAACCTTTCTAAAATCTCTCTTTCAAACTCATATTTATTTATGCTTATACATTTTTTGAGTTATAAAGATTAAGTGAATTGAATAGACAGTATGTTAGTCGTTTTATAGAGTTTATTAATTTGTTACCTTGAGTCCTTATTATTCTGTGTTGATTAGTCAAATTAATCTTTTAACTCTTAACTCTTAGGAAGCGATGTCTAGTATCTAGCCCTAATAAAGATTCTCTTAAACAACTGTAAATGTCATTTAACAGCTACTTGCTTTCTTTTTAATAATCTATTTTTATTTTACTTCATTTATGTACATGTCTGAAAAAAAAAGGGAAAGTAAAAGATTGTACTCGTGCAAAATAATAGTGGTCAACAAAAGCTTTCATTATTCATAAGAAAAAGATTACAACAGATGAAGATATTAATATTAATCTAATTCTTCTAATGCCTTAAGACACGCGAATTTTTCCTTAGTATATTTTGGTTCATCTTCATCTTAAGAATCTGAAATAACAATTTGAAACACCCTTCTATCTCTAGTTTTCTTCTTCTTCTTCTTCTTCTTCTTCTTCATTTTCACCTTCTTAGGTTTCAATGCAGTTGTTGAAGAACATGCTTCAGAAGCTACAGAACCATCTGGATTATGTGGACTTGGTGTCTTCAGACTTGTGATTTCTTCTTAAATCTATGTTATTATACATATGTTGGTACTTTAAGTTATGGATTCCATAGTGTTCTAAAAGATGTTGATGAAAAAGACTTAGGATTTGGTTGCTTTTATAGTGGAGTCTAGGCAGACTAAAAGTTTGGATTAAATCCTTTTCTTGATCTTTGGATGTATAATGATAAATAACTATCTAGAATGAGTTGTACACGCTTTTAATACTCTCTATTAATTGAATCGTTTCTCTTCTATTGGAAACTGCACAAGTAATGATGATTTGTTTTACATTTATGAAATTTTTTATTTCGTTCTGTCTTCCTCTCTCTATTTTAAAATTTTATTTGAATCTTTTTGATGGGACAAAAGGGGGAGAAAGACATATAAGTATTTAAAGAGAATCTGAACCCTTCATATTTTATATGTTGTTTATTTTAAATTTTTGTTATTATGGTTATTTGTTTACCCAAGAGATATATTTTATTTTTCTTGTATATAGAACTTAAGGGAAGCTTACAAACCTCAATATTTGAACTGTTAGACTCAAGGGGAGCTTACAAACCTTAGACTCTGATGTTTTCAAGTAGATTAAAATAGCCCAACGTTGTTCTTAAATACTTATGTTTGTCATCGTCAAAAAGGGAGAGATTGTTAGAACAAGATTTGTTCAAGACATATATCTTTTAGGTTTTGATGATGACAAAGTATTGAAAGAACAATGATGTTATCTAATGTGTGTTCTAAGTATGCAGGTTCCAAATCTTAAAAAGAATATACTCAGAATCTGTTAAGAGAACGCATTTGAGAGAAGCTGAGTTCTTTGCTTCTGATGGTTCAGAACTGAAGAATGTTCTTAAGTGAAGTATGATGATATAGGATTGCGTAGACTCTGAAGCTGAATGTATCAGCAGCAGAAGAGCAATATGTTATCTCTACACTTATTGAATGTATTAGCTTCTAGTGATCATTCAGAACAAAAAAAAAACGCTAGGTGGTCCGTACTGCATAAAGCAAACTACATTGTTAAATCAGTTTGTCAACTAGAGTCTGTGTTCACATGGCTCAACGATAGTTGACATGCTTATTAGATATCAAATCTCAACGGATCTATAGTATAGATCACAAGGAAGACGTTATGGTTAAACAAGTTACACAATGGATAAAGATCTTTTTGTGTATCTATCTTCAACGTCTCTTAGTACTATGGAGTAACAAAGACACTTGTGCAAGTTATCTCTTCCAACCGCTATTCTTTTGTATCTAATATTTAAGTAGATGATTTAATGTGAATAATTAACAAGGAACAAAAATAAAGAGACCCTAGTAGAAAAAGGAACGTTTCACGCTTCTATCAAAATGGAAGAATAACAAGATCAACAAGTACATTGAGTATGCAGAGTTTCTGTTATCTGTTGTAAATTGTACAAAGACTTAAGATTTCTTAAGCAATGGATATCTTAGAAATCTTAAGTGTTATGATCTTTTTTATTGTTATTGCCATGTACCTCTTATTGTATATCAAGTACACCTTGTTGTTTATTCTGCCAAACATGTTATTTAGTAGTTTATAAAGAAACTCTCTTGCTATGTTCTTGAGCATCAAAGTCTGTTGTTGTGAGCTTAAGCCAAGTAAGTCTTCTGCTATGTGCTTAAGCATTGAAGCCTTGATCAAATTATTGATTAAGCAAGGAAGTCTTCGATTGTAGGTCTAAGCAAGGAAGTCTTATATCCGTAAGATTTAAGCATGAAGTCTTGGATTCGTGGAATTTGAACAAGGAAGTCTTGTACTCGAGGGTATGAGCAGGAAGTCTTGAATCCGTGGGATTTAAGTAGGAAGTCTTGGATTCGTGGAATCTAAGCAGGAAAGTCTTAGGCTGTGATTCTGAGCAGGAAGTTTTGTACTTGAGGGTATAAGCAGGAAAATCTTAGGATGTGAGGATCTAAGTAGGAAGTCTTGATCAGGTGCTGATTGAGCAGGCAAGTCTTAGGCTGTAGGTCTGAGAAAAGAAAAGTTTTATGCTCGAAGACATAAGCAATCGTAATCATGGTTTGGTTGTAGTGAAAAATCTCTTGTGCTGTAAGGGGACTAGACTACTCTCAGTTTGGGAGAAACCAGGATAAATCTCTGTGTGTTCATTTGTCATTTACTTGCTTCTGATTATTATTCCACTGCATTCATATTATCAGAATCTGAATAGATTATTTAGAATCTAAACTCTGTTCAGAAGCAACGCAAATTGGAGAACACAATTCAAACCCACCTTCTTATGTCTTTTCTCACCTTCAGTTGGCATTAGAGCATGGTCTATGCATAATACTTAACAATGTTGCAGATAATGATCCAAAGAGAAAAATATGTCTGCTGTAGATTTTTCATGAAGGAATCAAGTACCATATGAAAAAACTTATTGCTCTGCTAATCCTCCTATCTTCAGTGGTGACTTCGCTGAATTTGAATGGTGGAAAAGCAAAGCTTACTCATATATCATTGGTCTTGATAAAGGGTTTTGATGAAGAACTATGGGATATCCTTGAAGAAGGTATCGCTATAGAAGTTGATTGTGTTGGAATTATCAAAGATAGAAAATCTCTCACACTAGCTCAGAAGAAGCTTTACAGAAATCATCTTTGAGTTAGAAGCATTATGGTAGATGCTCTACCTCCTTTTAAGTATATCAAAATCATTGATAAGTCTACTGCTAAGACTATCTTTGAATCCTTGTGTTCTAAATATGAAGGGAATCAACAAGTGCTTAGCAAGTTACACTTTATCTAATATGTCCAAGAAAATTCTGAGAAGTCTGCCTGCTAGATTCAGACCAAAAGTCACAGCTATTCAAGACGCCAAAAATTTGAATATGCTGAGTCTTGAAAGTTTGATTATCAATCTTCAAAGAAATGAAATGGAATTAGATGAAGATGAGTTGTCAAAGAAATCAATGTTCCTCAAGCCTGTTAAAGAAAATTCCTAGGGAATGTCTGATGATGAGGAAATGGCCTTCCTTATCAAAAGATTCTTTCAGCTGGCTAAAAGGAATGAGAAATCTGTTGATGGAAAGAGTAACTTCAGGAGCTTCTGAAGTAATCACATTTTAAATTACTATCCTAATCTTTAGAGCAAGGAGAAAAGCTACCAGACAAAAAAATGTCAAAGAGCTTCAAAGCATATCCTGATGAAGTTGGCAAAGTTGAGGATCCAGAAAGAGTTGAAAAGAGTAATCTGGCACTGCTGGCCATTACATCTTCTGAAGAAGCATCTGAATCCAGGAATAAATCAAATGTTGAAGAGAAAGAGTTAACTTCTAAATCTATCTTGCTTCAACTTTTTTATGAGCTCATGATCTCTTAAGTTGTTTTAACAAACAAGGTGGAATCGTGAAGCTAGAGATTTATCATCTAAAAGAATATTTAAAATATCTCAAGAGAAAATCAAGTCTCTTGAAAATTTTGTTTTGATAATAAGGAGTCTGCTTCTCAAGATCAAATCTTAAGTGACTCCATGACTCCTAAGGAAGTTGAAGGCTATCATAGAATTTTTGTTAAAGAACAATTCCTTGAGAAACCTTTCAATTCTTTTTATTCTGGCAATACTCAGACAGAGCTAAAAACTTATTTTATGCTAACCTCTGATAGCAAACACCATCTGAATCTATGCTAGTCATAGATTTCAAAATCAAGGATTATAAAGTCAAAAGATTTGATAATAGATGAATCCAAGATAATAAAATCAAAGACTCTGCTAAGAACAAGTTTTGTTAGAGCCAAAAATCCTAAACTTAAATTCTGGAATGAATTAAGGAACTACTATCAGACTAAGGCATGAAGTAAAAGAAAGTCTATTAGAACTAACAGTTTAGGACCCACAGAGATATGGGTACCAAAATCCAAAATTGTATTTGCTGCAGATATCACAAAAGAAAGGAGCAAGGCATCTTCCATGATACCCGATCAATGGTTGCTTACAACATTTGATGGAAGAAAAGCCTACATACCAAACTCAAAAGCAGAAAGATGCAAAAGTGTGGAGTTTGGAGAATAGAGTGGAACCACTGGTATAAGTACCATTGACTCAAGATCCACTTAAGTGAGAATTTAGATTCCATGGTCAAATCTGAATACTTGCTTGAAGCTTGATCAAGAAAAACTAAAAAAAAGGTATGTTAAATTCTTTACTTTGCAAACTCCTTGGCTCAATGAAAAATTTAAGTATGAGTGAATACAAAGTCTTTGTAAGATCTCTAGAGAAGTTCTTTTTGCTGATAACAAAAGAATCTTCGTAAATGTTTAAAAAGAAACTATGTTGTACTTGACTATACTAAATAAGTCATTAACTAGAAGATGATCATGCTTATGGAAATAATATTCTCACCTTTTGTGATAATATTAATTCTAATTAGTAGTCACAAAAACCAATTCAACATTCATGAATCAAGCACATCTATATGAAAAACTAAAATTTAGTTTCAAAGAGAAAATTCTTAACTCTGAATGGAATATCAAAGATTAATGACTAACAGAAGATGTCTCACTTGAAGTCTAATCCTACTAGACATTGATAACAGATAGCTTCTAAAATTTATCAGTCTCTGAGATTCAAAAAAGGAATTTTTGCATCTAATAAGTAGTTTAAGTAAAAAAAAATCTTTTAAATCCTTGTCTTACTTAAATTCCATAAAGTTAAGAATAATCTAGTGTGTTCAAGAAATTTTCTAGGTAAAAACTCTTGGGTAATGACGTTTTCTTTTTATTACATCTATGGTCTCTATCCCTTGTCTTTGTGTAACATCATTTCTTCTCACCTTTTCTGTCCTTCTGACAAGATTCTTATTCTTCTGTGTCTAGAATCTTGTTCAGTTCTTTCTTTATATTCTTTTCATTTGTGTTGATGAAACCAAACCTAAGATGAATTCTCTAGTCAATTCTTCACTGAATCAACTAGTTGTCATTAATGAAAAGTTTATGGATTTTGAAGAGTTGTTTAAGCTAGGTTTTAACTTCTGGAAGACTGTTTCTAAACAAAGTTGGAATGGATATTTTGAAATGCTCTGTGTTTTTACTTATCCAAATCTTGTCAAAGAATTTTGGGTTAATGCGTCCATTGTTGAGCTAAATCCTGAGTATGCTGTCCTTTCCAGGGTTTCGAGTGTTTCTATAACAGTATCCTCTAAGACGATTGCTAATATAATCAACTATGAGGAGATTGGAGAAATTCCAAGTACTCTTGTTTGGGAATACTATCTTCCTACTTGCTGTAATTTTGTAGATCCATCTAACCTTTCTCAGATCTCAAATCTTCGTCTTGATGCAATTGTTTGGAACCAGATTCTGAACTCAAATTTGCTACCTAAGGACAAGGATCTAGACCTTATGGATTCTATTGAAAAATATTTGCTATTTCTTCTCAATTTCGACATACATATTGATCTACCTCAAATTATGTTTGACCATCTGAAAAAGAACTTTTCATCCTTTCACAAGAGAAAGACATTCTTCATTCCTTATGCACGAGTTCTTTCTGAATTGTTAATCCAACAAGGAGTTGTCATAACATTAGAGGACGATTCATCTAAAATATGGAGAGATAAGTTTGAAGCTATCTATGAGAGGTTCTAATGTTGGTTATCTGCAATATATGCCTTGTAACTATTATAATCTTGTATTAAGCAATCTTTTGTTTTAACAAAAATTGTTTATGTTCTTGTGTTGTTTTAACTATTATAAGTGCATATCTTGTGTTGTTTAGAGGATCATAAAATTAGGATTAAACACTAGAAACAAGAAACATTCTCATTAAAAGATTGGTAGTTGTTACATCTCTGTCAAGAACTTTCTAGACATTTGGATATGTTCTAAGGTGTTCCGTAGGATCATCTGACATATCTAGATTGTTCAAGTAGTCCTCTCAATCTTCCTTTGCAAACTCAATAGTCTCATTCTTCTGGATATTTCTGCGTTTTGACCTAGAAGTTTCTTTCCTCATATGTGTCTCAACAAAGGTTGTTGTTGTTGTTGTATGTGCCTCTAAAGAACTCTGCTTGTTTGAAGACTCTTCAGTTTCTACATTCTTCTTGTTTGCCTGAGTTACTGCTCTTAGCAATACTGCCTTTCTAAAATCTCTCTTTGGAACCCATATTTGTTTCTGCTTATACATTTTTTGAGTTCTAAAGATTAAGTGAATTGGATAGACAGTATGTTAGTCATTTTATAGAGTTTATTCATATGTTACCTTGAGTCCTTATTGTCTCTGTGTTGATTAGTCAAATCAATATTTCAACTCTTGACTCCTGGGAAGCGATGTCTAGTATCTAGCCCTAATAAAGATTCTCTTAAACAATTGTAAATGTCATTTAACAGCTACTTTCGTTCTTTTTAATAATATGTTTTCTTTTTACTTCATTTATGCACATGTTAGAAAATTAAAAAAAGGAAATTAAAAGATTGTACTCGTGCAAAATAATAGTCGTCAGCAAAAGCTTTCATTAATCATAAGAAAAAGATCATAAAGGATGAAGATATTAATATTAATCTAATTCTTCTAATGCCTTAAGACCCATGAAGTTTTCCCAAGTATAGTTTGGTTCGTCTTCATCTTCAGAATCTGAAATAACAATCTGAAACACCCTTCTATCTCTGGTTCTCTTCTTCTTCTTCTTCTTCTTCTTCTTCTTCATTGTCACCTTCTTAGGATTTAATGCATTTGTTGAAGAACTTGCTTTAGAAGCTACAGAACCATTTGGAGTCTATGGACTTGGTGTCTTCAGACTTGTGATTTCTTCTAAAATCTCTGTTATTGTCGAGATGTTGGTACTTTCAGTTGTGGATTCCATAGTGTTCTAAAAGATGATGATGAAAAAGACTTAGGAATTGATTTCTTTTATAGTGGAGTCTGGGCAGACCAAAAGGTTGGATTAAATCCTTTTCTTGATCTTTGGAAGTGCTTTGACCAATAACTATTAAGAATTAACTGTACACGCTTTTAATACTCTCTATTACTTGAATCGTTTCTCTTCTATTAGGAACTGCTCAAGTAATGATGATTTGTTTTACACTTATAAATTTTTTTATTCCATTCAGTTTTCCTCTATCTGTTTTAAAATTTTATTTAAATCTTTTTGATGTGACAAAAGGGGGAGAAAGATATAGAAGTATTTAAAGAGAATCTGAACCCTACAGATTTTATATGTTGTTTATTTTAAATTTCAGTTATTACAGTTATTTGTTTACCCAGGAGATATATTTTATTTTTCTTGTATATAGAACTTAGGAGGAGCTTACAAACCTCAACCTTTGAATTATTAGACTCAGGGGGAGCTTAAAAACCTCATACTCTGATTTTGTCAAGTAAATTAAAATAGCCAAACATCGTTCTTATATACTTATGTTTGTCATCATAAAAAAAAGGGAGATTGTTAGAACAAGATTTGTTCATCATATATATCTTTTAGGTTTTGATGACAACAAAGTATTGAAAGAATAATGGTGTTATCTAATGTGTGTTCTAAGTATGGAGGTTCCAAATCTTAAAAAGAAATCTACTCAGAATCTGTTAAGAGAACGCATTTGAGAGAAACTGAGTTCTTGGCTACTGATGGTTCAGAACTGAAGAATGTTCTTAAGTGAAGTATGATGATATAGGATTACGTAGACTCTGAAGCTAAATATATCAGCAGCAGAAGAGAAATATGTTATCTCTACACTTATTGAATGTATTAGCTTCTAGTGATCATTCAGAACCAGAGAAAAAGCTAGGTGATCCGTACTACATAAAGCAAACTACATTGTCAAATCAGTTGGTCAACTAGAGGCTGTGTTCACATGGCTCAAGGATAGTTGACATGCTTATTAGATATCCACTCTCCACGGATCTATAGTACAACTCACAAGGAATACGCTATGGTTAAACAAGTTACACAATGGATAAACATCATTTTTGAAGTTGTGAGAAAAACACAAGAAATGGGGGGTTTGAATTGGGTTTTCCAAAATGAAAGCTTTTTATGAAACTAAAACAAAGATCATAAATAAACTAATAATAGAGAAAGACACACAATATATCCTGGTTCACTTGAAAACTATCAAGTTAATCCAGTCCACCTGCCAAGGTGATTTTTCCTTATACACAAGGACTTAATCCACTATAACCAAACTGATTACAATTGCACTAGCAAACTGCTGGTGACTAACAACAACCTCTAAGCTCAATCTGTTTGCAACAAGGGTTTGTTTACAATAATGATGCTTCTACACAAGCAGAGTAAACATACATTTTAAGCTCAATCTAACTTAGAGCAAAACTATACAGTAAAATCATTCTTCTTCTTTGTATTGTGGTGCTTTACTATTCACTCATATATTATTCTGTTTCTTGAGTTCTTTCTTCATGTGAATCAGTGTTTTTGATATTTTTCCTTTTCACACTGAGCACTACATCGTTTGTTGCTCACACACATTCATTCATTCATATGCACACATGTGCTCGTGTGTTCAGATTCGTTGAATGATCAAGTCTATATATAGACAGAAAAAGATCCGTTGAAGGGAAGATCAGTAATATGATAAGAGTACAGGCAACTTGAAATAATGTCGTTATGCTGGGTTGAAAATTGTACACTGAAATTGTCCTTTGTACCACCAAATCAGGGTAGTGGAAAAGAACGTGCTTTATCTGTACTATGTACTATTTTCCCACGCAAACGTTTCATCTTCTTCTATTCATCAGAGGCTTCTGAGTTTATTTGATTGAAGCATGATCAGAAGAATGAATCATTGGGTCTTTAGAGTCTTGAGTCTTTAGAGTCTTCAAAACTTGTTCAGCAGAACCTTGTCTTCAGAGTCTTCAGCACTTCTACTTCAGAACCCTTGGTTATTAGAATACTTAAGTCTTCAGAGTCTTCAGAACTTCGTTCAGCAGAACCTTGTCTTCAGAATCTTCAACACTTAATTTTCAGAACCTTTAATCTCCAGACTCTGACTAAACACATCTGATTTTGATAAAATCTTAATCTGGACATTAGTTTATTTTCAGATGCTTCAGAATAAATAAGAATCTATCTTCAGCCAAGGGTTTTATAAAAATATCACCCCATTGATGGTCTGTATCTATAAAATTTTAAACATAAAATTCCCTTCTGAACATAGTCTCTAATAAAATGATGTTTAATTTCCTTGTGCTTAGCTTTAGAATGTAAGATTGGATTTTTACTTAAACAGATAGTAGCAGTATTATCACAAAGGATAGAAATGTTACTCTCATGTATCTGATAGTCTTCTAGCTGGTTCTTCATCCACAACATCTGCGAACTGCATAGAGACGCGGATATGTACTCTGCTTCTGCGGTTGAGATAACAATTGTTGATTGCCTCTTGCTTAACCATGAGATCATTTTCTTCCCGAGAAACTGACAGTTTCCAGAGGTACTTTTTCTTTCCAATCTGTCTCCTGCGTAATCTGCATCACAATAACCAGAAAGAGAGTACTCTCTTCCTTTTCCAGAATACATGTTTGGATGCATTGGAGTCTTTGCTGATGTACAGTTCATCATGTTGAATTTCTTCAGAAGTTCTTTTGCATACTTGCTCTGATGAATGTACGTTCCTTCTGATCTTTGATCAATTTGAATTTCCAGAAAGAATCTGAGTTCTTCCAGACACATTTAGAATTCAGCCTTTCTTATCTAGCTTGTTTCTGAACACCCATTTAGTTACAATGACGTGAACACCTTTGGGTTTATGAACCAGATCCCAGACGTCATTTCTGGTGAATTGATTCAATTCTTCTTGCATGATCAGAATCCACTCATTTTCTTTTAGAGCTGCAACACCTATTTTTGGCTCTATCAGAGACACTAGACCCAGAAGAGTTTCTTCGGAATTCCTGAAGGATGAACGGTGTCTGACTGAATCATCTTTATCATCCAGAATCAATTCTTCAGAATGAGAAGTCTTTAATCTATTATTCTTCTGATGAGAAGAGTTGTTATCAGCTTTCTGATAAGGTTGTATTTAGATCTGGAGAATTTGCATCTTCGTCTTCTTCTATTGAATCTTCTACTTCTTAGATTATGATGACGTGATCTTCAGATCTGCAAGCTTTTCAACTAGCTTTGACTTTTCAGAGTCAAGCTTATCATTGAATCTGACATGAATTGATTCATCTACAATTCGTGTTTCTGTGGTATAGATTCTGTAGCCTTTAGAGCATTCAGAATATCCCAACAATAAACACTTTTGAGCAATGATTCCAGAGCCAATGATTTCTTCTTACTGGTTTCCTCAGAAACTGACGAAGCCTCAAGCTTAAGTTCCAGACTTTGAAACCTATGCCTTCTTCCCTTCATGAGCAACCACTGTCCAGGTACCATGACTGGTGTTTCAACTAAGTTGCTAAGGATATCTCTGAGTCAGATTCTGAGTCTGAGTTTGATTCTGGTTCTAATGATTTTCTGTCTTCTGGTTCTCCAGAAACTTCATTTTCAGTTGTTGCTACCAGCGCAACATTTGCTTGTTCTTCAATAGATTCCTCTTCTTCAGAATCAGAGTTGTCCCAAGTTGCCATTAGACATTTCTTCGCTTTGAAGAAGTGCTTCTTAGGCTTCTTGTCCTTCTTGACCTTTGGACACTCGTTCTTGTAATGACCTGGCTCATTACACTCGTAGCAGATAACCTCCTTTCCAGAGTTCTGCTTCTTCTGTACAGATGATGACTCAGAGCGACCTTTGTTTCTTCTAGATCTTCTGAAGTTGCCTTGCCTATGCTTCCAGAGTTTGTTGATTCTTCTGGAGATTAGCGACAACTCCTCTTCGGATTCTTCATCAAAATCTTCTGATTCTTCCTCGGCTTGATACGCCTTTGCCTTTCCAGGTTTAGACTTGAGAATGATATATTCACTTTTCTTCTTCTTCAGCTCTATCTTATGACTTCTCAAAGAACTGACACGTTCTTCAAGGCTTATGCTACTGAGATCTTTTGATAGCTTTAGAGCTGTTCCCATAGGTATCCATTTCTTGGGAGGACTTTTGATGATCTTTTTCACATGTTCAACAGTTGAGTAACCTTTGTCCAGAACTTGAGTCTTGCGACTAGCATTTGAAACCTTGAAAACATGGTCTCAACTGTTTCATCATCCTCCATTCTGAATGCCTTAAAGTTTTGGATTAAGGCAAGCGCTTTTGTCTCCTTAGCTTGAGCATTTCCTTCATGAGACATCCTAAGAGAATAAAAAATGGATTTGGCATCATCTTCTCATACTTAATATAAGAGAAGCATTTAGCACTATGATTCTTATAATCTTTCTTCTGTTGGTTGATTATATCACTTATGGATATTTTAGCACATGTAGCATCAACTGGTTGATTATAGCCATCAACTACCAAATCCCAAAGATCTACATCAAAACCAAGAAAGAAACTTTCTATTTTGTCTTTCCAGTGGTCAAACTTTTCACCATCAAAGACTTGTGGTTTGGCATTGTAATGATCTTTCTCTTCAGTAGTGGTTTTAGCAAGAGCTGCCATGATATTTCACACAAATACTGGATCGGTACTGAACACTGTTAAGTGCTGATAAAACGTTTATCACAATTAGAACCCGGAGCTCTGATACCATTTGAAGGTGTGAGAAAAACACAAGAAAAGGGGGGGGGGGGGTTGAATTGGGTTTTCCAAAATGAAAGCTTTTTATGAAACTCAAACAAAGATCATAAATAAACTAACAATAGAGAAAGACACACAATATATCCTGGTTCACTTGAAAACTATCAAGTTAATCCAGTCCACCCGCCAACATGATTTTGCCTTATACACAAGGACTTAATCCACTATAACCAAACTGATTACAATTGCACTAGCAAACTGCTGGCGACTAACAACAACCTCTAAGACACACTAGTCCTAGACTTCTTAAGAATTTTGACCCAACTGGTCTCTTAAGGAATACAACGCATAAGCCAACAGCAAGTGGCTAACAACACTAAAACACATTGTCTTAGTCTTCTTAAGAATTCTGACCCAACTGGTCTCTTCAGGAATACACCGCACAAGCCATCAGCAAGTGACTAACAACACTAAAACTCACTGTCTTAGTCTTCCTAAAGCTTCTGACCTACCCGGTCCTTTAGGGAACACAAACAACTGTTTGCAACAAGGGTTTGTTTACAATAATGATGCTTCTACACAAGCAGAGTAAACATACATTTTAAGCTCAATCTAACTTAGAGCAAAACTATACAGTAAAAACATTCTTCTTCTTTGTATTGTGGTGCTTTACTGTTCACTCATATATTCTTCTATTTCTTGAGTTCTTTCTTCATGTGAAGCTGTGTTTTTGATATTTTTCCTTTTCACACTGAGTACTACATCGTTTGTTGCTCACTCATATTTATTCATTCATATGCACACATGTGCTCGTGCGTTCATATTCGTTGAACAATCAAGTTATATATAGCCAGAAAAAGATCTGTTGAAGGGCAAATCAGTAATATGATAAGAGTACTAGCGACTTGAAATAATGTCGTTATGCTGGGTTGAAAACCTTACACTGAAATTGTCCTTTGTACCACCAAATCAGGGTAGTGGAAAAGAACGTGCTTTATCTGTACTATGTACTATTTTCCCACGCAAACGTTTCATCTTCTTCTATTCATCAGAGGCTACTGAGTTGATTTTATTGAAGATGATCAAAAGAATGAAATCATTGGGTCTTCAGAGTCTTCAGAACTTGTTCGCAGAACCTTGTCATCAAAGTCTTCAGCACTTCTACTTTAGAACCCTTGGTTATCAGAATACTTAAGTCTTCAGAGTCTTCAGAACTTCTTTCAGTAGAACCTTGTCTTCACAATCTTCAGCACTTAATTTTCAGAACCTTTAATCTTCAGAATCCTTAAGTCATCAGAGTCTTCAGAACTTCGTTCAGCAGAACCTTGTCTTCAGAATCTTCAACACTTAGTCTTCTTAAGTTAACGACCTCAGAAGCTATACAAGCTTCATAAATAGAACATCAGAGTCACGCTCAGAAATTAGAATCCAAGAGACGTTACAACAACAACATAATGTCTTCTATGAATCCTTCTAACGCATAGTAGATTAGAACCAATCTTGCTTCTTCACACAGAAGTGACCATAGAGAATGTCAGAGTGACGTAGCACATGGTCTTTATTAGAGTTAGAACCTGTTTGTTAAAACAATCAGAATAACAAACGTTAGAGCACCAAAATTGTTCTCACACAAATACTTCATTGTTATCATCAAAACATAGAGACAAGATGCATAACCAAATCTTGTTCTTACAATCTCCCCCTTTTTGATGATGACAAAACCATGTATTTTGTTAGAACAATTTATACAGGGTAATCACCATAGTTTACAAATTCAGAGTTTAAGCTCTCAGCTCCCACTGAATCTGTTAATCTCAGAATTTCATTTATGCTTGTTCAGAGTCTCCCCCTGATCCCAAGACTCACAAAATAAAATTTGAGTTCTTTAGAACATGACAATAGAGAAGGAATACTTCCCTATAACAACTCATCAGAGTCTGACTAGAACACTAGGTCTTCATCTCAGAACCTGGTTACTATCAGAACTTTAATGAAAAATCAAAACTTGAATTTGAATCTGATTGGATGATGCCACGTATCACGTATCAAAACTTCTTATCAGATCTTGATGGAGAATCACAACTTCTTAAGTATCACAGTTTTATTGGAAGTGACTTCTCTTTTATCCATCTTTTCTTAGATTCACCAATCTTATTAGATTCAGAGCCTGACTGATTTTATCAGAATATCATCCATTACAGAGTGTGTCTTCTGATTCAGAGAATTGACTTGACTTGTTTTCAAGGAGATTTCTGCTTCTGACGCTTTGAGTCTGAATTTCATACTTTCAGAAAGTTTACAACTTATGAACACTATGATATCAAACAAGATTTCTTGACTTTCAGGAAGTTCACAACTTCTGAACAGTATTGGAACATGTGTTTGAATAACCATAAATTCTCAAAGTGTACAACTTCTTAACCATGAATTATCAGAGTTGAAATTATCCAAAAGATTTTCAATCTTTAGAGAGTGAGATCTTTATATTCAACCTGTCTAGAATGCTAAGTGAACTTTTTCAGAGTTCCTTAATTGAAACATCAAACAAACAGTTAGTTGCAAAAAGCATTATATAAGCATTATGTAATGTTTAAGTTCGAGATTCTGAGAATAAGTACTATCAAACTCATTTTACTTTCTCCCCCTTTTTGTCATAATTAAAAAGATAATGCAATAAACAGTGCAATAGAATGATAAATATGTGAAAAAGAAATTTCTAAGATAGGCCATAACACTCATAAAACAAAGACAATTTCATTAATAATGGATTGAAATACATTGGCATGACTCGAATATAGAGCATCCTAAAGACGAGATAGAAAACACAAGATACGACATGCTACAAATTAACCATCAAAGACTTCACAATGTTTCTCCAATAGACCATTTTCTAGACCTTCTGACTGGACAAGTTCAACAATTCCTTCTTTAAAGAAGATTTTAAATAGAACTTTTTCAAAAGGTATGTAAGGTTTGATGAAATCGCCATTTCTGGAATCAGTAATGGATTTTTGCAGAAAATTGAAGATAGTCTGAGGTAGATTAATTCGCATCTGAGCCATCAGGAGAAAAATGAAGACCCGATCATCATGAAATAGGATATTTTTGTTTTCTTCCCGAGGACGAAAATTAGTCAGAAAAAGCTTAAACCAAGCTTTGGGAATGGGAAGAAGATTTTCAGGATTGAGAGGTTCATATTTGGATGATGTGTCGTGAAGAGAGGCTAGTTCCTCAGAAATAAGATACCTAGACTTAACATGTTCAACAGTAAAGCCTATTCTCACAGCCAATTGCTAGAGCAATGGTAAATGGAGTGATGTTTATGGGGACACCAAAAACACGAGAAGAAATTGAGCGAATGTCATCATTGATGTAGGCATGTTTCCAAAAATCTTTTACAAGATTTAAGTATACTGGTTTATCCAGAATGATAAAGTATTTTACCCACTCTTGATAGTGCATGATTGAGGTGATACTGCAAGCAATTTATCTGTTTCCAAGATGCAGAAGATTGATTTGTTCTTCTGATATGACCTCAAGAAGGTTCTCATCTCCTTAGAAAGTGATTAGAGACATGATGAGAAGATTTGGACAGTAAAGATAATTTTGAACTAGTAAGATCAAGCACTACAGAATATGGGGGGAGAAATGAAATATATATGTAGGAAATGAGAGACGTGACTTACTGAGAAAATGACATAGGTCAAGATGCGTATCACGCATAAGATATGCCAAGGACACAGTGGCAGAGTAAGAGACAAGAATATCATGGAATAGGAAAGGAGTGTAGCAGTTTCTTAAAACTGAATATCCAAAAAGTCACAAATAAGGATACGTTATTTAAGTTTTGACAGGAGTCAATAACTAAGAATAAATGTATACTTATAAGTGGTAATTGAAAATTGACATATAGTAAGGATAGAAGAGAGTATAGCTTATTTTTAAGAAAACTTAACTCACATATGTCTTTTCATTTATGAATGCACAGTCATAGGGATTACGTAAAGATTTTAGCCTATTCTCAAGAGGTTTACGAAACCCAATGTGTCAGACAATTGTTACCATAACCATTCACATATTATCAAAATTTTAACTAAATCATTTTAATTTGAAAGAATTTAGATAAGTTAAATTTAGTCATCTACTTCCTTTTTATGGTAATCATTATGGAATGCAGTAAGACAAGATAAAAGGAATAGAAAATTACTTCATTGACAAAAACAATAAAACGCCGGAGCGCATTACAGAAACAGACTCACAAAACAGAGAAACAAACAATAACAAGGACAAGGAACAAGAAAAACAGTGATAAACGAAGGAGCGACCAAACACCAAGCAACCCAAAAGACCAAGAGACACATTCACCAACCAGCTATCAGAAATCCTCTACCTCATCACCCCTTTCACACCTTTCTTCAGAAGTAGCATCTTCTGGTCCAAGGATTATGGCTAAAGTGGTGATTTCAGCCCTGTAGAATAACTCAGACAGAATTCTTCCATAAGGTATGAAGGACTTATGTTGATTTCTGGAGATTTCAACACAGTTCTTCAGATGATTGAAGATGGTTTGTGGAAGATTCACCCGGACATTGTACATCATGAAATAGATAAACAGTCTATCATCATGAGTCAAGGTACTTTTGGCCAAACCTCTGGGGCAAAAGTTAGTGAGCACTAGATTAAACCACAACTTTCCATTAGGGAGGAGTCCTTCAGGATCATAGGGTTCATACTTATCTCGAGACACATCATGAATCCTAATGAGATCTCCAACAAAGGAATAATTCAGATGGAATTCATCAACAGTCACTCCTGATTGAACACAATGAATAACTTGGGCGATGGAGGTGGGTGTTACTATGACCGGAACACCGAAAATGGAAGACCTAACAGAGTTGTTATCTTCACCAATCTTTGCGTATTTCCAAAACTCTTTTATCATCACAGGATAAATGGGTCCATGCAGACTTGCAAAGTATCCTGACCATCCTTGGATTTGCATGCTGGTGGAAATGTAAATGCCTGCATCTTTCAGTCTAGGGAGACATGGCCTTTTCTCATTAATGACTTCCAAGGTTTCTTCATTGCCGGCAAAGGTTTTGATAGACATGGTGAAAGCAATAGGAGTATAAGTGAACAACCAGTAGAAACAGATGAAGAATTGAGAGAAGAAGTGTGGTATGTAAAGACAACAAAGGAGTGATAGCCATAAATAGCAATAAAGACTTGGATGAATTGAGACGAGAAATTCATCATTTCCAATACAAGGAATACAAACAAGAATAGGAATGATGAAGAAGTGTATCAGTTTCCAAAAGATTATGGACTAGTATACGTTATTGATATTATGACATCAGTCAATAAATACAAATAAATGTATACTCGAAGATGAGAGGGCATAGTCAAGTGTTAATTCCAAGAAGTCTTTGTCTTACATACACCATATGAATGCCTAAAGAGGAAGGAAGATGTAAAGATTTAAACAATTTTCAAGTAAATTTTCAAATCCACTGTGTTAAACATGATATATGTAATAATTACTTGAAGCCTAGTCTCACGAAATCACAACGCTGTAGGTGTCTTTTCAACAGAAGATATGATTTAATTATAGACACGTCTTGATATCCTCAGAGTCTGAAAAACTAAAAGGTTTCCATCTGATCAGAGACACTTCTGACAAATCATCTTCTGATAACTGAGGTTAAAAACAAATGCTTCTAAGTTTAAATGAAAATTTGTTATCTTCAAACTCTGACTAAACACATCTGATTATGATGAAATCTTAATCTGGACATTAATCCATTTTCAGATGCTTCGATATAAATAAGAATCTATCTTCAGCCAAGGGTTTTGTAAAAATATCATCCCATTGATGGTCTGTATCTATAAAATTTTAAACATAAAATTCCCTTCTGAACATAGTCTCTAATAAAATGATGTTTAATTTCCTTGTGCTTAGCTTTAGAATGTAAGATTGGATTTTTACTTAAACAGATAGCAGCAGTATTATAACAAAGGATAGAAATGTTACTCTCATGTATCTGATATTCTTCTAGCTGGTTCTTCATCCACAGCATCTGCGTACTGCATAGAGACGCGGATATGTACTCTGCTTCTGCAGTTAAGATAACAATTGTTGATTGCCTCTTACTTGACCATGAGATCAGATTCTTCCCGAGAAACTGACAGTTTCCAGAGGTGCTTTTTCTTTCCAATCTGTCTCCTGCGTAATCTGCATCACAATAACCAGAAAGAGAGTACTCTCTTCCTTTTCCATAATACATGTTGGATGCATTGGAGTCTTTGCTGGTGTACAGTTCATCATGTTGAATTTCTTCAGAAGTTCTTTTGCATACTTGCTCTAATGAATGTACGTTCCTTCTGATCTTTGATCAATTTGAATTTCCAGAAAGAATCTGAGTTCTTCCAGACACATTTAGAATTCAGCCTTTCTTATCTAGCTTGTTTCTGAACACCCATTTAGTTACAATGACGTGAACACCTTTGGGTTTCTGAACCAGATCCCATACGTCATTTCTGGTGAATTGATTCAATTCTTCTTGCATGGCCAGAATCCACTCATTTTCTTTTAGAGCTGCAACAACTGTTGTTAGCTCTATCAGAGACACTAGACCCAAAAAAGTTTCTTCGGAATGCCTGAAGGATGAACGGTTTCTGACTGAATCGTCTTTCTCTCCCAGAATCAATTCTTTAGAATGAGAAGTCTATAATCTATTATTCTTCTAATGAGATGAGTTGTTCTCAGCTTTCTGATAAGGTTGTATTTGGATCTGGAGAATTTGCATCTTCGTCTTCTTCTCTTGAATCTTCTACTTCTTAGATTCCGATGACGTGATCTTCAGATCTGCAAGCTTTTCAACTAGCTTTGACTTTTCAGAGTCAATCTTATCATTGAATCTGACATGAATTGATTCATCTACAATTCGTGTTTCTGTGGTATAGATTCTTTGGCCTTTAGAGCATTCAGAATATCCCAACAATAAACACTTTTGAGCAACGATTCCAGAGCCAATGATTTCTTCTTACTGGTTTCCTCAGAAACTGACGAAGCCTCCAGCTTAAATTCCAGACTTTGAAACCTATGCCTTCTTCCCTTCATGAGCAACCATTGTCCAGGTACCATGACTGGTGTTTCAACTAAGTTGCTAAGGATATCTCTGAGTCAGATTCTGAGTCTGAGTCTGATTCTAGTTCTGATGATTTTCTGTCTTCTGGTTCTCCAGAAACTTCATTTTTAGTTGTTTCTACCAGCGCAACATTTACTTGTTCTTCATCAGATTCCTCTTCTTCAGAATCAGAGTTGTCCCAAGTTGCCATTAGACCTTTCTTCACTTTGAAGTAGTACTTCTTAGGCTTCTTGTCCTTCTTGACCTTTGGACACTCGTTCTTGTAATGACCTGGCTCATTACACTCGTAGCAGATAACCTCCTTTCCAGAGTTTTGCTTCTTCTGTCCAGATGATGACTCAGAGCAGCCTTTGTTTCTTCTAGATCTTCTGAAGTTGCCTTGCCTATGCTTCCAGAGTTTGTTGATTCTTCTGGAGATTAACGACAACTCCTCTTCTGATTCTTCATCAGACTCTTCTGATTCTTCCTCAGCTTGATACGCCTTTGCCTTTCCAGGTTTAGACTTGAGAACGATATATTCACTTTTCTTCTTCTTCAGCTCTATCTTATGACTTCTCAAAGAACTGACACGTTCTTCAAGGCTTATGCTATTGAGATCTTTTGATAGCTTTAGAGCTGTTCCCATAGGTATCCATTTCTTGGGAGGACTTTTGATGATCTTTTTCACATGTTCAGCAGTTGAGTAACCTTTGTCCAAAACTTGAGTCCTGCAACTAGTATTTGAAACCTAGAAAACATGTTCTCAACTGTTTCATCATCCTCCATTCTGAATGCCTTAAAGTTTTGGATTAAGGCAAGTGCCTTTGTCTCCTTAGCTTGAGCATTTCCTTCATGAGACATCCTAAGAGAATCAAAAATGGATTTGGCATCATCTTCTCATACTTAATATAAGAGAAGCATTTAGCACTATGATTCTTATAATCTTTCTTCTGTTGGTTGATTATATCACTTATGGATATTTTAGCACATGTAGCATCAACTGGTTGATTATAGCCATCAACTACCAAATCCCAAAGATCTACATCAAAACCAAGAAAGAAACTTTCTATTTTGTCTTTCCAGTGGTCAAACTTTTCACCATCAAAGACTTGTGGTTTGGCATGTAATGATCTTTCTCTTCAGTAGTGGTTTTAGCAAGAGCTGCCATGATATCTCACACAAATACTGGATCGGTACTGAACACTGTTAAGTGCTGATAAAACGTTTATCACAATTAGAACCAGGAGCTCTGATACCATTTGAAGGTGTGAGAAAAACACAAGAAAAGGGGGGGGGGGGTTTGAATTGGGTTTTCCAAAATGAAAGCTTTTTATGAAACTCAAACAAAGATCATAAATAAACTAACAATAGAGAAAGACACACAATATATCCTGGTTCACTTGAAAACTATCAAGTTAATCCAGTCCACCCACCAACGTGATTTTGCCTTATACACAAGGACTTAATCCACTATAACCAAACTGATTACAATTGCACTAGCAAACTGCTGGTGACTAACAACAACCTCTAAGACACACTAGTCCTAGACTTCTTAAGAATTCTGACCCTACTGGTCTCTTAAGGAATACAACGCACAAGCCAACAACAAGTGACTAACAACACTAAAACACATTGTCTTAGTCTTCTTAAGAATTCTGACCCAACTGGTCTCTTCAGGAATACACCGCACAAGCCATCAGCAAGTGACTAACAACACTAAAACTCACTGTCTTAGTCTTGCTAAAGCTTCTGACCTACCCGGTCCTTTAGGGAACACAAACAACTGTTTGCAACAAGGGTTTGTTTACAATAATGATGCTTCTACACAAGCAGAGTAAACATACATTTTAAGCTCAATCTAACTTAGAGCAAAACTATACAGTTAAAACATTCTTCTTCTTTGTATTGTGGTGCTTTACTGTTCACTCATATATTCTTCTGTTTCTTGAGTTCTTTCTTCAAGTGAATCAGTGTTTTTGATATTTTTCCTTTCACACTGAGTACTACATCGTTTGTTGCTCACTCACATTTATTCATTCATATGCACACATGTGCCCGTGCGTTCAGATTCGTTGAATGATCAAGTCTATATATAGCCAGAAAAAGATCCGTTGAAGGGCAGATCAGTAATATGATAAGAGTACTGGCGACTTGAAATAAAGTCGTTATGCTGGGTTGAAAATCGTACACTGAAATTGTCCTTTGTACCACCAAATCAGGGTAATGGAAAAGAATGTGCTTTATTTGTACTATGTACTATTTTCCCACACAAACGTTTCATCTTCTTCTATTCATCAGAGGCTTCTGAGTTGATTTGATTGAAGCATGATCAGAAGAATGAATCATTGGGTCTTCAGAGTCTTTAGGACTTATTCAACAGAACCTTGTATTTAGAGTCTTCAGCACTTCTACTTCAGAACCCTTGGTTATCAGAATACTTAAGTCTTCAGAGTCTTCAGAACTTCTTTCAGTAGAACCTTGTCTTCATAATCTTCAGCACTTAGTTTTCAGAACCTTTAATCTTCAGAATCCTTAAGTCATCAGAGTCTTCAGAACTTCGTTCAGCAGAACCTTGTCTTCATAATCTTCAACACTTAGTCTTCAGAAGTTAACGACCTCAGAAGCTATACAAGCTTCATAAATAGAACATCAGAGTCACGCTCAGAAATTAGAATCCAAGAGACGTTACAACAGCAACATAGTGTCTTCTCATAATCTTTCTGATGCACAGTAGATTAGAACCAATCTTGCTTCTTCACACATAAGTGACCATAGAGAACGTCAGAGTGACGTAGCACATGGTCTTTATCAGAGTTAGAACTTGTTTGTTAAAACAATCAGAATAACAAACGTTAGAGCACCAAAATTATTCTCACACAAATACTTCATTGTTATCATCAAAACATAGAGACAAGATGCAGAACCAAATCTTGTTCTTACAATTTTGTGTATCTATCTTCAACGTCTCTTAGTACTATGGAGTAACAAAGACACTTGTGCAAGTTATCTCTTCTAACAATTGTTCTTTTGTATCTTCTATTTAAGTAGCTGGAGATTCAATCTGAAGAATCAACATGGAACAAAAAGAAAGAGGGCCAAGCAGAAAAAGGAGGTTTCACGCTTCTATCAAAATGGAAGAATAACAAGATCAACAGCAACATCGAGTATGCAGAGTTTCTGTTATCTGTTGTAAATTGTTTAAAGCCTTAAGTTTTCTTATACAATGAATACCTTATAAATATTAAGTGCTATGATATTTGTTATATTTATTTCCCTGTACCTCTGATTGTATATCAAGTACACCTTTTTTTTTTATTCTGCTAAACAAGTTGTTTAGTAGTTTAGAAAGAAAGTCTCTTGCTATGTGCTTGAGCATCAAAGTCTCATGCTGTGAGCTTGAGCCAAGTAAGTCTCATGCTATGTGCTTCAGCGTTGAAGCCTTGATCAAATTGTTGATTAAGCAAGGAAGTCTTGGACTGTAGGTCTAAGAAAGGAATTCTTGAATCTGTGGGATTTAAGCGTGAAGTCTTGGATTCGTGGAATCTGAGTAAGGAAGTCTTGTACTCGAGGGTATGAGCAGGAAGTCTTGAATCTATGGGATTTAAGCAGGAAGTCTTGGATTCTAGGAATCTAAGCAAGAAAGTCTTAAACTGTGAGTATGACCAGGATGTCTTGTACTTGAGGGTATAAGCAGGAAACTCCTAGGATCTGAGGATCTAAGTAGGAAGTCTTGATCAGGCGCTGATTAAGCAGACAAGTCTTAGGCTGTAGGTCTGAGCAAAGAAAAGTTTTATGCTCGAGGGCATAAGCAATTGTAATCATGGTTTGATTGTAGTGAAAAATCTCTTGTGCTGCAAGGGGACTGGACTACTCTCAGTTTGGGAGAAACCAACATAAATCTCTGTGTGTTCATTTGTCATTTACTTGCCTCTGATTATTATTCCGCTGCATTCATATTATCAGAATCTTAACAGATTGTTTAGAATCTGAACTCTGTTCAGAAGCAACGCAAATTGGAGAACACAATTCAACTCACCATTCTTGTGTATTTTTCTCACCTTCAGTGCATATAACAATAAATGCCTCATACATTTGGGATCATTGTAATGTTCTTAATCTAACCAATAATATGCGGTTGTAAAGTGGTTCTAATTTAGGCAATTCATAGGAAATCTGACTTTTCTTATATTGGATTTTATAAGTTGGCAATGGAAAAGTCTCAGAAACCAATGATGGATATGTCAAAATTGATATTCCTAAAGAGTTACTAATTAGAAAATTTATGGATCCAATTAAAGCAATTCTTACAAGTACATATCCAAGTCTGCTTAAAAATTACATAGATCCAGATTTCTTTCAGTGTAGAGTTATTCTAGCATCAACTATTGAAATAGTTAATGACATTAATGCCTTCATAACTAATCTTCTTTCATGTATAATTTAATTTATGTTACTATAATTTATTCGTGTACATACATATTTTTGGCATACAAAGTCTCCTTGAATGTACATATCTATATATATTACTGATGTGTACATACTCATTTTTTTACAAGTACCTATTATTAACAAGTACCTGTTTTTTTATGAAGGTGCGTCTAAAGAATATTTGAGTAGTGATTCCATTGATAGATTAGAAGCTAATGACAATTTAAACTTATCAAAAGACAATTCTCAATTATAGAGTCATTTGCTATGACAATCAACAAATCTAAGGTCAAACATTAGACTATGTTGAGTTATATTTGTCAAAGATTGTTTTCAGTCGCAGACAACTTTATGTCGTAATTTCAAGATTTAAGAGCAAAGCTGGATTGAAAATCTTAATACACGACAAAGACAACAACTCCTTAACTCAAACAACAAACGTTGTCTTTAAAGAGGTTTTCCATAATGTCATCTAGGTACAACTTTACTTTTTCATTTTAACTACGTTTTTTTTACTCACATTATACTTTATTACTATGAATAAAATCTTCATCTCTATATTTATCTTTCGCCCACAACAATTATTGACTCAACCATATATATTTGTTCATCCTAATATATATCTAATATTTCTCTACTTATCCATTCATCTATCATCTTTGTAGGTTATGACATCTCTACAATTACGTTAAACAAGTTTCCATGAATAATTTGAATCTACAAAGTTATTATAACTTAGTTTTTAATTTTTGTTTGTTGGACTTACTATAATTCTATTATTCATAATCATTGTACTTTTAGGAAGTTGAATATATTCACTCTTATGGAAGGAGATTGTAATCATTTTGTTTATGACATAGGACACCATTTAAACTTAATGAAAACTCAAAAATAATTTCTAATAGAACTAATAAAACATCACACATGCAGCATCCAAAGTTCATACTCTCCACATGATAGTTTCTTAAAATTAAACAACACAAGCAACAATGTCTTCATAATGTGACACAAAATGTCTACTAAATTATTTATTTGTAGATCATGCAATTTGTTTACTGGGGAATCTTATTAAGCTTACAATAAGCATAATCCTTATATTTCTTGGTTTTGTACTTTGATGGATTGTCTTGGTTAACAAACTTTGGGTGAGGACCAACTTCATGCTCTCCTTGAGGTTCAATGAAAACAGGCCAAGACATTCTTGTCTCATCTTTGTTCACTGTTGTTCTGTGCAACACAGCCTTATATTTCCCATTGCTTAGTATCTATATCACCATAACATATAACTAACATCATTAGTTTATCATTCAAATTACTTATATAATAATGGTAGAATACAGATATGCACGTACCTCCATTTGGTCGCCAATGTGAATGATGAGAGCATTAGGGATATACTTAACGTCGTACCATTGACCATCTCTAGAGGCTTGAAGTCCCTCCACCTCGTTAGGAACAAGAATGGTAATGTAACACATATCCGTGTGTGGTGGCACGCCTAAGACAAGATCAGGACATGGACAAGGTGGGTAGTAGTTTATTTTCAATAGGTGAATCAACTCTTCTTCACCTGCAGCAAACTTTAGTTCATGTTCTTCAAACCCAAGTCCGGTTAACATGTTTTTAAACAGTTTTTCAGTCACTACACGTATGTACTTGCCATATTCCTCATTCACCTCCCTACCGGATAAAAACGAATATTAATTAGTATTCAAACTTTATGGGATTCAATTTAAGTTGAGTCTCTATTGACACATCTAAGCTGGAAAAAGAAGAATACTTATAATGAAAGAAACCTCGTATGATAAACTTTTTTTTCTTTCTATATTTTGTTTTTCCTTTCAACAAATTCAACTACTTATTATTTTTATGTTACTTGATGAATTTTAGTAAAATCATAGATACAAAGTTGTAGCATATTTACATAGTAGAAGATAATATAAGATGAACTATTATCATGCCAGTCTAGATTTTCAATCGTTTTGTTAACCATTAAAATATGAATCAATTAAATATCTAAACGAATGAAAGAATGACCTTTCATTGGACTCAATAAAATAGGTCTACTTAATATATATTGAGAATAATATATCAAGTGTGAGTTAGAGTCTCATATTGATTATAAATGTGAAGAGTTGAACATTTATAAGTGGGAGAATCCATACACCCATCACCTTAAGATTTTAGGTGAATATGTGGTGTGTCTCTCACAAAAAGTGTTGCTCTAGAAAGAAAGTCTCACAATGTTCAATTTTCCTTAGTTGAAAATCTCCCCTAACAGTGGTATCAGAGTTTCCACTTGAGGGAGAGTATTGTTGACTCACACTTGAGGGGGAGTGTTAAGTATTACAAGTGTGAGTGGTGTGGATAATAGTCCCACATTGGATAGGAATGTGGAGACTTGAGCATTTATAAGTGGGAGAACCCACACACCTATCACCTTAAGGTTTTGGGTGAGTATGTGGTGTGTCTCTCACAAAAAGTATTGCTCTAGAAAAGAAAGTCTCACAGTGTTCAATGCCCTTATAAAGCTGGACACACAAGGTTTGATCTGCAGGCCAAGTGATTTGGTTGTGCGGGCATTTGATGGATCGAAAAGGTCAGTGTCTGGTGAGGTGGTGATGCCTATCAAAGTGGGACCTGAAATTTTTTATGCAACTTTCTATATCATGGACATCCAACCGGCCTACAGCTGTTTGTTAGGCTGTCCTTGGATACATTCTGTCGGAGCGATAATATCTACTCTGCATCAGAAGCTGAAATACATGGGTGAGGGAAAAGTTGTAATTGTATGTGGGGAAGAAGATATAATGGTTAGCCATTTGTCGACATTTAAGTATGTTGAAGTTGATGGAGAGATCCATGAAACTTTGTGTCAGGCCTTTGAAGTTGTGCAAATTCAGAAGGAGCTTTCTATGGAGGTTAAAGGGCCTGAAGTTTCGATGTCTTCATTTAAAGAGGCGCGCGCGGTGGTTGAGTCTAGTGGTTCTCAGAGGTGGGGCCAGGTTCTTGAAGTTTCAATGAAGCAAGATAAATATGGTTTGGGGTATAAGCCATCAAATCCATCACAAGATCCCCCAAGATACAATGGTCTAGTCTGGTTTACCAGTGCTGGGGTGTTTTTCAACAGGATCAACGCAATAGGCGATGGTGACTGTGATATGGATGATTAGATCCGCCCATGCATTCCGAGTCAGGAATTATGTAACTGGTCTGCCGAAGAAGGCATCCAAGTCACCTACGAATAGTAATTTTTATTGTCTTTGTATATGTTAAGTCCTACGTTCTGCCCAAGACGTAGTGACTCATTCTGTAGGGCCACACTGTTTTATTTTCAATGTCATCATGAATAAAGAACGTTTTGCATTCAAATGTTTTAATCCCTGTTTTTCCTTTTTTATTTTACATTTACAAAATGAAAAATGGCAATGTGTATTTGTTTGTTCATTTGTTGCATTCATAATAAACATAAAAACATCACTCATGCAGGTCTGTCATCTCAGATCCCACCGATAATGATTCAATTATGGCTCGATATGACTTTGATGATCCCATTTATCAAGCCGAAGAAGAGACTGACAAAGACTGTGAATTGCCTGAGGGGTTTGCCAGACTTCTGAAACATGAGGAAAGGATTATTTTACCTTATCAGGAGGATATCGAAGTTTTCAATCTGGGCACCGAGGATGTAAAGAAGGAAATCAGAATTGGGGCCGCATTGGAAGACAGTGTTAAGGGAAGATTAGTTGAAATGCTTCGAGAGTATGTGGACCTGGTCTTACCAAGACATGTCTGGGCTCGACACAAATATCGTCGTGCACCGTTTGCCTCTTAAAGTGGGTTGTCCTCCGGCCAAGCAAAAGCTGAGAAGAACGAGACCGGACATGGCTGTCAAAATCAAGGAAGAGTTTCAGAAATAGTTAAATGATGGCTTTCTTGCCGTGACCAATTATCCTCTATGGGTTGCTAACATCGTTCCTGTACCTAAGAAGCATGGAAAGGTCAGGATGTGCGTTGATTACCGTGACTTAAATAGAGCAAGCCTAGAAGACGACTTCCCGCTCCCCACATTGATGTGTTAGTGGAAAACACTACTCAATACTCTGTATTTTCCTTCATGGATGGCTACTCTGGGTACAACCATATCAAAATGGCCCCAGAGGACATGGAGAAGACGACGTTCATAACACCGTGGGGGACTTTTTGTTATAAGGTAATGCCTTTTGGATTGAAAAATGCTGGGGCAACTTATCAGCGGGCAATGGTGACTCTGTTTCATGATATGATTCACAAGGAGATCGAGGTCTATGTTGATGACATGATTGCGAAGTCCCAAACGGATGAAGAGCATCTAGTGAATCTTCATAAATTGTTTGAAAGGTTAAGGAAATTCAAGCTGAGGTTGAATCCGAATAAGTTCACATTCAGGGTGAGATCAGGTTAACTTTTGGGTTTCATTGTTAGCGAAAGGAGTATCGAGGTAGATCCTGCCAAAGTAAAAGCCATACAAGAGATGCCTGAACCGAGAACGGAGAAAGAGGTTTGTGGCTTCTTGGGGAGATTGAACTACATAGTCAGGTTCATCTCTCATCTTACAGCCACTTGCGAACCAATATTCAAATTGCTGAGAAAATACCAAGAGGTCAGGTGGAACGAAAATTGTCAAAAGGCGTTTGAGAAAATAAAAAAATATTTTCAGGAACCTCTGATCCTCATGCCGCCAGTAGCAGGAAGACCTTTGATTATGTATCTTATGGTTCTTGAGAATTCGACGGGGTGTGTGCTCGGTCAACACGACGAGACAGGTAGAAAAGAGCATGCCATCTACTACCTGAGTAAAAAGTTTGTCGATTGTGAGTCAAGGTACTCAATTTTGGAAAAGACATGTTGTGCACTGGCTTGGGCAGCTAAGCGATTGAGGCAGTATATGTTAAACCACACAACCCTGTTAATTTCGAAGATGGATCTGATAAAGTACGTGTTTGAAAAGCAAGCACTCTCTGGGAGGATTGCTCGTTCGCAGATGGTTTTGACAGAATACGATATTCAATATGTTTCACAGAAAGCCATTAAGGGAAGTGTTCTGTCAGAATATCTCACTCAACAACCGATTGTAGACTATCAACCGATGAAGTTTGAGTTTCCAGACGAAGATATCATGTATCTAAAGGCGAAAGATTGTGATGAACATTTGCCTGACAAGGGGCCTGAGATTGGATCCCAATGGAGTTTAATCTTTGATGGAGTTGTCAATGCATATGGTAACATAATCGGAGCAATTATTACTACTCCAAGGGGTTCCCATATACCCTTCACTGCCCAATTAACGTTTATATGCACCAACAACAAAGCAGAGTATGAAGCATGCATCATGGGGTTAGAAGAGGCTATTGATTTGAGAATCAAGAACCATGATGTGTATGTTGATTCTGCTTTGGTAATCAATCATATTAAAGGTGAGTGGGAAACTCGTCAGGCAAACTTGGTGCCTTATAAGAACTACGCCAGAAGGTTGTTGTCGTTCTTTGATAGGGTTGACTTTCATCATGTACCTCGGGCTGAAAATCAGATGGTGGATGCGTTGGCAACGCTAGCTTCAATGTACAAAATGAATCTGTGGAATGAAGTTCCATCAATCAGAATTATGCGTCTTGACAGACCAGCCTTTCACTACTACAAAACACCCAAACAACAACGCCAGGTTTACAACGGCATCCTATACACCGTTGTAATAGTGTGTACTGGATGCGCGCGCATTGTTTTAAGTCTTATTAAAAGGCTTTTGATGACGGGTAAAATTCCAACCATGGTACTAGTGCGTACTGGATGCGCGCATATTATTTTAATTAGAAATGTCAAATGTATAATAACGATTGTTGTGAACACCGTGGTGATATAATCATGCTTTCATGGGTTCGAACCTCATCGCCCTCAAATAGTTTATTCCTTTGACGTAAATGCGCCATTTTTAAGTTTTATTTATATTTAACTAAAAACTAATAAGGATATCACTACGGTTATTTCTTAAAACCGTTGTTACAAACTGAAGCTTCTTTTTATGTATTTTAAACACCAAGTATATATCCATTTATCCACTGAAAAAAGAAACAAGACGAAACAACCCTAACACCAACGCCGTCACCATCGTCGGGAAGAACACAACAACAACAAGAAAGTGTTCTACTTTAAGTTGTTGCAATGTCACATTTGAAGACAAACTCATCCAAAGGTGTTTCTATGTCTTCTTCCGCTGTAAAATCTCGATCTGGAAATTTCTGTGGTTGTGCTGGTCGTATGGTTTCGTACCAATGCAAGAAGGGACAAAATAAAAGAAGGCTTTTTTGGAGATGTCCATTTTGGAGGAGCTATGAAACATGTAATTTGTTCATATGGGATGAAGACGTGGGACAAAGAGGTGGAAATGAAAATGAGAGCATTATGAAGTCAGAGTTGGAAGTTGTGGGCTATTTGAAGGTTATGTATGAGGATTTAAGGAAGAAGAACAAGAGTTTGAAGAACAAACTAAAATCAGAGAGATTTTCTGGAAATCTCAAGATGTTATGTTTTCTTGTCTCCTTTATGTTTAATGTTTACTTTGCTATGAAATGTAATAGTTGAATTAGGGTTTGAATTACATTGTTGATGTTTAAACTGCAGATGCATTGTGAATTACATTGTTGATGTTTGAATTACATTATGAAGACAGGAATGCAACTAATAAAAGATGGTTTCTTACGAGTAAGTTCAACGCAAATTTTTTATTTTCAATTAGTTATATGTTTGTTAGTATATTAGTTGATGGATATTGTAGTTCTAGTTTAAACTGTTAAGCAAAAAGATTAAAATTTCATTAGATAAATTAAGTTTCATTACATAAACTTTTCATTACATAAACTTAATCATCAAATCTAAATGCTCTGGATGAGAGGAAGTTTGACCAACCATAGTCAGCCTCATCATCATCATCACAATCGACAACAACCATCTGCCTTCTCAACATTCTTCTCTTTCTTCTCCTCATCCTTAGAGCCCTCCTTCTTTCCGAAGCAGCCCCATCTACAACAGTAACTTGTTGATTCTGAGGAAGGTTTTGAACGACAACCCTTTCTACAGCAACATTTTGATTCTGAGTAAGATTTTGAACTACATCCCCCTCTACAGCAACAACTTCATTCTCAACGTTTTTGGTAGCTTGAGCAGTAGAACTCATTTTGATTCTTTTAGATTAAGTTGTTTTTATGTTTTGGCCTTTACGCTTTTATATTGTTTCTTTTGATTCTTCATCTTCTCTTGGAAGTTGAAGAAGTTTCTGCCAACCTCGAGCTGTTGAATTAATGATTAAATCTCTTTGTCTTTTGAAATTTCATTTTTCATCCTTTGATATTCCTTCGTAATTAATGGTTTTGATATCTGTTTACAAATGATGTATTGTTGATTCTGGTATGATACATTTGTTTTTTATTCATACACAATATTACAACGGTTATTACTCTTAACCGTTTTTATATGGCACGCGCTTTTCAATTTATTACAACGGCCACAGGACCGTCATTGTAAGTATCATATATATAACAACACTCTACATAACAACGCATGTGTCCGCGTCATTATATATCTTTACCAACCGTTGTTAAAAGGGTCTTCCGTAGTAGTGTTTGTGTTTGCAGTTGAAAATCGAATGTCCAGGAAGAGGTGTATCGAAATGCCATAATATATATATATATATAACATATCAAATGAGAGTGATTTTAAATGAGAAATGAGAGGAACAAACAGACACCATTAGATCAAGTTAATAAGAGAGATGAAATGCAGGTTAATAAGAGAGAGAAACTAATAACCACATTAATGAATATGTTTAATCATAATTTTTTACTGATCTAACGGTTGTTGTTTGTTCATCTCATCTCTCATTTTAAAATCCCTCTCACTTGATATTCCCTATATATATATATATATATATATATATATATATATATATATATATATATATATAGGGTTCATATCCTATGAGAATGTCATTTTTATGTGAAAACATGAGAATGAATCTGAACCAATAGATTTTAAAATAAATTGTGGAGATTATGTGTGGTTTTTATTTTTCGCTCTCCTCCATTATTAAAATAAATGATGGAGGAGAGCGAAAAAAACCTGACACATAATCTCCACCATTTATTTTAAAATTTAATGGTTCAGATTCATTCTCATGTTCTCATATAAAAATGTCATTCTGATACGTTTCATATATATATATATATATATATATATATATATATATATATATATATATATATATATATATATATATATATATATATATATATTTGCCTTGAGAAAAATAGTTTATTTTTTTTTTTTCAGTGCCGTGCGATATAAAATCAGCAAAAAGTTATTTTATATCTTTCACGTGTTGACATAATCTTTGTATTGTGTAATATGAAGCTGAAATGATAAGAAATATTTTCAGTTTAATAATATGTGAAATTGTTTAATAAATATAAAGAGAAAATAGGATATGGATCAGTGGAAAATTATTTCAGTGTTTCGTTAAACTTTAAGGTGAATAGCTGATGAACTATGGGCATGGCTTAGGTGCCTTTGAGGCGCCAAATACACCGTGCCTTTAGATGATAAATACTGGTTTTTTTCATAAAAAAAATGGAAATAATATATAAATAACATGAGTGAGAAAATTTTGTGGAGAGAGAAAGACACAAAGGCAGGTGTCTTTGGCGCCTTAAAGGCACCTAAGTCCTACCCGATGAATTATATTGGATAGCAAGGGAATAGTTTTTTTAAGGGGACAACTTCGTTATCCATCACAAAAAATTAGGTAGTCTATTTTCAACCAATCCACTAATGATATATTATGTTATTATACTTAATTATTTATTTAATGATTTAAATTTTGTAAATTTCCAATGCCATATAGCTTAATTTACTCTATGGATAATTCTACCCAACTTTTTAAAGTGGGTAGATAAGAATTCACCTTCTTTTAATATGGATAGCTTATTTTGAAAAATAAAAACCCTTTTTGGCATGTGTGCCTTTGCAAACCTCGTTTACCACATATATATATATATATTAAAAAGCCAAATTTATTAACACTTGCACAAGGTGTGCTTGCAAACACAATAACGTACATAAGACAAAAAGCTATTCGAAATAAAACTCCAACTCCAAGACAGCTCCCCCGGAAAGATAATAAACACCCAAACAACCATATATTATTAAAATATTCCCCTCGCAAACCTCATTTACATTTATTTATTATTTTAAACCTTGTTTCACGTGGGGAGCAGTATTTAAAATGCAAATGTTAGGATTAGTGATAAACAAAGGATTCTACCATAAAAAAATATATAAACCTTTGATTTTCAGTCAATGTTAGGATTAGTGATAAACAAAGCTTAACAAATCTGTTGGGGGTTACACAAGTAGATATTACTGCATATAAGTTAAGTTAGTTAGATTGACCTGTCAAAATAATAATAATAATAATAATAATAATAATAATAATAATAATAATAATTCACTTATGAAGTAATATTTCACTTAAAACATATTTTCAATTCAAATCTCCTATTGCTAACATAGGACTTTTTAACATTAATATCATTAAAAACTAAGAGATAACAGACTTAATTCTCATCGAATTTACACATATTAAAATTAATATATATTTGACATATAATTATATAGTTATAAATAAATTAATAATTAAAACTCTCAACTTATTTAAAAAATAAAAAATAATAAGTCCTCATAATAAAATTTTACAGTAATAAAATTATATTAAGTAAATAAATTATTAGTTATCAAAGAGGAAGATGGAAGATTTCAAAAGTGCTAGTAGAGAATATTATATTTTATGTTTAGTAGATGAGAAACACTTTCTGTTATATTGGGTTTAAGAAATTTGGACGAATTCTCAAATTAATAAAATTGAAAGAAATGTGTGAATATAATCGAATTTATCGTGAGTATTTGAAAGATTAGACAGGGCTGTGATCAAACAGTATGAAAAATAACGATATAATCATAAAATGAGAATGTTATAAGAAATGAGATACTATGAATAAGAATAAGATAAGAGAGGGAGAGTAATGATTAATGCTAAAATAACAAGATTATTCTAAAATGAAGTGAAAAAAATACCTGTAAGAAGGAGGGTTATTAGGCCAAAAGCGGTAATCAACGTTGGAAGGTGGCCATATAATATGAAAAAAATGATCCACCCAACCTTTCTTCCCACTCAACTCTTTCTGATGCTTTGATCCATACCCTTCTGAAGAATTTGACCCAACAACAGGTTTAGCATAAACCTCTTTTTCTTCTTGTGGCAACTCAAAGAACTCTTTGCCAACACATTGTAGTTTTCTTATAACATCATTTGGAATCTCGTGGTTCACGATTTGAAACATTCCCCACTCTTTACTCGCTTCAGTTATCTTGTTTTGTAGCTTTTCTTTGTCTGGATTGCTGAAATCGATTATGGGTACACCCAGTTTCACACCTTGAACTGTTGTGATTCCCGGTTGTTCTGTTTCTGCTCTGACGAACATGGAGGGAATTGTTGAGTCTTTGGATTGATGAGCTATTGTTTGAACTCTTACGACCTCCATTGTTACTTTTGAGATTTGGTTTTCTCAAATAAGAGGTTATCTCTTTTGTTGCGTGATATACTGCTACTTTCTGAGGGTATATATATATATATATATATATAACAAATAAAGTCAAAGTTTAGTAGGAGTATGGGCAGTGGCGAAGACAGGACCGCAGACTAGGGGGTGCAAAATTTTATATTAATATTTTAATAGAATTAATTTTTATTATATATATATATATATATATATATATATATATATATATATATATATATATATATATATATATATATATATATATATACTTTGACAACACTTGTAGATGTAGATGTAGTGATATAATAACATTGTAAAGTTTTGTGGCTTGTGGTGCAAAGTTCAAAAGTCAGGGGGTGCAAAATATAAAAATATAGAATTATAGGTGCAAGTTTTAAGAATTCAGGGGGTTCACTTGCACTCCCTCAATACCATGTGGCTCCACCACTGAGTATGGGTTGCTTGTTTTCTTCAATTTATTTGTTGACAAAAAAATTATAATAGTGGGGATAGTTAAAATTAATGTATTGTAACCACAACTATTTTTATTAAGCATTATGAGAGAATTGTAATCATCACATTATAATTATTGTCTTTATTTAGATTTATGGTAGAGTTATATCATTAAGATTAAGAGAATCAAAGAGTCCTCATCTTGATTACCAACTTATTGTATTCTCTGTAAGTTTCTTTCAAAACTATATAAAGGCTTTGTAATGCTAAGTTGTTAGTAGAAAAAAAGGAGTATGTGGTGAATTCAATTAAATCGGAGCATTTCAAAGCCTAACCTCCACCAGTGGAAGTTCAGTACAAAACGTGACTAAAAATATTTTCTTACTCTAAATTCTGCAACAATATATTTTATCACATACCACCTCTATAATACCACCAACAGTGTGGTATCAGAGCTGCAGATCCTTGCAGTGGCAGCAAAAACAACAAAAAATATGGCTTCCACAACTTATAGCAATGTTAAAGTTCTTTTATTTGAAGGAGAGAATTATGATTTTTGAGCTGTTAAAATGGAGACTCTATTCACCTCTTTGGATGTCTTGGTGTTCATCCAAAATGGGTATGAAGATCCAGCATCAACAGAGACGGGAGAATCAAAAGAAAAGGGTGAAGAATCAAGCCAACGACTTGATGAATCTAAGAAGAAGAAGATCATAGATGCTACATTTCTCGGGATTATTCAAAGAGAAGTCTCTTTATCCATTTTCCCATGGATTATGAGAGCAAAAACATCAAAGGAAGCATGAAATATTCTACAACAAGAGTTTGAAGGAGACTTAAAGGTGAGAATTGTGAAACTTCAATCTCTTAAGAGAGACTATGAAAATGAAAGAATGAAAGAGAATGAGAGTTTGAATGAATACTTTAATAGACTCTCTGAATTGGTGAATCAAATGAAGTCACATGGGGATACAATAGATGATCGCAGAATTGTTGATAAAATTCTGATTAGTTTGACAGAAAAATTTGATCCTATGGTGGTTGTTATAGAAGAAACTAAGGGCCTATCAACTATATCTGTTCAAGAGTTGATGGTGTCTTTGAGGTCCTACGAGCAAAGACACTCTGAAAAATCAGTTGAGAGTGTCTTTCAATCTAAACTCAACATTCAGCTCAACAATGGTGAAAATAAGCCCTCAATACAAAATAGAGGCAAGTCTTCTAGAGGTGGCGGATTTGGAAGAGGCAGAGGCAGAGGAAGAAACTCACGAGGAAGATGAAGAGGCGCGAATGGCGGAAAATTGCATGAAGGAGCATCAAATAAATGGTGTAAAATTTGTAAGAGTAACACTAATGACAAGAAGGATTGCTGGAACAAGGGAAAACCACAATGTCACAATTGCAAGAGATTCAGACACATTTAAAAGGATTGTCGTTTTGCCAATCGACAACATGCTTCATTTGCAGAAGGAGAAAATCATGAAGGTAATTTGTTCTTTGCTTGTCAAAAAGCATTTAGAGAAGATAAAAATGTGTGGTATTTAGATAGCGATTGTAGCAATCATATGACCGGAAAGAAATAAGCTTTTATCAACATTGATTCTTCATTTAGCTCAAAAGTTAAATTGGGCAATGGAGAACATGTTGAAGTAAAAGTCAAAGGCATTATTGAAGTTACAACAAAGCAAGGAATCAAAGTCATTCATGACACTCTTTATGTGCCATAGTTAGATGAGAACTTGCAAAGCATTTGACATCTTTTAGAGCACGGCTATTCTCTAAATTTTGAGAATCGAGAATGCAGAATTTTTGATTCAAAGAGAAGAAATGTTGTTGTTGTAAAAATAACCAACAATAGAAGCTTTCCACTTTCTCTTAATTATGAGAAAAATTTCAGCATGATGGCAAGAGAAGATAATGACTCTTGTTTATGGCACAAGAGACTTGGGCACTTGAACTACATTAGTCTCAAGTTGCTTTATCAAAAGAAGATGGTGTATGGGCTGCCAATAATTGAAGAAAAATCTGGTGTGTGTGTGTGAAAGATATATGCCTGATAAACACCACCGCCAACCATTTCCAAAGGAAGGAGCATGGAAAGCCAAACAAGTGTTGGAACTTGTACACACAGATGTGTGTGGCCCTATGAATACTTTGTCTCAAGGCAAAAACAGGTACTTTATCTTGTTTATTGATGATTTTACCCGCATGACATGGGTATATTTTATGAAACAAAAATCTAAAGTTTTTGTAATTTTTAAGAAGTTTAAAGCTTTTGTTGAGAAACAAAGTGGTAGGTTTATAAAAATGTTGAGAAGTGACAGGGGGAAGGAGTACACCTAAAATGAATTTCACAAATTTTGTGAGGATTAAGGTGTTTAAAGATAGCTCACTGTTGGCTATACACCTCAGCAAAATGGTGTATCTGAAAGAAAGAACCAAACTGTGATGGAGATGGCAAAGTCTATGCTACTTGAGAAAGGTTTACCTAAAACCTTTTGGCCTGAGGCTGTTAATACTGATGTGTATTTGCTGAATAGATGTCCAACAAAGGTTGTATGGAATAAGAATCCATTTGAAGCTTGGAGTGGAAGAACACCTTCAGTTAACCACTTTAAAGCTTTTGGGTGTGTTTGCTATGCTCAAATTCCTAAACAAAAGAGGACAAAGCTGGAAGAAACAAGTGAAAGATGTGTCTTTATTGGTTATAGTTCCATGTCCAAGGGCTATAGAATTTACAACTTGATGACAAACAAGGTGATCATTAGCCAGGATGTTGTATTAGATGTGAATGATTCTTGGAATTGGGAAGAAGACAAAATGAAGGAGAAAACAGTCCCAGTAGTTTTATTACAACAAAATTCAGCAGCTGAAAAATGAACAACTAGCCCCATGTACACCAAGTTTTTCATCCTCTCCAAGTTCACTAATTTCAAGTTCATCATCTCCCAGCTCAACTCCAATAAAATTGAAGGATTTGAGTGATATTTATGCAATGTGCAACTATTGTGTTGTGGAACTAGAAAATTTTGATGAAGCAATCAAAGAAGATGTTTGGAGGAATGTGATGCAAGAAGAAATAAATGCAATTGAGCAGAACAACACATGGCAACTAGTTGAAAATCCAAATAACAAAGAAGTTATTCGAGTAAAATGGGTGTACAAATTGAAGCATAGTCCAGATGGTTCAATCCAAAGAGCCAATGCTAGATTAGTAGTCAAAGGCTATGCACAACAACGTGAAATTGACTATAATGAGATTTTTGCTCTGGTTGCACGTTTGGACACAGTGAGAACAAGCATTGCGTTAGCAGCTCAAAAAGTTTGGAATTTGTACCAACTTGATGTGAAGTCAGTTTTCTTGAATGAAGAATTAAAAGAAGAGGTGTATGTGCAACAACCTCAAGACTTTGTGATTAAAGGCCATGAGGAAAAAGTTTACAAGTTGAAGAAAGCTCTCTATGGGTTGAAACAAGCCCCTAAAACGTGGTATAGTGAAATTGACATATACTTCATTCAGCAAGGATTTCAAAGAAGTCAACGTGAGTCTGTAACACCCCAATTCCCATCGCGAATAAATAATACATAATTAAATCAGAGTAAATAAAAATTTATTTTTCCGACAGAAACAAGGTTGCCACATTTAAAGAAAGAAAACACAATCCCTGCTCATAAATTTGATACATAACACAAAATAGAATAAACCTAAAAGGGAACTTTTTCCAACAAAAGGAAAGTTCAATTATAGAATAAAGCGGAAAGATCCATAACTGACTTGTTTTACAAAATAAATTGTTTTATAACATCAAAATATACATATAAAGGTAATACAAAATATATTCAACAAAAATATACATATATAACAAAAGCGTTCCCCGACTCTCGTGTTACGTATTAGAGCAGACAGACTGACAAAAGGATGGAGAACTAATCTTCACCAAAGCCTCCAAGATACAGATCTGCAATTGCCTCATAGAGCAACAAACCACAGCAGAAGGGTGAGAAATAACAACTAAATCAAGATTGCATAATAATATGCAAACACATAAAAATTCACATGCATAGTTATTCTCACCACAAGCATCACATACTAATACACAGAGCATATATCGATTACACCAACATAATCACATATTCACACATAAGGCACACCAAAGTCATAACATATGGAAACACCCCACCACATCACATAACATATGTCTATGCATAAAACATATTATCCACAACCAATGCATTTATCACATATGCACATCAATTCACCAATTCAAACATAAATCTCAACACATACTCAATCAATTCATGATTTCCAAACATAATCAATCCATTCATGATTTTCCACACATAATCAATCCATTCATGATTTTCCACACATAATCAATCCATTCATGATTTATGCAAATGCAAAGAGACCAACACAACGGCTCTATGCAAATGCGGGTACCATCCATCCATCATTCTCATCATCAGTTCCCTCAGGAACTATTGGAACCATCGCTTGTTGCTTAGTGTAACTCCCCATCGGGCAAACGATGTTCCCCGTCGCTCACACCTCTTTGTATAAGGCACACGATCCGATTGCTCACACCTCTTTGTATAAGGCACACGATCGTCCATAATCATTGCTCACACCTCTTTGTATAAGGCATACGATGTTATGGCGGATCCCCTCGGGAATCGTTTCGCCGCTCACACCCACTAGGGCACACGACATCACAAGAATGCATATCATGATGCTTGGCATACAATGACTCATGACATTCAAATGCACACATATACACATCCATAATCATGCATATACAATCAAACACAACACAATGCATTTTCTTGCCCTTAGGCCACAAACCATCATCACAACATTTCATCACATGCATTCACATCATATAACAGCACACAAGTCATACGTTATATATCAAAAGCATATTGCATGATAACACATCAAATACACACCATTAAAACGGTAAAAGTCGATAAAACGACACATTCCCAAATTCCCAACACACTTAAATCGGCCAACAATCTTAAAACCATATTTTATAAGAAAGAACATTTCAATAGCTTTCTAACGGTACCAAGAACGCCTCGATCCGAGTTACAGATCAAAAGTTATGAATTTTCAAAGAAAATAATTTATTGAGAAACAGCCAGATTCGCCTGGCGACTTAGGATTTCGCATGGCGGATCCCCCTTCGCCAGCACTTCGCCTGGCAAACTAGTGGCGAACCACAATTTTAGAAAAACCCCACGAGTTACAGAAGCTAACCCATTTCTGTCTCTCCGATTTCGCCTGGCGACTTACGATTTCTCCTGGCGAATCCCCCTTCGCCAGCACTTCGCCTGGCGAACTAGTGGCGAGACCTAATTCGCTTGGCGAATTTCCAATTCGCCTGGCGAATCGTACCATAACCAGAATTTCCTGCCGCGGGTTCCATGTTTCCAAAACCCCCAAAAATCCCATTTTTTTAATCCCAAATCAATTCCAACGGCAAAACAAGTATCAACGATTACTCATAAACACAGTGTGATCATACAACGCAATTTATATCGAATTCCGACCGTGAAAACATCGATTTCTATCAATTGTTCATCAATTTATCAAATGAGAAAAAGTTGTAAAACAACCAAAACAATTACCACAAACAACACATATACATACACAAGCAAGATATAATTGAAACTTCTCACCCTTACCCGATTAATCGCGATTGAAACGGAGGTTTCCTCAATTTTTCCTCTTTCTCCTCTTCTCTCTTTCTTTCTTCTCCTTTTCCTTCTCTCTTTCTTTTCTTTCTCTTCTTTTTCTTTTCTCTCTATTTCTCTCTAATCTCTATTTATATAAAAATATCTAAACCCCGAAAAGACTATTTTACCCCTCAACTCAAATATCTCGCAAACGCTCTCAAAACGCGATAAAATATAATAACGATGAAAAATAATATATTGTCAAATAAAAGTCAAGAATAAAATGATATAAAAACGAAAATAATTAAATCGACTCGATTAAATAAATAAGACAAAATAGGGCGTTACAATTCTCCCCCACTTAGACATTTTCGTCCTCGAAAATATAACAGATACGAACAACTCAGGATACGAATCTCGCATCCGACTTACAAACTATCATGCCAACAAAAGGCACGCCACGAACAACACAACTGACAAACCACCTGCTAACAGCAGCTACAACAACAACATGACAACGACGACAACTACAACGACAAGATGCAAAGCCCATACAATGCACTTGACGACCAACTCACAACTCAAAGAATACCCAAGTTACGAACACACACATGAATCAACTACTCGCACTCGAACCAACACGATGGAAACGAGGCAACAACACAAACAAGAACATAAAGTTCCACGACCCAACATCGTTTCAACAACCTCTACATAACCACAATACCAACATCCTTGTCACACAACAATATTGCCCCAATGCTACGATTCGCCAATCGAACATATAACCAAAACATCCATCCACATAGTAGCCCATGAATAATATTTAAACCTTTCACCTAACACTTCCATTCTGAAACGTCCAATGGTCTCATCACTCTTACATGTTCCCAATGTTCACCCTATGAACTCTTACAAGTCCAACACGCATATACAAAATGTGCCACATCACGCTTCCGCTGCGCACTCTGATTACTCGCAACAATCAAATCCACCAATTTCATCTCCAAAGTCTAACTCTTCCTCATATTCACCAAAAATCACTGTTCATTATTAATATACCCAACCTCACACTCGACTATGTTATCTCACACACCAGACACAAGTCTCTGAACTGCTCAAATAATTCTAACTCCCTGACCATCAAAACAGACATGTATAGAAACTTCTGACTTAACTCATCACGCACGACATGAACTTCACCAATAGGATAATTCCAGCTAAAGTCATAACTCATCACAAATTCCAACCATCCTCGTTGTCTCATACTCTATCCCTTCAGACCAAACAAGTACTCTAAACTCTTGTGATTACCAAACACCTCGAACCTAGAACCATAAGGATAATACCTCCAAATCTTCCAACACAATACAACCGCAACCAATCCCAAATCCAGAATAGTATAGATCCCTTTATAAATCCTCAATTGTCATAAAGCATAAGCCACGACTTTACCCTCTTGCAAGTCAACTGAGATAACAGAAGTACGAACTTAGCAAAGTCTTCCATAGCCTGCAGTAACAACCAACTAAGCCCAAAAATTTCTAATCTTCGTAACCAACTTCGGAGCCTCTCATTGTAGAAATGCATCTACTTCCGATGGATCCATTAACCATACTCTCATCTGAAATAACATATCCAAGAAAACTAACCTTTTTCAACCCAAATTCTCACTTGAATAACTTAGCATAAAACTTCGTCTCTTTTCAACACTTGTAATTCAAATCTCAAACACTCTACCTGTTCTTCCTCTGAGTTTATAACAGATCTGAATATCCTCAATCAAAGCCATTACGAATTTATCCAAATAAATATGGAAGATACGACTCATCTACTCCATAAACATTACAGACGCATTACTAACACCAAATAACATCACTGTACGTTGTAATTCCCAACCAAATTCCAAAAGATATAAATTCTTAAAGCTTCTGCAAAAAATTTCACTGGGTAACTGGCTACTCACATACAAGCTTAACCGAGTAAATAACAGCCTATTCTGATGATAACAAATATAACCAGTCACATGAAATCGATCAAAGCCTCAACTCACACAAATTCACCACTCTTATCAAACATTCCAACCAATTGTAATTTCACTCAAACTCAACCAAACCATTCCAGTCATCTATTCATGAAAGTGGACACTTATTCTCAATCATTACCTTATTCAACTGTTAGTAATCCATACACAATTTCTTCTCTTAACAGTCCAAATTCCATAAATCCCAACATGTAGCAACAACCAACCAAAAAGAACTCTCAAATGTTACATCCACACCTAGGGTTTTCTCAAGATTTCCATTAATGCCCTAAAACTCCAAAGACTCCAAACCTCACCAGAACTCTACGTTTTGCTTTCCAAAGTCTCAATACCATTATACACATCATGCTTGTTATTCCGTTCAATCATCCTTCCTTCTTGTTATTAACAATACTGGAGCCCTCCAAGACGACACACTTGGCCTCACAATTCTCCTTTCCAGTAAATCTTCCAACCGCATTATCAGTCCGGGTACTCCTAATGCTAACATCCAATATTCCATCCGGAAATACATCTGAAAATCATGCACCACTGACAGCCCATCACTGTGGTCTTTCTGCCAATTTCCAGAACACTATCATCATAAACATGACAAACATCTGAGTTTCACTTCCTAAAAGTTCTCCTACTTACTTAGCAGATCCAAACCTCAATTCCTCACCTTCGTCAAATTTGAGTTCACACTCTACTATCTGAGAACAACCTTTAACAATACCCAATTGTTCTCTCTCAATGACTTCCCAACTGGACCAACATACCAAAACCTCTATTCTGATATTAGAATCTTCATCGACTCAACAAAACAATCTGTAATCATTTTCTCAATTCCAACCAATTCATTACACACACTATCAAAGCCGGAAAGACACGTCTATTCCATCCAACATAATTTCGTCTACTATCAACAAGAGATTAAGGGTGACCAGTTCCTCAATTTGTCAATAGACAGCCGACAATCATGATGGGGCATAAACCATCTTTACCAAACTATAATAGCATTCCAAGCATCTTGTGCACAAAACTACCGAAGGCACAAATCCTTAGTTGACATAAACCTTACCTCCACATTCCCTCCAGAACCGGGAACTGTAACACCCGCAATCTATACCCCCAATTAAATAAAGCAGTAAAAGAAAATTCAAAATTTCATCAGAGTATATTTAAATTATCATGGCATAGACGGGGAGAATCACATTATATTGAAACAAATCATACAACACCTGCTCATAAAGATATGCAACAGTGGGGTAGCAATCAACAGAGGAACTCAGTTCCTTACACCCACCTTTCATATTTTAGAATAAAAGCGGAAAATCTAAAACTGAATATCATATATATATATATATCACATGAAAAGTTTGTCATACATCAAGTTATACATGCACAAGCCAAAAGATATATATACATAATACACAATAATCACAAACGGCCTCCCTAACTACCCGGTGTCACACATCAGAGCCGATCGACAAAAGAATGAAGTCCTAAGCTTCACAAAAAGACCTCCAGCAACCCTAATCTGCAATGCCTCATAGAGCATTATAAAACAGCAGAAGGGTGAGAAAAATAATCATCATATAATTGCATACAATTATATATAACACCAAAAACACACATATATACTGTTCTCACCACAACTCATATCAGTATTCAAACACAAGGCAACACACTGTATAATTCATATTTCCATCACCAAGGTATACCACCATACACATATCCATATATCAATTTATCAATTTTATTCACAATTCCACACATAAACAAACCATAATGATTTATGCAAATACAAGAGACCGACACCACGACTCTATCCATATGCACATGCGGTACCGACTTCCATCAATTCTCAACACCAGTTCACTCAGGAACTATTGGAACCATCGCTCGTTACTTAATGTAACTCCCCGTCGGGCATACGATGTTCCCCATCGCTCACACCTCTTTGTATAAGGCACACGACGTTTATGGATCGCTCACACCTCTTTGTATAAGGCACACGACCCGATCGCTCACACCTCTTGGTATAAGGCACATGATCGTCTATAATCATCGCTCACACCTCTTGGCATAAGGCACACGATGTTATAGCGGATTCCCTCTGGAATCAATCCGTCACTCAGGACGTCTCAAGAATGCATATCATGATGCTTAGCATACAATGACTCATGACATTCAAATACAAATATAAATGCATTCATCTCCATCAACAAAATCACACTTTGCACTTAAGCCCAAAATAATGCATTTAATTGTCATACGGCCACAAATCATCACAACACCATCTAAACACGTGCATTTACATCATACAACAGCACCTTGCATGATACACATCAATTATGCACAGTTACAACGACAAAAGTCGACAAACCAACACCATTCAAATATCATACATCCATCACCAATGCATATCAATCATGCACAACATTTCATCACATATATTCACGCCATATAACAGCACACAAGCTATAAGTTACATATCAAAAGCATATAGAATGATAACACATCATTCGCACACCAATACGACGGTAAAAATCCGAAAAACCAACACTTTTCCCAAAACCACGACCTAAATAAATCATCTACTTCCCTCCAAACCATTTGTAATAGAAAGAATATTTTACTAGCTTTCCAACGCTTCGAACGGGGACCAAAACCGACTTACGGTTCAAAAGTTATGAATTTTTTAAAAATAATATTTTTCTGAAACTTACAGTGTTAATCGGTTAATGCATATGGTTAACCGGTTAACCATCGCGAAACAGCAGAAAAACCCCATTTTTATGACACAAAATCCCTCCAAACTTGTCCATAAACCCCCCAATCACAACGACAAGTAATCCCGACTAAATCCTATCATTTCCCGACTATTCTACGCGAACTATTCCGCATTCTAACCGTGAAAACATCGATTTCTATCAATTGCTCACAAATTCAACCAAATAGAAAACATATATTTTTCACCCAAACATTCAAACAAAACATACATATACATATACAAGCATATAATAATCGAGTTTCGCACCCTTACCCGATTAAATCGATTCTAGAAGTTGATTTCTTGATTTTCCAAGATTTTCTCACTTTTCTTCTCTTCTTCTCTTTTCTTCCCCTTTTCCTTCTCTTTTTCTTTCTCTCTATTTTTTCTCTCTTCCTATTTTCTATTCTTTCTACTTAATGAAAAATATCATGAAATGACCAAAATACCCCCACACTCAAATGTCTCGCAAACGTTCCCAAAACCCGATAAAATATCATAACATTGAAAAATAACATATTTTCACATAAAAGTCGAAAATAAAATAATATAATAATAAAATAATCAAAACAACTCGATTAAATAAAAACTGACAAAACTGGGGCGTTACAACTCTCCCCCACTTAGAAATTTTCGTCCTCGAAAATATACCTGAGACGAACAACTCTGGATACGACTCCCGCATCCGACTCTCCAACTCCCAAGTTAAATTGCCCTTAGCAGCGCCTCCCCACACCACTTTCACAAGTGCAATATCCTTGCCTATCAACCGCTTCACCTCGCGATCCAAAATCCTAACTGGTAATGCCTCAACCGTAAGGTTCTCCCTTACCTCAACCTCATCCATCAGAATCACATGTGACGGATCCGGAACATACTTCCGAAGTTGTGAAACATGGAACACATCGTGCAAATTCGACAGATTCGGCGGCAACGCCACCCTATAAGCCACAACACCCACTCTCGCGGATATCTGGTAAGGACCAATAAACCGAGAAGTAAGCTTCTTCGATTTCAATGCACGACCCACACTTGTTACCGGTGTAACTCTAAAAAATACATGATCGCCCTCTTGGAACTCAAGATCTTTTCGTCTCCGATCATGATAACTCTTTTACCTACTCTGAGAAGCCTTCATTTTCTCACGAATAACCTTCACTTTTTCCGTAGTCTGTTGCACCAACTCTGGTCCAACCACCGAACTCTCACCAGATTCGTGCCAACACAACGGTGTTCGACACCTTCGTCCATACAGTGCTTCAAACGGTGCCATTCCAATACTCGAATGGAAACTGTTATTATACGTAAATTCAATCAATGCAAGATAACTATCCCACGCACCACCTTTCTCAAGAACACAAGCCCTCAACAAATCTTCCAACGACTGAATCGTCCTCTCCGTCTGACCATCCGTCTGCGGATGATAAGCCGAACTCAATCTCAATTTAGAACCCAAAGCCTTCTGTAAACTTTCCCAAAATCTCGAGGTAAATCTAGGATCTCGATCCGAAACAATACTCAATGGAACCCCATGCAACTTCACAATCACACTGATGTAAATCTCTGCCAACCTCTCCAAAGTAAAACGGATGTCAATCGGAATGAAATGAGCCGATTTAGTCAGCCTATCCACAATCACCCAAATAGCATTATGCCATCGCTGTGTATTCGGTAACCTAGTCACAAAATCCATGGAAATGCTATCCCACTTCCACTCAGGAATATCCAACGGTTGCAACAAACCACTAGGCCTCAGATGTTCCACCTTCGATTTCTGACAAGTCAAACATGCATAAGCAAACTTAGCCACATCTCCTTTCAATCCAGACCACCAGAAAATCTTCTTCAAATCTTGGTACATCTTATTCGCTCCCGGATGTATACTCAAATTACTCCGGTGTCCTTCCTCCAAAATCATCTTTTTCAACTCCGCATCATCAAGAATACAAATCCTACCTCGGAACCTCAAAACACCATTAATATCCACTTTAAAATCACTATTCACATCTGAAATTCTGGTATCAGACGTGTGATGTTAAGGTGTGATGTCACAACAACACACTCTGCACAATGGACAACAATAACAGTAAAATAACACCAAGAATTGTTGAAACAGTTCGGTTACAACCAACCTACTCTGGGGGCTACCAAGCCAGGGATGGAATTCACTACTTGTAGATATAATTTACAGACTCAACAACCCGTTGACAATCTCCTAAACATATACTCTACTAATGACTTCCTACCTAAGAAACCACTTAGGTATGAGAACACCACTCAATCCCTTACAAACACTCAAAGAACCCACTTTGAGTAACCTTGATCTTACTTCACAGCTTCGATCAAGCAACCACTCTCTATTGCTTCACAGCTTCTAGAGAGGACAGAAACGCAACTCAGCAATTCACCCTAGAATTCTGGTTATACAACTCGTACAAAATACTCAAGACACTCAGCCTATGCTCTTGATCTTCTTTCTGTATTTCTGTCGCTTTTTCCTTTGGTCTTGTGCGCTTTATATAGCTCCTTGAATTGGTCTTGGACTTGCTACAATATCTCCCAGATTTGTTATTTAAAACTGAATATTTAAAACAGATTTTCTCCTAAAATCTTTTTAAATCTTCAACCTTTTAAATCTCCTACAAATCTGCAACATATCTCCTATGCAGCAGCAAATATCTATCCCAAGATATTCGCATCCAATGAGACAGCTTGCTCTCCACAATTCCAGCTAATACGCAACCCTAACAACATCACAGCCTGCTGTTGTTAATTCTGTAGGTCTGATGTTACAACATCACCTATGTGACATCAGACATCCAACTTCAGCTATTAATTACTTAACACAGCCCAGTGTTAAGACTTCAATGTTGCAACATCAGCACCTTGACATCAACATTGAACATACTTTGTTTTACCAAAATTCCAGCCAATCCAAGAACTAACAATCTCCCCCTTTGGCTAATTTTGGCTAAAACAATCTCTGCACTCTGCATCTTCAGAGACTTCAGCAGCGGAAAAAATTCAAAATTTGAAACTCCATCAGCAGCAGTTTGACAATACTCTTAGTCTTCATCACTTGATCTGCTGCAGCACCATCTTCATTATTGACAACAGCCAATTGGTGCTCCCTCTCAAAAATATGAAAATATGAACCAGCATCATAGTTGTTCAGTAGCTCACAATGTGCAGCACTTTTCTTTCTTGATGTCTGCTTGGCTGCACTCTTCCAATTTTGTCTCCCCCTTAATATCTGCATCACAATCATTTTGCAGTAACACTCTTTGATACTCTTGACTAACTTGGCTATTTTCTCCCCCTTTTTAGCCACAATTAGGCAAACTTCAGTTAGACACCCTATTAACTATAGTCAGTACACCCTAGCTCTCATTGTTAGCCTCACAGTTAGCAACCAGGCAAAACAAATCATAGAAGAAAACAAAACTAGTGCATATAACAGCACAATATTCAAATTACAAAACCAATCACATTAAGTGCTGAAACAAAGACATAAAATAAAGCTAACACTACTAAATAAGAAGGCAAACATTAAGAGCTTGAATTATCTGAGCTGAGATCATCATTATCTTCTTCATCACCAGGTCCATCATCAACATCCTTCCTTGTGTTGGCTGCTTCACCTTCCTTTGCTGCCAATCTCAGTGTCATGACAAGTCTTTCAAATTTTAGTTTCCTTTCAGTACTAATTCTTATGACTTCATCTAATTCCTTGCAAGCCTCCTCTAGTTCTGTAATCAACCCAATCTTGGCTGGTGGCTGTTGTGATGTTGAAGCAGATGTCTTGACACTGTCAGGAACATGTTTTACTTCAAACAACTTGGAATGGACTGACAAGGCAGGCTTCCTTTTGCAAGTAACATCTGAATGCTGTAGAATTTCAGGATGTTGAGACAAGATAATCCCACAAATGAGAGATGGAAAAGCAATGGTCATCTT